>OX451736.1:995478673-996678673 GCA_948472305.1 Vicia faba
ATATATATATATATATATATATATATATATATATATATATATCTGTTTGTGAGCGCGCATTTGATTAAAAAACATTCAGACATTTGTATGTCTAGGTGAGTGTGAGAGAGATTTAGTGAAAATCGTGCAATGGCTATTGAAAAACTGTATTTGAAAACTGAATGTGAGGATGTACAAGTTTAGGCATCATGGGTGCTAGGAATAAGCTATACCATTTTATATTCAGACATTACAATAATATGTATGGTTCCAGAAGCTCGTACCTTGAACCCAACTTTATTGTTGAGGCAGGCATGCCAATCTGCCTTCATTTCTTTCAAAGTAACACGATCATGAGGCCTGAAAAGATTTTAAAACAAGGATTACACGATAAAAAAACTGAGTGTAACTAAACTTTTGGAGTAAATACCAAATTCCCTTCTAATTTGTACTTACCCAAAAGACACTCCATATAAAACCCTAACCTAACTCCACAATATCGTCAAATGTAACATATTTTTTGTTAATTGAACAAGGTGCTTATAGAATTTTTATAGTCAAATTTAAATTTCATATCAGCTAAGCTGAATAAATGTGTTCTTCATTTTACTCAAAAATATGTGATTGAACAAGCCAGCAAGGGTCAAGGGTAGGAAGGAACAGACAGTTTTAACAAATTTGTAAAACTTCAATAACATTTCAGAGTTAGTGGTGGTTATGTAAAACTTTAAACCGTGATAATCTTATGTAAAATATTTTAACAACGGAATATATGTTTAGTAGTGCAAAAAAAAAAAAGGCACGGTACAATTTTTCTTCATTCTTACTTTTAAGTGGAAAACATGAAGACCCGTTACCTTTTTGGACCTGAGACACATGGTTCAACATCCTCAAGATTCAGCTCCAAATAGGATGAGTACACTCTCTCCACTTGGGGCTGCAATGCAACAAAGCAAACTCTCAGTGAGACATGTTCTTTCAGTCATGTCAAATATAACCATCCAAAAGCTGTACATGCATAGTATACCTCACTATAGTCCACAAACATCTTATTAGCTCGTAAATAGGATTCTATCATAGCAACCTGCAAGAAAGACGTGTAAGAACATGCAGGCAACATTAAATATCATGAAACAAGTGTTGACTTGACGTACAGTTTCATCGCTCCTGCCAGTCAGTTTCAAATATTGCAAAGTGACATGATCCACAGGAAAGAATCCCATTGTTGCACCATACTCAGGAGACATGTTTGCAATGGTGGCACGATCTGCCAAAGGCAGTTCACTCATGCCTTGCCCTGTATAAAGGAAGTTAAACACACTTATTACCTGAGGAAAGATTAATCAGCTAGGAACGTGGTGCTACAAAGAAAGAAATATGTCATCACACATAAATTAGTATTCACCATAAAACTCCACAAACTTGCCAACAACCCCATGCTTTCTTAGCATTTGAGTAACAGTCAACACCAAGTCAGTAGCTGTGACACCACTTCGCAGTTTTCCTAATAATTTGAACCCAACCACACCCGGTAGGACCATGCTCATGGGCTGCAAAGGAAAACAATTATTTCTAATAACATTTTTTTTGTGAACAAAAGAGACGACACCCCCTTTCTAATAATAGGCCAAAACTGCAAAAGTATAAATTTATTATTATGAATAACAAATGCATTTCTAATAGTAAACTAATTAGTAGAAAATAAAGTTGAAAACTTCCAGACGTACTAATTCAACGAATAAATTCAGTTCTCTAATTCGGAAAAGAACTCAGTAACACATTATTTTTACCTGCCCAAGCATTGCAGCTTCAGCTTCAATTCCACCAACTCCCCACCCAGCAACACCCAAACCATCTATCATAGTTGTGTGTGAATCAGTTCCAACAACACTGTCAGGATAAAGCACACCATTTGTGTTGAACACAACTCTACCAAGGTATTCTAAATTAACCTGCAAGAGTTGAATTTGCAAAACTTGATTCAGAAGACAAACTTCAATTACTGGATAAAGATTTTGTTACATGTAAGAACTATAGAATCAGATCACATATTACACATCCATATAAAGAAACATGCACGCACACACACTTGAATTACTGAATGATACAATAACCTGATGGACAATTCCTGATCCAGGAGGAACAACAAGCATGTTATTGAAAGCATTTGAACCCCATTTGAGGAAACCGAATCTCTCCTTGTTCCTCTGAAATTCAAGTTCCATATTTGCCTGAACAGCATTTTCTGACCGCGCTACATCCACCTGAACAGAGTGATCAATGACAAGATCCACCGGTACCTAAACATAACCAATTCAAACTTCACTACACGCACAATAAATAAAAAATCAAAAAGAAAACACAATACAAATCTCAAATCCACTAATATGCAATAGTATCCATCTTACCAATGGATTAATTTTATTCGAATCACCACCAAGCCTGTTCATTGCATCCCTCATACAGGCAAGGTCAACAACAGCAGGCACTCCAGTAAAATCCTGATAATGAAATCAAAAGCACAATGAATACAACAAATGTGTGTCTGGACACCGACACTTGTGATTACATTTAATTATATTTATGTGTCAGTATCAACACTACTCACCTGCAAGAGCACTCTAGCAGGCTTGAACGGAATTTCCACCTGTTTAGGAGATGTATTCTTCCAATCGATAATTTTCTCCACATCATCAGCCTTAACTTGAAACTCATCACAGTTACGAATCGCAGATTCCAAAAGTATCCTAATCGAGTAAGGAAGCGCATCTGAAAACAAAACAGAAAATTCAAAATCAAGATTCATTTTCACATTATCAAAATTACAATAAGAAATCCAAAGAGTGAGTGAGTCACCGATTCTGGAATCGTTGAGAGCTGGCAAACTGTAGTACTTTCCGAATTCACCGCCATCACTGGGCTTCTGTAACGTCTTCAATATCCTGTTGAATGGATTTTGAGATGCTGAAAACAAATAAATAAATAAACAAATCAATTGAAAATTTTGAATCCGGCGTTAAGATGAAGAAAAAGTGATAGATTTGAAACGGTTTGTTTACCCATGATGATGGATCGAGAGCGTGAAGAACGAAGGTAGGTAAGTCAAAAATGGCTTAAAAGAGAGAAGTGAAATTAGTGGAATTAGAAAATCCTTCCTATGAAAATGAAAGAGATTTTGGAATTTGGTATATATACTGAATATCCAATCCAAATTATGTCATGTGGTTAACACACTTGTCATGAATATTCAATACATTTTTTATGAGGTTAATTGGTAAGCGTAAATTTCTTTTACACACAACCACTTATATTTAATATTTTTAAATTAATTAAAATAAAAGTCAAATAATTATAAAAATTTGACGGTTAAATTAACTAATACTCCACGATATAAATTGTTTTATATTATTGAGTATATCAATTAAAATTTATTTTTATTTTATTTTTATTTAAAAATTTTAGAATTTAATAAAAATATACTGATAATATAAAATAGTTTATATCAATAAAATTATAACCGCTAATTTATATATAAAAATTTAACTTTATTTTAAAATTATATATAAAATATTTTTTAAGAGTTGTGATGCGGTGTCACTGTGTCAAATATTTTATAATGTACACTATTTTCAAACTCAAAATTTTAAATAATTTCTGTGTATCTTTTCAAACTCTATCTTATACTGAAAAGTTTGAGGATAAGTATTAAACAAAATTCATAATGTGATAGAAGACTGGAAGGTGTCTCTCTTTTTTTATATTATTTATTTGATTGATACAGTATTTGATAGATTTCTTCTAACTAAGATATTATTGGAAACTTTTGCCAAAAATAAAAAGATATTATTGGAAACCATATTATCATTATTATAAAATAATCGTTTTTCTGTATTAAAACTAAAATACATCATAAAGAGTATTATAATATTATTATTATATTTCTTGTTTATTTAAAACCGAAATAAAAATTATGCATGTTGGCATTTATTATATTGCTAAGAAAATCTGTTATTCTTACTAAGAGAATATCTTCTTTCTTTTTTTTTTGAAACAGAATATCATTCATTATATTATAATATAAAAAGGACTTTTTTTTATATCGGTTTAATGTAGTTTCTTAAAAATGAATGATGAAATATTGAAATGTCTTTTTTGAATTAGCACTTTTACAATTATGTTAATTATCAATTGAATTGCACTAATTAATATTTTATATAAATTCTTAAATCACTTAACAATTTTTATCAATCGAAATAGAAATTATGATTGAGGTATGTGTCTAACAATATAGATTTCACAGTTGAATTAGTGAGCAAATATATGAGTGAATCAAGGGTGTCGTACATGAAAGTTGCAAGAAAAATCCTGAAATATCTAAAAGGATCGATAGACTGTGAAATTCTATTTTGACGAAATTCTGAAAACAAAGAACCTACATTTACTTGTTATTCATATGCTCATTGGTATGGAGATAAGAAATACTGAATAAGCACAATCAGTTATTTCATTTAAATATTTGGTGTCCCAATCTCATGGTGCTCGAGAAAGTAACTTGTAGTGGCATTATCATCGTATGAGGCTGAATATATAATATGATTATATATTGCGTGTCAAGCGATTTGAGTCAGATATGTGCTTGAAGAAATGAAGGTCGAAGCAAATAAGCCTCTAATGTTACATATCAACAACAAGTCAGTCATTAATCTTGCAAAGAATTGCGTTCTGCGGGGAAGGAGTAAACATATCGAAGCTAAATTTCACTTCTTAAGGGGGAAGGTAAACCGAGATGAACTTGAAGTAAGACATTGTTCAAGTGAAGCACAATTGGTTGATATTTTTACCAAAAGATTGAAGATCGACATATTTCTAAATTTAAGAAAGAAATTAGGAATAGTTTAGATCGATTAGGATTAATGTGTGTTCGACAATTTGAATTATAGGAGGTACGTTAAGATATAAGATATAATTCAAGTAGAATAATCTAAACTCAAATCTAATTAGGCTTTGTTAATCTACTTAGTGTACAAGTTAGTTATATACAAATAAACATAATTTATAATTCAGTTTGTATAATACAATTCGATAATATCAATTTTTATTATTTTATTCTCTCTTTTTCCTTTCTCATTAAAAATAGGTCACATACTAAAAAAAAAAATCAAAGGGCCCTAGATGGGTACATCTATGATTTTCCTTATTTATATATATATATAAGTTATTCAGTCACTTAATAATTTTTAGTGTCAAAATAGAGGATATTTTTATAATTTTTTCTATGTATTTATTTATTTGTTTATTTATTATAATGCATTTCATTATCTTTTTTAGTTATTAAATTTTTATTTTTTGATAATCATCCCACTAACTAATATTTTTACATATAAAAAATAATTATATATTTTAAGTAATCATACATAAATATTGTTAAGTTAAATTATAGTTTTAGTCTCTTAATTTTGTATGATTCACAAAATTAGCCTCTCTATTTTAAATTTAAATATTTTTTATCTTTCTATTTTAAATTTAAATAATTTTAATTATTCTCTCACGTTCTTTTCATAAAAATTGATGAAATTTTTATTTTATTAACTTATTTTTTATCTACAAAGAATTTGTCATTTAAAAAATAAAATAAAAATCATCAATTTTAAGTACACATATATAGTGGGAATTAAAACTATATAAATTTAAAATAGAAGACTAAAATTATTTAAATTTAAAATATAAAAATTAATTTTGTGAATCAAATAAAATAGAGAGATCAAACTGTAATTAAATCAAACATTTAAGTCACTTAATAATTTTTGGCACTAAAATGGAGATTATTTTTGTAATTATTTTATGTATATATTTATTGCTTTATTTACTATAAGTTATTCTATTGTCTTTTTTATTATTAAATTATTATTTCTTTGATAGTTATCCCACTAACTAATGATTTTGCAAATAAAATTAATCATATTTTAAGTAATCACTAATAACCATTTTATTTTAATTTTTATTTAACATTAAATCTTTTATTCTTTTTATTTTTCTTATTTATTCAAATCTATAACTTCTATTTTCTCTTCGTATGTCTTTTGTTGTGTATTTTAAATTATAGTAGGTTACTATCTCAAGTAGTGGTGAATTTATCTCCTTCATTTTACTTCCTTTCTTAATTTTTATTTTATTTTATTTTTCAATGACAACTACTACCTCTACATATGTTTTAATTCTAGAACGTCGCTATATTTTACAATGGATTTGAATACGAAAGACAATAAATGATCATGTGGATCATTTATAAAAGAATTAAATTTTTCATTATGTTTTAGTGAAATCAAGGTTAACTATGTAGATCTATGGCTACCCTTATTCTTGTAAGAAAGAGTATTTTCTTTAATTTTATTATTGTTTAATAATTCTTAATATTATAATAATTATTGATAATTTAAATAAAACATATTTGTACATTGCACATGAGTATTACTAGTTATAATCGTTGTTGTAGTTTTGTTGTAAAATCATTAGTATTTCATTGAGGGAAAAAATATACAATGAGGATGTAAAATATTTTAAATCACACTGATATTTTTAAATTAATTGTGACAAGGCTAAATATATTATGAGACATGATAGGATACTTTAATAAATATATATATATATATATATATATATATATATATATATATATATATATATATATATATATATATATATATATATATATATATATATATATATATATATATATATATATATATATATATATATATATATATATATATATATATATATATATATATATATATTATTTGATAGATTTTCTCTAACTAAGATATTATTAGAGGCATTAAAGATCATTAAATGAATTTGTACAATTTATTCAAATTTTAGTTTATTAATATGCTACAAAACATTAAATTATTAAATAATACTATATTATAAATGTTAGTTAAACAGTTAATTAGTATAGTTAGAATTATGGCATGTAACTAATAACATAAGTTAAAATTAATTAATAGACACAACTAGTATAAGAAGGATCACTCGTGTAATGCATGGTTAACAAAATCATAGTGCAAAGCACAATACAAAGCAAGAAAATCTTGTATATCACTCTTCATCCATCTCAATGAATAAGTGTTCCTTTCTAACTTGCTATGAGAGTTTAAAATGGACATAAATTATGCTACATAATCATCTTCAACATCTTGTTAATCATCGTTATTGTTGAAGATACAAGCGTAAGTGAAATTATGATGGATCGCGTAAGCTTCAAAGAAGATGTATTTTAGTTCAATTGTGTATAAGACATTTCTATAGTTGAGAGTTTCAGAGAAACATCAATGGTAGATCTAGAACAATCACCATTAAACACTCATCTTGGAGTGCAATCATCGCCTCAGGCGGTGCAAACTTTGCAAGTCACCAACACTCAACTTGCGTTACATTTGCACCAAAGTTGTCCATCAAGCTGCAAGATAACAACTTCTTGTTGTGAACATCAATGTTTAAAACTGAGCATGGTCAAATTGCCAACATAATCTCTAAAAGTCGTGAGTCGTGGATTGTTCAAGATCAAACATTATTCACATGGTTGTTTTCTACGATTTGTGAAAAAGTTATACCTCAAGTGTTTTCCTGCAAACATACCTATGAGGTCTAGGACAAGGTGTAAAAACACTAAAATTCACAAATGAATGCTTGAGTTCATCAACTAAGGTTAGAGCTGAAGACGAGTACGAAAGGTAATCGATCAATTTATGAGTATATGCTTCACATTTGTGCTATTGCAAATTCACTTCTTACTATATGTGATTCAATCTTTGAGAGAGAACAAATTGGTGTTATTATCCAATGGTTAATTGAAGAGCACAACCCATTTTATTATGGTGATATACAATTAGGGGGAGCTTACGAATATCTAAAATGTGAAGGAACTTTTGTATGTACAATAAGCACAGCTGGACAAGTACAAGCAATAACTTGTTACTCCTAGTGTGTCTGTAAATGTACCTCAAGGTATGATTCAACAAAATCCTACTAAAAATGCCAATTCTAATGGATGATCTCGTGGGAGAGGAAGAAATATGCATGGTATAGGACGCGGAAGACAAACTTACACGACAGGAAATTGATCTACCTATCAATTGTGCAACAAATATGGTTATTTAATTCATGAATGTTGGCATTACTTTGATGAGCACACCTAATCCAGCCAAGCCTCAGTCTCAAGGACCTACAATAACCAACTCAAGTGATGCTCATAGCTCCAAGAATTAGTATGTTGCTAGACCTTAAGCAACAACTTACCTAACACGTCATGAAAACTTGAAAATTCATCAGGAACTTAAAGCACAAGCATGGTTTGCAAACTCAAGTTCTTATCACCATATCACATATCATGATTTGCATCTGCAACATATTGAATCATGTGCAAGGCCAAATAAATTTATAATTGATAATGGATAAATTCTATAGGTTAAATAAATATGTTTTCTTCTACTCTTGTGTCAAATCACATGTTAAAACTAAATGACTTGTTACATGTACCCTACATTACTAAAACCTGATATCAATCTCATAATGTCTACTCTGAATTTCAATCTAACAAGTGTTTTATTAAATCTCATATCTAATATGGTGCTTCTTGAAGGATTACTAGATAAAAGTGGCTTGTATTCTTTCACCTATATTTCTTTGGAGTCTTCGAGGAATGTCTTGATTCATAATTCATATAGCCTAAGTCCAATAGTTAATAATACTTTAGCTCCTAATATGTATATTATATGTAAATCTCTAAATAAGAATGTAGGCATTAGTTTTATTGCTTTATGGCATGTTAGGTTGGGGCATGCCAATAGAGCTATGCAATCCTTTTTTTTCTTCTAGTTTTCATCATCGGTATAGTTCGGTTTGAGGGTCAATTATGGCATCAAGTGGTTCCAGTCTCCTCCTGATTTCAGTTGCGGGGGATCAAACCATGTTCCTCCCTACCAAGTCTAGCACCAATCACCCCTGAACCAACTAATGATTGGTCTACGCAGACCATTTTTAAATTGTGTAATATTCGTGTAAAAAATAAAAGCTTTAATGAATGTTACGGATCATGTTGTCTTGTAAAGTCACATAAGTTGTATGCTCCTTTGTACAATACTAAGTATACCAAATTATTTGAGCTTATCCATACTATTTTATGGGGACCAACACTCTCACCATCAAGTAATGGTCATAGTTATTACATAGATTTTATGGATGCATACTCCAAATATACATGGGTTTACTTGCTTAAACAAAAGAGTGATGCTCTCTCAACATTAAAACTATTTCAAAATCATGTTGACACACAACTTCAGGTCAAAATAAAATTCATCCAGACTGATTTTGGTGGAGAACTCAGACCTTTTACTAGGTTTCTTACTGAACAAGGTATTGCATATATACTAGCATGCCCACACATTTTTCATCATAATGGTATGGTTGAAAGGAAGCACATAAAATTAAGGAAATTTGCCTCACCTTTCTAGAACATACAACCATTCCAACTACATATTGGGATTATAGCTTCACTACTACAGTCTACTTAATGAACATGCTACCCATAAGTGCATTACCTGACTTCATATCACCATTTTCTATAGTGTACCACAAGTAACCTGACTATAAGTCACTAAATATATTTGATTATGCTTGCTACCCACACTTGAGGCCATACAACTAATATAAATTGTAGTTCAAGAGTTCTAAATGTATATATCTAGGGGTATCATCTACACACAAAGGCCACAAGTGCATCAATATGGAAGGCAATTTTTTTGTCTCAAAAGATGTTATTTTTAATGAAGAGGAGTTCCCTTTCAATACTGACTTCAAAATTGAGAGTCGTGCTTAAGATCCACAAAGCTCTTAGGTACTTAGATCTCTCATACCTATAACCACTTCTCAAACCATAATTTTTCCAAGGTCAGTCTCACACAATTATTCTGTAGGCCATAATGTATCATCTAATAATATAGTCTCAACTAGTCTAAATCCTTTGTTCAATACAACTAAACCTAACACTACTTTTCCCACAAAACACTAAAGCCCATCAAATTGAAGCTTTACCAAATGAACCTAATTTATGAACTCACCTTTACCAAACAATGTTGAGTCAGTGTCATGTCATAACCTTGTGCGTACAAGTACAATGCCAGACATCTCACATGTGTCTGATAGAGATACCTCATAGTCAAGTATACATGACCATCACCAATCTGATAACTTAACTACATTGGAACAAAAGCCACCTTATAACAGTACCACTGATCTCATATTAGTTACTAATGACATGTCAAAATCCACATAGTCATTATCCCCTTATTTTCATAGTCCTCTCAGTCATACTATCGTAACCAACAAAAAATATGAGTCGCCACCATTAATTTTTGTCCTAAGGACGAGAAATATAACATAAAACCCTAATCATTTAGAGATTCTAAGTTCACGAGTTGGTTAGACGAAGGGAAGGTGTTAGGCACCCTTCATCTTCCTTGTTCTCAAGGGGCATCCTATTTTAAGTCGTAGGGTAAATAGGGAATTTCCATTTAAAAGTCGTTGTTTCCATATGTTTAAAAAATGATTTAATTTTTTAATAGAGGGATTCACCTTGGTTTTAACCGCGTGCCTACGTATCTCCTTGTGAAGAATCAGAGTCTAATTTCGTAGTTCATATGTGTTTGGTTAGTTTTTTTATAGATTGTGTAAATGCTTTCGAGTTATCCTTGAACATTGTCTGGGTTTGAAAATAGCATAGTCGTAGACGAAGTTTGTAGTAAATTTTGAAAGTAGATCCATAATCCTTTTTTGAAAATAATATTGCATTTGAAATTATGTTAGTAAAAATGTTAAGTTTGATGGGTTATGTATATTAAATGCATGATGTAATCTAAAAATATTTGAGTGAAAAGTTGAAATTAGTAAGAAAAGAGTTTAATAATTTAAACAAAAATGGTTAGTAATCTTTGAAAATAGTTAATAATTATGATAATTATATTATTTATTTATCAAGAATAAATTATATATTTATAATAATAAAAAAAGAAGTTAATAGTTATTAAAAAATATAATTATTTATTTATCAAAATAAATTATACATTTATAATAATGATTAGAAAAAAATTTAATGCAAAGGATGGAAAAATGATGTAAAGAAAAAAAGTCCAAAATAAATAGATGAATAAATATATGAATAAATTAATTAAATAATTTATTTAAATAAATAAATAAATAAAAGAAAAGTTAAATTAATTAATACGGGGGTGTGAATTGTTCTTCGTAGTAATTACTGGGTGTGCAATTAGCAAGGGCTTAAGCCCAAAATTCTGTTTTGACCCAATACGCCATGAGGGTGTAAACTGTGTTAGCATAGTAAAATAAAAGGTGAAAATATTAAAGGCTCAAGCCCAAATAACGTTTAAGCCTTTTTGGATGTTATGGAGTTGATCCAGGGTGTTAAGGTGTGAAACAAGGATCAGAACCATTTGATTCAGATCAAAGGGCCACCATAGGTTAACTTTGGAGCGTTGATCTGAAGTATAGCAAACGATTGGCCTGGATTAAGCGTTGACCGAGGGAGTATGATAACACACATGTACGGGGCGAATGGAGACATTATATATTCATTTTTCTTCATACATTCTTATTTTTCCTTCTCTGTCTCTCTCTCTAACCTCATTCTCTCACTCATACAAAATTTTAGAGAGAGAGAGAGAGGCTCTTACCTCTCTCTAAAATTCTGTTGGCCAGAAATCACCAACACGGGCGGTGCCACCTTATGCCACCCTAAACCACCATCCAAATCCAAAATTCCAGTTGACATTCAATCGGATTCTTCATACCTTCATCCAGATCTTAGAACCCTAACCCTGCTCCACCGCGGGCGGCTATTGAGGTCGCCGTGAGAGATGAAGGTTTGCTGGGAACCTCATCTCCTGCCCAGATCTTCAACCAAAACATTTAGAACCCTAACAATATATGACCTAACCCTATGAAAACTAGAAACATATACTCTAACCCCATGAACACTAACCCATAAATGTAGAACCCGGACAACTTTTAACCCTAACCCTAAAATCCCAAATTTCCCCAGAAACACAACATTCAAACAACAATCATGCAAACATCACAACAACGATTAACCTAAGATAAGTGATTCGAATTACCTCTTCTGAAGTGACCCTGGTCATAAAATTTCCCTTTCTGAATTCTCTAATCTCCTTTCTTTCGCAACAACATCCTTTCAACTTCTCTTCTCCAATATCCAAGTCTTTTTTTACCGTCCAAAATTAGGTATTAGTGTTTAGTTTATATAGGCTTAGAAATTAGTCAGTTTAGGAAATTATATTAGTGATTTGCAGTTATAAATCAATTAGTTTTTAGATTGATTCAATTAGTTGTAATCTCAAGATTTGATTGAGGATTTAATTTTGATTAGAAAATAGATTTAGGGTTTGTAATGTATCTGGACAATTCGTGTATGTATGCTCGTTGTTATCAATAAAACAATTTTCAATTAAATATTATCTAATTTAAGATTTGATTCGAAATTAATAAAGTTTTGGGCTTTTGATTGTCTTAGGGAAGAATGGACCCAACAAAGGTGCAGCTTGCACAAAGGGTTGAGAGAGAACCCTAATTTTGACCCTTGGTCAAAATTCCAACAATATTAATAATAATAAACAAAATAAATAATAATATAAATAAAAAGAAAAATGTAACACATAGATATATGTTGACCTTAGGCCAATAAAATATAATAATAAAACTGAATAAAAATATTTTAATACACATGTTGACTTTGGTCAACAATAATAAACCAAATAAAACCTATTTTAATGGGCCTCTTAAAAACCTTGATGGGCCATTAGATAAATTGTGAAACACACCCCTCCCCAAAATTGAACTCTAATATATCTAAAACCAATTTTTTAAAAAGTAATTTAGATGCCAACGTAATAATAATAATTAGTATGAAAATTAATAAAATAACCTAAAATTTCTAACAAAGATGAGATAGATTGTCTACACCTATACAAGCAAATTTGGGGTGTGACAGTTACCCCTATTTAATTACTCTTTAATTGAGGGTGCAAGAATACAAAGGCCTAGTACATTCGGATCGAAGAGTCATTAAATAATGGAAGATCCCAATATTTGACCGAAAGATAAAAAAGATAAGTTGTACGATAAACAAAAAAGTAAACAGACAAGGATGACGCAGTTAGCTCACCAATTTCTAGAGCATGAACATATATGACCTAGATATGACGACGCAGATAACTCTTTAACACCCAGAAAAAAGTAATCGCATATTTTGTGTAGTTACCATAACCTAGGGTGTAAATAACACAACTTTGATAACTCATTATCGCTTCGAGACTAACACAATGAACTATATCGCTGATTTCACATATTTACCATAACCTAGGGGATAAATAGTGCAGAGTTTTAAAAATAAATAACTTATTGTTGCTTCAAGACTGATACAACAAATTATATCGCAATTATTGCATATTTATCACAGCCTAGGGGGTAAATAACACAAGTTGAAAAATATCTTACTAACGCTTCGAGACTAACATAGTAAGCTATATCACAGGTTTTCGCACATCTACTATAACCTAGGGAGTAAATGACACGAGATTGAAAATAAATAACCCATTGTTGCTTCGAGACTAATACAATGAGTTATATCGCAGATATCACATATTTATCACAACCTAGGGGATAAATAATGCAGAGTTTGAAAATAAATAACTTATTGCTGCTTCAAGGCTGATGCAACAAGTTATAACGTGGTTATTGCATATTTACCACAACCTAGGGGGTAAATAACACAAGTTTGATAATTCATTGTCACTTCGAGACTAACACAATGAATTATATCACAAATTTTCACACATCTACCATAACCTAGGGGGTAAATGATACAATTTTGATAATTCATTGTCGCTTCGAGACTATCACAATGAATTATATCGCATATTCTCACACATCTACCACAACCTAGGGGATAGATAATACGAGTTTTGAAAAATAACTTATTAAAGCTTCGGGACTAACATAGTAAGCTATATCGTAGATTTTATATTTACCATGACCTAGGGAGTAAATAACACAATTTATTGTCGCTTTGAGACTAACACAATGAATTATATCGCAGATTTTACATATCTACCACAACCTGAAAGATACATGATGATGATTTGAAATTTGAATTTGAATTGTTTGAATCCAAAAAAATTGAATTCAACAACTTGAAAAGTTTTACAGTTGAAAGCTTGAATAGCACGCCCGTAGGATGATGATGACTAGGCTGTAGGTATACCGCCTAGTGTAATTTGATGTGTAGTACCCATAATCGTTATATATATCTTTATTTGAGGTTTCTATTTGTAATAGTGTAAGAGTTAAGATTTGAATTTGTAATTTATGCAGCTGACTTAACTTAACTTAGTAAATATGCTTTGAGATTTTGTGAAGTATTTCTGGGCCTACATCACGATTGAAATGTTTATGCACAATGCTTAATGAAAAATGTCATGAATATGCAAATGCACAAAGTGTTATAAAGGTTTACTTTTTGTAATGCTTGGTAAGAAGATGTTCTTATACAAATGCGTGAAGTTTCCTCGTTGGATCATTGGGTTTTCCATTTTGGAGGAAATGTGTTTTCTTGATTTTGATCTTTGAACGTATGTCGTCTCGAAGCTGTTCTTTTGAAATTTTGCTTTTGACGTTGACTTGAAATTTTTCTCTTTGTCATTTTGAGATTGATTTGAAATTTTGTGTGTTGACTTCCTTTATGAAACTTGAGCCATATTTGAATGATTGTGTGCTCTATTTGAGTGTACATTGGGAACCATGGGTTTCCCTTCATTTTCCGACTTAAAACACCTTTACCGTTTTCAACGCTTTTGATTATTTATGCCCATATAGTTTGAATGCATCGTTTATAAAAAATAATTTTCGTATTTACAAATAAGTAGAAATGGTAAAAAGCGGGAGAAATTTAGAAATGCAAAAGTAAGGAATTATGAAAAAAATGAAATTTTAATAATAGCAGGGCCTGTAAATAGGCAATGATATAAGATGTAATTCCTTAAAAGAGGTAATTACAAAAATACAAAAAATAAGAATGGAAATGCAATTGGATTTCGACACTGCTATATTTCTCATGTCCATGAAAATTTGATACTTCACTTTGAATGATCGTGATTGGTTTGATTCCTCCCCTCCTTAGTTGGTGACGAGGAATGAGTCCCCGGATCATAATTTTTTTCTTCATTGTTTTTGTTGAGAGAATCCCTATTTTTTTCCTAGATTACCCTTCGCGAGTTTTTAATCCACCGGGGTGTTTACATACTTTTTTTACGTGTCCCTAATTTTTGCCTAGATCGCTCTTTGAGGGTTTTCGATCCACCAGGACGCCCATTTTTGCCTAGGTTTCCCTTTCGAGTTTTCAACCTAGCGGGCTTATATATTTTACGCATAATTTTTTTTGAATGCTTTCGAGTTTAGTTGACATGGAAAATCTTCACTGTTCGTTGTTATAAGTGTCGAAGTGCCCTAGAGGAATACTTTCTTGATAATATAAGGGCCTTCATAATTGGGCTGACCATTTTCCACGTGTATTAAATCGAGGTAGTGAGGTCTTCTTTAACGCCAAATCATCTTCGTGGCATACTCGAGGGATTTCTTATTAAAGATTTTCTTTTTTCGCTCTTGATATAATTTCTCATGACATAAGGTAACTAGGTGTTTTTCTTTGATGAGTTTTGCATTGATTGAGTCGTGCCTGCGCCTATTAGGATTCTTTAAGCTCAATTTCCATGAGTACTCACAATGATGGTATTTCCATTAGGAGTACTTCTTCCCCGCCAATATGGAACAAAGGTTGCCCCTACGTTCTAAAAGCAAATTGGTATTAAGTTATAACCACATATACCCCAAGGAATTATAGAGGTAGTCATCTTCGTGTATTTGGGATCCACCTTGATTTTGGTTGTATTTGGACAACCCATCTCTAAGTGAGGATGCTAGGTATTGAGCCGTGTTGTCTATCAATACCTCGATGTGAGGTAATGGGATGTCATCTTTTAGGCTTGTGTGATACGGTGGGAGAACTGACTTGAGGTTTTGCGTTTGTTTTCGCACTTGTTCGGTTTAGCAAGAGTCGCCACCGACTTTTTATTTTATCCTAAAGGAAAGGTTAAAAAGCACAGGAAAAACCTTTGAGATGTTTCGTGGGTTCGGGGGGTAGATTATGAAAAGGGAAGGTATTAGCACCCTTTTCATCCATGGTTATCCATGGGCTCTTAGTTACTTGTTTTAGATCACTTGCCTTGATTTTCAATTGTTTGAAATGGTGCTTTGTGTGTGTGGTTTTGAATTTTTTTTGAAAAAGATGCCTTGTCTAGGCAACCATTGAAATGACTCTTGTTTGAGTATATGCAAAGGTGTTTGTCTTTTTGAAAAGATATTTCAATATTTTTGAAAGTTGTTTTGAAAGTGGGTTGTGGAGTGTGTTTTGAAAGTAGGCAAGTGTGTTGTTTTGCAAGTTTGATCAAGTAACTAAGAGTTGTCTACCCCTAAATTTACTCAAAGATTTTTCCTATGTTTTAACCCTTTTAACAATATTGTTCCACCATTGTATTTGGTGGTCAATCTTGTGTTAGGATGTTAACGGGACGGGCGCGGGTCATCGTATGGACCATGAATGCAATGGTGCCAAGTGTCTTTGGCAATTTTGCTTGAAGGGACTATGATCATTTTGTTTAGGCAACTTGAGAAAGCGTCATCGAGGGACTATGATCATTTGATTTATTTTGTTTTGCCAAAGAAACTCAACATGCAAGCATGGCCCATTTTGGAAGGCAACAAGCGGGATTACCCTAGGGGTGCAAGTGTGATTGGTGTATTGATTGTCATGCATTTGTCTTATGTTAGGTTATCTAGCGGTTGATTTCAAATCTTTGCATACAAACCCTAATTACTATACAGTATATGAAAGCGATAAATTGCGGGAATTTAAAGTCTAAGCTATTACAAATAAGTATCCGGGAATGGGGGTACAAATATTTACAAATGGGGATGAGTCTTATCAGGATAGTAGTGTCCGGATAATATTTACAACCAAATCGAATCAATCGCATTCTCAATGTAAAATGTAGCAATGTATAAGGATAAAAGCAATGTATCAAAAGTATTTGTGAAAGTGTATGTGATTATTTACAAATGATGCAAGATGTTAACTTAATGCAAAATTAAGTATTTTATTATTTTTGGATTTTTGTTGATTATGTATAAACAAAAGTTTTAATGAAAGGAAAAATATTTTAAGAAAATTAATATTTATGTATTTTAGTTTATATACAAAGGTTTATTAAACAAAAATTCTTAAAAAAAGAAAATTATTTAAGTTAGAAAAAATCCTATTTTTATGTACTCTTAAATATGATAAAAAAAGTATTAATAAGCATTTTACATGAAAGGTTAATATATTATTAAAAAAAAGGAAATAGGTTATAAAATAAAAGAAAATTAAGAAATGTTAGTTTAAAAGAAAATATAATAAAAGAAAGTCATGTGAGCCTTATGTTTGTTCTTGGCCCAAAACAAAATTTGAAAGAGAATTGGAGGGGGGGGGGTACGCGCACTGAAGGAGGGGTCAGGCGCTAGAAATCAATTGGGCTTAAGGCTTTTGTTCCAAGGGTCAGGCCCAATGGCACACGTTTGACACATTTTGTTTTAGGGTTGAATGAGTTTGTCTCAGAATTAGGGTTGCAAGCTTAGAGTGGCACCGTCCCCTTCATCGCCTTCTTCATCTTTCTCATTCTCAAGCAAAAGCCATTGATACTCTTCCTCCACGCCTGGCTACCAGACGCCATCTCCGCTTCCTCTTCTCCATGGTCATGCGGGCGGTAGTTATACAAGGTAGTGATTATGTCTTAACGCATTTTTAGGGTTTCAGTTCATGCATGTTATTATTGTTGTGTGTTATTGATTGTTTTATGCGTTGTTTGTGTTCATGAGGTATATCAATGGACTGGGGGAGTAGAAAGTTATACCTTTGGAGGGTTCGTTGCTTGGAGAGGAGGAGAGGTGGACTGGAGGCGTCCTAGGGCGGCCAAGGCAGGGAGTATGAAGCTGTGGACCTTTGCTGGAAATCTGGTACTTGTATCTTGTTTTAGTTTAATGGTTTTATGATGATTGCCTTCTGAAAACCCTACTTTTACTTTCTTTTCCTCTTCTGATTGCTTGCTTGCTTGCTCTGATTGCTTGCTTCTGTATGTTTATTTCCTCCGAGTTTGATGATATTGATTCTGAATTGCTCTGTTGTTGGACCCTGTGATGAGCTTAGCTCTGAGGGTTTGGATGTTGTTGCTTCACGATGAACCTTTTATCAATGATGATGTTTGAATCTGAGTTCTTTATTGGCTTATCGTTTCACTTCTGGCTGCTTGAATGCTTGCCTTGTTTTGATTCTCTTTCTCTCTTTTGGACTGAGCTAGCTTCTGTAACACCCCGTTTTCAATTAATTGATTTATTTAAATTTGGGAATTTATTTTATTAGAATTAATAAAATAAAAAGGAATTATTTATTTGGAATATTTGAAGAAATAAGAAATATTGAGATTTTTAAGTCATTGGGCTTAGATGTTGTTAGTAATGAGTGGGGGTGAAAAAGAAGTAAAGTTATGTGTTGGAACTCAAGTTATTCCTCATTTTGGTTTTCACGATAAACAGAAGTTAGAATTGGGGAAATAGAGCTCTGAAGGTACGAGGAACGAAGAACGGAGAACTTCGCTCAAGAATTCAAAGCTGCTAATTGATAAGGTAAGGGGGGTTTATACTCGATTTACCTTTGTTTATGGGTTTATGTACGGTTGATTCGGGTAATTGTAGGAAAATCCCAATTGTTAGATGTTTCTAGGGATCGATAACCGTAGGACTGAACTTGGTTAGAAAAGGATTAGGATTCCCAATTCTCATGAATCGATTAAGAATTTAGGTCCCAAATGGTGAATTGGGCGTATGTCTAATGATCGTGAATTTACCTTGGAAATTGTAGGGAAGACCTCAGTGTCGGTAGAATTCCCCAAAGTTACGGTTAATCCCCGGTTAAAGTTATTATAATGATTATTAGTAAATTGGATATTGTGGTATTGTTGTGGATTGTACAAACTCGATGCGTTAGGTACTGAAATACGCGTTTTGGCCGACATTTTTCCGCGTTTGGACGGCTGTTGTGAGCCACTGCAGGTTCAGAAAAATCTGACCCGCGCTCATCAACACGGCCGTGTTGTTTAACACGGGCACCCGTGTTGATGCACTGTGTTGCCAAAAATTGTGTTTTCCAGACACAATTCAACACGGGCCGTGTTGTTTAACACGGGCACCCGTGTTGATCCCCTGTTTTGTCAAAAAAAAATGCGTTTTCTGAGCATATTTCAACACGGCCGTGTTGTTTAACACGGGCACCCGTGTTGATGCTGCTGTGTTGAATTTCTGAATTTTGTTTTCTGTGTTTTATTGTGGATTTTATTGTCATGCTTTCAGATATGTTCTCGAGCATGAATTATGATATAATTGATGTGATTGGTTGATGTTTGAATAGTATGCTGAGTGATTACATGCTATTCGTAACTTGATATGATTGATGTTTAAATAGTATGCTGAGTGGTTACATGCTATTCATATCATGTTATGTTTGATATTGTTGATGTGCATGATATGTTGATTGATGTTCATAGTATGCTGAGTGTTACATACTTACATATCATGTTGCATTTGTTAATTCCCATTGTGTGGAATTAACATGGTGGCCAATATACGTGTCCGCGATTTAATGGAACGTTGAGGTGGTAGCCGTGTCCGCGATATAATGGAACGGTGAGTTATCCGTGACCCGCGATTTAATGGGGCGGTGAAGTGGTACCACATGCATGGGTGTGTTGCATTGCTCGAATATAACATGAATGGATGATGTTTCCAATGTTATATTTGATTGTTTGTATGCACGTGTGATTGATATATGGTTGATGATGTTTGATGGATATTTGCAAATATGAAAAGCAATATGTCATGGATATATGATTTGTAAAGGTTTTGTAAACCATGAAATATGTTAATTATTGGGTGATGCTTATGATTTCGTGAATTGATTGTTATGAATGTATAACCAAATGTATATTTGAGAAGCTCACCCTTACTGTTGAATATTTCAGATTGAGGAGCTTCGCTCAGGTGCTTGGCGAAGGCTTATCGTGTCTAGTTTAGTTTTATTCTAGTATGTCCGGGTCATGCTCTGATAGTTGTAACTCCGGGAACGTTTGGTTGTCGAGCTGCTTTAGTCAGACTCGTTTATTTTCTTTTAATTGTTATAATAAGATGTTGACTTTCCAGGCGTTAATCCCTGATGATTTTGGAAAATATTATAACATTTGATTTTATTAATTAAAGTTTTCCGCTGTGTAAACATGTATGAGTTACCACTAAGATTATGCATGACAGGAATTATTTTATTAAAAGAGAATTGTAGCATTCCTCGATTATTACATGTACTCTGAGTTATAATTTTTAATATTTGCGAAAATTATATGCGGGTTTTAGAGGGTGTTACAATAGTGGTATCAGAGCATAGTCGGTCGTTGTGACCAGAGTCTTGAGTCAGTCATTCCTTTTCGTATGCGACTAGTGCAAGGTAACACTGTCGATACTGTATTCTGATGTGGAGTATGTTTTAATTCTCAGGAATATGGCTGGAAGAGGTAATGGACGAAATGATGCTGCACTAGCTGAGGCTTTGGGGATGTTAGCTGGTGTACTTGCTGGAAACCCAACTGGAGGCGTGATTGGTGCTGATAGGCAATTGGGAAATTTCCAAAGGAACAATCCTCCGTTGTTCAAAGGTACACATGACCCTGAAGGTGCTCAGAAGTGGCTGAAGGAAATCGAAAGGATTTTCCGTGTGATTGACTGTGCTGAAGATTTGAAAGTCAGATATGGTACGCATATGTTGGCAGAAGAAGCCGACGATTGGTGGGTTGCCACAAGGACTGAAATGGTTCAGGATGGAGAGGCACTGACTTGGGCTAACTTCAGAAGGGCTTTTCTGAGGAGGTACTTTCCTGAAGATGTTCGGGGAAGAAAGGAAATTGAATTTTTGGAGCTTAAGCAGGGCAATCTGACTGTTAGTGAGTATGCTACTAAGTTCACTGAGCTGGCAAAGTATTATGCACACTACAACAATGATGAGGCTGGAGAATTCTCTAAATGTATCAAATTTGAGAATGGTCTCCGAGATGAGATTAAGCAGGGAATCAGGTACCAGCGTATTCGTAGATTTTTTGATCTGGTGGATTGTAGCAGAATCTTGGAAGAAGATATTACCAAGAATCGGTCGTCTCACTCTCGTGGGGCTGTTGATAAAAGAGGGAAGCAACATATGGACCGTGGCAAGCCATATGGTAGAGATAACCAGAGATCAGGCGGTTGGAAAAGGCCTAGTGGGGGAGATTCTAAGGCTCCTATCAGATGCTACAGGTGTGGTGAGTCTGGTCATCACATTCGAGATTGCAAGAGTGATGAGAAGAAGTGCTATAAATGTGGAAAGGCTGGTCATTTGTCTATTGATTGCAAAGGGAAGTTTGTTACTTGTTACAACTGTGGCGAAGAAGGTCACATTCGTCCGCAGTGTCCTAAGCCTAGGAAGGATCAGTCAGGTGGAAAAGTGTTTGCTTTGTCTGGATCTGAGACTACTCCAGAGGATCGATTGATTAAAGGTACGTGTTTTATTCATGGCACACCTTTAGTTGCAATTATTGATACTGGTGCAACTCATTCTTTCATTTCTTTGGATTGTGCTGAGAGGTTGAAACTGGACATATCTGGTATGCGAGGTAGCATGGTTGTTGATACTCCTGCATCGGGTTCAGTGACAACTTCATTTGTATGTAGGAATTGTCCTATTGAGATTTTTGGTAGAGGTTTCGGTATGGATTTAGTGTGCCTACCGCTTGAACAAATTGATATTATCCTTGGGATGAACTGGTTGGAATTCAACCGGGTTCATCTGAACTGCTTTGCTAAGACGGTGATTTTCCCAGAAGCAGTTGGTGTCGAGAATTTGACTATGACTGCTAGGCAGGTGCAAGAAGCAATGGAAGATGGTGCTAATGTGTTTATGTTACTTGCTTCGTTAGATGCAACAGGAAAGGTCAGGAGTAGTGAATTGTCAGTGGTGTGTGATTTTCCAGAAGTCTTTCCTGATGATGTTGGCGAGTTACCTCCTGAGAGAGAAGTGGAATTTTCTATAGATTTAATTCCTGGTACGAGACCGGTGTCGATGGCGCCATATCGTATGTCTGCGTCTGAATTGGCTGAATTGAAGAGTCAGTTGGAAGATTTACTGGAGAAGAAGTTTATTCGTCCAAGTGTTTCGCCTTGGGGTGCTCCGGTATTGTTGGTTAAGAAGAAAGAAGGTTCTATGAGACTGTGTGTTGATTACAGGCAATTGAACAAGGTAACCATTAAGAATCGGTACCCGTTACCGAGGATTGATGATTTAATGGATCAGTTAATTGGAGCCAGTGTATTCAGTAAGATTGATTTGAGATCTGGATATCATCAGATTCGTGTGAAAGCGGAAGATATTCAAAAGACTGCTTTTCGAACGAGGTATGGGCATTATGAATATTCTGTTATGCCGTTCGGAGTTACTAATGCACCTGGTGTTTTCATGGAATATATGAATAGGATTTTTCACCCATATCTGGATAAGTTTGTTGTGGTTTTATTGATGACATTCTGATTTATTCCAAGAATGACGAAGAACATGCGGAACATCTCAGAATTGTATTAGAGTTGTTGAAAGATAAGAAGTTGTATGCAAAGTTGTCCAAATGTGAGTTCTGGCTGAATGAAGTTAGTTTTCTTGGACATGTGATTTCTAAGAATGGTATTGCAGTGGATCCTACGAAAGTAGAAGCGGTATCTCAGTGGGAAGCGCCGAAGACTGTTTCTGAAATTAGAAGTTTTCTTGGTCTTGCAGGTTATTACAGAAAATTTATCGAAGGATTCTCAAAGTTAGCATTGCCGTTGACGAAGTTAACTCGTAAAGGACAAGCGTTTATTTGGGATTCTGATTGTGAGAAAGGTTTCCAAGAACTGAAGCGGAGATTGACTAGTGCTCCTATTCTGATTTTGCCGAATCCGGTGGAATCTTTTGTGGTTTATTGTGATGCATCTCTGTTGGGTTTAGGTGGTGTTTTAATGCAGAATCAGCAGGTAGTTGCGTATGCTTCGAGACAGTTGAAGGTTCATGAAAGGAACTATCCTACTCATGACTTAGAGTTGGCAGCAGTTGTGTTTGTCTTGAAATTGTGGAGACATTATCTGTATGGTTCGAGGTTTGAAGTGTATAGTGATCATAAGAGTTTGAAGTATCTTTTCGATCAGAAAGAGCTCAATATGAGGCAAAGAAGGTGGTTAGAATTCCTCAAAGATTATGATTTTGGTTTGAATTACCATCCTGGTAAGGCAAATGTAGTTGCAGATGCTTTGAGCAGGAAGTCCTTGCATATGTCTATGATGATGGTTCGTGAATTGGATTTAATTGAGCAATTCCGAGATTTGAGTTTGGTTTGTGAAAGTACTCCGAAGTGTGTTCGTTTGGGTATGTTGAAACTTACTAGTGGTATTCTAGAAGAGATCAGGATCGGGCAAAAATCCGATGTTAATTTAGTTGATAAATTGACATTGATCAACCAAGGTCAAGGTGGTGAGTTTAGGATTGATGAAAATGATGTTACGAGATTTGGCGATAGAGTTTGTGTTCCTGATGTCGCAGAAATCAAGAAAAGTATATTAGAGGAAGGACATCGCAGTGGGATGAGCATTCATCCGGGTGCCACGAAAATGTATCATGATTTGAAGAAATTGTTTTGGTGGCCGAGAATGAAAAAGGAAATAGCTGAATTTGTGTATGCATGTTTAATCTGTCAGAAATCGAAGATTGAGCATCAAAAGCCGTCTGGGTTTATGCAACCGATGTTTATTCCAGAATGGAAGTGGGATAGTATTTCTATGGATTTCGTATCTGGGCTGCCGAGGACTCCTATGAATTGTGAAGCGATATGGGTCGTTGTGGATAGGTTGACTAAGTCTGCTCATTTTATACCGGTGCGAATGGATTACTCAATGGAGAGATTGGCACAGTTGTATATTGAGAAAATAGTGAGTTTGCATGGAGTTCCTTCTAGTATTGTGTCAGATAGAGATCCGAGGTTCACTTCGAAATTTTGGGAAGGATTGCAGAAGGCTCTGGGTACTAAGTTGAGATTGAGTTCAGCTTACCATCCTCAGACTGATGGACAGACGGAGAGGACGATTCAATCGTTGGAAGATTTATTGCGTGCTTGTGTTTTAGAGAAAGGTGGAGCTTGGGATAGCTATTTGCCATTGATTGAGTTTACTTATAACAATAGTTACCATTCGAGTATTGGTATGGCTCCGTTTGAGGCATTGTATGGTAGACGGTGTAGGACGCCTTTGTGTTGGTATGAATCTGGAGAGAGTTCGGTAATTGGGCCAGAGATTGTTCAGCAGACTACTGAAAAGATCAAATTGATTCAAGAGAAGATGAGAGCTTCTCAGAGTCGTCAGAAAAGTTATCATGATAAGAGGAGAAAGAATTTAGAATTCAGTGCTGGAGATCATGTGTTTATGAGAGTTACTCCGATGACGGGTATTGGTCGGGCGTTGAAGTCTAAGAAGTTGACTCCGCGTTTTATTGGTCCGTTTCAGATTACGGAAAGAGTTGGAGAAGTTGCTTATCGTATTGCTTTACCTCCGAGACTTGCGAATTTGCACGATGTTTTTCATGTTTCTCAGTTGAGGAGATACATTCCAGACCCATCTCATGTAATCCAAATAGATGATGTACAGGTGAGAGATAACCTGACAGTAGAAGCATTGCCTATGAGGATAGAAGATCGGGAAGTGAAACAGTTAAGAGGTAAAGAGATAGCATTAGTGAAGGTTGCTTGGGGAGGTCCAGCAGATGGAAATATCACTTGGGAGCTGGAGAGCCAGATGAAAGAGGCTTATCCGGAGCTGTTCGTCTAAGGTATGTTTTCGAGGACGAAAACTCTTTTAGTGGGGGAGAGTTGTAACACCCCGTTTTCAATTAATTGATTTATTTAAATTTGGGAATTTATTTTATTAGAATTAATAAAATAAAAAGGAATTATTTATTTGGAATATTTGAAGAAATAAGAAATATTGAGATTTTTAAGTCATTGGGCTTAGATGTTGTTAGTAATGAGTGGGGGTGAAAAAGAAGTAAAGTTATGTGTTGGAACTCAAGTTATTCCTCATTTTGGTTTTCACGATAAACAGAAGTTAGAATTGGGGAAATAGAGCTCTGAAGGTACGAGGAACGAAGAACGGAGAACTTCGCTCAAGAATTCAAAGCTGCTAATTGATAAGGTAAGGGGGGTTTATACTCGATTTACCTTTGTTTATGGGTTTATGTACGGTTGATTCGGGTAATTGTAGGAAAATCCCAATTGTTAGATGTTTCTAGGGATCGATAACCGTAGGACTGAACTTGGTTAGAAAAGGATTAGGATTCCCAATTCTCATGAATCGATTAAGAATTTAGGTCCCAAATGGTGAATTGGGCGTATGTCTAATGATCGTGAATTTACCTTGGAAATTGTAGGGAAGACCTCAGTGTCGGTAGAATTCCCCAAAGTTACGGTTAATCCCCGGTTAAAGTTATTATAATGATTATTAGTAAATTGGATATTGTGGTATTGTTGTGGATTGTACAAACTCGATGCGTTAGGTACTGAAATACGCGTTTTGGCCGACATTTTTCCGCGTTTGGACGGCTGTTGTGAGCCACTGCAGGTTCAGAAAAATCTGACCCGCGCTCATCAACACGGCCGTGTTGTTTAACACGGGCACCCGTGTTGATGCACTGTGTTGCCAAAAATTGTGTTTTCCAGACACAATTCAACACGGGCCGTGTTGTTTAACACGGGCACCCGTGTTGATCCCCTGTTTTGTCAAAAAAAAAATGCGTTTTCTGAGCATATTTCAACACGGCCGTGTTGTTTAACACGGGCACCCGTGTTGATGCTGCTGTGTTGAATTTCTGAATTTTGTTTTCTGTGTTTTATTGTGGATTTTATTGTCATGCTTTCAGATATGTTCTCGAGCATGAATTATGATATAATTGATGTGATTGGTTGATGTTTGAATAGTATGCTGAGTGATTACATGCTATTCGTAACTTGATATGATTGATGTTTAAATAGTATGCTGAGTGGTTACATGCTATTCATATCATGTTATGTTTGATATTGTTGATGTGCATGATATGTTGATTGATGTTCATAGTATGCTGAGTGTTACATACTTACATATCATGTTGCATTTGTTAATTCCCATTGTGTGGAATTAACATGGTGGCCAATATACGTGTCCGCGATTTAATGGAACGTTGAGGTGGTAGCCGTGTCCGCGATATAATGGAACGGTGAGTTATCCGTGACCCGCGATTTAATGGGGCGGTGAAGTGGTACCACATGCATGGGTGTGTTGCATTGCTCGAATATAACATGAATGGATGATGTTTCCAATGTTATATTTGATTGTTTGTATGCACGTGTGATTGATATATGGTTGATGATGTTTGATGGATATTTGCAAATATGAAAAGCAATATGTCATGGATATATGATTTGTAAAGGTTTTGTAAACCATGAAATATGTTAATTATTGGGTGATGCTTATGATTTCGTGAATTGATTGTTATGAATGTATAACCAAATGTATATTTGAGAAGCTCACCCTTACTGTTGAATATTTCAGATTGAGGAGCTTCGCTCAGGTGCTTGGCGAAGGCTTATCGTGTCTAGTTTAGTTTTATTCTAGTATGTCCGGGTCATGCTCTGATAGTTGTAACTCCGGGAACGTTTGGTTGTCGAGCTGCTTTAGTCAGACTCGTTTATTTTCTTTTAATTGTTATAATAAGATGTTGACTTTCCAGGCGTTAATCCCTGATGATTTTGGAAAATATTATAACATTTGATTTTATTAATTAAAGTTTTCCGCTGTGTAAACATGTATGAGTTACCACTAAGATTATGCATGACAGGAATTATTTTATTAAAAGAGAATTGTAGCATTCCTCGATTATTACATGTACTCTGAGTTATAATTTTTAATATTTGCGAAAATTATATGCGGGTTTTAGAGGGTGTTACAGCTTCGCCTATGATGAACCTAGTTCTGAGGCACTCAATTTTGTTATTTGGTTTGGATTTGGATGTGTTCAGTTTTGATAGACTAGGACACTGAGTTTTGGCTTTTTTGACCCTATGATGAACATGGTTCTGAGGGCTCTTGGGATTGAATGCTTTGTTCTGGTTTTATGTTTGTTGTCCTGGTTTTTTGACAGGCTTCAGGCTTGATATGCTTAGCAAGGCTTAAGGGTTTGAACAGGTTTACAGGCAGGAGGCAAGCTTTGGTTGCAGTTTTGCTTCAGGCTTGTGTTATTGCTTGCTATTTACTGAGTTTTTCTGGTTTTTGCTTGAAGCAGGTTTAAGGTTTAGGCTTAACAGGTTTGTATGGTTATACAGGGATTTGAGGTTTTTTGACACAGTTTGGGAGGTTTTGTGGCTTGAGGCTGTTTGCTTAAGCCTGTGTTATGTAACAGGTTTTGGGGCAGTTTGAATGCAAGCTTTGTATAATTTTACACAGGTTTTTGAAAGGGCTTGAGAGCTTGTGTTTTTTTTCTTTGTATTTGGTTCTGCCTCCTTTTTGCTTGTTCTGATATGTTTTTTATATCCTTGTCCTTAAGCCTGCTGTACTGTAAGCCTCTTCTCTCTCTCTTTTCTCTCTCCACAGAAAAAAACATATTATATTGTTTAAATCTGTACTTGCTCTGAAAAAGTGTGGCTGGAAAATGATGAATTTGAAATGTTGCTTGCATTGTTTCTTTCCTCTGCATCTTGTACTTGTCCCAGGTTTTCTGCATTGCTTTGATATTT
This sequence comes from Vicia faba, assembly GCA_948472305.1. Classification (NCBI taxonomy): domain Eukaryota; kingdom Viridiplantae; phylum Streptophyta; class Magnoliopsida; order Fabales; family Fabaceae; genus Vicia; species Vicia faba. The sequence continues at coordinate 995,506,744 of OX451736.1, forward strand.
ATTAACAGCCTTTTGACAGTTTGACAGCTTTGTTGACATTTTGAACAATGCAATTTGGTTTTATTTTGGCATTTCAGTTTGGTTGACATCTCTTGGTAACTTAGTTTGCCATGTACAGTTTGCAATTTGTTGACAGCTTTGCTTGTTTGTTCCATTTGAACTTTGCAACTTTGTATTTGGCATATTCAGTAGCCTTGTGCATTTCATATTTTTTTGCAAGCATATCTCTCTTTCCCTCTTTGTGAACCAAGAGTATTTCTTGTGATTTGCAGAGAGGGTGAACAACTGATTCTGGCCAATCACTTTTAATGATGAGTTTTAAATATCTGTCTGTTTTTTTTTTAATTCATCTGCATTTGACTTCTTCCTTTTCTTTGTTTTTGCAGATAAAAATTAATTGAGCAATGGGGAGCATCAGTAGAAGATGAAGACTTAGGAAACTTTAGGATAGCTTTATTTTATTTCCAATTATTTGTAATAACATTATTTGTAAATACTATAAATGTATTCAAATAACATTTGTACTAATAATTAAAAATAAATAAAATCTCTTTTATCAATTAATCTCTTTTAATTCTTCTTCAACTGTTTATTTAATTATTTATATTTCTTAAATTATAATAACTGGAAAATATCCAATAATTTTAACTTAGAAATGGTAAATAATCAATAAACGTCCGGCGTTTCGAATAATCAAAAGTATTGCACAGTCAATCACAATAAACGTCCACCTGTCCTTTATTTCATTGATTAAATCAAACACTGCAAACTCTCAATCAGAAGCCTCAAACCATATCCCAGAGTAAATTGAAAAGAACTGTAGAATTAATTCTTTCTGAGAATGCGCGCGCAAACCCTAGTTCTTGATTTAATGTCAAAGAAGCGCCTGCCTGATCAAACCCTGAGCTAAACTCAACCAAACCCTAATAATCTGCTTGAACTGATTCAAAAGTTAATGAAAACCCTAATTTGGATAGACTGATAAGGAAAAGTCTGTTTGACTGATTCTTACGCCAATCTGAAAAGTCAGGGAAAACCCGAAGCTGTGATTTCTTGTGGAAAAATAGGAGGGAAAATTTTGGGGTACAACAGTTGCCCATGTTCAATCTTCTTGAACTTGAAGAGTTAGATTTGCAAGTTTGCCTTTCGCGACTCGAGGGTAAAAGGAGATTGGACACTAGAGTGCCCAAAAAATTTGCACTCGGTGATGTGATGGTAGAGGGAATGGGCTTAAAGATGCCATTTGGTGATGGGCTTAGAGATGCCATCTAGGGATGTGACAGAATCTTGTCGGGGGATGGACTTAGAGATGCCATCTGGTGATGGGCTTAAAGATGCCATCTGGAGATGTGACAGGGGGATGGGCTTAGAGATGCCATCTGGTGATGGGCTTAAAGATGCCATCTGGAGATGTGACAGGGGGATGGGCTTAGAGATGCCATCTGGAAATGTTTGTTGAACTGTATGTCATTGGTGAGTGGATGAGTATCAGAAAGGTATCCATGTTTGGAATATCTCTGAACTGGGGCTCTGAATAAGCAATAGATCGACATCCATGTTTGGAGAATCCGTAAACTGTTTTAAGAGGTCTTGAAGTTGAATAAGCAATAGAGCAGCATCCATGTTGGGAAGCGTCCGTAAACTGTTTTCAAAAGTTGAGTCTGAACAAGCGATAGATTAACATCCGTGTCTGGAGAACCCGTAAACTGTTTTCAGAAGTCTTGAAGTGGAGAAGGAACCGGTGTGGGATTTCCTGATGATGAGTCAGTGTAAAATTGCATCTAAATTTGAGAAGGAACCGGTGTAGGGTTTCCTGATGATGAGTCCGTGTAAAACTGCATCTGGATGAATCTGGAATAAGTATCAGAATGTCGCCATGTCTGGGTCACATCTGAACTATCTCTGGGTGAATCTGGAATAAGTATCATAATGTCGCCATGTCTGGGTCACATCTGAACTATTTCTAGAAAGAATCTCGGAAGATGATGATCTTTGTCTGTTGACTGATCTTTCCTGAAAAGGTAAAGAGTTAGTTGTATGCAATGTCATGATGCATGATGCAATGTATGTTATATCAATGTTTATGATATGAATGTGATGAATGCGCATGTAAGCTGACGAGCTGTCTTGCTGAGGATAGATGAATCCTGGATGGCTGGAGATAAAAGAATCTTGACTGCTGCCGGGGAAAGTAATTCCTTGACTGCTGCAGGGGATTGAAAATCCTTTGATCGTTGAAAATGAGAAGTCCTGGGACCGCTGTTGGGGGATTAGGAGCTTGGGTTGTATGCCAATCTACTGGGGATTCCTGTCTTGAGGAGATCTTCACTGGGGTATATCTGAATATCCTGTGAGGAACTGAGAATGGGAGTCTTCATTCTGCTTGGGGATTGATGGTTGGAAGTTTTAGCTCCGCTGGGGACTGCAAGAATCTTTTGATTGCTGCAGGTACTGAGCTGAAATCTTGAAAAGGTTGGTCAAGGAGATAGTTGTCCTGGCTGGTTTCAGGTATCGATCTTTGACCTGTGTAGGGTTTTCTGATGATGAGTCTGTGTAAAACTGCATCTGAATTTGAGAAGGAACCGGTGTAGGGTTTCCTGATGATGAGTTCGTGTAAAAACTACATCTGAAGTTGAGAAGGAACCGGTGTAGGGTTTCCTGGTGATGAGTCCGTGTAAAACTACATCTGAATTTGAGAAGGAACCGGTGTAGGGTTTCCTGATGATGAGTCCGTGTAAAAACTACATCTGAAGTTGAGAAGGAACCGATGTAGGGTTTCCTGATGATGAGTCCGTGTAAAACTGCATCTGAAGTTGAGAAGGAACCGGTGTAGGGTTTCCTGATGATGAGTCCGTGTAAAACTGCATCTGAAGTTGAGAAGGAACCGGTGTAGGGTTTCCTAATGATGAGTCCGTGTAAAACTGCATCTGAAGTTGAGAAGGAACCGGTGTAGGGTTTCCTGATGATGAGTCAGTGTAAAACTGCATCTTCCAACAGGTGATGAAGGAATTGTTGAACACTTTTGACATTCGAATGCCCCAAGTGATGGTGAAGGAGACTTGCTCCAAGTTCACTGAACTTTTGAGAGATTTGTTGAAATCTTGACTGGACTGCCCCAGGTTAACTGGATAGTGACATGTCATGCCCCCTTATTGATGGGAGATTTTTGTAAAGGAAGTGTCATCCTTTTTGAAGTGATTTTGTTCACTGAGAGAGCTTTCGTTCATCGGATATTCGTTGTATGAATTTCTCCGCTGTCAAACAAATAGCCGAATGCAAACAGTGATATTCGAATAATGCAAAGTTTATGTCTGTCTCGAAGTTTTGAAAAATGCGTTTTTTAGCAGAAAACTTTTCATAAGACAAATTCAACACAAAACTTAGGGCAAAGCCTTACAGGAGTCAGGATACCTTTTGAACAGTATGCTTTCAAACTAACCCATGCTTCAATTAGGACTTTTGAAGGGTTGTAACGTGGCTTGGTTCACGGTTTTAAGAAACAAAGGATAAAGGCTCAAAGTATATTTGTACCCACCCGCTCTTCGTGATGTCCTTCAATCCTAGACTCAGTTAATTGTGCGTCAAACCCTATTCGAGTTTGGAACGACCTTTTGGCGATGGTTCACCAGTTGAATTTGGAGGGCAGTCATCCTCTTTTTTTTGCAACATTTTTCGTGTTATTGAGGATTTGTAATGACCTCTTTCTTTTGATTTGTTATCCCTAACTTTTGCCTGACTGTTCCCGTTTTTGAGATCACAGTCAGCGGGATGCCCTAGCTTTCTTAAGCCTCCTTTATAGGTTTTGGCTCAGTGGGCTTTTCTCTTTCGAGAGGTAATGACTGCCTATGAGATAAGGAACCATCACTGTCTTTTGATTCCAGAGGAATGCTTTTCTTGATGTCATTCGTTGTATTACGAACTGAGAGTTTGCGACTTCAATGCGCATCTTTTTTGAATTAACTGAGAGACTACCCTGCCCCAGGTTTAAATCAAAGGTTTTAATTTGTTTAGAACAGAAAACTCCTACTTATTTGGCTCGAAGGGGTTGACTAGGGATTATCTTCCTTATAACTCCAGTGTTTGGGAATTGAAAGAAGTGCCTGTACATCATCAGTAAGGTCTGTTCAAAAGCATACTGTATGAGATTATGGTATTGTTTCGTCATCCTCCCTCTAAAGGCTTGTAGCTTTTAGCAAGATTCAAATGTCATAAAGAAAGTAGAAAGCATAGTTCAAGTGTAATGAAAATGAGTGGATCAAATCAAGACAAACATACACTACAAGAAAATTAGTGTTTAACGACACAAAAATTGCGACAGTTATGTGATAACTGTCGTAATTGACATATAGAGACAGTGTTTACGACAGTTGACACCAACCGTCCCTAATATTTATTTTGCGACGGTATATTTAACCATCATAATATTATTATTACGACGGTAAAACAACCGTCGGCCCCCATTTAACACTTTTAACATTGATTTTTCACCAACAACTAGTCACGACGGTAAAATTAACCGTCCTAAAAGGCATATCACGACGGTAAAGCACCCGTCGCACCCTTAAACCTTTCACGACGGTAAAATTATCCGTCCTAAAATTCATTTCACGACGGTAAAACAACCGTCGCACCCAAAACCTTTAAAAATTCTCATGGGCACGACGGTAAAACACCCGTCGCCGTAAAAAAGTTAAAAAGCTCTTAAAAAGCTCTTATTCATTTCATTATTCTTGTTACAATTTTATTTTTACAGTGAACCCTTCATCTCTCTCCCGCGCAGCCTCTCACCCCCCAACCTTCAAACCCTAGCGTCATATCCTCTTCGCGACGACGGTGTACCCAGTTCTCCCTCAATCAAAACCCAACCACCAAAAACAAACAAAAAGCTAAAGATCTTACCCCTTTCGCGATTGCTTTATGACTTTCTGTCCGATTTGTTCTGATCTTCTTTCTCTCTTGCTTTGTAGATTCTGGCGAGTTCGAATGGAATAGCGGCGGCGAAGCTACGATGATTAGCAATTAGGGTTTTAGATGTTTAAATCCTAATTGCTCTTTCTCTTTTCGTCTTCAACGACAACGCTGGTATCTCCTTCTTCGCGTTCTTCAAGTTCTCTGTTTTCTCTCCCTCTGTCTCTGTATTCTCGTCCGTTTTTTCGATTTTCTTCTTCATTGTAATCGACCCCTTTCTGTCTTCAGTCCCCCCTCTGTTAATTCTTCTTCTGTATTTATAGGCTTTAGATTTTATGGTTTTAGATCAATTTGCTGTTACAAATTGGATTAGCACAAATTAGAGATTTTAGAACCAATTAGGGATTTGATTCACTACTGTAATTGATTTTGATTTGTTGTAATATATGGATTTATGTAATAGAGATTGAATTGGATGAAGATTTTGTATTATTTCCTGAGTTTGGATTTAATATTATATGATTTGGTTCTGTTAATTATATTTCTGGGCTGGATTGTAAAAAGAAAGATTTGATTTAGTTTTCTGTATAATTTTGGATTTTGTTTGTAATTGATTTGTAATATTGTTGTAGAAAAAGAGTTGGTTTTGGTTATAATCCTTTCATTTTTATGCTCTTTAGAAGTGAGTGGAAGGGAAAACTATAGCAAAAGTTGTGCTGAAGGATGCTGAGGGAATTTCAGATGCTGAAGTTGTTCTCATGTCAGAAGAAGTTGTTTCTCATGCCCTTGAAACCATTATTGAAGAAGAACATGTTGCACCAAAAGTTGAAAAAGTTAATGACACAGGTATACCTCTGAACCTTGTCTCTAATAATGTCTTAGATTCTTCCAACTCATGTATGATGAGAATGTCTCTAAAACTCACCCCACCTCAATCTGTAAATTCACCAGAATAGACACCCTCACTCAAACATGATAAGAACCTACATACATATTTTGTCATGCTCTCTCCTAAACCAACCTCAAGATCAAAATACCTTGCTTCAGATTCTCATAATTATCCCAAAGAATATAAGGAACTATCAAGTCACCTAGTTTATGAGTTACCTAATGAGAAGAACCAGTTGGCATGTATTTCTGATTATGAATGCCAAAATCCCATGAACATTATGGTTAAATCACCAATAGAGGTCTCTAGATCTAAATCAAGCTCAAGCTCATGCTCTAAATTTGATGCTTCTGAATTTAGACCTTTAGTCGTTAAGCCTCTTCAAGTTGTTCCCTAGAAACCTCAAGCATTGATACCCAAGATCAAGCTTCGCCCAAACCCCAAAATCCATTGAATAACATCTTGCTCTTTTTTGAAAATGCAGGATTGAAGAAGCTGAAGCACAGTGTGCTTTGTTGAACTCTGAATCATTATGCGTAAGCACTTGTCTACTTTGTAATTATCAGTTATTTTTGGGATACTAGTACTATTGTTGTTTGCTAATATCATGTTAATTTAAGTTTTATGATTTATTTCAGGATGCTGCAATATGGTTGTTTGATTCTCCAGAAGAATCATTAGGGTTTATTTTAGCAGACAGTGGATTTGATGTGTGGCTTGTTAATGGCCGTGGCACAAAATATAGCACCGGACACACGTCACTAACTACTTATGACATGGTCCTTATGAATTATATATAGAATAGTTTTGGTTTTCAAATTTGTAAATATTTGATATAGAATTTTTAATTGATTATTTATTAAATTCAATATATGTATTATTAGGCTTATTGGGATTGGTCATGGGAAGAATTAGCTAATTATGATCTTCCCGCATCAGTGGAATATGTGTTCAATCATACTGGTCAAAAAATACACTATGCAGGTTATTCTCAGGTGACTTAAGTTAACCCTAATTGATTATTTATTTTTGATATCTTTAATTAGTTTGTTAAAAATAGTTAATTTATCTAATCATTTCAGGGAACTTTAGTGGCTTTTGTTAATTTATCTCAAGGGAAGCTTTTGAATATGTTGAGATCAGCTGCATTACTAAGTCCAATTGCTCATATGAATCAACTTGCTTCACCACCAACAAAACTTGCTGCACAATTCTTTTTAGCTAATGTGAGTCACGTGAAAAATGATAAATTAATTTTTATGCACGTAAATATTCGATCAAATTTCATCTTTCATCGTAATAACACTTACGAAAATATCAATTTTTCTGCTCATACTACAGGACGTGTACTGGTTAGGTCTCCGCGAATTCATTCCTCATACGTAAGAGAATAAATTATCCTATGTTTTATCTCTGTAAATTGAAAAAGATTTGAAAAAAAAAATAGTTAATATATCATATGTTTTCTGATGATTAGGAATAATGTAGCAAAATTTGTGGTTGGAATATGCTTCACTCTAAACCAGCCCTGCTTAAACTTAATCACATTTTTCACAGGTATTTTTTTACTAATTAAATTATGATAAATTTCACGAGTTGTAATCATAATTATTATTGATATTATTTTTGTATTCCTGAAACTTAAATAATATAGGTCCGAATTGCTGCATAAATTCTTCCAGACTTGATGTCTATGTTGACCATGAACCACAACCAACAGCAACAAAGAACCTGATCCATCTATCCCAAAGTAAGTCTAATAAGCAGAAATATTTTTCATTTTTATTTTTGTGGTGTCATTTGATTTGAAAAAAAATTAAGACTAATAGTTTTACAATATGGAATTTTAGTGATCAGAACAGGACAAATAGCAAAGTATGATTATGGATTACGCAATATACTACACTATGGACAATTGGTTCCTCCAACTTATGACATGACTAAAATCCCAAAAGAATTCCCACTTTTTATCAGCTATGGAGGGAAAGATTATCTGTCTGATGTACAAGATGTGAAGATTTTACTCAATGATCTTAGAAATCATGATGCTAACAAGCTTGTGGTATTGTATAAAGATGAATATGCACATGTGGATTTTATTATGGCTATTGATGCTAAACAAGTCCTTTATGATCCCATGATAGCCTTTTATAACTCCAACTGATTTTACTATCGGTACTATTGTGCTTGGGGAGTGTTTCTCTTCGATGGCCTCTGATCTGTTGATGGTGATTCAGTTGTTGGGTTTCTCATCTTGTTTCGTAAAGTGTCGTGTTTTGTGTAGATCTTTCGTTTGTTTTAGTTTGTATGCTGTTGTGTTTTCTTTTTGGTACATTTTATGTTCATTGATTATAAATGTACTTTGATGGGCCCTTAGTTTGAAATAAATAGAGGATGTTGTATTCTTCTCTATATTTAATCGCAAATTTGTTGTGTTATGTTCTCCATATTTAATTACAGTAGAGTTGATTCCAGGAATAAATAACATTAAAGAAGAAATAATTTAAAGAAAAAAATAACACAAAAAAAAACTATATTTAAAATTTTTTACATAGATAATAATTTAAATAAAAAATATATATAATAGAAAAATAAAAAAAAATCAAGACATAAACAAAAGTCATGGCGACAGTACCGAACCGTCGTAATCAACAAAAGTCATGACGGTATCGAACCGTCGCCAAAAACAATTTAATCAATTTCAAAAGATATTCACGACAGTATCGAACCGTCGCCATCAATAATTAAAAGAAACTCAAAAGATAGTCACGACGGTATCAACCCGTCGTAAACTTGAACGACAGTTTTTGTAACCGTCGCGAAATAGGTTGGGGACACACACTTCTGCGATGGTAAAGCAATTGTCGTGGAAAGCAAATTGCGACGGTTTTAACCGTCGTAATCTACAAAAATACCTGTCGCAATCTGCCAATTTTCTTGTAGTGATATGCAATGTATTAATGAAACAAAGTTTGACATTAATAGATAATTGTTTGAATAGCAAAAGAAATTACAACTTGAAAATTCAAATGAAACAAAGACGCTCTCAATGATTTGGCATAGAAGCAGTGATCATGCTGGGGTCTCTGGAGGACCAAACTCAATCTCCTTGTCATCAATCAAATTCTGAATCTTGTACTTCAATGCCCAAAAATCGTTAGTATCATGCCCGGGACTATCAGAATGATAAGAACATATTGCATTAGGATTGTAGTTAGGAGATGAAGTCTTGGGGTTTGGATGAGGCCCTATCAATGCAATCAGATTCATCTTCAACAAGTGTTGCAGTGCTTGAGACAGCGGCATATTGATGTTAGTGAACTGTCTCTTAGGCTCGTCTAGCCTTCGTTGACTTCCCTTTGGCTGTTATCGGCGTGACGTAGAACCAGAGATCAGGACTGCCCCTGCATGTTGATCATGATGACTCTTTTGACTAGCCACTGCATTGGACTCTTTCTTCCCATTGTAGGGAATTTTCTGATCATCAGAGGGTGTAGCTCCTTGGATCTTTCCACTTTTGATGCCAACTTCGACCCTTTCGTCGGTCAGTATTAGCTCGGTGAACCCGACTGAGGAGCTTCCAATTAAGTGATTGAAGAAAGGCCCTGTCAAAGTTCCCATGAAGATGTCAATCAGCCCACTGTCAGTTAAAGGAGGTTGCACCCTACCAGCCAGATCTCTTCGCTTTTGAGCGTATCCTTTGAAGCTCTCGTCGGATCCTATGGTCATGTTCTGCAATTGCACACGAGTTGGTGCAAGATCAGCATTGTATTGATACTGTTTGTAAAAAGCCATAGCTAAATCTTCCCAGGTGTGGATGCGAGAACTCTCCAATTGATAGAACCACTCGAGTTGAGCCCCTACCAAACTTTCTTGGAAGAAATGGATCCAAAGCTTTGGATCAGTTGTGTATGGTTGAATCTTGCGGACATAAGACTTTAAATGCATCTTAGGGCAAGAGACTCCATCATACGGGGCCAAGGTGGGGACTTTGAACTTTGGAGGGATGACCAATCCAGAAACTAAACCCAAGTCTCCTAAATCCAAGCCAGGTATTTGTTGAATCTCCATAGCATTGAGGCGATCCTCCAACTGTTTGTACTTGTCATCAGCAGGAGGATATTGTTCTTCGGAGTAGTCAGCTTCATCAATCTCCAAATTGTGGTCTTCTTCGAGACTATCCCCTATGTTGGATGGAGTTGCAAGGTCTAGGGTCTTAGGTCTTCTCCCCAAATTCAGGATGCTCGTTGCCTTCTTGGACTTCTTTTTCTTGTCTTTGAGAAGGAGAGCTGTCAGATCCTCTTGCCCTTTACCCATAGCCAGAAGCATTTGTTGGAATTGAGCGTTTTGAGCTTGGAGATCCTTCACCGTTTGTTCCATATCCATCTTACTGAAATAAACAGTAGGAAGATAAGGAGACCTGTATGGGAGAAACCTGTTATGCAATGATATGTATGATATATATATGCAATGTTTTCAAGGATCCATTGGGGTAAACACAAGAAAATGTTAGAGGTTGAACTTCGATCTTTGATGGGAGAACTTCGCACCTGTGGATGTCTTTCCACGAGAATCAAGCTCACCATGTCAAGTGGGTCATAGCCCCTGATTCAAGTTGTTGCACTTGGTCTTTGATGGCATTTGTTTAGAGGAGAAACCTCTTGCCCCTTGGTGGACGTCTGGTTCAACGTGACCCTGCATCAAAGGAACCCTCGAGATCCTTGAAATGGTTATTGAAAATGCTATGGTATGATGTCATGATGTTATGTACATGTATGCAGAAGCAAGTAAGTGTATATACAGGTAATCATATTCACACAAAGCAAACAAGTCCTTAGGTTTAGGCTTGCATGGGGTTCATAGGTAAGTACCCTCTTGAAGTTAGTTGGCTCATCCTGTCCTAAAATAGAAACCGGGTTCTAAGGAGCTCAATATCATTGGATTATTTTCGGTGTTCATTGTTTTGGTTTAGCCACTTAACTGGCGACCAAAATATTCCAAGAAAACAACCCTCAATGAGTGTAGTATCGAGTATCTACCAACTTCGGACTGCACCAAAGTCGGTCATCTCACTACCCCTAAAAAGGCTAAGGTGGTTGTGATACGGTGGGAGAACTGACTAGAGGTTTGTGTTTGTATTCGCACTTGTTCGGTTGAGCAAGAGTCGCCACTGACTTTTTATTTTATCCTAAAGGAAAGGTTAAAAAGCACAGCAAAAACCTTTTGAGATATTTCGTGGGTTCGGGGGGTAGATTATGAAAAGGGAAGGTATTAGCACCCTTTTTCATCCATGGTTATCCATGGGCTCTTAGTTACTTGGTTTTTTAGATCACTTGCCTTGATTTTCGATTGCTTTGAAATTGTGGTGTGTGTGTGTGTTTTTGAAAATGTTTTTGAAGAGATGCCTTGTCTTAGGCAACCAATGTAATTGACTTGTGTTTGAGTGTTTTACAAAAGTGTGTATCTTTTTGAAAAGATGTTTCAAATGTTTTTGAGAGTTTGTTTTGAAAGTGTTTGTGGAGTGTGATTTTTGAAAAGGAGGCAAGTGTTTTTGCAAGTTGATCTCAAGTAACTAAGAGTTTTGTCTACCCCTATTGTACTCAAAGGTTTTCTCTATGTTTTTAACCCTTTTTAACAATTTTGTTCCACCATTGAATTTGATGGACAATCTTGCGTTTAGGATGTTTAACGGGACGGGCGCGGGTCATCGTATGGACCATGAATGCAATGGTGCCAAGTGTCTTTGGCAATTTGCTTTGAAGGGACTATGATCATTCCGTTTTAGGCAACTTTCGAAAGCGTCATCGAGGGACTTATGATCATTTGAATTTGTTTTGCCAAAGAAACTCGACGTGCAAGCATGACCCATTTTGGAAGGCAACATGTGGGATTACCCTAGGGGGTGCAAGTGTGATTGTGTATTGATTTCATGTATTTGTCTTGTATTAAGTTATCTAGCGTTCAGTTTTATGTACATACAAACCCTAGGTCTAACCATGGTATAATTCGAAAGCGGTAAATTGCAAGAATTTAAAATCTACGTTATTACAAATAAGTATCCGGGAGTGGGGGTACAAATTTACAAATGGGGATGAGACTTTAGGAATGTAGTGTCCAATAATTTACAACCAAATCGAATTGCGATAAAAGTGTAAATGTAACGTATAGCAATGTATAAGAATAGTAATTGTATGTGTATCAAATGTAAAATGTATTATATAGGTGTACGTGTAAGTGTATATGTGTATGTAATTTATTTACAGGTTAGGAAAATGTGAATTTGAATGTAAAGATTAAGTATTGTATTTGTCAAGTATTATTATCTTTTGTTAATATGTACAAAAAGGTATTTTGGTTAAGAAATGTGAACTTAAATGTATTATTAAATATGTGTGATTTAAATGAAAAGAATTAAATGTTTATTTATTTAATCTTTGTAATCTTGTATTTTTCTTTAATATGTACAAAAAGAAAATTTAAGAAAAGAAAATGTTCTAAGTTTGAAAATTGTCATTTTACATTTGATATAAATTTGTATCTCCATATTTTTGTTTAATATATATACAAAAGAGGTATTTTAATTAAAAGAAAGAAAGAATGTTTTTTTCAATTTTAATTATATTATGTAAAAAAAAAGATGTATTTTCATTTATTATGTACAAAGATGATATCTTGAAAAAATAGAAAAGTATTTATCTTAAAAGAAAAATTATGTAACTATGTATTTATGTACAAATTGATGTATTTTAAGAAAAGAAAGGAAAATATTATAGATTCTATTCTTTTATGTATTTTTACAAATAAGAACATTTTAATGAAAGAAAGAAAAGAAAAGTTTTTTAGTTCCATTATATTATGTGTCATTGTATAAATAAAATGTTTTAACAAAACAAAAAAATAAAAATGTTTTAGTGTTTTAATTATATTAATCTAGTATTTGTGTGTTAATTTTAGTATAAAATGTATTAGCTTAAGTTATATATAAAAAAAATGAAATGGTAAAATAACAAAAGATGTTGAATGAATGGGCCAAAGAAATTTGTTTGGCCCAAAGCAAAGTTAGAGGTAGTAATCAGGCAAGGGGGTGCGTTTGGAACAAGGGCAAATGGGCTTAGGCTTATGAGAATGGGGCGAGGCCCAACATCTTAACAATGTTTTTAGGGTTGTGAATTTTTGTATCACTTGGGACACGGATTAGGGTTTGACATGCAGAGGCGCCGTCGTTCGTTTTCACTTTGTCTTTCTCGCCATGGCCATTGAACGTCTCCCTGTGCTTGGTTGTCATGCGCCATCACCCTTTCCTCTTCCCTCCATGGAGCATCCAGGCAACAGTTAAAAGGTAGTGATTCTGTTTCTATCGCATTTGGGTTTCAAGTTTCCGATTGTATTTTTCATGTACTGATTTTCTATGGTGGTATTTGTTTGCTTATTCGAGGCGTATGAAAAGGAAAGGAAATATACCTTGGTCGGAGATGGAGGAGGAAGGGTCGGAGGCGCGTAAGATGGCCAAGGGCGAAGGCTTGAGGATGCGCGAGCTTGGAAACCTTGGTATCTTGTATTTTATCTTTTTGTTTTGTGATGAGCTTCTGAAAACAAATCTTTATCCTCTTCACTTTTGCTCGTTTCTGTTGCCTCTGAATGTTTGCTATCGATTTTGAGTGTGCTTCCTTTCTTCTTCTTCTCGCTGCCTTTGTTGGCTTCATATGCTAGCTTGATACCTTGTAATGCTTGCCCTGTGTTTGGTTACCCGTTGCTTCTTGCGTTGCCTTGTATGTTTGCCTGTGATGAAAACTTTCTGAGGCTTTTAGGCGTTGCCTTTGAATACTTGCTGGTATTGAATTGAATGCTACGCTTGAGTTTGATTTGATGATGTTTGGATGGTGTTGAAAGGTTTGGACAATTTGATGCTTTTTTGACTTTTAGGCTAGCAGGTTTGACAGGTTGATTATTGTTCTGGTTTTTTGAAAGGGGTTTGAGGCTTCAACAGGCTGCAAGTTTTTTTTTATTTGTTGAGCTTGAGGGCTTTTCAGCTGATACAGGTTGGTTTGACAGTGGTTCAGGCTTCAGGCTGGACAACTTGTGGTTATGGCTTTTGGTTGAATACAGGTAAGTTTTTTTTCAGGCCATGTGTTTAAGGTTTGTTGAGCTTTTAAAGGTTTGAAACAGGTTGAGGGTTTGAATCAGGTTTGGAAACTATTTGAGACTATGGCTCTTGGTTGGGCAGCTTAGTGTTTGCATATACTGGTTTTTGCTTATGCTGTTTAGGTCTTTTGCACAGGGTTGGCGTTTTTGTGAATAGGTTCTATGCTTGGGTAGTTCAGGCAGGTTAAGCTTGAGGCTAAAAGTTTGAGGCTTTGGCTTGCTCTGAGTTATCTTTTGTTTGTGATTTCTGCCCCCCCTTTCTACTGTTCTATTGCAGTTAGTTTTATATAATTTGTTTCTTCAAACCTAAGCCCTGTAAGCCTGCTTTCTTTCACTCTCTCTTCTCTCTCCAGTACAACTTAAAACAATAAAAAATGTTTGTGTTTGTACTTTTCTGAAAAAGCAAACAGCTGGGAAATGATGACTTGAAAACCTTGCTTGCACTTCTAACCTTTCTCTGCATACTTTCCACTTTCCTGATATTTGCATATCTTCTTTTGACAGCTTTGATGGCCTTTTGTACTTTGACATCCTTTGGGAAACTTTTGTTTAGTTTGACATTGGAACTTAGTTTGGACTTGGACTCTTAGTTGTACATGCTGTTTGCTTTGAACTATGCAGTTTTGACAATTTTGAAATGTGCAGTTTTTGACTTTGTGCATTCATTTTTGACTTGCAAACATTTTCACCCTTCTTTGTGAACCGGGAGAAATCCCGTGATTTGCAGAGAGGGCTAACTGATCCCGGCCGTTTGCTTTTAATGATGAACTCTATATTTGTCTGCTTTTTTTTTTAATTATTTATATGCAATTGACTTTTCTTCTTTTCTTTTGCAGATAAAAATTGAATGGAGAGGATTTAGCAACAGATGAAGAATGAAGAATCGAAGATTTAGAAAAAAATTAGGATAGTCTTATTTTAAATTTAATTATTGTAACTATTATTATTATAAATACCGTGTAAATGAATACTTGTATTTACATAATAATTTGTAACAAATATTTAAAGATGAAATAAAAATTCTTTTTATCCAATTAATTCTTTTTATTCTTTTCAATTATTTATTTTATTATTTATAATTCTAAAATTATAATAAATGGAAATAAATTCCAATTATCTAAACTCAGAATAATAAATAATTAAATAAACAATGTTTCAGCATCGATCAACTAATAAATCTGGTGCTTCACAAATCCAAAGCAAAGCACAGTCAATCACAACAACTGCCCAAACGTATTTTCCTTTTACTGACTTTAATCAAACACTGCAAATTCAAACCCAATGCATCCTTTCACTGATTTAGTCACACAAGGCGAATCTCGGAATAACTTGCAAAGCACCGTAGAATCAAATCTTTCTGAGGAACCGCGCATAAAAAACCCTAATTCTTGATTAAATTCCAAAGAACGTTCGCCTGATCAAAGTTGAGCCAAAATCAACCAAAACTTAAACAAACTGTATGAACTGTTCCAGAGCCATGAAAACCAATGAAAACCCTAATTTTGTCTGACTGACGAGAAAAGTTTGTTTGACCAATTCTTGAGCCAGTTTGAAAAATCAGGAAACGCCTGAAGCTGTGATTTCTTGAGGAAAAATGCGAGGGAAAATTTTGGGGTACAACAGTGGTCAATTAAGGTTCTAAGAGTTCGTTAGTGCTTCATGACATCACTCAGCGGTCCCGTACTCTCCTTGATTGAACTCAAGGGTTACCGGTACTCACAAATATGTCACACTAACATAGCTTACTGCTTCAACCATGTCGGTATACCCCGCACAGTTCCCTCACAGTTTTATTGCTATTTACCTAAAAGGTGCCCCCAAATCCGGGTGTAGGATTTACAACAAACCCAAACAAGGACCCAAAAAGTAAAGCAATCAAGGCAATCAAAGCAAGTATGTAAAGGTGATCTAAACCCTAAGGTAACCCCACTTTTAAATTCGTCCCCAACAGAGTCGCCAGTTCTGTGATACGGTGGGAGAACTGACTTGAGGTTTTGCGTTTGTATTCGCACTTGTTCGGTTTAGCAAGAGTCGCCACCGACTTTTTATTTTATCCTAAAGGAAAGGTTAAAAAGCACAGGAAAAACCTTTGAGATGTTTCGTGGGTTCGGGGGGTAGATTATGAAAAGGGAAGGTATTAGCACCCTTTTCATCCATGGTTATCCATGGGCTCTTAGTTACTTGTTTTAGATCACTTGCCTTGATTTTCAATTGTTTGAAATGGTGCTTTAGGTGTGTGGTTTTGAAAATGTTTTGAAAAAGATGCCTTGTCTAGGCAACCATTGAAATGACTCTTGTTTGAGTATATGCAAAGGTGTTTGTCTTTTTGAAAAGATATTTCAATGTTTTTGAAAGTTGTTTTGAAAGTGGGTTGTGGAGTGTGTTTTGAAAGTAGGCAAGTGTGTTGTTTTGCAAGTTTGATCAAGTAACTAAGAGTTGCCTACCCCTAAATTTACTCAAAGATTTTTCCTATGTTTTAACCCTTTTAACAGTATTGTTCCACCACTGTATTTGGTGGTCAATCTTGTGTTAGGATGTTAACGGGACGTGCGCGGGTCATCGTATGGACCATGAATGCAATGGTGCTAAGTGTCTTTGGCAATTTTGCTTTAAGGGACTATGATCATTTTGTTTAGGCAACTTGAGAAAGCGTCATCGAGGGACTATGATCATTTGATTTGTTTTGTTTTGCCAAAGAAACTCAACATGCAAGCATGGCCCATTTTGGAAGACAACAAGCGGGATTACCCTAGGGGTGCAAGTGTGATTGGTGTATTGATTGTCATGCATTTTTCTTATGTTAGGTTATCTAGCGGTTGATTTCGAATCTTCGCATACAAACCCTAATTACTATACAGTATATGAAAGCAATAAATTGTGGGAATTTAAAGTCTAAGCTATTACAAATAAGTATCCGGGAATGGGGGTACAAATATTTACAAATGGGGATGAGTCTTATCAGGATAGTAGTGTCCGGATAATATTTACAACCAAATCGAATCAATCGCATTCTCAATGTAAAATGTAGCAATGTATAAGGATAAAAGCAATGTATCAAAAGTATTTGTGAAAGTGTATGTGATTATTTACAAATGATGCAAGATGTTAACTTAATGCAAAATTAAGTATTTTATTATTTTTAGATTTTTGTTGATTATGTATAAACAAAAGTTTTAATGAAAGGAAAAATATTTTAAGAAAATTAATATTTATGTATTTTAGTTTATATACAAAGGTTTATTAAACAAAAATTCTTAAAAAAATAAAATTATTTAAGTTAGAAAAAAATCCTATTTTTATGTACTCTTAAATATGATAAAAAAGTATTAATAAGCATTTTACATGAAAGGTTAATATATTATTAAAAAAAAGGAAATAGGTTATAAAATAAAAGAAAATTAAGAAATGTTAGTTTAAAAGAAAATAGAATAAAAGAAAGTCATGTGGGCCTTATGTTTGTTCTTGGCCCAAAACAAAATTTGAAAGAGAATTGGAGGGGGGGGGGGGGGGGGGTACGCGCACTGAAGGAGGGGTCAGGCGCTAGAAATCAATTGGGCTTAAGGCTTTTGTTCCAAGGGTCAGGCCCAATGGCACACGTTTGACACATTTTGTTTTAGGGTTGAATGAGTTTGTCTCAGAATTAGGGTTGCAAGCTTAGAGCGGCGCCGTTCCCTTCATCGCCTTCTTCATCTTTCTCATTCTCAAGCAAAAGCCATTGATACTCTTCCTCCACGCCTGGCTACCGGAAGCCATCTCCGCTTCCTCTTCTCCATGGTCATGCGGGCGGTAGTTATACAAGGTAGTGATTCTGTCTTAACGCATTTTTAGGGTTTCAGTTCATGCATGTTATTATTGTTGTGTGTTATTGATTGTTTTATGCGTTGTTTGTGTTCATGAGGTATATCAATGGACTAGGGGAGTAGAAAGTTATACCTTTGGAGGGTTCGTTGCTTGGAGAGGAGAAGAGGTGGACTGGAGGCGTCCTAGGGCGGCCAAGGCAGGGAGTATGAAGCTATGGACCTTTGCTGGAAATCTGGTACTTGTATCTTGTTTTAGTTTAATGGTTTTATGATGATTGCCTTCTGAAAACCCTACTTTTACTTTCTTTTCCTCTTCTGATTGCTTGCTTGCTTGTTCTGATTGCTTGCTTCTGTATGTTTATTTCCTCTGAGTTTGATGATATTGATTCTGAATTGCTCTGTTGTTGGACCCTGTGATGAGCTTAGCTCTGAGGGTTTGGATGTTGTTGCTTCACGATGAACCTTTTATCAATGATGATGTTTGAATCTGAGTTCTTTATTGGCTTATCGTTTCACTTCTGGCTGCCTGAATGCTTGCCTTGTTCTGATTCTCTTTCTCTCTTTTGGACTGAGCTAGCTTCGCCTATGATGAACCTAGTTCTGAGGCACTCAATTTTGTTATTTGGTTTGGATTTGGATGTGTTCAGTTTTGATAGACTGGGACACTGAGTTTTGGCTTTTTTGACCCTATGATGAACATGGTTCTGAGGGCTCTTGGGATTGAATGCTTTGTTCTGGTTTTATGTTTGCTGTACTGGTTTTTTGATAGGCTTCAGGCTTGATATGCTTAGCAAGGCTTAAGGGTTTGAACAGGTTTACAGGCAGGAGGAAAGCTTTGGTTGCAGTTTTGCTTCAGGCTTGTGTTATTGCTTGTTATTTACTGAGTTTTTCTGGTTTTTGCTTGAAGCAGGTTTAAGGTTTAGGCTTAATAGGTTTGTATGGTTATACAGGGCTTTGAGGTTTTTTGACACAGTTTGGGAGGTTTTGTGGCTTGAGGCTGTTTGCTTAAGCCTGTGTTATGTAACAGGTTTTGGGGCAGTTTGAATGCAAGCTTTGTATAATTTTACACAGGTTTTTGAAAGGGCTTGAGAGCTTGTGTTTTTTTTCTTTGTATTTGGTTCTGCCTCCTTTTTGCTTTTTCTGATATGTTTTTTATATCCTTGTCCTTAAGCCTGCTGTACTGTAAGCCTCTTCTCTCTCTCTTTTCTCTCTCCACAGAAAAAAACATATTATATTGTTTAAATCTGTACTTGCTCTGAAAAAGTGTGGCTGGAAAATGATGAATTTGAAATGTTGCTTGCATTGTTTCTTTCCTCTGCATCTTGTACTTGTCCCAGGTTTTCTGCATTGCTTTGATATTTGTTAACAGCCTTTTGACAGTTTGACAGCTTTGTTGACATTTTGAACAATGCAATTTGGTTTTGTTTTGGCATTTCAGTTTGGTTGACATCTCTTGGTAACTTAGTTTGCCATGTACAGTTTGCAATTTGTTGACAGCTTTGCTCGTTTGTTCCATTTGAACTTTGCAACTTTGTATTTGGCATATTCAGTAGTCTTGTGCATTTCATATTTTTTTGCAAGCATATCTCTCTTTCCCTCTTTGTGAACCAAGAGTATTTCTTGTGATTTGCAGAGAGGGTGAACAACTGATTCCGGCCAATCACTTTTAATGATGAGTTTTAAATATCTGTCTACTTTTTTTTTAATTCATCTGCATTTGACGTCTTCCTTTTCTTTGTTTTTGCAGATAAAAATTAATTGAGCAATGGGGAGCATCAGTAGAAGATGAAGACTTAGGAAACTTTAGGATAGCTTTATTTTATTTCCAATTATTTGTAATAACATTATTTGTAAATACTATAAATGTATTCAAATAACATTTGTATTAATAATTAAAAATAAATAAAAGCTCTTTTATCAATTAATCTCTTTTATTCTTCTTCAACTTTTTATATAATTATTTATATTTCTTAAATTATAATAACTGGAAAATATCCAATAATTTTAACTTAGAAATGATAAATAATCAATAAACGTCCGGCGTTTCGAATAATCAAAAGTATTGCACAGTCAATCACAATAAACGTCCACCTGTCCTTTATTTCACTGATTAAATCAAACACTGCAAACTCTCAATCAGAAGCCTCAAACCATATCCCAGAGTAAATTGAAAAGAACTGTAGAATTAATTCTTTCTGAGAATGCGCGCGCAAACCCTAGTTCTTGATTTAATGTCAAAGAAGCGCCTGCCTGATCAAACCCTGAGCCAAACTCAACCAAACCCTAATAATCTGCTTAAACTGATTCAAAAGTTATTGAAAACCCTAATTTGGATAGACTGATAAGGAAAAGTCTGTTTGACTGATTCTTACGCCAATCTGAAAAGTCAGGGAAAACCCGAAGCTGTGATTTCTTGTGGAAAAATAGGAGGGAAAATTTTGGGGTACAACTGCTTGCTTTGTTTAAATCCTGGTAGTCTCCATGCATACAGACTTTGCCGTCTTTCTTTGATACAAGCATGATATTTGCGATCCTTTGTGGATATTTCGTGCAGCAAGAAAACTTGTTGTTGAGTTATTACGAACTCTTTTTTTATCTTTAGAGCAATGTCTTGTTCTTATGAGCTTTGTTTAATTAGCGGGCAACCTTCCCTGAGTGACAACTTATATACCATAATATTTGGTCAAGGCTTGGCATATCTTGATACGACTAGGAGAACATGTCTACGTACTCTTGTGGAGTTTCAATAGTTTTATATTCACATATTTATTCAAGGCAACCCTTATTTTAACATTTTTCTTGTCTTCCTTAGTTATAAGTTTGATTACCTCGATAGATCCTTGGTGTGTGTTGTACCCCAAAATTTGCCCTCCCATATTCTTCAAGAATTGCAAAGAGCATGCTTCAAAATTCCCCAAGGGTTGCACAGTTCAAGGGCCTCCTAACAGTCAAAAACTAGGGTTTTGGTTCTGACAAAGAAATTGAAGTTTCCAAGGGTCCAATCAAGTCTCACATGCCTACAAATATGGTCAAGCATCCTCATACCAAGTGTCAAGGCTTACAGCACAAGATTGCACAGTCAAAAACCCTAATTGCACTACAGTCAACTGTAGGGGCAAAATGGTCATTTGACAGTCAAAAGTTCAAATTTTGGTCAACATCTCATCTTGAGGCCACAAACATCATTTGATAAATGCTTGATCATGATTCTCAAAGCTTGGCTCAAAAAGTCTCAAGATGCAAAAGTTTCCATATTTGGACAGTTGAAAAAGTCAACTGTAACTTGACCAAGGCATAACTTCCACATGGTTTATCAGAAAAATTCCATCCAAAGCTCATTTTGAAGATAAAGACATTTCCTACAACTCCTCTTCACACTTCAAGTCCAAGAAATGCTCTCACAAAAAGTTATCAATTCCAACATTATAGGTCATTTTCAAAAGTCAACAAAAAGAGACCTTAAGTCAAAGGCCATAACTTGAGATTGGTAAATCAAACTGACATGGGACCAAAGACATTGGTTAGAGGACTTCAAGACCTTTCCAAAATGTCCAAGAACATGATCAAATATTAAAAATTGAGCAAGATATGCCTTGTGAAAGTTGGGAAATTTTTGGATATTTTGAAAAGTCAACTTTGCTTCAAATGCCTTAAAATTGCTAATGGGCCACATTTTCTTCCAAGAATCATCATCCAAAGCATGTGCACGACCATTTGGCCCAAAGGGAAGTTATTCACCATTTTTATTTATTTATTTGAATTTTTAAATTGCTATTAATTCATTTAATAAAATAAATATGTGAAAAATACCAAAGCAAACTTTTTAAATCTTTTTATGCATGAAATATCTCCAAGATTTCGTGCAAATCAGATAGGGAAAGAATCAATGTGATTTGGACATGATTGGTATCAAATATGCATGAAAAAGATTGAAAAATTATGCCATGAAAATCAAATATTCTCTACATCAATGCTTTGATCCTTTGGCTCAGAATTTAACCCTAATACACTCCATACATAAGCCACAAGCTAGACCTAAAGACCAAAACCTCTAAGCTGCGCCCACAAGCCATAAACAAGTTTGCATTTTTTGGCTAAAATTTCAAAACTGAAATCACGATTCTAAGGCTTTTCAAGATCAAATAATAATTACATTGCCTTCCTGAGACTTCAAGGAAGGTTTTCAGATCAAAACCATCCATTCTAACGCAAAGAAACGGTAGAACGATCGTGTCCTGTACAAGATTTTTTCCATATGCTTGCATCATGATTCATGCATTTTTTGTAGTTTTTAATATTGATTTATGTTCATTGGACCATTCTAAAGCTAACTGTAGGTTTTAATTGAGTTTTCACGCATCGTATGAAGAATCACCATGGAAGATGGTTAGGGTTACAAAACTGTGAAATTGGGCGTTTACGTATATGGTAAAATCAAGACATCTCAGTGCCATGGTTAAAATCAGGACGTTGGGACGAACTCAATACACTAATCGCGCCTAATTTATATGGCCCCATAAGCTAATCGTTATTTTGGAAAAGGTTGTATTTTGGGGGGGTTCAAAACCCCCGCTAATTCTTTTTATGTTTCAGGAAAAATGCAAACAAGGAAGAAGAAGACTAGGTGGCGAGCGATGATTGGATGATTTGAATTCAACGCGCGTTTTTTTATTTTCTATGTCACTAACCAAGTTTCCTCTTATATTATTTATTTGCCATTATATATTCAAAGCGCGTTCATAGCTCCATTGGCAAGGCGTTGGGTTGGTAATCTCTGGGACCTGGGTTCGAACCCCAGGCCCCCCTTCTTATTTCCATATTTTTCATCTAAACGCGTTTCTATGTAGTTCGTTCCCTGAAGACCACCATGCAGCAACAATTCAAGCGTGCCACATGGTCACCAAGATCAAACCAATGGCCAAGATCTGAGGTCTATGGAACGCTGCAGTCAACGCATACACATGCTCCCATGAAAAGTCAGAAAGGGCCTTAAATCACTGGGCCTAATTGCCACAATATGACCTCCAAACTGGGGTCAGCACCCCCAAGGGTTTGCTCTCTTTCAAATTTCTTCTTTATTTTTATTTATTTTGTTTAGTTTTAATTTAATTCTTTAAATTAATATTTTTCTCAACATAAAAAAAATAATAAAAATCAGAAAGTCATAAAAATCAAAAATATGTTTTATTTTAATATTTTTGTAAATAAATCTCATTAATTAATTTAGCTTTTTAAATTTAGGTTTAACTTTAACATTTTCTTAATAAATTTAAAATTTGTAGAACTAGGTTTTAATTACTTTTACCTTTTTCTTTTCTTTTATTAATTATTAATTATTAATTATTATTTTTGTAAATAAAATTGTATTAATTAATTAGGTTTAATTTTAGGTTAAATTTTAATGCTTTTCTTAATAAATTAAAAACAACTAGAATTAGGGTTAATTAATTAATTTCATTTAGTTCTCATTAAAAAAATTCATAAATACAAAAACTCAAAAAAATAATTTCCTTTCATTTTAATTTAATTAATTTGTTAATATAATTTAATTTCATCAAAAAGGGTCCAACGCCCTCGCATTCCCGATTTTTATCCAATTCGCGCATTTATCTCCTCTCTTATAATATTTATGTAATTCTCCCAAAGCCGTGTAAATTAAACATTTATATTTCTCGCACTTTATTTTATGTTAAATCGGGTCCTGGATTAAATTTGGCGATGTGGACCCGCGCCTTTGTAATAGCATAGAACTTATATTTCCCGCAACTTTTTAACTGTTAATAAATTTGCATGCAAGAATGAATGTCAAAAATAAAAGCAACGCGTAGATCACGACATGAACAAGATAAATATCTGAAAACGATACACAAATCATACACCACCCCTAGGGTACGCCTCACTGTTGCCTTGCCTTTCGAAAGGTGATCGTCGAGTAGAGGATGTCTTAGTAAGTCCTCATGATCCAGGGACCTGGCATGAAGGTAGCTTCTAAGGTATCTTCCTATTGCTCTGGTGATCTCCATGTCCCGAACTTCGAATTGACCCAAACACCTCCAACGGTGGTGCTACCTACCTCTCAATGGTGGGAGGGCACTACTTTAAAGGATATTTACACAGACGAATTCCTTAGGGTAGGTAGACAACTCTAGATACTTGCTCTAAATTTCAAAACAAATAAAAAAATACTTTTCACACCGACATCTTTTCAAAAAGCTTTCGAAAGCAACTTTTCAAACACTCTTGAGGGCTGATACAAGAGTCGAACTGGAATTTTCAAAGAAACTTTTTAAAACCCACAGTTGAAAAGCAAACAAACCATTTTTGAAAACACAAATGAGCAAGTATCTAAGAGCCCATGGATAACCATGGATAGAAAGGGTGCTAACACCTTCCCTTTCTATAATCTACCTCCCGAACCGAGAGCAATCTCTATAAGGAATTTTTCTGTGCTTTTGTCCTTTCCATTTGGAGAAAATAAAAGACGGTGGCGACTCTTGCTTCCGCGACATTTCGCGAACCAGCGTTAAACAGTCAGTTCCAGATCCACCGATAACAGAACTGGCGACTCTGCTGGAGACTCTTTATAAAGTGAGGTGTACCTTAGGGATAGTTCATAACTGTGTTTTCAATTGCTTTCTTTGCTTGCTTTAAATTGTGGGACTGTCTTGGGAGTTCTATAGATCCTAACCCGGATCTGGGGATACCTTCTTAGAAAGTAGCAACAAGGCTGTGAGGGAACTGTGTGGGATATACCGACATGGTTGAAACAGTCTGCTACGTTGATGTGGCACTTTGGTGTGTACTGGTAACCCTTGAGTTCAGTCAAGGAGAGTACGGGGCCTCCGCGTGGTGTCATGAAGCATCAACAGACCTTAGGAACCTTAATTGAACTATCTTGGCCTCTTTAGGGTAGTGAGATAACTGACTTTGGTGCAGTCCGAGGTTGGTTGATACTCGATACTACACTCAATTAAGGGTTGCTTTCCTGGAATATTTCGGTCGCCAATTCAGTGGCTAAATCGAAACGATGAACAATGAAAGCAATCCAGTGATATTGGGACCCTTAGAACCCGGTTACTTCTAATAGGACAGGTTGAACCCACCAACTTCAAGAGGGTAATACCCAGACCCCATGCTGGCCTAAACTCTAAGGGCTTTCTGGTGTGACTTGTGTGCCTTCGTACTTGACTACTTGCATGCTTTATCTGACACATGAACTACTTGCAAGTTTTGTTTATAGTCCTTAATTGGGACTCATGACAGGTTTTACTTGAGTTTCTTGCAGGTTTTGGTTTGCAATCCTTAATTGGGACTCATAACAGGGTTACTTACATTACCCCATGCATAACATAACATCATACCATTGCATACATCCTAATCCCTTTCAAGGATCTCAAGGGCTTGTGATGCAGGTCATGGTGAATCAACTATCCCAGCAAGGGGCAAAGAGGATTTATTTTCCTCTAGCAAAGGTTGTCAGGGGCTATGACCCACTTGATATGGCGAGCTTTGACACTTGAAGAAGGTTCCCCTAGCCAAGGTTGTCAGGGGCTATGAGCCACTCGATATGGTGAGCCTTGACCCTTGAAGAAGGACTCTCAACAACATGAAGTTCCTTCAATCGAGCAACCGGATTCAAATTCTAACAGTTTTCTTGTTTACCCCGCGAGATCCTTGAAAACATTGCATGCATATCATACACATCATTGCATTACAGGTATCCCTTTTGCAGGTCACTTACCTTTGTCGCTGTGTATTTCAACAATGACTTCCCAACAAGATAACCAGGGACCTCATGCTCAAGAGACTCAGTTCAAAGAGATCTTCTTAAGCCTATCCAAGGGGCAAGAAGAGCTGAGAACACTCCTCACGGGGGCTTTTGCCAAGAACAGTGCTGAGGACGACAAGGACGAACGACTGAAACGTCTACAAGCTGAGGTAGACACATTGAAAGCCCAGATGCTGGGGCAAAGGGCTCTCATCCAAAGTTTAGCTCAGGAGCAAGGAGAGCTGAGGGCCATGATCAGTCAGCTTCATCAAGACCTGAAGCAACCAGCCCAAGTCAGGGACCCGGTCATTAATCAACTTCCAAGAAGTCAAAGGTTTGGGCCTCTCCAAGCTGCTACTACTTCACAGGTCCAACAACGACCTCGCCCAGAACAACGGACTGACCAGAGCAAACCAGACAAGCCTAAAAGGCAGTTCACCAAGATCAACGTGTCACCGTCTCAAGCTTTACAACAATTGTTGAGGTTGAATCTGGTGACATTAAGGGACCCTCCTAAGAATCTCAACACAGCCTCCCCAAAATAGAAGTCTAAGGAAAGATGTGCATACCACTCTGGCAGTCCAGGCCATGACACCGACGACTGTTGGGCTCTGAAGAATAGGATCCAAGACCTGATCGAGGAAAGAGCTGTGGATTTCACCCAGATGGGCCAAGCTGAATGCTCCTGCCATCCCTATCGGATACACCAGTTGAAGTAACAAGCCCTGAGATGAAAAGACTTTTGTTCATTAGGATTTTCAAGTTGTAATTTTCTTTTGTTCAAACATTTGCTCATATTAAACGTTGTTATTTCATTAATGCATCGCATATGTCTGTTTTGAAGCCATATATTCGTATTCACTATATGCAAATTATTTTCATATTTTTTCTGATGATCAACGCTCGATTAATAATTCTAAGCCTCTTGAGGGAGGATGACGAAAACGATACCATAATCTACAGTATGCTTTTGAACAGACCCCGCTGATGAGGTACAGGCATTGTTTCAATCCCTAAACACTGGAGTTATAAGGAAGATAATCCCTCGTCAACCCCTCTGAGCCAAAGAAGTAGGAGTTTTTCTTTTCGAAATTTAAAAACCCTTAATCATAACCTGGGGCAGGGTAGTCTCTCAGTTGATCCAAGTGCATAACGAATGGCACCAAAGAGGTCCTTACAAAACAAAAGACAGTGATGGTTCCGAACAATCATACAGACAGGCAGTCATTACTTCTCAAAAATAAAAACTCATTAAGTCAAAACCTATGAAGGAGACTTACAAAACTGGGGCATCCCGCTGACTGTAATTCCAAAAAAGGAACAGTTCAGGCAAAAAACAGGGATAACAAAATAAAAAAAAGAGGCCTTGCAAATCCTCAACAAAAGAGGAAATGACTGCCTGATCAAAATAAACAGTCAATATCCGAACCGTCACTGGTATATCAAAGCAAAGACGCAACAAAGTCTAACGCACGATCAACTGAGCTTAGGTTTGAAGAATATCACGAAGAGCGGGTGGGTACAAATAATTTGAGCCTTTATCCTTTGTTTCTTAAACCGTGAACCGGGCCACGTTATAACCCCTAAAAGTCCTAGCTGAAGCATGGGTTAGTTCGAAAGCATACTGTACGAAAGGTATCCTGACTCCTTAAGACTTATGGTAAAATACGGAGTTGACATCACGTTTTACAAACAATCACTTGTTTTATGAAAAGAATGCATTTTCAAAATCTTCAAGACAGACATAAGCTTTGCATTTTTAACATAACTTTGTTTGCATATGACTTTTTGTTTGAACAGCATAGAAGTTCGCACGATGAAGTCTAATGAACAGAAGCACCTCCAATCAAGGGGCATGGCATGAGCATGGTCCATCATCTGGGGCAATCCAATCAAGATTCGGAGAATCTCTCAAAGGCCAAATAGCCTGGGGCAAATCTCTGCCTGAGTCACTTGGGGCATTCCAACAACGAATCTTGCCTGATCAAACACTTTCTGGTGGCATGACAAAACACTTCTAACAGGGCAACTCCCTACATTCTGAGAACATGGACATAGTCGAAAAGATACTACGCAAAATTAAAGACCCGCTAGGCTGACATGCCTAGGCAAAAATAAGGGCTTCCCAGCGAACCAAAAGGGTTCGGGCAAAAATAAGGGATGAAAATGAAAAAAAAATCTGTACACCCGGCAAGTCGAAAACCTGAAAAGGCGGCTTGGGCAAAAATGGGTATCCCGGTGGACTGAAAACCCAAAAGGGTAGTCCAGGCAAAAGTTAGGGATAAAGAGCGTACGATTATGTCCCGGCATCTCGTCACTGGCCTACCAAAGGGAAGATTCGTCAATCAGCAGTCATCCAACACCTCCACAAGGTATCTTTTCTCCTCACCTCAGAAACAGGGGAAATAATGAGTCGTCTAGGCGATCTAGTTGCCCTGTCTACCAAAGTACCAAGGAAAGGTTAATGCAAAGACGATTACCTTTACAAATTCCAGATCATGGGTTAACATCCGAAACCAAACGGTCATCCACTTGATCACCATCAGGCAACCCTACACCGGTTCATTCTCAACTTTCAGACAAAGTCTTACATGGACTCATCCTCAGAAGAAGTCTTACACGGACTTATCATCAAAGTAACCTTACCCCGGTTCCGCCAAAAGTTTTACACGAACTTATCCCGAAGAAACCCTACACCAGTTCATTCTCAACTTTCAGACAAAGTCTTACATGGACTCATCCTCAGAAGAAGTCTTACACGGACTTATCATCAAAGTAACCTTACCCTGGTTCCGCCAAAAGTTTTACACGAACTTATCCCGAAGAAACCCTACACCGGTTCATTCTCAACTTTCAAACAAAGTCTTACATGGACTCATCCTCAGAAGAAGTCTTACACGAACTTATCATCAAAGTAACCTTACCCCGGTTCCGCCAAAAGTTTTACACGAACTTATCCCGAAGAAACCCTACATAGGTTCTCTCTCCCCAAAGATGCAGTTTTACACGAGCACATCGTCAAAGTAACCCCACACAGGTTCCCTTCTCAAGCTCCAGACGTAGTTTTACACGGGCTCATCGTCAAAGTAACCCCACACAGGTTCCCTTCTCAAGCTCCAGACGTAGTTTTACACGGACTCGTCATCAGTAACCCTACACAGGTGTCCTTCTTTCCAAGATGCGGTTTTACACGAGCTCATCATCGGGCAACCCTACATAGGTTCCCTCTTTCAACTTACAAAAATTACACCTCAAGAATTTCCCCAGGAGAGTCCAGTCCAGAGGTTTCCCCAGGAAAGTTCAATCCATCTCCCCAGCAGTAAGCTTATCCCCAGTAGATTCTGGAAGCTTATCCCCGCAGAACACGAACGCGTCTCCCGGCTTTATTCAAAGAGTTATTTCCCTACCAGGATATAACTGGGTTATCCTCAGCCAAAAGCCACGGAAAGAGCGTCCTCGACGAAGTCTTCTTACCCCCAGCGAAGTCTACTAACATTTCCAACGCAACAATGGTATCCCCAGCGAAGTTACCATCAGCATCTCAACAACGTATCCCTCTCCCCACAGAGTATTATTCCCAGCAATACCACTAGAGTACTCTTTTTCTCCCGGCAGAGTAATCCATTCGCCAAGTTCATTCCCCAACGGAGTCATCTTCTCCTACCGGTATTCTTGCAACTATCATCCCCAGCGGAGGCAAAAATCTATTCTTCAACATCAGCCCAGGATATGACTTCCCGGCACCCTTCAAGGATTTATTTTCCTAAGACCAAAACATACATTCATAAACATCGCACTTCCATACATTATAGCATGCATATACGCATCATATCTTACAAATCTCATTTATGTTAAGAACATCATCGCTTGATTCATATCATGCTTTGCATAGGACTGACATTTACCTGTCAGGAAGAATTTAGTTAAATTCTCAGCTATATTCAAGACCTTTACCGGTTCAGTTAAATCGACCCTAAGATTTTTCTGTTTCTTATCCAGTCCAAGGCCTTCTCTGGTTCAGTCAGATCGACCCTAAGATCTCCCTGTTTCTTATCCAGTTGAAGACATTTCAAGACCTAGACCGGTCCAGTTAAATCGACCCTAAGATTTTACTGTTTCTTATCCAGTCAAAGGCCTTCTCTGGTTCAGTCAGATCGACCCTAAGATCTCCCTGTTTCTTATCCAGTTGAAGATTTCAAGACCTAGACCAGTTCAGTTAAATCGACCCTAAGATTTTCCTGTTTCTTATCCAGTCAAAGGCCTTCTCTAGTCCAGCTAAATCGACCCCTAACAGATTTTCCTGATGAAGACTCAGTAGAAGATATCCAAGATTCTCTCAGCGTTACTGTTGAGGTTGAAGTCGCCTATGGTTCTCTCCCCGTTACTGCGGAAGTAGTAATCGTCCCTAGATTCTCTCAGCGTTACTGTTGAGGTTGAAGTCGCCCAAGATTCTCTCAGCGTTACTGTTGAGGTTGTAGTCGCCTATGGTTATCTCCCTGTTACTGCGGAGGTAGTAATCGCCCCAAGATTCTCTCAGCGTTACTGTTGAGGTTGAAGTCGCCCAAGGTTCTCTCAGCGTTCCTGTTGAGGTAGTAATCGTCCAAGGTTCTCTCAGCGTTCCTGTTGAGGTAGTAACTATCCCTGGTTCATTCATCACCTTTTGAAGATCCAGATCGAGCTCCTGTAACCAGACAGGACACATCTATACAAAGAATTTGAAGACCAGCTCCTGTAACGGGTCAGGTAATCATTTTTTCTTTTTCAGGTACGCAAGCTCTTGCTAAGGAATCTCTTACGCGATCAACATCTCAGCATGGCATCTGTAAGCCCATCATCCTATCCATCAGTCTCCAAATGGCATCTATAAGCCCATTCCCATTATCACACTACTATGTGAGCACAAATTTCTGGGCACTCTAGTGTTCAATCATCTTCCACCTTCGGATTACGAAAGGCACGTCAGCCAATCTGCATCCTCAGGTCTAAGAAGATTGAACAGGGGCAACTGTTGTACCCCAAAATTTTCCCTCCCATATTCTTCAAGAATTGCAAAGAGCATGCTTCAAAATTCCCCAAGGGTTGCACAGTTCAAGGGCCTCCTAATAGTCAAAAACTAGGGTTTTGGTTATGACAAAGAAATTGAAGTTTCCAAGGGTCCAATCAAGTCTCACATGCCTACAAATATGGTCAAGCATCCTCATACCAAGTGTCAAGGCTTACAGCACAAGATTGCACAGTCAAAAACCCTAATTGCACTACAGTCAACTGTAGGGGCAAAATGGTCATTTGACAGTCAAAAGTTCAAATTTTTGGTCAACATCTCATCTTGAGGCCACAAACATCATTTGATCAATGCTTGATCATGATTCTCAAAGCTTGGCTCAAAAAGTCTCAAGATGCAAAAGTTTCCATATTTGGGCAGTTGAAAAAGTCAACTGTAACTTGACCAAGGCATAACTTCCACATGGTTTATCAGAAAAATTCCATCCAAAGCTCATTTTGAAGAGAAAGACATTTCCTACAACTCCTATTCACACTTCAAGTCCAAGAAATGCTCTCACAAAAAGTTATCAATTCCAACATTATAGGTCATTTTCAAAAGTCAACAAAAAGAGACTTTAAGTCAAAGGCCATAACTTGAGATTGGTAAATAAAAATGACATGGGACCAAAGACATTGGTTAGAGGACTTCAAGACCTTTCCAAAATGTCCAAGAACATGATCAAAGCTTAAAAATTGAGCAAGATATGCCTTGTGAAAGTTGGGAAATTTTTGGATATTTTGAAAAGTCAACTTTGCTTCAAATGCCTTAAAATTGCTAATGGGCCACATTTTCTTCCAAGAATAATCATCCAAAGCATGTGCACGACCATTTGGCCCAAAGGGAAGTTATTCACCATTTTTATTTATTTATTTGAATATTTAAATTGCTATTAATTCATTTAATAAAATAAATATGTGAAAAATACCAAAGCAAACTTTTTAAATCTTTTTATGCATGAAATATCTCCAAGATTTCGTGCAAATCAGATAGGGAAAGAATCAATGTGATTTGGACATGATTGGTATCAAATATGCATGAAAAAGATTGAAAAATTATGCCATCAAAATCAAATATTCTCTACATCAATGCTTTGATCCTTTGGCTCAGAATTTAACCCTAATACACTCCATACATAAGCCACAAGCTAGACCTAAAGACCAGAACCTCTAAGCTGCGCCCAAAAGCCATAAACAAGTTTGCATTTTTTGGCTAAAATTTCAAAACTGAAATCACGATTCTAAGGCTTTTCAAGATCAAATAATCATTCCATTGCCTTCCTGAGACTTCAAGGAAGGTTTTCAGATCAAAACCATCCATTCTAACGCAAAGAAACGGTAGAACGATCGTGTCCTGTACAGGATTTTTTCCATATGCTTGCATCATGATTCATGCGTTTTTTGTAGTTTTTAATATTGATTTATGTTCATTGGACCATTCTAAAGCTAACTGTAGGTTTTAATTGAGTTTTCACGCATCGTATGAAGAATCACCATGGAAGATGGTTAGGGTTACAAAACTGTGAAATTGGGCGTTTACGTATATGGTAAAATCAAGACATCTCAGTGCCATGGTTAAAATCAGGACGTTGGGACGAACTCAATACACTAATCGCGCCTAATTTATATGGCCCCATAAGCTAATCGCTATTTTGGAAAAGGTTGTATTTTGGGGGGGTTCAAAACCCCCGCTAATTCTTTTTATGTTTCAGGAAAAATGCAAACAAGGAAGAAGAAGACTAGGTGGCGAGCGATG
This sequence comes from Vicia faba, assembly GCA_948472305.1. Taxonomy (NCBI): domain Eukaryota; kingdom Viridiplantae; phylum Streptophyta; class Magnoliopsida; order Fabales; family Fabaceae; genus Vicia; species Vicia faba. Next base: position 995,539,047 of record OX451736.1, read on the forward strand.
ATTGGATGATTTGAATTCAACGCGCGTTTTTTTATTTTCTATGTCACTAACCAAGTTTCCTCTTATATTATTTATTTGCCATTATATATTCAAAGCGCGTTCATAGCTCCATTGGCAAGGCGTTGGGTTGGTAATCTCTGGGACCTGGGTTCGAACCCCAGGCCCCCCTTCTTATTTCCATATTTTTCATCTAAACGCGTTTCTATGTAGTTCGTTCCCTGAAGACCACCATGCAGCAACAATTCAAGCGTGCCACATGGTCACCAAGATCAAACCAATGGCCAAGATCTGAGGTCTATGGAACGCTGCAGTCAACGCATACACATGCTCCCATGAAAAGTCAGAAAGGGCCTTAAATCACTGGGCCTAATTGCCACAATATGACCTCCAAACTGGGGTCAGCACCCCCAAGGGTTTGCTCTCTTTCAAATTTCTTCTTTATTTTTATTTATTTTGTTTAGTTTTAATTTAATTCTTTAAATTAATATTTTTCTCAACATAAAAAAAATAATAAAAATCAGAAAGTCATAAAAATCAAAAATATGTTTTATTTTAATATTTTTGTAAATAAATCTCATTAATTAATTTAGCTTTTTAAATTTAGGTTTAACTTTAACATTTTCTTAATAAATTTAAAATTTGTAGAACTAGGTTTTAATTACTTTTACCTTTTTCTTTTCTTTTATTAATTATTAATTATTAATTATTATTTTTGTAAATAAAATTGTATTAATTAATTAGGTTTAATTTTAGGTTAAATTTTAATGCTTTTCTTAATAAATTAAAAACAACTAGAATTAGGGTTAATTAATTAATTTCATTTAGTTCTCATTAAAAAAATTCATAAATACAAAAACTCAAAAAAATAATTTCCTTTCATTTTAATTTAATTAATTTGTTAATATAATTTAATTTCATCAAAAAGGGTCCAACGCCCTCGCATTCCCGATTTTTATCCAATTCGCGCATTTATCTCCTCTCTTATAATATTTATGTAATTCTCCCAAAGCCGTGTAAATTAAACATTATATTTCTCGCACTTTATTTTATGTTAAATCGGGTCCTGGATTAAATTTGGCGATGTGGACCCGCGCCTTTGTAATAGCATAGAACTTATATTTCCCGCAACTTTTTAACTGTTAATAAATTTGCATGCAAGAATGAATGTCAAAAATAAAAGCAACGCGTAGATCACGACATGAACAAGATAAATATCTGAAAACGATACACAAATCATACACCACCCCTAGGGTACGCCTCACTGTTGCCTTGCCTTTCGAAAGGTGATCGTCGAGTAGAGGATGTCTTAGTAAGTCCTCATGATCCGGGGACCTGGCATGAGGGTAGCTTCTAAGGTATCTTCCTATTGCTCTGGTGATCACCATGTCCCGAACTTCGAATTGACCCAAACACCTCCAACGGTGGTGCTACCTACCTCTCAATGGTGGGAGGGCACTACTTTAAAGGACATTTACACAGACGAATTCCTTAGGGTAGGTAGACGACTCTAGATACTTGCTCTAAATTTCAAAACAAATCAAAAAATACTTTTCACACCGACATCTTTTCAAAAAGCTTTCGAAAGCAACTTTTCAAACACTCTTGAGGACCGATACAAGAGTCGAACTGGAATTTTCAAAGAAACTTTTTAAAACCCACAGTTGAAAAGCAAACAAACCATTTTTGAAAACACAAATGAGCAAGTATCTAAGAGCCCATGGATAACCATGGATAGAAAGGGTGCTAACACCTTCCCTTTCTATAATCTACCTCCCGAACCGAGAGCAATCTCTATAAGGAATTTTTCTGTGCTTTTGTCCTTTCCATTTGGAGAAAATAAAAGATGGTGGCGACTCTTGCTTCCACGACATTTCGCGAACCAGCGTTAAACAGTCAGTTCCAGATCCACCGATCACAGTGTGGTTGTATTTTCTTTGACTCATGTCTTGGCTAACTCTTCAGGGGGTTCATAATCTTCCTCACCATCCTCTTCAGCTTGGTTAATCAAAGAATAAAAGTCACATGTGATCATACCATTGTTGTTACCAATTGGTTCATGTGAAGATATGTATTTGTTCATTTTTACGGAATGAGAAGTTTGTATGAAAAGAATTTCCATTTTGAAAAGAAAAAGATTGAAAGAAAATGATCTTAATTGAATGCAAACACAAATTTTATTAATGATAAACAAAGTTTTAAAACAAATAGGGGCCCTTGCAAGTTACCACTAGGCCTTGGGCAAAGCATATGGATTTGAAAATAGTAAAATTGCTTTAAAATGAAACAAATCTATGGGACCTCCATGGTAATCCGACTGTTGAGTTCTTTATCTAGAGCACATTTGATGACGAGAATGTGTGCCCCTTCATTATCTTTATTGAGCACTATGGATAGTTGTTCGTCGTGCTTGAACCCAGTTGTGATAAAAGTTTTTTGTATAGGAGGAAATATATCCCTCTTTACTCTTCATGGTTTTTACTATCCTTAGAGGAGTGGTAGTCTAAACCGTATCGTCCTTCCTTTTCTGTGGATGTTTAGAACTTGCCCCAGTTTTTTAGAATCTTTGTTACCAATAACATTTTGTAGGTCTCTCCAAGATGTTATGACAGTTTCAGATTTCTCCATTGTGTGAGTAATAATAGAGGATGTCCTTAGATTGTTGTGATTTTCTTAGATGTAGTGTCACGATGTTAGGTCGCATCATAAGGAAATAATCAGTTTTATTTATACTAGGAATTTCATCTTTTGATGGGGAGTCGATGGTAACTGCCCCTGCTGCGTGTATCCATGGTCTTCCAAGCAAGCAAGAATATTCAAGCTCTATTCCCATGCCTTGAATGGTATGAGGTTCAAAATTTATTTAGATGGTACTCTTCTTCAAATACGAAACTTTGAATGCCATCAAAGGTCATTGTACTTGGCCTCAATATTATAACCTCCATCATAGTAAGCTTATGAGTCATATTTAGGGATGACTCGTTATCAATCAACACTCTTAATAGGAAGGTGTTCATACATTTAATGAAAGTGTGTAGAGATTTAATTACGAGTTTTCCCTTGTGGAGGTATTTCATTATCACGTTAACCTAAAGATGCCCCTCTTAGGTCATATTTGTTAATACTCCATAGAATTGGTTCACAATGATATTCTTAGTTACACGAGCAGAACTTTAGGATTTTCACCAATGATTTTTGTTGAGCCTCGAAACTTTAGGAGCAGAGACATGATTGATATCTTTGAAGATGCTTCAGTCACTTCTTCAAATTATCTTTGAAAACTATTCGACATCTTTGTCTTTGATGGTCTCCTCTTGACCCTTGCTTGGTTTTACAGTTTTACCCTTAATTAAGGCCTCCGTGTGATTTTGTTGTACTGGAGAAAGATTCATATATATGATGGTAACGTGTCGTACCCCTTGATTTTGCTATGTTGATGACGACATGCTCTTTGGTTGTTGGAGGCGAGTTTTATTGCCTTTGTCCCTTGATGTAGACGGTGGGGTCATGTTCCCACGGTAAGACTTTACTACCTTTATAAGGCAACAAAGCCGGAGTGGTGGTTTCCTCTGTAATCGTGCAATGATCCAACCAAGGATGTTCTTTTGGAAAACGTTTTTATGAGGTGCATATGTATGTAGATGCATGTGATTGGATGTATGAATGCATATGCATGCTAAGAATTTGTTATAATGTCTTATCCACATGGGGTTTCTTTGGTTTATCATTTCTTTTTTCTTTTTGGTTTTTATTTTCATTGGTGAGCATCATAAGAATATAAAGATAATACTGAAACCAAATACTTTTATTTGATAGAGAAAACCATAAAAATCCTCAAAGTGGAAATACAACTTGGAAGCGAAATACTGGATGTCAGAAAACAGAAGCAAATATTGAGTAATAAAAACTTAATACAAAGATAAGCTAGATATTCTGACGATGCTTATGAATTTCTTCCCTAAAGTCATCAACCATCCTCCTACGAAGCTTGAGGAAATCTTCAACATCCTTTGGGAGAGTGACCATTGTAGCTTCTGCATCCATCAAGCTTTTAGGAATATCACCAATGAGGTTGTTTGCTAAGAAGGCAAACTTTACATGCTTGTCTTTGTATTTTAGATATTCCTTGTAGAGTGTTGGAATTATGTGCTTGTTGTCTTCATGCACGAGCTATGATTGTATATTGTTTTTCCAAATACTCGCTTGTCTTTCGTGCCTCCTTGTAAGCTTGCACCAAAAAACTACAGTGGCTTTGGAACTCTTCTAGGTCTTGACGTACTCCCTCATATTTGGATACTCGTTCTAAGAGGAGTGCTTTAGCTTCCACCCTTTGAGAATGTTCTTTTATCTCTTTCCCCTTGCTTTCTCGGAGGATACTAATAAGATTATGGACATGCGCTTTTTGACTTTGGTTTTCCTTTTCCAACTCCTGAATCTGTTTGTCTCTTTGAACAAGGTTAGATTGATATCAGTTTCATACATAGTTGGCTTGATAGAGTTGACGCTCTAAATCTTATTTGTCTCTTTCAAGTTGACCAATGGAAGCCCTAAGCTTTTACACTTCTTCGACCGATTTGCAATTGGTGACTTTGGTTGGTAGAGAGTATTGACAACATAAGGATGCTCATTGATTTGAACCTCTTCGCGTTTATGGACCTTTGCTTGGATGATTTTCTTGAGTAAATCGGGGTTACTTTTCCCCATATCATGTAGGACTAATCGCCTGAGTCTAGCATTGGAGGGTTTACCCTTCACAGGATACCCAAGTTGACGCAAAGCCAAAGTGGGATTATAGTTAATATAGCCACGAGTCCCGATCAGAGGAACATTAGGAAAGTCCCATAATTAAATGTGATCTCTTTTATTTCAATCCTCCTAGGACACCATAAAACAGAATCAGCAGTGAGAGCCTTTAACTCTTGTGACCACCCATCTCTTGTTAATTCTTTGATCATATAGCTTTCCTTACCAAGATGTGACAAAAGCCATGAATACAAAAGATGTTGTTGTACCCCAAAATTTTCCCTCCTATTTTTCGTTCAAAATATTCTCCTAGGTTTTCTCAAATGCTCAAGGTGGCCCAAGAATTGATCAGACAAATTCTCCTCCTGAGCATTGGGTCCACAACTAGGGTTTGGTATTTATCAAGCAAGATTGGGTTTCAAAGGTCTCAAATGGTTATCATGGATTTCTTCTTCATCAATCAACAAGGCTATTCTTCTCCAAATTCATGGATCAAAGTTTACCTCTCTATAGATCATGGTTTAAATCTTTTGTGTTTGAATATGGAGTGAATTAGGGTTTGTGGGTTTCTCCTTAGCATGAAAAATTTCCCTGCATCAATTTTCCTCCATATTAAGATTATGTGGATTATTGTATTGAACCTTGACAATATGACTCAACTAAGGTTCATTGAAAAGGGATTTAATTTCATGAATACTTTGATCAACTTTCTCCAGTTTAAGCATTCATCTGAGGACTTCTTTGGGGATTGTGAATCAAGCCACATTTATGTAGAATTGGTCAGGATCTTTCATTCAACATTTCATCAAGACGAGAGGTTTTCTTATTTATTGAAGAATAAGCATTGAGCTTCCATTTATGGAGAAGAGAGCCATTCCCTTTGGATTTTATTCAAGATTTTTTATTTCAAACATTGAATTGGGATGCAATTTGATTAAAGTACGACATGCATAATGGTTTAGATCACAAGTTCTTATGGAGGAAGATGGCGCATGAGCATAAGTTGAGATTAAATTACATGGCATCAAGTAAATTTCATCATGGTTCAAACAAGGATCTATTTCATTTCAAGTTTCAAAAGGTCAATTATCATTGAAGCTTGTTGTTCAAAATACATTCAAGATTCATTGCAAGTTTTATTCATTCAAGACAAGTTTTATTCAATTTTCATTCAAGTTTAATTCAAGTTCCATTAAAATATGCCAAATATAATTCATCAAATTTTAAGAAGAATTATATGGAGTTCATTACCAAAAACTCATCACCATTACAAAGGATTTTAAGTACTATTACATTTAAACCAAAGATCCTAATCTTCCTAAACCGATCCTAAACCTAACTCTCTATGCCCAAAACCTGTCCAAATCAATACTTGCAAAGTAGTCCGCAAAAATCGATTCTAAATTGACCAATATGTCCTGCATCTATTCGTAATATGAGAATGATAAAATCAGAGGAGAATACGTCACAGAATGGAACCAAAATAGCTCATCAAAATATAAACTCTTGCTTTGCACAAAATCTTACAAAATTGTGGTACTGTTATCCATAACCAAAGTCTGTCCAAACAACCATGCCATTGCTGTCCAAACAGGGGAGAAAAACAAAAAAAAACCTGTTGTTGTTCATCCTACAAAAACCAGAGGAAAAACGATCAACTACAGTCCAAAATTTACACCAATTTGCCATAACAATTCCTGCATCCTTAAAGTTACAAAAACATAACAGCAAAGTATTCAAAATTATCAATGTTCCCTCCTAAGTTTTCAAGAAATTTGGTCTATAAAAGAGAGAGAGATTACACGATGAGGAGGACAGATTCTGTAAAGAAGAATACACGAAAAACTCACCAAAACTCAGCATTCTCTCTCTCTGGAAAAACTGCTTCAATCTTCTTCCACAATATCTTCATCTACCTATTCCAAAAACCACAAGAATATCAATATAACAACTTCAAATCGCAAAAAACACAGTAGAGGCACCCGAAAAAAATTACAAAATTCAAAAATATCCCATCTGATTCTTCTCTACACTCCAATCACGTCCTTCTTCCGCCGCTCATCATTTCCCCACTCCACCGTCCGCACCAACATTCCCCAACTGTATTGCTAGCCTCTTTATCATATCATCACACTACCATTTCCTGCAACCTTCTGCCTGTGCAGAAACCATTCCGCCTCCGCAACTCCCATAACCTCCATACAGAATCTATTCTGCCTCCGTCTCTCTCATGTTGCGCTTTATACACCCACTATGACGGCCAATCATTTCCTGCAACCTTCTGTCCATGCAGAAACCAGTTCCGCCTTCAACTGCCCAGCAACAACCTGCTACCACCCTACCATTTTGTCCACGAAACCAGAACCTCAACATCCCACTGTCGCTACGATTCCGCTAGCAGAAACACAATCCTCCTTGTCGTAGGTAAGAGAATTTCTCACCTCTGACTTTGTCACGTCCATTTTGTTGATGCTTGATGCTATTCCATATTGTTGCTGTTCTTATCAAGTTGCATTGGTGTTTTTCCATAAGAAATAGAGCGTGAGAGAGGTGGAGCAAGTACGATTGAGGTGTGAGTCAAGGGCATTGTTGTTATTTTTTTTCTTCGATGAACCGAGAGAGATAGGAAGTTTGTATTGTTAATTTGTGTGTTGAGAGAGATGAACAAAGATTGAGAGAGAAGAGCACATAAGGAGATGAAATCATGAGAGAATGGGAAGAGAGCGTGGAAGCGTGAGATAAGAGAGATCGTTTTTTTTTTTGTTTTAATTGAGTATTTTTCTAGGAATTAAACAAGTAATTGGAATTGATGACAAACTCTTTCCTCTTCCCTATGAATACGACGCCCAAATCATGATTAGGGTTCCTCAAAAAACCCTCTCTTCATCTTACTCGAACCGGGTCAGTCCCAATGGGCCTGCTGGCCCAATCATATTCCAATATCACCGTTTTGTTTCAACTAAGGCAAAGATATAAAAAAAAAAGGTAATGTAGTGGTTAGGCAGTTTAAGTGTGACAAAAGGAATCTGGGTTCGATCCCCGATTCTCATTCTTTTTGGTTATAAATCTTTCTTTTATTTCATTTTAAAATTCACACAAAAAATACAAAACATTAGTTTAAACAAATATTTTCTTTTGTTTTAAACAAATATTTTCTTTTCTTTAATAGAATAGGTTTTTTTTTTCTTTTCAAATATTCTCACAAACAAAAAACCAAAAACAATAAAAATATAAAAATACAAAAAAACAGTTTCACTATTAGTTTTATTAAAATAACCAAATTTTATTAGGGTACTTAATTTTAAATAACTCATTTAGTAATATAATTTAGTTAGTTAGGGTAATTACTAATCACTAATTTTGTACATATTCTAATCCTTTCCGATGCAATCTCGCTATCTCATAAATAATTCACAATACATTGTACATAATTCACTAAGTCACTAACAAAATAAAAATGCCAAAAAAATTATAGTTAGGTTTTAATTTGCTTTTGCTCTTAATATTTTTTAACTTGATAAAAATCACAAAACAATTTTATTTTCCTTTTATTTTCGCATAGTTTACCATTTTCTCTTCCCCCCCCCCCCCCCCCCCCCCCGATTATTGTAACTACTTACTGTTTGTAATATTTTAATTAGGCTTTTACTTCATCCCCATTCATAAATTTGTACCCGCATTCCCGAAGTCTTGTAATAGCGTAGGACATTTAATTTCTGCATTTTACTTCTTTCCTTATTATTGATAGTTTAATAGGATTGTATGACAAGATTTAAAATCAACGACCAGATAACCCTAATCAAGATAAATTAACTTAAATCAAAATATTGTTCACACACGCACCTCTAGGGTGATCTCGCTCGTTGCCTTCGGATAAAACAGTCATGTCCCTCAAACGTGGGACGCTTTAGCAAAGACCGTCGATTAAAAAAGATCATAGTCCCTCGATGACCCTTCGATGTTGCCTTCGGTAAATGATCTTAGTCCCTTACGAAAAATTGCTAAAGCATCCTATAAATTGCCTTCTATGTCTGTATGATGACCCGCTCCTGTCCCTCACATCCAATGATAGGGCTTCCTATTAACTAATAGTAGGGTAACACTATCTACTGGAGGAGGAAAAGAACAAATACTTTTTGAGTAGGTAGATCGCTCGTAATCGCTTGCTCACAAACTAAAACAATTTCCACACCTCACACTTTTAAAACAACTACTTTCAAAACACTTTATAAACACTCTTGAGGACTGATACAAGGGTTATTATAAAGCAGACCGACTTGCATTGGCATCTTCAAAACACATTTTCACAAAACAACACTTTCTTTCAATAAAATATTTTCAAAACAAACATTTTGTATACATTCTCAATGATACGAGAATCATTACAAAATTTCCGCACTTAGGCATTTTTTTCAAAATATTTTCAAACATACACAAACACAAGGCATTTCAAAAGTGATCTAGCGATTAAGAGCTCGTAGATAACTACGAATGAAAAGGGTGCTAACACCTTCCATTTACATAACCTACCCCTCGTACTCAGAAAATTCTCAAAAGGTCTTTCATGTTCTTTTCACCATTTCCTTTATTGGATAAAAGAAAAGTCAGTGGCGACTCTTACTATCCGCAATATTTGCGATAAAATGCAAAACTTAAAAGTCAGTTCTCCCACCGTATTACAGAACTGGCGACTTTGCTAGGGACAACTAAAAGTGGGGTTACCTTTAGAGCTAGATCACCTTTATTGCTTTACTTGTTTGCCTTGTATGCTTTATGTTTTGGGACATGCTTGGGTTTATTTCTTGTATAGATCCTATATCCGGATCTGGGGGCATTTTAGGTAAGTAACAATAGATCGTGAAAACTGTACGGTGTATATCGATACAGTTGAAGAGACGACTATGTTAGTGCAACACATTAGTTGGTATTGGTGTCCCTTGAGTCAGTCAAGGAGAATGTTGGGCTGCCGCATGGTGCCATAAGCACTAACTGACAATAGAACCTTAGTTGACACAACTTAGCCATTAGAAAGTAGTGAGATAGCCAGCTTTGGTGCAGACTGAAGTTGGTTGATACTCGATACTACACTCATTGAGATTGGACTCTCGGGATATTTCGGTTGCAAATCAGATGCTTGTGCTGAAACAATGCCTGAGAGAAAGATCAGTGATATTGAGGCTCCTAGAACCCGATTACTTCTTTTAGGACAGGTTGAGCCAACTAAAACTTCAAGAGGGTACTTACCTACAAACTCCGTGTGAGCTTAAACCTAAGGCCTTATGTGTTTTGTTTGCGTATGATTAATTGTTCGAACATGACATTATAGCATCATGACATCATACCATATCATTTTCACTAACCATTTCGAGGACCAAGAGATTTATCTTTGTTCTGTTTTGTAGGTTATGACCTACGCTCGCAGAAGCACCATCCAGATCAACTTTGTAAGGGTGCCTCATCAGATTAAGGAGTTAGTCACAAGGGTTCCTGGAAGTTCTCCATTCATCAAAAGGCATGGTCGACTACTCAGTCTAGTTACCCCCAGGTTTTGACGAAGACACGATGAGTGTTCGATTCCAGTTCTTTGACCTTGTACATCACTGCTTCACATTTCCATATTATCAGTTGGTACCCACTATGGAGGAGTTCTCTTAGTTACTGGGAGTACCTGTTCTTGATCAGATACCCTTCACCGGTTTAGATGAAGCTCTGAAACCAAAAGTTATTGCAACAACCTTACATTTGAAGTGGTCCGACATTGTATCTAAATGGGAAACGAGAAGTGGAGTCAAAGGTTTTGTGGATAAATTTCTGATGGAGAAATATCAACTGTTTGTGGATGCTATGAGTTTCCAGGATTTTGAAGAAATCTTGGCTTTGCTAATCTATGGGTTGGTGATATTCCCTAATCCAGACCAAATTATAGATGTGAATGCCGTTAAAATATTTCTCACTCGTAACCTTGTGCCTACTTTGCTTGGAGATATTTTTCATTCTCTTCACACTCGTACTATGAGGAAATGAGGGACTCTTATGTGTTGCATACCTATGCTATCATGGTGATTTATTTCACATCTTCCCCGATCAATAATGAAGAATGAAAAAGGTTTGATGTGGTCTTAAAGGATGATGTCACTCTCTCATTCAGATATCTATTGGTGCTCCCGATCTCAAGAGGATATTACTACCATTAACCGTTATAGGGAATTCCCTAATGTTCCACTCCTTGGAATTATGGGAGGTATTACTTATAACCCTTCTCTAGCTCTACGTAAATTTGGTTATGCTCGAAGAGATGATCCTCATGACACACTTATCCAGGGTATTATGTTCGATTACAAAAATGATCCTCAAGGTTATTTTCAGAGGTTTATACATGCTTGGGGCATGGTGAGTGTGATACGGTGGGAGAACTGACTTGAGGTTTTGCGTTTTGTTTTCGCAAATGTTTCGGTTGAGCAAGAGTCGCCACCGACTTTTTATTTTATCCTAAGGAAAGGTTTAAAAAGCACAGCAAAAACCTTTGAGATGTTTTCTTGGGTTCGGGGAGTAGATTATAGAAAGGGAAGGTATTAGCACCCTTTCTATCCATGGTTATCCATGGGCTCTTAGTTACTTGCTTAGATCAACTTGCCTTAATTTTCAATTGTTTGAAATGGTGCTTTGTGTGTGTGTTTGAAAATGTTTTGAAAAGAGGCCAATGTGGTGGCAACCTTTGTAATGATCCATGTTGGGATGTATACAAAGGTGTATATCTTTTGAAAAGGTTTTCAATGTTTTTTGAAAGTTGTTTTTTGAAAGTGTATTGATGTGTGGTTTGAAAAATAGGCAAGTGTTTTGTTTTGCAAATTGGCAAGTAATCAAGAGCTATCTACCCTAAATTTCTCAAAGATCTTTGCTACGTTTTAACCCTTTTAACAATTTTGTTCCACCATTTTATTTGGTGGACAATCTTGTGTTAGGATGTGAAAGGGATAGGCGCGGGTCATCGTTTAGACCATAATTGCAATGGTGCCAAGTATCTTTGGGCAATTTTTCCTTGGAGGGACTTGATCATTTTTTAGGCAACTTTCGAAAGCGTCATCGAGGGACTATGATCATTTGAATTGTGTTTGTTTTGCCCAAAGAGACCTAACATGCAATATGGCCCATTATTGAAGGCAACAAGTGGAATACCCTAGGGGTGCAAGTGTGATTGGTGTTGTCCATTTTCATGCTTGTTTATCTTGAAATTAGGTCAAACTATTTTGGTTAATTGATTTGCATACAAACCCTAATTCTAACATGGCATAATTAGAAAGCTTTAAAGTGCGAAAAATAAAGTTCCTAAGTTATTACAACACAATATATGGGAAGGGGGGTACAAATGTTCAAATGGGGGTATTTTGACAAGAATTAAAACCTTAGACTATTAAATCAAACTTGGAATTTTGCAAGGTATTTATTTACACAATATTCAAATAAAAATAAGATAAATATGCAAAAACGCAAAAAAAAAAAAGGTTTTTCATATGTATGTAAAAGTATTTATCATGTATCAAATAAGCAAAAATAAAATTAATTAATTTTTGGTATTTTTAAGCATTTAGGATAAAAACCCTAATTTTTACAAATAAAAGTATTTATTGTATGATATATGCAATATTTATTAATTATTTACAAAAAATACATAAAAGAGAAGTATATTTGTCAAAAAGGTATTTTTAATGTTAAATATTAATAAAAATAAAAATGTATATATTTTGGTATTTTTATCCTAAATATCCTAATAAATATGTAAATATTTATATTATATGATAAATATATTAAATATGTACAAAAATAAAATATTTAATATTTACAAAAAAAGTATATTTTCATAAAATATTTTCAAAAGATAAAATAAAATAAAAATCAGAAAATAAAATGTATTGGTATTAATTTTAGTATTTTTTAAATAAAAGATATTATGTATTATTTATGTACAAACATCAATTTAAATAAATAAATGCCTAATAAATACAAAAATGGTGTGAAAAATATTTTTTATATTTTTAATATTATGAGAAAAAATAAATAAGTCAGAAATAAAAAGAAAAGTCAAGAAAATGTTTCAAATAAGCACAATGGGCCAAGGGGGTTCAAAAGTAAACATAGGGTGCAAATAAGAAAAATGAAACAGGCCCAGCCCAAAGGCAAGCTTCTTCAACCTTCAGCCATCTCTGTTTGAAAACGCGCGCCTCTTTGCTTCCACAACAAGAACCTGATTCTTTGACTTTTAATGAAAACTCACAACACAAAATGTAAAGCATCATCTCACGAGTTCATACATATAAAGAACATGATTTAACTCTCAGAAATGAGAGAGAATTTCTTCTCCCCCAATTCCTGACCTAATTTTTATTCAATGTTCAGACTTAAAATTCTCTAAGCACACATAACACAAATGAAAACTAATGATATGGGCATGTTCAGGGCTATGAATGTGACATAATCTCTTCACAAATCTAAACCTAACAATGCCTGGATAGAGAGATAAGAGTTCATGAACTTACCTGTTCAGTTGGAAACGTATCTGGTGATGGAGGTGTTTTCAATGCAAGGTGATGATTGGTATAACTTCCTTGATGTCCAGGGATGCTATTCCAAGCTTTAGTTTGCTTTGAAACCAAATGAATCGTGTTATGGCACTTCAGCTGCAAAACAGAAAAATGAAAATTGTGATGTTGATTAGGAGTGTTACAGTCTACTTCTAATGCTTTGGACAGTTTGTATGGATGGTAGGGAAAGTGTTTGAAGTGGTTTTGGCCAAGATGCACGATGGAAATGAGCTGTGGGATTCCAAGTGCAGGATGCCCTGTTTTTGTGAAGTTTAATGGTGATTCTGTGTTTGAGGATGTTTGGAACTTGGTTGGCTTGTGTTTCAGCTTATGTTTGATGTTTAAAAAGTGTACAATAACTTTGCTTAAGGTTGTCTTGGCTGAGATGAGAGTTGGTGTATGTTATGCAAGTTTTCTTCACCTTTAAGCAACAAAATGTCAAGTGGTCCTCTAGACTGATGCAGGCCCCCAATCTATGCTGCAACCTTTCCCCTTGATCAATGTGTTTTGCTTCTGAACTTGTGCCCAAAGATATGGCCTTGTACTTCTTGATTTGCAACTTTGACATAAAGCCATACTTTTCTAAAATGGATAATTTGCTTTTTCTATTTTAAGACTAAACCTTCATGTAATGCTTAAACACATAATGCAAGGCTTGAACACAAAGGGTTTGCATTTAATTATTGAGTGCAAATGGGATATAGGACCTGTAATCAAGTTGTGCAAGCTGATTTGAAAAATTGCACAAGTTATGAACATGTACATGGCCATGAATCAAAGTGACTTTTTCCCAACTTGCCAAATTCGATTCTCCTTAACCATGAGGTTGTTTGATGAGTTCTTGGACATTTTGGAAAGCTTGGAATGTGTACTACAATCCATCTTTGTAATTCAAATTGAAATTCCAAGTGGAAGTATGTGAAAAGTGGTCTTGAAATTAGGTAAAAACCTTGCCTAAAATAGGTCAAATTTCTCTAAGTTAAGAATGATTTGGTACCCTTGTTCCAAAAATTGTAACTTGAGCTGCAAGCTTCTTTTGAGGAAACTTTGTGAATCAAAGTTGTAGATTTTGCAATGGACTACAACTTTCATGTTTTGACTTTTCCTTGAATCCAAATGCATCTTGATGAGAAAGTGGGACAAAGTTAGGAAAAAATTAGGGTTTTTCATAACTTAGAAAAATTCGAAGTTATGAAAAATCTTCATTTCAAACCCTAATTTGCAATTCTTGATTTCTTGATGCATAAGTTTCATGATTTGACATGTTTTAATGAAAAATGAATCTTGACACTTGATTTTGACCAAAAAGTCAAAGTTTGACTTTTCAGTATACAGTCAAAATTGATCAATTGACTGGAAAATTCAACTGTCAATCTTGTGCATTTGGGATCTTTTGAACTTGTTGAGTATGTCAAGACAATTCCATGGGGTCCTTGAGTCAATATGTGAGCTTGGTTTGCCATTGGCTAGGTCAAACAGTCAAAAATTGCCTTTGTGCAGTCAAAACCCTAAAAATGACCATTTTGCCCTTTTGGTGATCTGATCAAATTTCTTGTGGAATTGTGATCCAAACTTGATCAAATGGTCCATATGAGTTCATAATGTTGATGTGGGTCAATTTTCATGAGGTTTGACTGTCAATTGGCCACAGTTGACTTTTTCCCCAATACAGCTGATTTATAGGTCAACTGTCCAATTGACTGGGCGAGATTTGGAATCAAGACTTGAAACTTGGTATGGATAAACTTGGGAGTCCAACATGAAGCATGAAAGTCATCTTAGGCATTTTAGGTCAAAATATCTTTGTGCAAACACAAACCCTAATTTGGGTCAACAGTGCAAGGAGAAGTCTTGAGCAGAGGAAACCCTAACTGGATCTTGAGCTCCAAGGGTATTGTGATGAGAAAATGTTGAGAAAATGGGAGGGCAAATTTTGGGGTACAACAATGAGAAAAATTGATAGTAAGGCTTTAGGACAAAATAACTCCATCCCTCTGGAGCCCTACCTCAAAATGGGTCCGAGCTCGCGCTCAAAACCTCATGATGCCATATCCAGCTAATCTACCGGTGATCATAGAGCCTGTTGGCGAAGGAGGCGTTCTCGCACCGTCCTCCATCCAGACATGCCCACTGACCTCGTAGAATTGCAGAAGTCCTGGATTTAACTCAAGGAAGAACGGGACACCTTTGAAACTCAATTATATGCAAGTGACAAGAAAGTGTTGAAGCTCACAAAGAAACTTCATGAGGAGCAAAGCCTTAATGCATACATCAACACGAATAGGAAGCATCCGTGGGAGACTTGAGTCTAGGTTTTAGAAGTTCATATTGTTGTCTCTTCGAGACCCTTTTGTTTTCATTGTAAGCCTAAGAGGCAATTGTAATTTTGAACTTATTAATGAAATATTTGTTTTTGTTTCCTCTTGGATAGCAAATTTAAATCTCATAAGGTCCTTGAAGACATTGCATTTACATATCATGCATCATTACATAATAGGTTTTCCATACAGGTTTTCTCATTTACTTACTATTTATTTCAGTAAAAGATGGCCTTCGAACAGATCGTTAAGGAACTCCAAGCTCAGCACACACAATTTCGAGAGACTCTCCTGAACCTACCCAAGAGGCAACAAGATATAATGGCTCTTCTCGCCAAGAAGAAGAAGACTAGAAAGCTGATTGTCATCCTTAACACGGGGAGAAGATTCAAAGGTCCTGCTCAACCGGTTCAAGTGGATAATGTTTCCTCTGAGGAAGACGACAACCAAGAAGAGGATGGTAGAAGTGTCAGGGGTGAAGGTAGAAATAACCAGGGTTCTGAGAATATTCCTGAAGATGAAGACTACTCTGATGAACAGTACCCTCCCGCAGATGACAAGTACAAACAGTTGGAAGACTGTCTTAAAGCTATGGAAAGCCCGAAAGTGGTTGGATTGGATTTTGGAGAACTAGGTTTGATCCCGGGGGTGGTCATCCCACACAAATTCAAAGTCTCCTCCTTTGCTAAATATGATGGGGTCTCTTGTCCCAAACTTCATCTGAGGTCGTATGTTTGAAAAATCCAACCTCATACTGCTGACAGGATATTATGGATCCATTTCTTTCAAGAAAGTTTGTCTGGTACTCAACTTGAATGGTTCTATCAGCTGGAAGGAACCAACATTCACACGTGGGAAGACTTGGCTGCTGCTTTTTACAAGCATTATCAATATAATGCTGACCTTGCACCGACTCGTGTACAATTGCAAAACATGTCCATGGGCTCGAATGAAGGGTTCAAGGAGTATGCCCAGAAGTGGAGAGACTTAGATGGAAGGGTCTAACCTCCCTTGTCAGATTGGGAATTAGTTGATATGTTCATGGGCACTTTGACAGACCCATTCTTTAATATGCTGATTGAGAGTTCTTCATCTGGCTTTACTGAGCTAATTATGACAGGAAAAAGAGTTGAAAATGGTATTAAGAGTGGGAAGATTCTAATGGTTGTGACTTCTAATGCCGTGAAGAATCCATTTGGTGGTAAAAAATAAACCAATGTTGTTTATGGCCAGAAGAGCCATAGTAAAAATGATCTCCACTAGTCTGTAGGAGCGGTGTTGATCTCTAATCCAGGGCATGTTCAACCATAACAACAGGGAAATCAACATAGGTCAGAAGCTCCGAGAAGGCAGTTCACCAGGATTAATATGCCATTATCTCAGGCATTACAACATTTGTTGAAAGCATAATTGATAACACTACGGGATCCTCCTCCTAATCCCAACACATCCTCTCCTAAGTACAATCTGAATTTAAAGTGTGCCTATCATTCTAATAGTCCTGGGCACGACACCAACGACTGTTGGGCCCTGAAAAACAAAATTTAGGACATGATTGATAACAAGGAAATTGAGTTCGATCCTCCGGAGACTCTAAACGTGATTACTGCACCTATGTCGAAGCATGACAAAGGCGTAAGTGCTATTGAAAATGTTTTGTATGTTACCACTATAGGTGATGTGGTTACTCCCCTCTAAACAATAAAAAAGAATTTGTTACAGGCCGATTTATTTTCAGGTTATGTTAAAGAATGTTATTACTGTGCAGTTCAACCCAATGGTTGTGGGTTACTGAAGGAAGGCGTCCAGCGCCTGATGGATGAACATGTAATTTTGATTGAGAAATTCCGCATGTTGAGAATTTGTGCCAAGATTTGTCTATCATATCTGATACTCCTTTCAGAATCACTTCCAAAGGTTCTGTAAGGATTACCTCCAATCCAAAAGTTACTCCCTTGATCATCACAACACTTGGACCCATCCCATATTCCTTAAAAAAGGCTACCCCATGGAACTATGGATCTGACGTCTACTACCATGGCGTCAAACAAGAATTGTCTGATGAAGATACTAAAGATGTTGACCCTAATGTTGACAATATTGTGGGGACCAGCAAAGTTACTAGAATCGGAAGAATTTTCTCCCCAGAAATCTCTCCGAAAAATGTTGGTACACCTGTTCGAGATGCCATTACCAAGTCAACTACCGAGGCTCGGGGTAAAGAGTCGATGGTAGAGACTTCCCAAACGGAGGAACCTAAATAAACCTCGGTCAAGGACACCTCTGGACAAGAGTTGGAAGAGGTTTTGAAAATCATCCGCAAGAGCAACTATAACATTGTTGAACAACTGGGGCAGACCCCGTCCAAAATCTCCATGTTATCTTTATTGCTGTGTTCTGAAGCCCATGCACATGCTTTAGTAAAATTCTTGGAGACTGCTCACGTACAACAAGAGATTTCGGCTGATCAATTTAGAAGTTATGTGGCTAGTTTAACAACTGATAATGGATTAGGCTTCTCCAATACTGACCTGACTCCGGAGAGGAGAAATCATAATAGGGCCCTGTATGTCTCCATTGAATGTAGGGGCACTACGTTGGCTCAAGTGTTAGTTGATACTGACTCTTCTCTGAATGTTCTACCAAAGGGCGCTCTTGACAGACTAGATTGTGAAGGAATTGTGATGAAACTCAGTGGATTATAGTTCAAGTCTTTGACGGATCCAAAAGAATGGTATACGGAGAAGTGGACATCCCTATCAAAGTGGGTTCACAGATCTTTGAATTCACCTTCTATGTAATGGACATCCGACCAACTTTTTCTTGTCTATTAGGATGCCCCTGGATCCATGGGGCAGGCGCTATTACCTCCACTTTGCCCCAAAAATTAAAGTATCATGTGAAAGGGAAGATTGTTACTGTCTGTGGAGAAGAGGAGTACATGGTCAACCATCTGAGTTCATTCTGGTACATGGATATGGACGGGGAATTCATTGAGACTCCCTGTCAAACTTTTGAAGTGATTTCCCCTGCTGCTATTAAAGATGTCTCTGCCATTCCAAAGACTACCAAGGTTCTGCACAAGATGGCTTCCTTGAAGGATTCCAAAGCTACTATAGAAGAAGGTGGTTATACTATTTGGCATCAGCTCGATGATATCCCCTATAAATCTGATAAGTTTGGTTTGGGCTTTATTGCAGAAGGTCAAAAGGCTGTTCTTCACGCTCGGGTTGGAAGACCTTCATTCCGTATCAGCAACAACGAGGTCAACACTATAGAAGATGCTGACAATGATTATGACTTTGACAACTGGGTCGTTCCTACCATTGGCGACGGGCTCAACAACTGAAAGGCGGAAGACATTATCTCTATCTCCTTTAGTCAGAAGTAATAGCTATTTCTGTTTTATTGCTTTAAGAAGTTTGGTTATGTAATTTCTTTTAAAACAATGACTTTAAACTTTGTGTATTACCCGGGGCACAATGGTTCATTTGTTAAGGGTTGTCATTTCATATGTCATATTTTCATTTAATGAAAATATTGGATGTTTTGCATTCAAATTTTGCGCTCTCTGTCTTTCTTTTACTTTATTTCACTTTCGAACAAGCTATGTGTTCTTACACACACACACACACAACTTTGCAGATCCACATCTAGTCCGGATCTCGTTGATAATGATCTTGCTATTGCCGCTTATGACTATGAAAGTCCGATCTACCAAGCCGAGGACAAAGGTGAGGAAGATTGTGAAATACTTGGAGAACTTTCTAGACTCTTGATACAAGAAGAAAAGGTTATCTAACCGCATGAAAAGCCAATCGAAGTGGTAAACTTGGGTTCTGAGACAGACAGAAAAGAGGTCAACATAAGCGCGAATTTAGAGGATAGTGTCAAGAACAAATTGATTCAGATGTTGCACGACTATGTTGAGATATTTGCTTGATCATACAAAGACATGCCAGGGCTCGATATTAATATTGTTCACCGGCTGCCGATGAAATAGGGTTGTTCTCCGATTAAATAGAAAGTTCGTCGCATGCGTCCCGAGATGTTAGAGAAGATCAAGGCCGAGGTTATGATGCAATTCAACACATGTTTATTGGCAGTGACGTCATATCCTCAATGGGTTGAAAATGTTGTTATGGTACCAAAGAAAGACGAAAAGGTACCTATGTGTGCAGATTACAGGGATCTGAACAGGGCAAGCCTCAGAGATGACTTCTCACTTCCACATATTGATGTTTTGGTCGATAATACCGCTAAGCACAAGGTATTCTCTTTCATGGATGGTTTCTCGGGTTATAATCAGATCAAGATAGAACCTAAAGACATGGAGAAAATAACTTTTGTCACATAATGAGGCATTTTCTGTTACAAGGTTATGCCTTTTGGGTTGAAAAACGCTGGCGCAACTTATCAACGTGCCATGGTAGATTTATTTGATGACATGATTCACCACGAGATAGAGGTCTACATCACGATATGATAGCAAGGTCACTGACTGAAGAAGAACATCTCAATCATCTGCATAAATTGTTTGAAATACTGAAGAAGTACAAGATGAGGTTGAATCCAAACAAATACACCTTTGGGGTGATGTCTGGAAAACTCCTAGGTTTCTTCGCTAGTGGCAAAGGTATTGAAGTTGATCCCGCAAAAGTTAAAGCTATTCAAGAAATGCCGGATCCCTGTACTGAGAAGGAAGTCAGAGGTTTCTTAGGACAACTGAATTACATTGCCTGATTCATTTCTCATTTGACTACTACCTGTGAGCCAATCTTCAAGCTGCTGAAGAAAGATCAAGTAGTAAAGTGGAACAATGACTGTCAGATAGCCTTTGATAAAATCAAGGAGTACTTACAAGAACCTCCAATTCTGATGCCACCAGTTGAAGGAAGACCTCTAATCATGTACCTGACATTGCTAGAGAATTGAATGGGGGTGTGAAATGGGGAAACATGACAAGTCTGGTCGAAAAGAGCATGCAATATACTACCTTAGAAAAAAGTTTACTAACTGTGAAACAAGATATTCATTGCTCGAGAAAACTTGTTGTGCTTTGGCATGGACTGCTCGCCGACTAAGACAGTATATGTTGACTCATACTAATATATTGATCTCTAAAAGGGATCCCATCAAATACATATTTGAGAAGCCAGCTCTCTCCCTTGACGGAATACGACATTCAGTACACCACTCAAAAAGCAATCAAAGGAAGTGTACTAGCAGATCATCTGACACATCTAGCTGTAGATGACTACCAGTCTATGAATTTCAAATTCCTGGACGAGAGTATTATGCTAGTAATAGATTATGAGGAACCTGGACCGTATGAAGGACCTGAGCCAGGATCCCGATGGACTATGGTTTTCGATGGAGCTTCTAATACACTTGGCAATGGAATCAGGGCTATAATTATCTCTCCCCAGGGTTGTCATACGCCCTTCACTGCCAGACTTTGCTTCAACTACACTAATAATATGGCTAAATATGAAGTGTACATCATGGGTATTAAAGCCTCTATTGACCTAAGAATCAAGTTCTTGAGCGTATATGGGGACTCAGCCCTGGTAATTAGTCAAGTTAAGGGAGAATGGGATACGAAGCACCCAAATATCATTCCTTATCGAGAACATGTTCTAACCTTAATTCCGTATTTCGAAGAGATTACTTTTGATCATATACCAAGAGAATAGAATCAGTTGGAGGATGCATTGGCTACCATGTCATCCATGTTCAAGGTCAGATGGGACAATGAGGCTCCCAGAATTACCATTGAAAGATTAGATGAAACGACACACTGCTATAAAATTGACACTGACGGAGTAGAAGAAAAACCTTAGTTTCATGAAGTGAAAAGGTACCTTCAAGATCAAGAATACCCTAAGGGGCATCTATCAATGACAAGAAATTCCTATGGAGGTTCTCATCTAAGTTCCTCCTGAACAACGGGGTTTTGTACAAGCGCAATCATGATTTGACTCTGCTTCGTTGTATGGATAAGAAAGAAGCAGAAAAGATTATGGAAGATATGTACGGAGGTATTTTCGATACACATTCTAGTGGACATACTATGGCTAAGAAAATCCTGAGAGCGAGTTACTATTGGTCGACCATGGAAAGTGATTGCCATCACCACTCCAGAACGTGTCACAAATGCTAAATCTATGCTGATAAAGTACATGTGCCTCCAGTACCTCTGAACGTTTTGATCGCTCCGTGGCCATTTGCAATATGGGGGCATTGGCATGATTGGAGAGATCAAACCCACTGCCTTTAGCAAACATCTTTTTATCCCCGTCGCCATCGATTACTTTACAATCTGGGTTAAAGCAACTTTATTTGCCTCTGTTACTAAGAATGTCGTGGCCTGGTTCATCAAGCATAACCTTATCTGTCGGTATGGCATCCCTGAGAGAATCATTACAGACAATGGTACTAATCTCAATAACACTATGATCACTTACCTTTGTATGTAGTTCAAGATCAAGCACCACAAATCTTCTCTGTATCGACCAAAGATGAATGGAAGCTTCCAACAAGAATATTAAGAAGATTATACAGAAGATGGTTGTGACCTACAAATATTGGCATAAGATGTTATCGTTTACTCTTTATGGATATCGAACTTTAGCACGAACTTCAACTGGGGCAACCCCATTCTCTCTGGTCTATGGTATGGAAGCTGTTCTACCTGTCGAAATTCAGATTCCTTCTCTGAGAATCATGAAAGATGCATATTTGGATGAAAACGAGTGGATTCAAACTAGGCTAGATCAATTGAATTTGGTTGACAAGAAAAGGCTTGCGGCTGTTCGTCACGGTCAGATGAATCAAAAGCGTATGATCAAAGCCTTCAATAAGAAGATCAACAATTGAGTATATCAGGATGGTTACTTGGTGTTGTACCCCAAAATTCCCCCCCTTTTCTTCTCAATACATTCTTTTAAGGCTTCTCAAATACTCAAGAATCTCAAGGGGTGACCAGTCAAATGCTCCTCCTAAGTCAAGAGCCTACAACTAGGGTTTTGAGTTTATCACGGAAATTTGGTTTGAAAAGGTCTCAAGTGGATTTCATGGTTCTCCGTAGGTCCTCAATAAGATTCATGTCAAGTTTCAAGTCCTACATTACAAGTTTGCTCAGTCAATGGCTCAAATGATTGAAAATCAACTATATTGGTCAAAAAGTCAACTATGGTCAACATACAGTCAAACTTCAAGATTTTTGTTCAACATAAACATTTTGAAGGGATATTCATCATTTTATCAAGGGTAGATCATGATTCCCCAAGGAAAGCTCTCAAATCATAAAAAGTCAAGAATTGTCAAATTAGGGCTTCCTTAGGAGAAGTCAACTGAACTTTGACCAGGCATAACTTTCACATGCTTCATCAACTTTTCCCCAACCAAATCTCATTTTGAAGAAAATTCAATTCCCTACAACTTTGTTTTTATTCTCAAGTCCAAAAAATGCTGAATTTGAAAGATATGACCTAAAACATTATAGGTCATTTTCAAAAGTCAACAAAAGAAACTTTTTGTCAAGGCAATTTACATCAAGATAATATCTTCAAAATGAAAAATGATCAACATAGAGATTGTAGAGGACATCTTAAAATTTATAAAAAGTCTAAGATCATCTTAAAAAGATCAAAATTGAGCAAGTTATGAGTTGCACAAGTTGGGAGATTTTGAAGAAATCCATGAAATGCAAATTGAGCAAAATTGCAATTTTGAACCAATGAGCCTAACTTTTGATGTTCAAACATGTTCATAAGGTGTTATAGGACCTCTAAATCCATTCACATATTTTTTATGATTTTTATTTCTTTTATTTGAACTTTTATTCATTTAAATGCAAATAAAATATGAAACAATGGTATAAAGGCTCGAGCTTTTTGTTTCAATCATCCAAAGGCCCAAGATAACTCATGTCAACTCATGACAACCTTGCCAAACTCGTGCAAGACCAAGATGGCAAGAAAAATCTCAAGTTTGGCAAGTTTTAAAGTTGTTCAATTCTTGTTTTATCATGGCATCATGGCTTTGATTCTTGCCATATTTTCCATCTCACTTCACCCTTCTATATAAAGGCAAGCATAGTAACTCAAAAGACCATGAAAATTATTGGCACAAAAGCTCTCAAAAAATTCTCTAAGTTCAAAGAAATTGTGAAAATTATATATCACATCTCCAGCAGTTTTCAAACTGATCCAAGCCTTCCATTATCCTCTTAATGTTACCAGGAGTCAGAACCAACCATTATTCTCTGTGAATCCACCCTAGAAGCCGCCCCTACATCAACTTCCGATTGGTAAGTAGGTAAGTTTCATGTTCTCAATATTTTCACAGTTTAAATCCTTGTAAACATGTTTGTTTCACTCATATTCATTTTCTGCAATTTTCTAACGTTTTACATGTAAGCATGGTATACATAATGCTTTAACCTTCAGATCTTGAAAGATTCAAATCCAGCGCTCCAAACTGATGGTGACCATGGTGCACTCCAAGGCACGCTCCCCACTGGATCACACAAGCTCATGGGTTCAGTTATTTTGGGCCTAACATTTTACTATTTCTCACCCCCATTTTATTTTTGCAGCGTGGCCCATTATTTTTTTATTTGTTTTTAATTAATATTTTTAATCTTTTTTTAATCAACAAAAAATCATAAAAAATCATAAAAAAATCAAAAAAGATTAAGTTTAGGTTTTTCTTAATTAAATTTAATTTTCACAAATAAATTATTTAACTTAAATCATTTTTCAGATTACTTTGTTAATTAAAATTGATTAGAGTTAGGTTCAAAGTCTTTTTTCTAACTAAAATTAAAAACAACAAAAATATTTTTATACTTAGATTTTTTAGGGTTTTAGATATTTCCTCTTTTTTCATTCTCCGTGTGTTATTTATATTTTCGCATTATTATGTTTCATAATTTATGTAATTGCCCATAAGTTGTAATAGTTAAAATTAGGAAATTTACATCTTTTCCCCCATTTTGGTTTGTATTCCCCCCATCCCGAAGCGATGTAATAGCATAGTTTAATTTCCGCATTTTTATTTTTCCGCACTTGTATATAATGAACTGTTAGATGTATGTTTAATAGGATTGCATGACAAGATTTAAAAAACAAATAGTAGAAAACCTAACATCCAAGACAAGTAAATGAAACACAACACACTTTGCACATGCACACTGTTGTACCCCAAAATTTTCCCTCTCTTTTCTCAAGACATTTCTCACGAAGATCTGCAAAAGCTCCAGCTTCCACGAGTATTTACTAGGTCAAGCCATCTTCTCAATATTAGGGTTTGAGCTTGCACAAGAACAACTGGACTTCTAATACTTCAAGTGATGTTCATGGATCATTATGGACCTTCAAGAATTCTCATGTCAAGTTTCAAGTCTTGTATCATAAATTCTGCTCAGTCAATTGACCAAGTGACCCAAAATCAGTTGTACTGATGAAAAAGTAAACTGTAGCACCAAAAGTCAAACTTTGACTTTTTGGTTAACTTTAAGCTTCAAAGATCAAAATTCATCAATACATTCAAAAATATGAAACTTGATCATCAAGAAATCAAGAAAGTCAAAAGTCAATGTGAAAAGTCAAACTCTTCAAGACTTAGAAATTTTTCTAAGTGTTTTTATATATGATAATTTCATTTCTTCATGCCAATTTTTCACCATGATGCAAGATGATTCAAGGAAAACTTCCAACATGAAAGTTGTAGATCTCAATGAGACCTAAAACTTTGTATGGCAGAACTTTTTCTAGAAATGCTTGGATTTTGAGTTATAAATTCATGAAGTCATGACATTTTTGAATAAACACTTAGAGAAATTTTCAGCAGTTTTGGTCAGGATTTTATGCTAACTTCTTGGCATTTTTTCATATAGTTCCAAGATGATTTTGTCAAAATGACCAACATGATAGTTATAGAGGATGTTTCAAGCTTTCTAAAACATCCAAGAGCATGAATTTATCATACTTGAGCTAGGAGATTCAAGGGCATAAAGTTGGGCATCCATTCTTGAATTGCAAGTCATTTTAGTGAAGAACACATAACAAAACCCTTATGCTATGCTACATAATCTTGTGTTGTAGGCCTCCTTGCTTGAAAATCTCATAATAATTTAATGCTTACACCCACTCTTGAGCTATTACCCAAATGTTTAAACCATTGTCCAAAAGATCTTTCCATTTATGGAATAAAGGCACCATTGCCATTCTAGAAAAGTAAGCTTGTTGGCACAAAACTTGTCTTGAGCCCATACCTTGTTTGCTTCTGATTTTACTCCACCATAAATCATGGAAAGAAGCCCCTCTATACCAGTAACTTTGGTACTTCATCTTGGAACCACGGAGTACTTGACATGGTTTGATATTTGCATCCCAACCAAGCCATAACATGCTGTCTTGTAAACCTATTCAGCCCTTGTTCACAAACCTTTGGCCTATAAATAGAGGGAGCATTTGCAAGGGAAAGAGGTCAGAAAAAAATAGAGCTTCTTGTGTGTTGAAATATCCTCAAAACCCCTCATACTCTCAAAAACCATAATTGTCCACAAAACTTCCACTCTTGAGCTTTGAAGTCCAAATATTTGAAACTCATACCTTACAAGTTTTCCCCAATCAAACCATCCAAATACCTCACATATATCATATAGAAGTTGTCCAAACATAAGAAAAACTTCTGTAACATCATTATCACCACCTCCCAAACTCACACACATTGTTTTGCAAGTTGACTTGGTTGGAGACATTCAAACACTTTCAGCATAAAGTAAGAATTGAAACAACTTCAAGGAGGTCTAAGGAAGCCCAATCAATCATCACATTGCATCTGGAAACACCCATACATGTTTGGGATTTTTACTTCAAGAGGTAAGTTTTCTCAAACTGTGATATTCTTGTTCATACATCATTTTACTTTCATTTTCAAAAGAATAAAACAGGACAAATCAAAGTAGAAGAGTTGCAAAGACTAAAAATCACAAAAAAGTGCTTCTGGAAGTCTGACACGGCCGACCGTGTCACCTGACACGGGCCGTGTCTGGAAGAAAACAGAAAAAAATGGCAAGACAGGGCTCTGACACGGGTTCCCGTGTCAGCACAGCTGGGACAAAAAAGACATGCACAATTATTACAGGGTTCTGACACGGGTGCTCGTGTTACAGGACACGGCCCGTGTCAGCTTCAACACCAAAAATCTTGATTTTTTGAGACTTTTTTTGCTATTATTTTTATTCAATTTGGTTGTAATAGTAATTAGGTTTTAATTACTTTCATTCCCCATTCATAAACTTGTATCCCCATCCCCTAAAAAGATGTAATAACGTAGGATATTTACTTTCCGCGATTTACCGCTTTCAAATATAAATGCTAGTAATTAGGGTTTGTATGGAAAGATAAAATCAATACTATAAAACCCTAATCCAAGATAAATCAAGCATGAAATACAAAACACTTGCACACTTGCACCTCTAGGGATAACTCCACTTTGTTGCCTTAAATAAATGGTCATGATATGCATGTGAGACATCTTAGCCAAAACAAATAAAAAATACAAGATCATAGTTCCTCGACGACACTGCGAATGTTTCCTTACAAATTATATTAGTCCCTTAAGAAAAAGGCTAAGATATCTCACTACATTGTTATCTATGACTATACGACGATCCGCACCCGTCCCTTTACATCAAAAGATAGGGCTTCTTACCAATCAATGGTAAGATAGAAATATCAAAGGAAGAGAGAAATGAACAAAAGACTTTTGAGTAGGTAGTACGTTCTTAGTTGCTTGCTCACAATCCATCTTCAAAACAAACATCTTTCAAAACACACCAACACTTTTAAAACGAAATATTTTCAAAAGTCCAACACTTTGTATGCATTCTTATAGAGACGAGAATCATTACAAAGTTCGCCTAAACGAAGGCACTTTTCAAAAATACTTTCAAAAACAATCACAAACACATTTCAAACAAAGAAATTTCAAAAGTGATCTAGCAAGCAACTAAGAGCCCATAGATAACTATGGATGAAAATTGTGCTAACACCTTCCCTTTTTATAATCTACCCCCCCGAACTCAAGAAAATATCTTAAAGGTCTTTCATGTTCTTTTCACCCTTTCCTTATTGGATAAAATAAAAGTCAGTGGCGACTCTTGCTATCCATAACAATTGCGATAAAATGCAAAACAACCAAGTCAGTTCTCCCACTGTATCACAAAACTGGCGACTCTGCTAGAGAGATAACTTAAAAGTGGGGTTACCTTAGAGGCTAGATCACCTTTAAATGATTTCATTGTTTTATTTGTTTGCTTTACATTTGTGGGTCATTGTTTAGGTTTATATTGATCTTCTATCCGGATCTGGGAACATCATTAGGTAAGTAGCAATAGATTATGGAAACTGTATGACATAGACCGATATGGTTGAAGCAATGGCTATGTTAGTGTGACGCATTTGTTGGTACCGGTATCCCTTGTATTGAATTGAGGAGAATACAGGCCGCTGTGTGGTATCATGAAGCACTAACTGACCTTAGAACCTTTAATTGAACAACTTGACCATTAGGAAGTAGTGAGATAGCCGACTTTGGTGCAGTCCGAAATTGGTTGATACTCGATACTACGCTCATTGAGATATGACTTTCGGGATATTTCGGTCGCCAATAAAGAGGCTTGCACTGAAACAATGCTCGATTAAGAAAGATCAGTGATATTGAGATTCCCTAGAACCTGATTACTTTCTAGGACAGGTTGAGCCAACTAAACTTCAAGAGGGTACTTACCAATGAAACCCATGCAAGCCTAAACCTAAGGACTTGTTTGCTCTGTGTGTATATGTTTGCACATAACATCATGACATCATACCATAGCATTTTCAATAACCATTTCAAGGGTCTCAAGGGTTTGTGATGCAGGGATATATTAAACCAGACGCCAATCAAGGGGAGATAGGATTTATTTTCCTCTAGCCAAATGCTGTCAAAGACCAAAGCATGTTGTCTTGAGTCGAGGGCTATGAGCCACTTGACATTGTGAGCCTGATTCTTGTGGAAGGACATTCAATGATACGAAGTTCTCCAATCAAAGCTATGATCAAAGTTCAACTTCTAACATCTTCTTGTGTTTACCCCGCGAGATCCTTGAAAATATTGCATCCCCATACCATGCATCATAATATGAGCAAGCTTTCCACAACAGGTTTCCTCATCTTTCTACTATTTATTTCAGTAAGATGGATATCGAACAAACCGTGAAAGATTTGCAAGCACATAATTCTCAGTTCCAAGAGACCTTGCTGACTCTGGCTAAGGGGCAACAAGAGCTGATGACTATGCTAGTAGCTAAGAAGAAAACCAAAAATAAGGCCTTCATTAATATGGGTAAAAGGTTCAAAGGTCCGGTTCGTCAGGTACAGATAGTCGAAGAGTCGTATTAGGAGGTTGAGCCAACTAAAACTTCAATAGGGTACTTACCTACAACTCCATGCAAGCTTTAACCTAAGGCCTTGTGTGTTTTGCTTGTGTATGATTAAATTGTTCGAACATAACATCATACATTATAACATTCATACCATTTCATTGCTACTAACCATTTCAAAGATCTCAAGGGCCTGTAATGCAGGTTATGATGAACCAGAGGTCTAGCAAGGGGCAAGGGGATTCATTTTCCTCTAACCAATGTTGTTAAAGACCAAAGCACGATATCTTGAGTCAATGGATAGGACCCACTCGACATGTTGAGCTTGATTATCGTAGAAGGATGTTCAATGATATGAAGTTCTTCAATCAAAGCTGCAGTCAGATTCAGTCTCTAACATTTTCTTGTGTTTACCCCACGAGGTCCTTGAAAACATTACATCTACATATCATGCATCATTTCATAACAGGTTTTCCAGTACAGATTTCTCATTTTCTCTGTTTATTTCAGTAGAAAAATGGCCCTCGAACAAACTGTGAAGGATTTCCAGGTTCAGCATGCACAATTCCAAGAGACTCTTCTGAATCTGGCCAAGGGGCAACAAGATATGATGCCACTCCTTGCTAAGAAAAAGAATAAGACTAATAAGCCTACTGCTATCCTCAATTTGGGGAGATGGTTCAAGGGTCCTGCTCAACCAGGTTAGATGGATGATGTTTCCTCGGAAGAAGATGATGATGAAGAAGAGGATATCAGAAATGCTAGGCCTGAAGGTAGAAACAATCAGGACGAAGACCACTCTGACGAACAATACCCTACCGCCGATGACAAGTACAGACATTTAGTAGATAAGCTCAAGGCTATGGAGGTCCAGAAGATACCAGGATTGGATTTCAGTGAACTAGGGTTGGTTCCAGGGGTGGTTATGCCTCATAAATTCAAGGTCTCCCCTTTTGCTAAATATGATGGGGTCTCTTGCCCCAAACTTCATCTGAGGTCATATGTTCGAAAGATCCAACCTCATACGGCCGACCAAAATTTTGGGTCCATTTCTTTCAAGAGAGTTTATCCAGCACTCAACTTGAATGGTTCTAACAACTGGAAGGAACCAACATTCATACCTGGGAAGACTTGGTTGCTGCTTTCTACAAGCAGTACCAATATAATGCTGACCTGACACCGACTCGTGTACAGTTGCAAAACATGTCCATGAGCTCAAATGAAGGTTTGAGAGAATATGCCCATAAATGGAGAGATCTAGCTGGAAGAGTGCAACCTCCTTTGACTGACTAGGAAATGGTGGACATGTTCATGGGTACTTTGTCATGCCCATTCTTTAATTTACTGATTGGAAGCTCGTCGTATGGTTTTACGGAGATGATTCTGACTGGAGAGAGAATTGAAAGTGGTATCAAGAGTGGTAAGATTCTAATGGCTACATCTTCTAATGCTGAGAAGAAGCCATTTGGTAGTAAGGAAGAAGCCAATGTTGTGTATGGCCAGAAGTGTCGTAATAAGAGAAACTACCACCAATCTATAGGGGCAGTATCAGTCTCTAATCCAGCACCAGTACAACCAAAACAATAAGGCAATCAGCGTAGGCTGGATGTACCTAGGAGATAATTTACTAAGATCAACATGCCATTGTCCTAGGCACTGCATCACCTATTGAAGGCAGAGTTGATAACAATGAAGGGTCCTCCTCAGAATCCCAACACCTCCTCTCCTCGGTACAATCCTAATGTGAGATGCGCCTATCATTCCAATAGTCTTTGAAGATTAAAATCCAAGATTTGATTGATGCTAAGGAAGTTGAGTTCGACCCTCCCGAGACCCCCAATGTGATCACTTCTCCCATGCCAAATCATGGCCAAGATTGAGAGCGTCTATTTCATTTGAATTTTCAAATTGTAATTTCTTTTGATTATTTGAACATTTATTTTGTATCAAACTTTGTTGTTTCATTAATGCATTGCATATGTTTGGCTTGAAGTAATCCATTCGTTTTGACTATATTTAAACTATGCTTTTACTTCCTTTTTGTGATATTCAACTCTCGATTAAAAGTTGTAAGCCTTTAGAGGAGGATGACAAAAACGATACCATAATCTCATATAGTGTGCTTTTGAACAGACCTTGCTGACGATGTACATGCGTTGTTTCAAATCCTAAACAATGGAGTTATAAGGAAGATAATCCCTAGTCAACCCCTTTGAGCCTAAGAAGCAGGAGTTTTCTTTTTCACAAATTGAAACCATTAATCATAACCTGGGGCAGGGTAGTTTCTTAGTTAATTCAAATGCACAAGCATTCACTTCGTACATAATAGGTGATATCAAAGATATCCTCCCGAATCAAAAGTCGGTGATGGTTCCGCATAATCATTAAAACAGACAGTCATTATTTCTCAAAAGAAAAGCCCACTAAGTCAAAACCTATCAAGGAGACTTAAGGAAAAAACTGGGGCATCCCGCTGACTGTAATCACAAAAGAAATAATTCAGGCAAAAGGTAGGGATAATAAAATAAAAAAAAGAGGTCGCTAAAAATCCTCAACAAAAAAATATATTACAAAAAAAATGATGATTGCCTTCTCAAATAAACTTTCAGTATCTTAACCATCACCGAAATATCAGGGCAAAGAATCCAGACTCAATTGGAATCTAAACGCATAATTAACTGAGTATAGGACTGAAGAACATTACAGAGAACAGGTGGGTACAAATAAATTTCGAGCCTTTTTATCCTTTGTTTCTTAAATCGTGAACCAGGCCACACTACAACCCTTAAAAGTCCTAACTGAAGCATGGGTTAGTTCAAAATCATACTGTTACAAAAGGTATTCCGACTTCTGTAAGGTTTACTATAAATCCTGAGTTGAATTCATATTCTTACAAAATTCTGTTTGTTTACTAAAAATGAATTTTTAAAACTTCAAGACAAACATAAACTTTGCATTTTTATATGCCATTGTTTGCATATGACTAATTGTTTGACAACAGAGAAATTCGAACGACATATATTCAATGAACGAAAATACTCTCAATGAACAGAATCACCTCAGATGGAAAGAAACTTCCAATAACAAAACTTCCATAATCAAGGGGCATGACATATTATTGCCTAAATCATATGTGACAGTCAAGTTAAGATTTAAAGAATCTCTCAAAAGTGCTGATTTAAGTGCTGAATAGCCAGGGACAGATCTCCATCTGAATCACCTAGGGCATTGAACATGAATTTCAGCAACGGGCCACATACGATCAAGCAAACATTTTCTAGTAGTGCTGTAACACTTACTACTCTTGACAATGAAAATTCTCCGCACCCTGTGAACACAAACATAGTCGGAAAATACTACACATGAAAAAAAAGACCCGCTAGGTTGACTGGCCTAGGCAAAATAAGGGCATCTCGGCGAACCAAAAAAGTTAGGGCAAAAATTAGGGATATATAAATAAAACTGTACACCTAACAAGTCGAAAACCTGAAAAGGTGGCTTGGGAAAAAAGGGGTATTCCGGTGGACTGAAAATATGAAAGGACAGTCCAGGCAAAAGTTAGGGATTAAAATGTACATCTATGTCCCGTCATCTCGTCACCTGTCTATTAGTAGAAGACTTATCACCCTAATCAGTATTTACTCAAGACTCTTGGAGTTAGGACAAAGTTCAAGCTGTCCACAAATCCCCACAAAATCACTTCCATGGATTATCCCCATAATATCTCTGGTAGATCGCTCTACCGAACAAAGGAGTATTAACCTTCTCCTGACAAACGCACCAATACATTACACACATCATGCCAGTTCCCAAATAGATAGAATTGCCAACAGTTTTTAGATACAATATAAATATAGATTCATTCTGGCACTCATTCTAGATTCGTTTCAGATACAGTTCAGATACGATCTAGATATAGATTCATTCTGACACTCATTCCAGATTCTCTTGCAGATACAGTTCAGATACGATCCAGATATGAATGTAATTTTGATACCCATTCAAATGCATATTCTAGATACAATTCAGATACAATCTAGATATAGATTCATTCTGACACTCATTCCAGATTCTCTTGTAGATACAGTTCAGATACGATCCAGATACGAATGTCATTCTGATACTCATTCAAATGCATCTTCTAGACACAGTTCAGATTCAATCTAGATATAGATTCATTCTGACACTCATTCCAGATTCTCTCATAGATACACTTCAGATACGATCTAGATATAGATTTATTCTGATACTCATTCAGTACATCTTCAGATACAATCAAGGCACAAATTCATTCTGACACTCCCTAACTTGAGTGTTGCTTCTACCATAAATCACCGGCAAAATTCCTCTCTCCAGTGAATTCGTCACTATCCCTAGAGAGTTGCTACTGAATCTAAAACTGGATCAGATGGCAGTAAACTTTATCCTCCTCAGACGAGCCGGAAGGTTATCCATCTCTTTTATCCCCGGTCAAGGTATAAACTCCCCAATAGAGCAGTGAATAACCAACGTTCTTAAACTCTTCTCCCCAAGCAGGAATTAACATTCTCCAGTAGAGTTTCCTCAAGCAAAAAAGCAGAAATCAATGTTCCCCAGCGGATTTTCTTCAAATAAGAAAGCAGGAATCCCCAGTAGAAACAATTCCTAGAAGATTGAAGATACACATACTATTCATCCCCAATGACAGTCAGGGATTTATTTTTCCCAAACAAAGATGCTGCTCAAATTTACAAATGCACTTCAACAATATTTCATATTCATACATCATTTGCGAACATCATAGCATATGCATACAAGACGCATATTACCTAGTATGATACGGTGGCAGAACCGATTGTTTATACTGGTTTTGCATTTGTGTTTGCAAATGTTGCAGTAAGCAAGAGTCGCCACCGACTTTTCTTTTATCCAAATTAAGGAAAGGATGAAAAGAACAGAAAAAGACCTTTTCAAGAATTTTTTGAGTAAGGGGGTAGATTATGGAAATGGAAGGTGTTAACACCCTTTCCATCCGTAGTTATCTACGGGCTCTTAGATGCTTAGCTCATTTGAAAAATACCTTGTGGTTTGTGTCTTTGGAAAAGTATTTTGAAAATGCCTTAGCGCGACGATTCGCTTTATGATAACTCTTGTATCAGTCCTCAAGAGTGTTGACAAAGCAAATGTTTTTGAAAGGTGTAAGTGTAAAAGTTTGTTTTTGAGCATAGCATCTAAGAACTATCTACTTATACTCGAAAGTTTTGTTCTTTTACTCCTATCCTTTAGACAGCGCTATCCTACTATTAGTGAGTAGGTAGCCCTATCGTTGGATGTTTGAGGGACATTTGAAGGGACGTGCAATTATAAAGGCAACATGTAGAGACACTTTAGAAATTTCTGTTTACGGACTAGATCATTTATTGGAAGGCAATTGTAGGGTCATCGAGGAACTATGATATTTTATTTTATGGGTCTTTGCTAAAGCGTCCCCATTTCGAGGGACATGAAAGTTTTTTACCCGAAGGCAACCAAAGTGGGCATACCTTAGAGGTGCATGTGTGCGATAATTCAATTAAGTTTATTTATCTCTTGTTATTAGGTTTTCTAGCGTTTTGTTATTAGTCTTTCCATACAAGTTTAGTTACTAACAGTAGTATATACAATAATTTAAAGTGCGGAAATGTAAAGTGAGGGAATGTAAATCCTACGCTATTACATATCTTTGTGAGAGGTACATTATAGAAATGCGAAAATTAAAGTCCTAGTTACTATTACAAACTGGGAAGCAGTTACAATAAGATGAAAAAAATGCGAAAGTAAATAAATGCACAAACAAATTAACAGGGACGTCTAAATCCTAAGGAAAAGAAATCTTTTTGTTTTTTTTGTTTTATTTTTTTGAGAAAAAATGTTAAAGTAATTAATAATTGATTAACAAAATTAATTTTAATAAAAAAGGACTAGAAACTAATTTTTTTTGTGATCTTTTGATTTGATGTTTGTTGTAAAGAGGAAAACCATTAAGAGAAAATAAGCAAAACGAAAAGTAAAAATACATGAAAAATCCTTTGATCCAGGGAAGGGGATTTCCCTTCAATCCAGGGAATGGGATTGTCCTTTGATCCAGGAAGGAGACTGTCCTTCGATCCGGGAAGGAGATTGTCCTTCGATCCGGGGAATAATGGGGGCTTTTCGATGCAGAGGGGAATATTTTTTTTCGATCCAAGAAGGGATGCTTTGCTTTTCGAGTCAGGGGTGGATGTTACCTTTCAATTTGAATCTGCAAGATAAATATTAGGCAAATAAAGATGCAGGACCTGGGTATCGAACCCAGGTCCTTCGATCCTGCGCGCGTTGGTCTATTCAGGATAGATCTGCAACAAATGTTAGAAACAAAACAAATGCAGACCTGGGTGTCGAACCCAGGTCCCTAATCTTTAATACAAATCGAATGAACTACAAGTGTTAATATATCATGAAAATGTAAAGTTTGATCTTTTTACCAGTCCTTACCAGCAGTGATGTATGAATTTGTGGCTTCGGGCGTGGGTACCCTTGTTTAAGGGGTGCTTCGATTTGGCACTTCTGTATGTGGATGGGCTTGGAATAGACTTTTGGGAGCCTCAGAAGCACAAATTTAGTATTTGTATGGACTGGAGGGTACCTGCAACACTAACTTAGAAGTATATGATTTTTTTAATAATTTGGTATACTTTTTTGAGGCAGCGTATGCGTGTATGAGCCAGTATCTCCCTTTTTTCGTGTCCTTTGCAATGTGTCCTAGGCCTTGTATTTATAGGAGTGTGATATGCATGGAAATGGAAAGAGACAATCATTAACCATCTTTGAAAGAAATGAGACCAAAATCAGACATATTAAAAGATTTCCTTTTTGAAATATTCATGCCTCTTTTGAAATCTTGGATGAACCTGGACACTATTGACAATCATTAACCAGCTTTGAAAGCAATGAGACCAAAATCAGACATATTAAAATATTTTCTTTTTGAAATATTCATGCCTCTTTTGAAATCTTGGATGAACCTGGACACCTTTGACTTTCGAATGCCTTCAGGCCATGCCCTTTGATTGGCCTTATTTGCCTCCTTCGAATGGACTTCTTGTGTACCCTTCGAATGGACCTTATGAATGCTTCTTCGAATGGACCTTTTATGTACCCTTTGAATGGACCTTCTGAATGCTTCTTCGAATGGACTTTTTGTTACTTCCTTCGAATGGAACACTTGTATATCCTTCGAATGGAACACCTATACATCCTTCGAATGGAACACCTGTAAATCCTTCGAATGACCCTTTTGTGTGTCTTTCGAATAACACACATGTATTCCTCGTGCATTCTTCGAATGGTTCACCAATATGGGCTCATAATGTGGCAATCATATGCTGAAAGGTTCAAAGATAGAGATGACGCAAGCAGTTTTGAAGGGAACTGTTGTACCCCAAAATTTTCCCTCTCACTTATCAAGGATTTCCTCACAATATCTCTTTGACTCAAGACTGCATTAGGGTTTGACCAACTTAAGACATCTCCTCATGCACTGATGACCAAAATTAGGGTTTGGGTTTGCACAAGGATTTTCGGACTATCAATGCTTCATATGACTTTCAAGGATTATTATGGACCCCTAAGTTTTCTCATGTCAAGTTTCAAGCCTTGAATCACATTTTTGATCAGTCAATTGAACAGTTGACCTAAAAATCAGCTGTATTGGAAAAAAAGTCAACCATGGCCAATTTACAGTCAAACTTCATAATTTTTGATCCACATCAATATCTTAGACTCATATGTATCATCTGATCAAGTTTGTACCATAATTCCTCAAGAAATTTGATCAAATCATCAAAAGGGCAAAATGGTCAAAATTAGGGGATTGACTGAGAAAGGGAAATTTCTAATTTTTGACCTAGCAAATGATCAATTGGTTTAAATCATGATTTCAAGAGTTCAATTGCATCATATTGACCTAATGACATGGTTCAAAACATTGCAAATCCATTATATTAACAGATGAATTTTTCAGTCAACTGATCAAAAGTCAACTGTATACTGAAAAGTCAAACTTTGGCTTTTTGTTCAAAATCAAATGCCAAAGATCATAATTCATCAAAGCATGTCAAAATTTGAAACTTGTTCATGAATAAATCAAGGGTTTGAGTTTTTGTTTTGAAAAGTTGAAAATTTTAACTTAGAAAATTTTCTTAAGTATAGAAAATTTCTTTTTTTTTCCTCAACTTTGAGCCAAATTTTCACCATGATGCAAGGTGATTCAAAGGAAACTTCCAACATGAAAGTTGTATATCTCCATGAAATCTACAACTTTGCTTCACACAATTTCTCCTAAAAATGCTTGTATCTCAAGATATAATTTTGTGAATACATGCTCATGAACTAAAATAACTTAGTGAAATTTTGCCCTAGTTAGGCAGATTTTTGACCTAACTTCATGCCAATTTTTCACATAGTTCCAGGGGGAATATTCAAAAGCAATTCAAAGATGGGTTATAGAGAACATTGCAAGATTTCCAAAATGTCCAAGAACTCCTTGATATAATTCTTGAGTAGGGAGAATCGAAGAGATGAAGTTGGTGATTTATCACTTTGATTTCAAGCCATTTCATGAAGAACAAATATTCAAATCCTCAAGCATGCTGGACAAATATTACTTTGCAGGCTCCTAACTTGACTTTCACTCTATAATTAAATGTTTTCACAGATGTTGGAAGCTTTAAGCCAAGCATTAAATGCATTGTACAAGAACAATTCCATTTTTGGCACAAAGGTGCCATTTCCATTTTGATAAAGCACTACTTTTGCAATTTTCCACTCCTTGAGCCTTGCACTTGTTTTCTCTGCACACAATTAAAGCCACAACCGAAAGCAACTTGCCTGAAGCCTCTACCAAACCAGACCATGCTTGTACAATACTTAGGTACTTGTCTCTTCACTTTTCTTCAAAAGCAAGTAATAGAGCCAAAAGGCTATAACTGAGAAATCTTGAGAAAGCTTGATGTCTAACCTCTTCCATACTAATACACAAGGGTATTGCAACCTAACACACGAATGCTCAGACTCAGAAATACTCCCAAACACTTTGCCATTGAAAAATCTGCCATAGCTTGACAGGTTTGAACCTTGCTCAACCATCTCCAAAACCACTCGTGCGTTTTGAGTTTTAATCACCTAAACACTTAATATACTTCATGTCTAAGTGATCCAGACCCCTGTTCCCTCACTGTAACTCCTCATCCTCCATCCACCATTTTCAAACATCAAGCTTGCAGGTTGACTTGAGTAGGGAGATTCAGGTACTTTCAAGACAAAGTAAGGATTGGAATACACTCAGGGAGGTCCAGACAAGCTAAACAGATCCCCAGGCCTTCTCAAAACTTGCCCAAACTCCATTCACGATCTCAATTGAAAGAGGTAAAAACTCAAACTTCTATTTCTTCATACAAGCATCCTTTGGTCCTGATTTGTGAAAGAAAAATGTAGATATCCTTGCACTAAAGCTAACCATATTCATAGATTTCATTTATATTAACTAGAGAATTTTGGATTTGAAATTTCTGTAAAAATCAGGTTTTAAATTAAGGCAAGTAAAATTAGCTTTGATCTTTGACTTTTAGTTTACATAAATTATATGGTTGAACTCGTGAGAACAAACACTGTAATTTTCATGTTTGAACTTTCCATTTTTATGGAGAAATGAGAGAGATACAGGTGGTCCAGCCATGGCTCAAGGTTGAAGATGAAGTTGCCTTCAGGGGGCGTTTTCTAATATATATTTATGCCTTTGTTTATATGAACGGATGTACAGCCACCCCAGTGGTAAGGCAGCGCGCAAAAATGCTATAGGTCATAGGTTCGAGCCTTAGCGCATGCCTTTTGCAATTTTTCATATTTTTCCACTTTTTTGTTTTGTTTTGCAGCACGTGGGCTTCTGATTCTTGGGCCTTTGTATTTTTTTCTAACATGCTACCTCCTGTTTGCTTGCAGCACCCCTGGCCCATATATTTTTATTATTCATTTTATTTTCATTTCTATTTTATTAAATATGTTTTTCTTAATATTAAAAATCATAAAAAAAATATAAAAATGATAGATTTGTATTTTGGCTCATTTTATTTAGTTAAATATATTATCCATTTTTCTTAATTAACTTTGTAAATTAAATTAGAACTAGTTTAATATTTATTTTTCTTTATACTCATTAAATATTTATTTTACTATAAAAAAAGAGACCAAAATATCTCATAGGGCCATATATTATTTTCAAGATAAAAAATATAAAAAAATACTTATTTTTTCTTAAAGAAATTTATTTCCTTTTAATCAAATGGAATTAGGGTTTATTTAAAATTTTTTTTCTAAAATAATTTCTTTTCTTAATTGATTTAAATTAATTTTGATTTATTTATTAGGTTTAGGTTAAAACATTTTTTCATATAAAAAACCAAACAAAATCTTCTTTGCATTTACATACCTTTGCATATTTAATTCATTTTTGTATATTATTTATTCCAATATTTGTACATATTCAATTTGGTTGTAATAGACTAATTAGGTTTATATTATTGCAATCCCCATTCATAAATTGTATACCCCCTCCCACAATTATTGTAATAGCGTAGTAATCTTTAAATTCTCGCAATTTATCGCTTTTACATAACATGCTAGTAATTAGGGCTTGTATGACAAGATAAAACCAATCAAATATAAAACCCCAAATCAAGACAAAATCAAGCATGAAAATGACACACTTGCACACAAAACACCCCTAGGGTTATCCCACTTGGTTGCCTTATACAAAATGGCCATATTACGCATGTAAGGTATCTTAGCAACAAAAAAAAAATACAAGATCATAGTCCCTCGATGACGCTATTCAAAGTTGCCTTATAAAAATGATCTTAGTCCCTCAAAAATGCTAAGTTACTTTGCAACATTGCTAATCATGGTTATACGATGATCCACGCCCGTCCCGTTTACATCCAAAGGTAGGGTTGCTTACTAAATCAATGGTAAGACAACAATATCAAAGGAAAAGAAAATGAATAAGAAAGGCATTTGAGTAGGTAGATTACTTTTAGTTACTTGCTCCATTTTAAATCAAACATCCTTGCTATTTTCAAAACAAACACACAAATTTCCAAACATCCTAAAAAATTGAAAACATTTTCAAAAAGATCAACACCTTTGTATACATTCTTACGAACGAGAATCATTACAAA
The DNA here is from genome assembly GCA_948472305.1 of Vicia faba. Lineage (NCBI taxonomy): Eukaryota > Viridiplantae > Streptophyta > Magnoliopsida > Fabales > Fabaceae > Vicia > Vicia faba. The sequence goes on from OX451736.1 coordinate 995,579,353, forward strand.
GATTGCCTAAACAATGGCCTCTTTTACAAAATACTTTCAAAACCACACAAAACACAATTTCAAACAAAATCAAGTGATCTAGCAAGTAACTAAGAGCCCATGGAAAACCATGGATGAAAAGGGTGCTAATACCTTCCCTTTTCATAATCTACCCCCCCGAACTCAAGAAATAATATCAAAGGTCTTTCCTGTGCTTTTTCACCTTTCCTTTTGGATAAAAGAAAAGTCAGTGGCGACTCTTGCTAACCGCAACATTTGCAATCAAATGCAAAACAATCAAGTCAGTTCTCCCACCGTATCACAAAACTGGTGACTCTGCTGGGGAGAATTCTAAAAGTGGGGTTACCTTAGGGATTGGATCACATTTACTTGCTTACATTGTTTGACTTGTATGCTTTACATTATGGTTTTTTGTTTGGGTTTGAATCCTCTATCCAGATTTGGGATACATTATAGGTAAGTAGCAATACGTTGTGGAAACTGTGCGGGATATACCGACATGGTCTAAGCAATAGCTACATTAGTGAGACATATTTGTGGGTACCGGTATCCTTTGAGTTAATCAAAGAGAATGCGGGGCCGTTGAGTGATGTCATGAAGCACTAATGAACTTCTAGAACATTTACTTGACCAACTTGGCCTTTAGCATGTAGTGAGATGACCAACTTTGGTGCAGTCCGAAGTTGGTAGATACTCGACACTACACTCATTGAGGTTTGGTTTCTTGGGATATTTCGGTCGCCATTAAAGAGGCTTGAGCTGAAACAATGACCAAGGAAACAATCCAGTGATATTGAGCTCCTTAGAACCCGGTTACTATTACTAGGACATGTTAAAGCCAACTAAACTTCAAGAGGGTACTTACCTATAAAACTCCATACAAGCCTAAACCTAGGATTTGTTTGCTTTGTTTATATATGCATAATTGTACATAGCATCATGGACATCATGAACATCATATGCATCCACTAACCATTTCAAGGATTTTTGGATCCATCTTTGTTCTTGTTTTGTAGGATATGAACTCACTTCGCAGGAAAACTATTCAAGTAAACCTTGTGAGAATCCCTCCACAACTTAAGGAGATAGCTTCAAGGATCTTGAAAATCCTCCATTCACCGAGAGACATGGTCGTCTACTTAACTTGGTCACCTCCAACATAGATGAGGACATGATGAAGGTGCGCTTTCAGTACTTTGATCCTTTGCACCATTGCTTCACATTTCCCGATTATCAACTTGTGCCTACTTTGGAAGAATTCTCCCAACTCTTGAGGATTCCCATTCTCAATCAACTACCTTTCAACGGTACGGAAAGAGATCCAAAGCCAAAAGAGATTGCTCAAGCTCTACACTTGCACTCATCTGATGTCACAACTCATTGGGAAACAAGGAGTGGTGTCAAAGGTTTCCTAGCAAAGTTCCTGTTTGAGAAAGCCCAAAACTGTTGGAATTCTTTAGACTTGCAAGCTTTTGAGGAAATTGTGGCTCTCCTCACCTATGGGATGGTTTTGTTTCCAAATCTTGACCAACACATAGATGTGAACACCGTCAAAATCTTTATATCACGCAACCCGATGCCTACATTGCTAGGAGATATCCTACACTCTTTCCACACTCGCACAATGAGGAAAAGAGGTGTCCTTATGTGTTGCACTCCTCTCTTGGCAAAATGGTTTATTTCTCATCTTCCCCAATCTGTATTAAAGAATGAACAAGGTTCAAGGTGGTAACAAAGGTTGATGACGCTCAAGCATTCAGACATTCATTGGTGCTCCCGATCCAAAAAGAATGTTATCATTGTTGACCGTTGTGGAGAATTTCCTAACGTCCCTTTACTTGGCATTAGGGGAGGAATAACCTACAACCCTTGATTAGACTTAAGACAGTTTGGTTACGCCCTAAGGGATGGCTCGCACGAGATGCTGATTCAAGGTTTGGTATTCGACTACGACAATGAAAATCAAGGTCTTCACCAAAGATTTATCCGAGCTTGGAGGATGCTAAACAAGGTGGATAGCATGACTTTGGGGCACAAGAATTCCATCCCCCTTGAGCCTCACCTCAAATGGGTACGGACTCGCGCTCAGAGTCTTATGATGCCTTACCCCTCCATTCTCCCGATAACCATTGAGCCTGTTAAGGAAGGAGATGTTCCATACACTATCCTACATCTTGACATGCCCACATATTTTGAAGACCTCCAAAGGGATTAGATACAACTCAAAGGAGAGCGAGATACTTTTGAAGCCCACTTCTATGAAAGAGAGAAGAAGGTTTTGGAGCTCACTAGGCTACTTCATGAGGAGCAGAATCTGAATGCCTACATTGCACCAAAGAGGATGCACACTACTTTTCTATCTTAGAGTTTTGTATTATTTTAACCAAGGGTCATTGATGTACTAAAACTTTATCTTATTAATATAACGTGTGTTTCCTTTTTGTCTAAAACAAATTTGAATCTTTGAAATCCTTGAAAACATTGCATATGCACATATCATTCATCATAACATAAACAGGTCTTTTGCAACAAGTCTCCTCATCTCTCTACTGTTTATTTCAGTAAGATGGATCTCGAGAAAATAGTGAAATATCTCCAAGCTCAGAATACGCAGTTTCAACAGTTGCTCATGACCCTAGCCAAGGGGAAAGAAGAGTTGAAGACTCTGCTGACTGAAGAGAGGAAAAACAAAACAAAGAAGGTAACCGGAGTCTTAAACATGGGAAGAAGATTTCGTGGGAAGACAAGAAGGACTTTGGACTTTGCAACAACATCCGGTGAAGGAGAGCGGAAAGGCAAGGAAACATTTGTCTCGTCAGAATCAGAAGAGGAAGAAGAAGAAGAGGACTACTCTGAGGAACAGTACCCTCCATCTGATGATAAGTATAAACATCTTGAAAAGCGGTTAAACGCAATGGAAATCCAAAAGGTGCCAGGTTTGGACTTTGAGGAGTTGGGACTAGTACCAAGGATTGTGATTCCCCCGAAATTCAAAGTGCCTATATTTGCCAAATATGATGGAGTGTCATGCCCTAAAATTCATCTCCGATCATATGTGAGGAAAATTCAACCCCATACCGCTGATAAAGACTTATGGGTGCATTTCTTCCAAGTCAGTCTGTTTGGGACTCAACTTAACTGGTTCTACCAACTAGAAAGGGCTAATATTCACAATTGGGAATATCTTGCTGCATCTTTCTACAAGCAATACCAGTACAATGCTAATTTGGCGCCTACCTGTACTTAACTCCAGAGTATGGCCATGGTGTCCAATGAAGGTTTCAAGGACTATGCACAAAAATGGAGAGATTTGGCTGGAAGAGTTCAACCCCTCTAGCTGAGAGAGAATTGGTAGACATGTTCTTAGTCACCTTATCTGGTCCCTTATTCAATCATTTAATCGGAAGTTCATCTACAAGGTTTACTAAACTAATATTGACCGGAGATAGGATAGAAGCCGGTATAAAGAATGGAAAGCTCCAGAAGGACACATCTTCTTCAACAGTTGTAAGAAAGTCTTTTATCGGAAAGAAAGAGGTGGTTGCCGTATATCCGCAAAGAAACCAAGATAGGGCCAAACGCCGACCAATGGTGGGGGCTGTTATGATCCCAAAACCTGCATCTGATCAACAAAGAAATAATCAACCAAGGGTAGAAAGGCTAGTCAGGCAGTTTACCAGAATCAACATGACTTCGTCTCAAGTATTACCTCATCTAATAAGATCCAACTTGGTAACCTTGAAAGAAGCTCCGAAAAACCCCAATACAACATCCCCTCATTATCATCCCAATGCCCGTTGCGCATATCACTCTAAAAGTCCTGGTCACGATACTAGTAACTGTTGGGCCTTGAAGAACAAAATACAATACCTCATTGAAGCAAAAGAAATTGAGTTTGATGTGCCCGAGAAGCCAAATGTCATTTCTGCTCCTATGCCCAAACATGGCCACAATACCAATACCATTGAATAATTTTGTTTGTTACCTTATTTGACGAGCTCATGACCCCACTTCCGACTATTAAGATAAACTTGTTGAAAGCCGGTGTGTTCCCGGGCTGTAATAAAGTTTGCCATCTCTGCCTATCCTCACCAACTGGATGTCCTTTGTTGAAGACATGCATTCAGTGCCTGATAGATAACAAAGAGATTTTGTTTGAAAAGACTCGTATTCCACCTATTCTTGTTGAAGATGTTTCTATCATTACCATTTCCGCCAATTTTTCCAGGGTCTCCACCAAAAGACCCGTTAGAATTACATCAGTTCTGAAAGCAGCTCCTTTAATAATCATAATGCCTGGGCCAGTCCCATATACATCAGACAAAACCATACCATGGAATTATAGAGGGGATGTCTATTACCATGGTATTAAGCAAGATTGGTCGGCCGCCAAAGAGATGAATTCCGAGAAAGAAGACTTCGACATCAGTAATATTTCCGGAACTAGCAAAATTACCCGAAGTGGTAGGATATTTTCTCCAGAAATTTCTCCCCCAAAAGCAGTTTCTGGACCCGTAATTATCCCTGTAGCTACTCCAAAGGTTGCTCCTACACCCATAATCATCTCTGCAAGTACTCCAATTGACAAAGCCGTTACAACCCTGTTGTACCCTAATTTTTTCCCCTAAGATCCTATCATCATACCGCATTGTTTCAATCACCACAAAACCACATTAGGGATTTTGGTTCTTCTCCCTATCTTTAGCTTTGCTCTTTGAGAAGTTACCAAGCACCTTGATTTGTTTGCTTTTGTGATCATAGATATTGTAATTTGATTTTTCTCTCTAATTAATAAAATGCAATATTGGTTTGTCTTACTTGTTGATAATGTAGGTAAAAGCAATGAGGTTTAGCAAGTTGCTCCATGGGTTCATGAGTTTATTTCCATGCCCTAGTCAAAATCTTGAGAGATTCAAACCTCACCATTGAAGTTGTTTTGAAGTTGATATGAAATTGGTTTTGGTGGCCATAGGTCCTCATCATCATCCTCAACAATTTCTATTCACAAAGGAAGAATATTGGCACAAAAAGTTTGTTCAAACTTGGCAAAGTTCCACCAAGCATTCTCTTGATCTAGAGGCTAGGGTTTTGGACTTCAAAGAGGCATATATTGCTCATATTTTGTCATTTTTGAGTGGTTCCAAAAACATTCTTCTATTTAAAGATTTACCAACAAATCACTTCAAAAGCTCCAAATAGTTTTCATGTGGAAGGAACTTGGTGAAGAAGAAAGTTCACAAGTCATCCAGTTGAATCCCTAATTTTCCATATGTGACTTCAAATTGTCATAACTTGGCCATTTTTTATCACCTTGAGCCCATTATTTTTCCATGATGATCTTAAGAGTGTGTACTTCATGCCTTCTTTTATATGCAAAGTAAGAAAATGGATGGAAGTTGCCTTAAGAATGCAAAGGATTATAGGTCATTTCATGATTTTTGGCCAACTTCAACAAGTCATAACTTGCTCAATTTTTGGATATTTCGAGTGGTTCAAATTGCAAGGTGTCATTCAAGAGATCTACTTCATTCCATCTTTTTGGGTCAAGAGAAAATTCTAAGTGGAAAGCCATGTTTGGATGCAAGAGATTATAGGTCATTTTTAAAAAAGAATTTGAAATATTTCTAAGTATGGAAAGTCAACTTTTTTTCTCCAACTTTGACTCCATGTATATTTCAGCTCAAGCCTCTAATTGATTCCATTATTTTTCCATTGCAAAGTTTGTTACCTCATCTTTCCAAAGCATCAAGAATCATGCCTTAAGACTCCCTGAGATGGAAATGCCATTGTTTCAAAAGTGGTAACTTGGAATTGAAGTTTCCCTGCAAGTCAGAATTTGAATTTCATGTTACAACCTCTAAACCTCAAATTAGCACGCGTTTTGGGTCTAAACATGATTAGCCAACTTTCCCAAGTGGATTAGTGCATCAAAACGCAAGAATTGGATGAGTTTTGGTGAAGTTTGGATCACACTTCAATCGTGCATCAGGTTTGCACGAATTCCCTCCAAAATGCATCATTCACTCTTCCTTTTGATCCCATTTGCTTCTCCTCTGAATACATGTACTATCCCATTCATTTTCTCAAGCTTAGGTATCCAGAATCACCCTGCCAAACTTGCTTCCCAACTCAGAATTCAGCTACTTCAAATCCTATTCTCAAGCCTTCTTCAATCCATTTTCTCCATCAATTCACCTTCCTTGATCGTCCCTGAAGCTAACCATACAATTACATTAAAGAATCGCGCCTTATATTGCTCCATAGAAGTCCAGTTTCAGAGCTCTGCAACTCAACTTCAATAGGTAGATTCCTTCACCAATTCTTCAAAACTTTGGTACCATTGTGTTGCTCTCATTGCTCTGGTTCTAGTTGCAACACTTACTTTTATCTGGAAACACTTTTTGACCATGAATTTTCAAATCCCCTTTCAAAACTTTCTTTCCAAATTGCTTGAGTTACAATTTATATAAAAGTGGCGCGAGGGTATGGTTATCTTCGTCTTGAAGAGACGAAACGAATGGTATAGGTCTGAGCTTCTGATTTTACAGTTTGAGAGACCTGTAATTCGTGAGGCTGGAGGTTGAAGATGACCAACGTGTCACCTTCTAACCAATGAAAGCGTTCCATTTGTATTTTTTGAATTTCTGATTTTACATTTGATTCAGTGCTTTATTCAGTAAAGACCATGATATGCACAGCGCGCCAGATCCCTAGGATTTGATTACTAACGCGTTTTGACTCTCATCCAATGGTCCACATCTTTTTCTTTTATTTTCTTTTTCTGATTTTTATATTTTAATTGTTTTAAATTTCAAAAAATCATAGAAAATTTATTTTTAGTCCAAAAAATCCAAAACAATTATGAAAAATATTTTTGATTATTCAGTTTCTGATTTTTATTTTTTCACAATTTAATTTTGTGTTTTGGTATTTTTTTATGAATTTTGCACTTATTTGATTTATTTAAAATGTTTAAAAATACTTTTACACATTTTTAAATTCTGAAAAAATTATGGAATGATCCAATGACATTGTGACAAATATTGGTGACTTTATTTTATTTTTGTTTTTGACTTTACTATTTTTTACTATTTTGGTTTATTTTACCCATTTATTTTAATTTTTAAAAATAGTTTCTTACTTTTAAAAATTCCCAAAAAAATTATATAATTACTTGACCTATTTTCTGATTTTTCTATGGTTTTATCTTTCATTTCTTGATTAATTTGGATATAATTGACTTTTCCCCCATTATTTTCCATTTTTTTAAACATTTTTTTAAAACCCTTTAATGCATATATTAAATATATTATTATTTTGTGAATATTTTCTGGCTATCTTGGGTTGATTTTTTGATCATGGCTTTATTAACATCATTGGATCCATGGTGTTGAGTCTAACTCCATAAAAATGGATGAATGATTTTAATAATAGTTTGATTAAATATTAATTCAAATGTGGTTTTCTTTTTTACCCTAATTCCCCTTCATCTCATCCCCTTCTTATTGCACTAAGTGTTGTTGGAGCATGATCTCTATATCATGTCTCAAAACAAATGGTGCATAGATTGCTATTGACCGGCCTCAAAATAGGTGCGACTTCTATATAAGTCCACTTACGATTGCTTAACATAGCGCTAAATTTTGTCCCGATTCGAATAGATGATTATTTGTGGCCTAAACTTATGATTGCAAGCCCAAGTATGTTAATTTGATCTCTTTGATCCAATAACCTTGAGATCCATTGTGTGGAGGCTTTGGTTCTACCAATCCTCTAATTGATCTACAACACCTTTGGTCAACGCGGATCACTTAAACATCGTTGATCATTAAATAATACTTGTGAGAATTCCAAATGGATGATATACTTGACAAAAAGCAAATGCAACTTGTTGTGTGGAGGCTTTGGTTCTACCAATCCTCTAATGAGTTCCAAATGCAAGTTTCAAGATGGTCATCCAACTAACCATTAATTATTGACTTGTTTATTTTATGCTTTATTCTTTTTATGCTTTATGTACTATTTATTTTTAGCATTTTACATTTCATGCCATTTTTTATCTTTACTCATTTGAGCATTTATTTGTTCTTGTCATTTTTACTTTGCTCACTTGAGCTTTTCTTTTCTTTTCTTTTCCTAAGATACTTAATAATCAACATAAACCCTAAAAAACTCTTAATGGTACTTGGACTATTTGGTTACTATCCTTGGCATTATGGAGCAGTGGACTTTTCTGGACTTAGGATTAGAAACCTTGGCCTATCTTGGAGACCTTTTGATCTTATCTGATTATTTTGTCTGGAGCTCTTGAGGTTTACCTCAAGACATTGGGTTACTTGTTTGTTTTTGTGTGCAGGTTTTCGTGATTGCATCCTTGATTTGTAATCTGGAATTCACCCGTATATAGTCGTTACTCTGCCCAATTTTTGTGAAGACTTAACACATTTGAAGAGGTCTAGTATCTTTGCTTGCTTGGTTTCAATCCAAAGAATGGGAATTCTACCTTGACTCATAATGTCAAGTTTTTGGCTTCTTGTTGGTTAGATGGTCCTTATCCTTAGCTTTTACCTTATGCTTTAGGATAGTCTCTTCTTCTCCTCCCATCTTCTTTAATTTCAAAAGTCTTCTCCCTCCTTTTGAAAACTCTTCTTGTTTTGAAACTTAAACACTTTCATAATAAACTTGGACTTAGATCCATGCATTTTCAAAACATTTTCATAAATAAACATCAATCAATTTAATAATACTTTGACATTTTTTTATGAGAAGACTAAAAGTCAACCAATCTCATTTTAAACCATTTTTGCCACTTTGGCTTTTACCCTTAAACTTTTTCTTAAAAGATTAGACTCTTGTCAATCCTTGTAGTGATGCAAACAACTATACTTCTACAATATGTAGTGAAGAGAGACATTTTCCACTTGGGTGATGAGTGAGGCATTATTGATTTTAAAATCCAAGCCATATCCTCCACTTTGAGATGATGCAAATTCTCTTTTCTCATGATTGTGGGTAGTAAGTATGTTTTCCACACGGACAATGACAATGATGCCTTATCTCTTAAAATTAACCAACACGCTTATGTTTCAAATCTTTTAAAAGAGGAACTACGTGTACCCTGATCCCCTATTGCACGAAAGGTGGTACGTAGGCACTAAAGGTTCACAACCACGGCGGGTGAAAAAATCATAAAAATATATATCTTTTCTCACCTCCACCATCCATTTTATATACCACACATTTTTATAGCCAAAATATACAGATTTTACAAAGAGGCTCCTACGGAGTACCGTAGATGTTTAGGGTGCTAATACCTTCCCTTTGCATAACCAACCCCCTTACCTTGAATCTTTCCCCCTTTTTTTTGGGTTATTCGCTCTTTTCCCATTCCTTTGGAAACAATAAAGCGCAGTGGCGATTTTGATTTTGATTTGTATAAAGTCTAGTCAAATCAATGGCTTAGTCTTGAACATTTCTACCGCTACAGAAAAATGGCGACTTCATTGGGGACAAATTGACCTCTTGCTGGTCCATCCCTAAGTGGGTTAAGCCTATCTTTGTTTATATCTGTATATGTGCTATTGTTGTTTATGTGTTATAATTTGTATATATGTTTGTCTGGATTTTTCCTGGTTTTCATGGTGCTTGGTGATTACTCATAAGTCCTATACCCGGACTTGGGCAAACTTTAAGATAGGACGGGCGGTATAGTCATGTTAACTTTGAGGGAGTAATCCCAAAAAATGAGGCATGAGATCCCCCACTCAGTGGAGGCCCCTTTGACTGTAGTGTCGTTTACCGAGTAATCGAGAAGACGTACTGCTTTCGACCTGGGAGCCTGCTGAAACTGAGGACCGTATAATACCAAACCCATCTTGGCCTTTTAGGTGTAGTGCAGAAGCTATGGCGGAGTAATCCGAAAATAGTTGTCACGCGATACTACGCTCGGATGAGTCTTTCTTGAGAATATTACTAATTACCGAGTTAATTGGGAAGTTGGTAATATCCGAAGGAAGGATGTAGACTCTGGGAACCTCTAGAACCTTGTTCGGCAGGTGATAACTCTTAGACCAACACCTTATGGGTAGTACCTTTGACCTCATGCTCGTGACGTTGAACCTATGAACCCTATATGTGTGATCTTGTGTGTGATTGTTGCATCATGCATCTATGCACTCATAAGCATATTTTGAAGAAAACAATATTTCAAGGGATTTACAGGTTGACTATTTGTGAATATCTCAGGTACTTTTAACCATGGATTCTGGAAAGAGAAAGACCGGGAAATACAGTTTCAAGGATCCCAAGATAGATGAGCTGATCAGTCTGATTCCAGAGATTGAGTGTCCTGCAGACTTTCGGAAGAAGTATGGATCCCTTATTCCTCTCATGAAGTTGAAGATGAAGGAGGGTATTCTCTCGACCTTGGTCCAGTTCTATGATCCGGTGTATCACTGCTTTACTTTTCCCGATTATCAGCTGATGCCTACACTGGAGGAGTATTCTCATATATTGGATTTACCCATTACCAATCGTGTTCCTTTTACTGGTTTGGAGGGTGAGCCAAAACCACATGAGATTGTTGCTTTGATTCATCTGGGGAAGTCTGAGGTGGAAGCCCATATGACTACTAAAGGAGGGATTAGAGGATTACCAGCCCAATTCTTATTGGAGAAAGCTCATTACTTTGCCAGAATGAAGAGTACGGTTACTTTTGAGGCCATCTTTGCTGTACTTGCTTATGGCTTGTTCTTATTTCCTAACGTGGACAAGTTTGTCGACATTAACGCTATCAGGATTTTCATGATTGGAAACCCGGTTCCTACACTGTTGGGTGATGCTTATTACTCTGTTCATCTTCGGAGTTCTTATCATGGAAGAATGATTATCTGTTGCACGCCTTTGTTGTACCGATGGTTCATCTCTCATATGCCTCAGTCTGATGCCTTTTGGGATGTCAAGAAGGAACCCTGTTGGGCTCCTAAGATCATGGCACTTACTCACTCGGATATTGATTGGTATCATCGAGCTTATCATGATATAGAGATTGTTGACAGTTGTGGTAGTTTCCCCAATGTACCTCTTCTTGGTACAAAGGGAGGAATTAACTATAACCCTGTTCTTGCACGGCGACAACTTGGATATCCGATGAGAGATAAACCGAACATTATTCATTTGAGTAGTTTCTTCCTGAAGGAGGGAGAAGACCATAAGGAAGCTAGGGAGCAGATTGCGAAGGCCTGGAGTCACATTCATAAGAAGAGTAGGAAGGATTTGGGGCCTAGGGGTGCTGTTTCTTTAGAGCCATATCTTCAGTGGGTCCGATCGAGAGCCATTCAGTTGAAAATGCTGTATACTCGGGAGACACCCATGCCTGGTTTATTTGTGAAGACCGCTCCTCCTTTATTAGATGATCTAGAAGAACTGCAGCTCGCTTTGGTTAGGATGCAGCAAGAAAGGGATGCTTGGAAGAACAAGTTCTAGACTTTAGAGAGTTCCTATAGAGCAGACTTGAAGGAGAAAGATGATTTGATCGAGATCCTTGAGAGTTGAGCGGTGGAGTTTATGGAGAGGCAAGGGGATTTATTTTCCCCTAAGCCTCAAATAGGTGCTGATTACTCACTTTCTGCTTCAGATGATTGGAAGGAGGTTGCCATCAGACAGGTGGAAGAAAACTAGAGGTTGAGGGCTCAGATTGCCATACTCACAGGGAAGCGCCAACGTATAGATTGATCTCTATCAGTTTCTTTCTCTCAGGATTTTTAGATTGTATTTTCATCTTGTACTTGGGATCATTGAAACTTGTAATCCATTTTGAAATTATTATAATAAAGAATTTTCAGTATTTCGAATGCGTTATTGTTTTGATGTTTGCAATATGTCTATAGATCTTAAATCCCTTGAAATATTAAAATGATAGAATAAAAATAATTATGCGCATTGCATGACATGCATCATATTGCACATATTTCTTGCATTTATTATGCATACCCAGGTGCCTTATCCATCTTCTTTGCTCCGTTCAGCAAACTGACTCATCACTACAACACTCGGGCTAACTTCAAAAAGAAGATGGACAATTTGGAATAGGAGAATCACGAGTTGCACAAAGAAGTTTCTACCCTGAAGGCTGGCTTGGCCAATTTGACTACTCTGATGGAAGCTTTGGTGGCTGCTCAGAATCAGCCACCGAGTGTTCAACCTTAACCAACAAGGGCAAATGCTGAAGTTCTTGCTGTTCCCGTATTTGCTACTCCGACTGTTGTTCAGAACCGTATGCCTCAGGGTTATCCATGGGGAATGCCGGAGAATTTTGCACCTGAAGGTTTCAATTTGGGCCCCCAAGATGCTCCAATGGTTCCAAATGTTGTTACTCCAGCACCTCCTGTGGTGCATACTGTTCCTGCTGCACCTCCTTCGGTGAATTTGGTTCCGTTTGAAGATGTGTGTCGTCCTTTCCCTCTGCCGAGTGAAGATTTGGGTCTTTATGACAGAATGGATGATTTCCAAGAGCAGTTTGATAGAATGAAAAGAGAGATAAAGGCTCTTAGGGGAAAAGAGTTATTTGGGCAGAACGTGAATGAGCTGTGTTTGGTCCCAAATGTTAAAGTGCCTGCTAAATTCAAGGTCCCTGAGTTTGAGAAGTACAAGGGCAACACTTGCCCTCGTGCTCATTTGGTTATGTATGTAAGGAGAATGTCAACCCACACCAATGATCAGCGTCTGCTAATTCACTTTTTCCAGGATAGTCTAACTGACGCAGCATTGAAATGGTACATGAGTTTAGATAGCGCCAACATCCATACCTTTAATGATTTGGGAGAAGCATTCATAAAACAATACAAGTACAATATGGACATGGCACCCGGTCGTGACCAGCTTAGGGTCATGGTTTATAAAGACAGAGAATCGTTTAAAGAGTATGCGCAGAGATGGCGGGAAGTGGTTGCACAAGTGATTCCTCCCATGGACGAAAAGGAAATGACTAAAATTTTTCTAAAGACACTGAGTGCCTTTTACTACGAAAGAATGGTAACAAGTTCCCTGAGTGATTTTACAGAGATGGTAGGAATGGGTGTCCGCCTAGAAGAGGCAGTAAAAGAAGGCCGTTTGACAAAGGGTGAAGGATCTGGAGGTATGAAGAAGCCAGCTTATGGGTTTACAAAGAAGAAAGAGAGGGATACCAATGCTGTCATACAAGAGAGGAGAGTGAATGCTCCTAGAAGGAATTTTCAGCGTCACCAGCAAGTTGCTTCAGTGACTCCTGTTATGAATGCCGTTCCAACTACCGTTGCTTATCAAAGACAATCCCAGCAGGGGAACCAAGGGAATAATCAGAGAAGGGAGAACTATGACCGTATTCCCATGAGTTATGCAGAGCTACTACCAGCATTGATTCAGAAGAAGTTGGTCCAGACACGACCACCTCCAGTAGTACCATCACCTTTGCCTTGGTATTACAAAGTAGACCAGACGTGCGCCTTTCATCAGGGAGCACCAGGGCATAGTGTTGAGAATTGTTATCCTTTGAGGACCGAAGTGCAAAGTTTGGTGAAGTCTGGAATTTTATCTTTTAAAGACATGAGACCTAATGTGAAAGATGATCCTCTACCCAAGCACGGGGGAGTGAATGCTGTGAATATGGTGGCCGGTTGTCCCGGTGATTTCCGGATTTTTGACATTAATCTGGTTAGAGGGGATTTGGTAAAGATGCACGCAGATCTATGTGAATTCAGTTATTATACGCATGACCACACCGGTTGTGCTGTTTGCAGTACAAACATCCAGGGTTGCGAAAAGATAAAGGATGATTTGCAGGAGATGATGGATGAAGGTTTAATCCATATAATCAGGCCTAGGGCAGAATATGAAGAGGAAGTGAATATGGTTTCTGGATGTCTGGGTGAATTTAGAATTTTTGAAGTAGAGCATTTGAATGAAGATCTCGTACAGTTGCATGCTACCTTTTGCCATACTGCTGGTCAGGTGGAACACCAATATGGGTCTTGCATAGTTTGCTGTCGAGACCCCCGAGGATGTTCTATTGTGAGAGAGGGTGTTCAACTTCTGTTAGACAATGGGACTATCAAGATCACAGGACAGAGAGATGTTTATCACGAGATTGATGTGGTTGAAGTTTGTTTGATGGAAGAAAAGTCAGAGGAAGAATATGCCTCTGCAGATGAGTATTTTTCTTCAGACAAAGATTTGTTTGCCGAAAATGACCTTTTGAGGGTTGATTGTGTTGAGGAAGGTGTAAACGTCATTGTACCTTGTTTTGGTGCACCCGCTCATCTTGAGGTGGAGTACCATAACAAACCAGTTGTTACCCCATTGGTAATTAGTCTGCCAGGACCTGTTCCCTATAAATCAGATAAGGCTGTGCCTTACAAATACAACGCTACAATCTTAGAAGATGGGGTGGAGGTTCCCATCCAACCAATGCCAGATGTTGGGAATATAGCTGATAATAGCAGGGTGACCCGTAGTGGTTGTGTGTTTGTGCCGGTTATTCAAAAAGATGTTGCTGGAAAGAAAATTGTTGAGAACGATGAGCCTAAGAAGGCTGCAGGAGAGACTAGTGGAGCCACATTAGAGAAAGAAGTGGATGATATCCTGAAGGTAATCAAGATGAGTGACTACAAAATTGTAGATCAACTATTGCAGACTCCTTCAAAGATATCCATCCTGGCATTACTGATGAATTCCTCCGCTCATAGAGAATCATTGATGAGAGTACTAGACCAAGCTTTTGTAGAGAATGACATGTCGTTGGATCAATTCAGCAGTGTAATTGGAAACATTACGTCATGTAACAACTTGAGTTTCTGCGATGATGAGTTACCAGATGAAGGGAGGAATCACAACCTGGCCCTCCACATATCCATGAACTGCAAGAATGACTCGCTATCTAATGTGCTAATTGATAACGAATATGCGTTGAATGTTATACCAAGAAGTACCCTCATGAGGTTAAAGTATCAGGGAACACCTATGCGCCCGAGTGGCATCATTGTGAATGCTTTTGATGGGTCGAGGAAATCTGTCATCGGTGAAGTGGACTTGCCCATCCATATAGGACCACATTTGTTCTTGATAACTTTCCATGTAATGGATATTATTCCCGCGTATAGTTGTTTGCTTGGACGACCATGGATACAAGAAGCAGGGGCTGTCACTTCAACTCTGCATCAGAAGCTAAAGTTTGTACGTGAAGGGAAGGTAATGATCATAAATAGGGAGCAAGCGTTGTTGATATCCCATCTATCCTCTTTCAGTATTGTAGAAGCGGATGAGGCTGCTGTTGGAACCCAGTTCCAAGCCCTATCCATTGAAAACATAAGGAAGAATGAGAGTTCTATGGTTTCTTTGAAGGATGCGCAGCAGGTTGTGCGCAATGGTCATAATGCAGTTTAGGGATGTCTTGTGGATCCACCCGTGAACAAAAACAGAGCTGGTTTAGGTTTCTCTTCGAGGAATGGTAAAGGCGAAAGTTGGAAATCAAAGTCTTCTGTGAACAATTATCATGATGTTTTTCGTAGCGGAGGCTACCTCCATCCGATTGGTTCTGGAATGAATGCTGTTGAAGAGGATGAAGCAGAGCAGGAAGCACCTAATTATGTGACGCATGGAGTCCGAGTTCAGAACTGGGTCACCATTGATGTTCCTTCTTGCATACATGTTTCAAAGTAATTTGTTTTGTTAATCTGTTTCTTTCTTTTGAAAAGCTTTCACTCTGCCCAAGGTGGAAGTATTAATGTTGTAGGGCTTATCTATTTGCTATAATTGATAAGATCATTAATAAAAGTTGTCTTTGCTTCCAAATTATGTCTTTTATTTTCTGCCTTTTTCTTGGGAAATGGTAATAAATAAATAAAAAACCCTTTTCAAAATAAATAATAACTGAAAATTAATCTGCATGATCACTTGTTATATGTGTCAGTTTCTAAAAGCAATCATAAATCACATGTGCAGATTAATTAAAAAACCTGTTGAATACAATGACCCTGCACCCTCTCCCAACTTTGATTGTCCTGTGTTTGGGGCTGAAGAAGAAGATTATGATGATATTCCAGAAGAGGTCTCACAGTTGCTTGAACACGAGGAGAATACCATTCAACCATATAAGGAGCCTTTGGAAGTGGTTAATTTGGGTTCAGAAGAAGATCCGAAGGAGGTTAAGATTGGAGCATCGTTGCATCCTGATGTGAAGAGCGGGTTGATTGAGCTGTTGAAAGAGTACATGGATATTTTTGCTTGGTCTTATCAAGATATGCCTGGTCTAGATACAAACATTGTCGAGCATCGCTTGCCGTTGAAGCCAGAGTGTCTGCTAGTTAAACAAAAGTTGAGAAGAACCCATCCAGATATGGCAGTAAAGATCAAGGAGGAGGTCCTAAAGTAGATTAATGCTGGTTTTCTTATGACATTAGTGTATCCTCAATGGATTTCCAATATTGTTCCTGTACCGAAAAAAGATGGAAAAGTCTGCATGTGCGTAGATTACAGAAATCTAAATAAAGCTAGTCCAAAAGATGATTTTCCATTGCCTCACATTGACATGTTAGTGGATAGCACATCAAAATTCAAGGTATTCTCGTTCATGGACGGATTTTCCGGGTATAATCAAATAAGAATGGCTCCAGAGGACATGGAAAAAACAACGTTTATCACACCCTGGGGAACATTCTGTTACAGAGTGATGCCCTTCGGGTTGAAGAACGCTGGTGCAACGTACCAGAGGGCTATGACAACCCTATTCCATGATCTGATGCACAAGGAAATCGAAGTATATGTTGATGATATGATTGCCAAATCCCAAACTGAAGAAGGGCATGTAGAAGATTTGTTGAAGTTGTTTCGGCGTTTGAGGAAGTATCGTCTCCGCCTAAATCCAAATAAACGCACCTTCGGAGTTAGATCGGGGAAATTGTTGGGTTTTATTGTTAGCCAGAAAGGAATTGAAGTTGACCCTGACAAAGTCAAGGAAATTCAAGAAATGTCTTCTCCAAGAACTGAAAAGAAAGTCAGGGGTTTCCTCGGGCGTTTGAATTATATCTCCAGATTTATTTCCCACATGACTGCAACGTGTGAACCGATCTTTAAGTTGTTAAAGAAAGATCAAGGTTGTGTGTGGATAGATGACTGCCAAAGGGCATTTGAAAGTATTAAAGAGTATCTGCTTGAACCTCCTATCTTGCTCCCTCCTGTAGAAGGAAGACCATTGATTATGTATCTAACAATGTTAGATAAATCCATGGGTTGTATTCTGGGACAGCAGGATGAAACATGAAAGAAAAAGTTTGCCATTTATTATCTCAGCAAAAAGTTCACTGATTGTGAGTCGTGGTATTCTATGCTAGAAAAAACATGTTGTGCTTTGGCCTGGGCGGCAAAGAATTTGCGGCAGTATATGTTAAATCATACTACTTGGTTGATCTCCAAAATGGATCCAATCAAGTATATTTTTGAAAATCCTGCTCTTACTGGGAGAATTGCCCGCTGGCAGATGTTGTTATCTGAATATGATATTGAATACCACACTCAAAAAGCTATCAAAAGTAGTGTGTTGGCAGATTGTCTTGCTCACCAGCCAGTGGAAGATCATCAGTCTGCAGGATATGAGTTCCCCGATGAAGATGTGATGTTCTTAAAAGTGAAAGATTATGATGAACCATTGCCCGAGGAGGGCCCTGACCCTAAATCTCGTTGGAGTATGGTATTTGATGGAGCTGTGAATGCTTATGGTAAAGGAATTGGTGCTGTGATTGTCACTCCTCATGGATCGCATATTCCTTTTACCGCGAGGTTAACATTTGATTGCACTAATAATATGGCGGAATATGAGGCTTGCATCATGGGTCTTGAGGAAGCTATTAATCTCAGAATCAATATTTTAGATGTGTATAGTGATTCAGATTTGGTAATAAATCAGATTAAAGGAGAATGGGACACTCGTCACCCTGGCTTGATCCCTTACAAAGATTATGCTAGAAGATTACTACCCTTCTTCAATAAAGTTGAATTTCATCACATTCCTAGAGATGAAAACCAAATGGCAGATGCTCTGACAACTCTGGCTTCCATGTACCAAGTAAATGCTTGGAATGATATACCCTGAATTACAGTTCAACGGCTAGATAAGCCCGCTCATGTGTTTGCGACAGAGGAGGTAGCAGATGAAAAACCTTGGTATTATGATATCAAACATTTTCTTCAGACTCAGGAATACCCGTTTGGTGCGTCAAAGAAAGATAGAAAGACAATGAGAAGATTGACAGGAAGTTTCTTCCTCTGAAAATGTGCTATACAAGAGAAATTTTGACATGGTCTTGCTCAGATGCGTGGATAGACACGAAGCAGACATATTGATGCATGAGATTCATGAAGGTTCATTTGGCACTCATGCTAATGGACATTCAATGGCTAAAAAGATGCTAAGGGCAGGATATTATTGGTTGACAATGGAATCCGATTGTTACAAATTCGCAAAGTGCCATAAATGCCAGATTTATGCAGATAAGATCCATGTGCCTCTGACACTTCTCAATGTGATTTCCTCCCCATGGCCTTTCTCTATGTGGGGTATTGACATGATCATGATGATAGAACCCAAGGCTTCGAATGGACACCGTTTCATCTTGGTAGCAATTGACTACTTTACCAAATGGGTAGAGGCTGCTTCATATGCCAATGTTACCAAACAGGTGGTGGTGCGTTTCATCAAAAACAATCTTATACGCCGATACAGTGTGCCAAGCAGAATTATCACTGACAATGGATCAAATTTGAACAACAAGATGATGACTGAACTGTGTGAAGAATTCAAGATTGTCCATCATAATTCATCCCCATAAATGCCAAAGATGAATGGGGCTGTTGAAGCTGCTAATAAGAATATCAAGAGAATTATCCAGAAAATGGTTGTCACTTATAAGGATTGGCATGAAATGCTCCCTTTTGCACTGCATGTATATCGAACATCTGTTCGCACTTCAACAGGAGCAACCCCGTTTTCCCTAGTGTATGGAATGGAAGCTGTACTCTCAGTCGAGGTAGAGATTCCCTCGTTGCGTGTGATAATGGAAGCCAAATTGACAGAGGCTGAATGGGTTCAGAACAGGTTTGACCAATTGAATTTGATTGAAGAGAAGAGAATGTTAACTTTGTGTCATGGGCAGTTATATCAGAAAAGAATGAAGAAAGCATTTGATAAAAAGGTCAAACCTCGTGAATTCAGAGAACGCGACCTCGTACTCAGAAAGATCATGTCTTTCAACGCTGATTCTAGGGGCAAGTGGACTCCCAATTTTGAAGGCCCGTATGTTGTCAAGGAAGCCTTCTCTGGTGGTGCATTAATTCTTGAAACTATGGATGGCTAGGAGTTCCCACGTCCCATGAATGCTGACGCAGTCAAGAAATAATTTGCCTAAAGAAATAAAAGAACAACTTGCTAAGTTGAAAACCCGAAAGGGCGGCTTAGGCAAAAAAGAGTGTCTCGGTAGGCCGAAAACCCGAAAGGGAGGTCTAGGCAAAAATTAGAGACATAAACAGAATAAATTTCCCGCTAAGTTGAAAACCCACAAGGACAGCTTAGGCAAAAGTTAGGGATTTTCTTGGCAAGTAACTACACCAGACGAAACTTGATCACCAAAGCAACAATCTTCTCAGATCCTCACCATACTTCAACAGAGGCTGCTGCTCAGGATTTCAAAATTTGTTAGGGGGGATAGTGGTCATTGTATCTCAATGTATCTTTTCCATTATGTATTACCATTTCCCAAATTTTGTAATCATCCATGGAATCTCGCCATTCGCAGACTACCATTCTATTAATGAAATTCTAGCTTTTGCCCAATTCATTGTATTCTTAATTTTATTTAGCTTGCAAAGACTTCATTTATCACTGATAATAACTTTTAAATCAAAGAGATTAAAAAACAAAATTGACTTTTCAAAAAAAAGAGATCTTTACAATTCAATTTACTTTGGGATTTGTGATGAAACAATGACAACAAAAATGGTGATCCCAGGGATGAACAAATTCCGGTTGCTTTAAGAAGATTTACTTCCTTCATAAAGGTTTTTTCAGGTCACTTTGCTGGTATGTGCGCAATCTTTGTGTGTTTCCCAGATAGTTAAAGACGATATCAGTGGGTACAAAGTACATTATTTGGGTTGGTGATCCCATTATCCCCAGTCAAGTCTTGATTCACTTTTGATTTTGGGTTTGCATGGTCAAAAGCCTTCGTCCCAGCTTCCCCAACAAAGTCTTCCCTCATATGATGAAAGGTTTTATTCCTTGGTGTGCTGAGGTGTTTCTCTTTTTATAGTATTAGCACTAGTGTTGACTTCTTGATCTCCCGGGAGGGTTATCCCAGGGTATCTCTTGTTGGAATGAGGGTTCGTTGTGAAAATTTTCAACCCGTAGTTTCTTTTCTCTTGGGAGGTAGGCCTGAATTCCCCAGTGAGGTTTGGTTGTTTCGACATCAGTTTGCCTTATTTAAGGTTGAACTTGCAATCATCAATAGGCATGTTACTTTTGGAAAACTGTTTCTCCGATGAACCCGGAAGCAGGGTGTTCTATCCCGGTGTCTGTTTGATTTAAGCTACAGTCGGATTATGTTCTCCTCAGTGACGTTAATGCAATAGGTTTGGTTTCCACAGTCGCTTTTACCTTTCCTAGATTGATCTTTCTGATTGAAGTTTAGCCCAATGTTCTTATTAACTGAGGCGGTTTCGTTTGTCTGCACTGATTATGTATCCTTTTTATCAGCATATGCACAATAGCACTCGTACATTCATACATGCATCATATTTTGCTAAAATCATCATTCATGGACATTGTGTTTCTGACCTTTACTGCAACGCTCTTTCTTTGGTTAAATTTGGTCTTCCCTCTTGAGTTTATTTCTCAAAGGATGAATCCGCTTTGGCCGTCTTGTTCCGGTATTTTTCTGAATTAGATTTGTGGTTGCATGACGATGTCGTGTATTATGGATTTCTGAAAACTTTGAATTTTTTCTTGTGCATTTATTTTGCACAAGGAGACTTTATCTCATCAGCGGGAATATCATGGCATTTCTCCGGGAAGTCATATTTTGATCCTTGGAAAGCCATTTTTCTTTGCAGCTCCCTTTTGGTAATAAATGGTAAGTTTCTTTATTTGAGACAGGTTACATAGTACCCTTTCCAGGCAGATCTCCTTGGTTAAAGAAGAAGTCGAGATCCATTCTTGGCAGAACACCAGAATTCTGGAAAACTTGATATTTTCTCTTTCTACCTTCAGTGAATGTTGGTAGTACATCGGCAGTGAACGTCGATGTTTGTTATCTTTTTGCTATCTTCAGTGAACATTGATAGTTCATCGTCAGTGAACGGTGGTGGTATGATATTTTCTCTTTCTACCTTCAGTGAACGTTGGTAGTACATCGGCAGTGAACGTTGGTGTTTGTTATCTTTTTGCTATAATCAGTGAATGTTGGTAGTACATCGGCAGTGAACGTCGGTGTTTGTTATCTTTTTGCTATCTTTAGTGAACGTTGATAGTTCGTCATCAGTGAACGACGGTGGTATGATATTTTCTCTTTCTACCTTCAGTGGATGTTGGTAGTACATCGGCAGTGAATGTCGGTTTTTGTTATCTTTTTGCTATCTTCAGTGAACGTTGATAGTTCATCGTCAGTGAGCGGCGGTGGTATGATATTTTCTCTTTCTACCTTCAGTGAACGTTGGTAGTACATCGGCAGTGAATGTCAGTGTTTGTTATCTTTTTTCTATCTTCAGTGAACGTTGATAGTTCATCGTTAGTGAACGACAGTGGTATGATATTTTATCTTTCTACCTTCAGTGAACGTTGGTAGTATATCGGCAGTGAACGTCGGTGTTTGTTATCTTTTTGCTATCTTCAATGAATGTTGATAGTTCATCGTCAGTGAACGGCGGTGGTATGATATGTTCAGAGAACGACGATAGTACATCGACAGTGAACGTTGATGCTTGTTATCCTCCTCTCTGATTCTATTCTCGTGGTTTACCAGTGATTTATTTTCCTGGTGGGATTGTGCTTTTGCTTTTGCATTTTGTGTTGCCTCCCCAATGCTACTTTGTGTCTCTTCTGTTCATATGCATTCATATGCATAAACATTTTCATGGCATCTTAGGGCCAAAAACAGGGTTTGTTTTATATTTAAGTGTCTTCGATCATGTTGACACGAAGATTTTTAACCTTCGTATCTCCAGATAGAAGAAACTTAAATAAGGGCAGCTGTTGTACCCCAATTTTTGCCCCTAAGATCCTATCATCATACCACATTGTTTCAATCACCATAAAACCACATTATGGATTTTGGTTCTTCTCCCTATCTTTAGCTTTGCTCTTTGAGAAGTTACCAAGCACCTTCATTTGTTTGCTTTTGTGATCGTAGATATTGTACTTTGATTTTTCTCTCTAATTAATAAAATTCAATATTGGTTTGTATTACTTGTTGATAATGTAGGTAAAAGCAATGAGGTTTAGCAAATTGCTCCATGGGTTCATGAGTTTATTTCCATGCCCTAGTCAAAAGCTTGAGAGATTCAAACCTCACCATTGAAGTTGTTTTGAAGTTGATATGAAATTGGTTTTGGTGGCCATAGGTCCTCATCATCATCCTCAACAATTTCTATTCACAAAGGAAGAATATTGGCACAAAAAGTTTGTTCAAACTTGGCAAAGTTCCACCAAGCATTCTCTTGATCTAGAGGCTAGGGTTTTGGACTTCAAAGAGGCATATCTTGCTCATCTTTTGTCATTTTTGAGTGATTCAAAAAACATTCTTCTCTTCAAAGAGTTACCAACAAATCACTTCAAAAGCTCCAAAGAGTTTTCATGTGGAAGGAACTTGGTGAAGAAGAAAGATCACAAGTCATCCAGTTGAATCCCTAATTTTCCATATGTGACTTCAAATTGTCATAACTTGGTCATTTTTTATCACCTTGAGCCTATTCTTTTTCCATGATGATCTTAAGAATGTGTACTTCACGCCTTCTTTTATATGCAAAGTAAGAAAATGGATGGAAGTTGCCTTAAGAATGCAAAAGATTATAGGTCATTTCATGATTTTTGGCCAACTTCAACAAGTCATAACTTGCTCAATTTTTGGATATTTGAGTGGTTCAAATTGCAAAGTGTCATTTAAGAGATCTACTTCATTCCATCTTTTTGGGTCAAGAGAAAATTCTAAGTGGAAAGCCATGTTTGGATGCAAGAGATTATAAGTCATTTTTAAAGAAGAATTTGAAATATTTCTAAGTATGGAAAGTCAACTCTTTTTCTCCAACTTTGACTCCACGTAATTTTCAGCTCAAGCCTCCAATTGATTCCATTATTTTTCCATTGCAAAGTTTGTTACCACATCTTTCCAAAGCAGCAAGAATCATGCCTTAAGACTCCCTGAGATGGAAATGCCATTATTTCAAAAGTGGTAACTTGGAATTGAAGTTTCCCTTGCAAGTCAGAATTTGAATTTCATGTTGTTGTACCCCAAAATTTGCCCTCCCATATTCTTCAATATTTTCCAAGATTAATCTTCAAATTGCTCAAGATGGCTCAAGGGTTGGACAGTCAAATCACCTCCTAAGGCAGTCAAGTCAAATTATGGTTTTGTGTTGCACTAAGGTCCTCATATCCAAATGGCCCCAAGTGCTTCCCAATGTCTTAATATGTTCTTAAGTTCATCCATGTCAAATTTCAAGCCTTGTAGAGGAAGTTTGGTCAGTCAATTGCTCAAGAGGCCCAAAAATCGATTGTGCTAGGGCAAAAGTCAACTGTGACCTAAAAATAGTCAAACCTCAAGATTTTTGTCAACATTCTCATTTTGAAGGATAATTCATAATTTGATAAAAGTTTGATCATGACTCATCAAGGATTGCTCAAGATTCATCAAGATTCAAAAGTTGCTAAATTAGGGTTTTGTAGGAAAAGTCAACTCAAATTTGACCAAGCATAACTTTCTCATACTTTATGAGAAATGACCCATAAAAAGCTCATTTTGAATAGGATTCAATTTCCTACAATCCATCTTCACACCCCAAAATCAAGAAATGCTCTCACAAAAAGTTACAAATTTGGACATTATAGGTCATTTTTGAAAGTCAACAAAAACACCTTTTTTGCCAAAGCTTATAACTTGGGAATGGAACATCAAAATGAGATGAAATCAAAAGGTTTGATTAGAGGACATCTCAAGGTTTCTAAAAAGTCCAAGAACACCTCCAAAGGTTCAAAATTGAAGAAGTTATGCATTGTTGAAATTGGGCATTTTTCCAAAATTGCCAAAAGTCAACTAACCTCAAAACTCCAATTTTTGACAAAAGGGCCCACTTTTTTCCACTTGATTTGGTCTTTTCATGCCACACACGTGTCCCATATTTAATTTCATGACCAAACATTTATTTTTCAATTTTATTTAATTTTTATTGATTTAATTCATTTTAAACCTATATTAATTCAAATAAAACCCAAAAAATTAATGAAATGGTATCTTTGTGATTTGTACAGCTTGCATATATCATATAACACCTAATCAAATTCGTATCTTGGCTTTTTGTGCACAAAAAATCAGATCTTGCCCATATTTGGAAACATGGTTATGGTGATCAAAATCAAATCCTAACTCTTCAATACACCAAGATATTGCCCCATGTTTTGACCTAGAATCATTCCATTATATGCAAGCAAGCCTCACAAACCTAAAACACGCACAAAACTCTAGAAACGGCCAGAACAATTTTTCAAAAAAGCTTGAAAAGTGTGAGATCTAAAACCACATTGGAGGCAAATTCAGACCAAAAGCAAAACGTAGAGCCCTTGCCTGATATCCTGTGAAGCTGTAGGGATCAAAACCAAGCATTTTCATCGTCTATAACGCGCTGTAAGTCATCCTGAACATAGCCCTGTACATGAGTTTGTAACCTTGAATTCTTGCGTTTTCTTGCCAAAATATTGATATATTTGTGATCCTTGCATAATTTCCAAGCATTCTGCATTGTTTGATTTTATTTTTGTGACCTCTAATCCCATATCCAGAACCTAGGGTTCTTGTGTTTGTTTTTGGGCGTTTTGTATACAGGCAAAATCAAGGTGAATAATGGCCATGGATGAGTTCAGGGGAGGGAGACGAATCCAATGATGGTCGTAACTTGTATTGTTGTGACCTAGGATGGATTTTGGAGACGTCCCACGAAATTTCCTGCGGATGGAAATCCGCAGGTAAATAACCAGGCCTTTATGAAGAAGACGACGACGTGTCCTAGTGCAATTGGTCTATTCAAAACATTAGCGCGTTTTTTTATTATTTCCAGGCTTGACATTTTGTTTTTTCATATAATATTTGTTGTCTATCCCAATAACAAGAAATATCAATAGCTCAGCTGGCAAGGTGTTAGTGGGTGGCACCATTGGGACCTGGGTTCGAATCCCAGGCCCCCAAAGACTTTGTTATATTTTTCCTTCAGGTATTCAGGCGCAGCATCCCAAGCGTGGACTACCATGGGTCATCAGATCCCAGTGTGCCAAGTGTCTTCAAGCTAGATCCAAAGGCCAAAATCATTGATCCACCATGGATTCAAGTCAATGCACGCATAGGCAATCTGAAAGGTCAACAAGGGCCATCGTTTTGGGCTTGGCATTATGCTGATCATACTCCCAATTCAAGCCCAACACCCCCCAAAGTTTGCTTATATTTTTATTTCTTTTCATTATTTTTTATTGCTTTTCATTATTATTATTAAAAACTAATTAATTAACAAACTAACCCTTTTTCATAAAAAAAAAACAGAAATCATAAAAAATATTATTTTCATCATTAATTTTATTATTTATTTTTGTAAATAAACCAATAATTAATTTATTTAGTTTTAATTAGGTTCAATTTTAATATATTTTGCATTAAATTAAAATCAACATAGAATTAGGGTTTTTAATATTTGTTAACCATTTTTTATTTCCTCAATTAAAATAAAACTCAAAAATATTTTCTTTTTAATTAATTAATTCAAATTATTAATCTAGACTTAATTTTTAATTCAAAAAAATAACAAAAAAAATATTGTTTTATTTGATAAAAAGGGTCAAAACCCTAGGACGCTCCGATTCAATTTTCCTCGCGCGTATTATCTTTGATCTATATTTGTGTATTTGCTCTGAGGATGTAATAGTTTTAACTTAGGATTTTATCTACCGCTTTTATTTACTTTTCGCAATTTAATTTTCAAGGGTTTGTTTTTGGCGATGTAAATACCCGACGCCTTGTAATAGCTTAGATTTATTTTCCGCAATTTATATTCCGCAACTATTAACTGTTAGATGTTTGAATAATAGGCTATGCATGATAAGATCAATCTTAATTTAAAATCAACAGTAGCTCACCATTAACATGTACAAAGATAAATAACTGAAAAAACAATACACTCGCACATGCCACTCTTAGGGTACGCCTCACTTGGTTGCCTTGAACGTGGTCATTGAGTATAGGAAGTTTTATAGGTCGCCCTCTTGTCCAAAGATCATAGTTGCCTCGAAATGATTGCCTCAGATAAAATGATCTAAGACATTAGGGTTACCGCTAAGGCGTCCTAACATTGCTTTAGTGACCACACGTCCCTTAATCGAATTGACCCGAAAACTCCAACGACGATGCTACCTACTCATCAATAGTGGGATAGCATTGTCTAAAGGACATTAGCACAGTTTAATTCCTTTTTTGAGTAGGTAGGTGGTTCTTAAGTACTTTCTCCTTTTAAAAACAAAACTTTTCGCACTTACACTCTCTTCAAAACAAAAACTCTTTTCAAATCCACAAACACAAAGAAAAGCAAACTTTTGAAAACATAATGAGCAAGTACCTAAGAGCCCGTGGATAACCATGGATAGAAAGGATGCTAACACCTTCCCTTTCTATAATCTACCTCCCGAACCCGAGAAACATCTCGAAAAAGGAATTTTTCTGTGCTTTTGTCCTTTCCTTGTTAGATAAAATAAAAGACGGCGGAGACTCTTGCTTACCGCGACATTTTGCAAAAACAAACGCAAAACGTGAACCAGCATCCCAAAACAGTCAGTTCTATTCCCACCGATCACAGAATTGGCGACTCTATTGGGAAGATGTCATTCTATAAGTGAGGTGTACCTTAGGACTAGATCACTATGTTTTCAATTGTATGCTTTATATGCTTTAATTTTGTGGGCTTGTATCGGAGTTCTATAGATCATAACCCGGATCTGGGGATACCCTTTAGGTAAGTAGCAATAAACTGTGAGGGATCTGTTTGGCGTAGACCGACACGGATGAAGCAGTAGCTACGTTGGTGTGACACCTTGGTCTGTACCGATATACCTTGTGTTGGAACGAGGAAAATATGGGTCTTCTAAGGAGTCATTAAGCACTAACTGACCTTAGAACCTTAAATTGACCAACTTGGCCATAGAACAGTAGCAGTATGCTACACTCATTTAGAATAAACTCTCGCGATGATTCCGGCTGCAAGAAAAGGTTGCTAAACTGGAATTATGACCGATTGAGGGTAGTCAGTGATATTGAGATCCTCTAGAACCCGGTTACTATTTTTAGGACATGTCTTAACCAACTGAACTGAAAGAGGGTGGTACCTAAGCTTCATGCCGGCCTGAAATCTAAGGGCTCTTTTGTGTGCCTTGTGTGCCTTTACCATGTTTTCCTTTTTTGGATACTTGTGGTGTGCCTTTACCATGACATCATGACATTATAACATTGCATACATTTTGCATAAGGACTAACCTATTTCAAGGACAAGAGGGTTTCATCTTTGCTCTGTTTTGTAGGACATCATGATGCCCATGCATATGAATACTATCCGGATCAACTTTGTTCAAGTACCTACTTTGCTTAAAGATTTGGTTGTCAGGATTCTAGACACTACTTCCTTCATCAGGAGGCATGGTTCTCTTCTCAGTTTGGTCACCTCAAAGTTGGACGAACAAATGATGAGTGTCCTGGTCCAGTTTTATGATCCTCTATACCATTTCTTCACCTTTCAAGACTTCCAGCTGGTCCCTACCCTGGAAGAATTCTCTGAGTTGCTTAGTATCTCTGTTTTGGAGCAGACCCCATTTACTGGTTGGGAAAATACTCTTAAGCCCGAAGAGATTGTTGTAGCCCTTCACTTGACCAAAGAGGAGGTAATGGCTAACTGGGAGACTAGAAGTGGAGCTAAAGGTTTTCTGACTAAGTTTTTGGTTGACAAAGCTAATTACTTCTGGCTCTTTTGATTTATGGTCTGGTATTATTTCCGAATCCTGACACTTTTGTTAATATTAATGCCATCAAGATCTTCATCTCTCAGAATCCGGTACCCACTCTCTTGGGTGATATGCTTCATCAGCTCTATGCTCGTACTGCCCGAAAACAGGGAACTTTGATGTGTTGTGTTCCTTTATTGTCGAGGTGGTTTATTTCACACCTCCCTAAATCCGTGCTGAAAAACAAAGAAGGAATGGGCTGGGCTTATAGGATGATGTCCCTTTCTAGTGATGACATTATCTAGACTCTCAAAGGTATGGATGAGGTAACTGTCATTGATCGCTGTGGAGAGTATCCTAATGTTCCATTGGTCGGACTACATGGAGGGATTTCTTACAACCCATGCTTAGCTCTTCGTCAGTTTGGGAGAGCCAGAAGAGAAGGACCTCATGAGATGTTGATGCCTTATATCACCTTTGATTTTCAGGGAGATAGCGACGAGCTGCGTCGTAAATTTATCAGGGCTTGGGACAGAGTTCATCAATCTGACCCACATGAGTTGGGACCAAAGACTTCTCTGCCTATGGAGCCATATCTCAGATGGGTCCGCATCCGTGCCCAGAAGCTAGGTATGCCTACAAAGCGGTCAGGCCTGTTACTCTTGAAGTTGCTGATAAAGATGGAGTTCCTCCGACTATCCTCCAACCTTATATGCCCACTGATATTGGGACACTGAAGAGGTCTTGGATGCAGTTGAGGAATGAACGAGATTCTTACAGAGAGAGGTCCAATGAACAGGAGCAGAAGATCCAGAAGCTGACCAGACAACTGGAGAACGAGCGAATCCTGAATGATTATGTCCGCACTGAGAAGAAGAGACCATGGGAGCATTGATGGACCTTTGAGGATTTCTTTTACAGTTTTCATTTACTTTTCAGTATTTCCATTCTTGTAACGCCTAAGGGAAATTTGTTGAACAATTTAAATTCCGAAGTTTAAATCTAATAAAGTGTGTTTCCTTTTTTGTTTACAAATTTGAATCCCGACTGTCTTTGAAATCATAATTCATATGCATTCCATCCCATGCACTTCATAAACAGGTACCCCATTACAGGTCTCTTATCTTCTTCGCTGTTTATTTCAGCAATCATCATGACTGCTGAACCTTCAACTGAGCAAGCTATCAAGGCCCTCCAGGCCCAGAATGCCCAATTTCAAGAGCTGTTCATGAATCTAGATAAAGGTCAACAGGACCTGAAGACCTTGATGCTGAAAGAGAGGAAGAAGAAGAAGAAGAGGACCATCCTGTTCAATACTGGACGCAGGTTTGGAAACAGGCTGCAGAATGAAGTTGATCTGACCACCTCATCTGGAGGGAAAGATAGTCCACAAGAAAGGAGGGCACCTAGCCCTATGGTCTTCGACAACGAACGGACTATGACGAAGAACAGTATCCTCCTGCTGAGGATAAGTACAAACAGCTGGAAGACCGTTTGAGCGCTATGGAAATACAGAAGGTGCCCGGTCTGGACTTCGGAGATCTGGGTCTATCATCTGAGGTGGTGATTCCCCATAAATTTAAGGCACCTGCCTTTGCCAAGTATGACGGAGCTTCCTGTCCAAAGCTGCACCTCCGGTCATATGTGAGGTGGATCCATCCTTACACTGCTGATAAGAACTTATGGATCCTCTTCTTTCAAGACAGTCTCTCAGGGACTCAGCTTGAGTGGTTCTATCAGTTGGACGAAGCCAGTATCCATAGCTGGGAAGATTTGGCTACCACATTCTATAGGCAGTATCAGTATAACTCCGACCTCGCTCCTACGCGTACCCAACTCCAGGGTATGTCAATAGGAACGGGTGAAGGATTTAAAGAGTATGCTCAAAAATGGAGAGACCTTGCTGGAAGGGTGCAACCACCTTTGGCTGATCGTGAACTTGTTGATATGTTTCTGGGGACCCTGTCTGGTCTATTCTTTAACCATCTGATTGGAAGCTCTTCAGCTGGGTCTACAGATCTTATTTTGACTGGAGAGAGGATTGAAGCTGGTATTAAGGCTGAGAAGATACAGAAGGGTGCCTCCTCGAGCACCGAGAAGAAACCGTTTAAGAAAGAGTCCAGTGCTGTCTACAGTTTGAGAAGACAGAATAGACCTGAACACCGCCAAGCTGTCAATGCGATTGTTATTTCAAAACCTGTCGGTGCTCCTCAACATCACAACCAACAAAGGGACGAGAGACCTCAAAGGCAATTCACCCGTCTCAGCATGACTTTGTCTCAGATTCCGCCACAGTTGCTGAAGACCAATCTGGTGACTATAAAAGAAGCTCCAAAGAATTCAAATACAACTTCACCAAGGTATAACCCTAACGCCCGCTGCGCTTATCACTCTGAGAGCCCGGGGCATAATACGGATGATTGTTGGGCTTTGAAGAACAAGGTCCAAGACTTGATTGATGCAAAGGAGATTGAGTTTGAGGCGCCCGAGAGGCCTAACATTGTGATTGCTCCCATGCCCAAGCATGAAGTGAATGTTATAGAGGAAGACTTGTTTGTGGTTTCCGTGGAAGATATTGTTACCCCTCTGACGACTGTCAAGAAGAACCTGTTGCTAGTCGGTTTATTTCCGGGCTGTGGCGAAGGTTGCCATATGTGTTCTGTTTTACCTACTGGCTGTCCATTGCTGAAGTCAGGTATCCAAAACCTGATGGATAGCAAGGAGATCCTGTTTGAGAAGACTACTGTTCCCTCCACTCCTTCTGAAGAAGTTGCCATCATTACCATTTTCGACAATTCTTCCAAGGCTCCCTCTAGGAAGCCTGTTAGAATTACATCCGTTCCGAAGATCGCACCTGTAATCATCACTGTTCCGGGGCCCATTCCCTACACCTCTGACAAAGCTGTCCCTTGGCACTATGGGGCAGATGTTTATGTTCTGGGAGTTAAGCAAGAGTTAGATGCTGATACCGGCGTCAGCAACATTACTGGACCTGCTAAAGTCACCCGCAGCGGTAGACTTTTCTCACCTGATATTGCTCCACCAACTGTCCGAAGACCTGTTGTCATTACACCTGCAAGTGTACCTACTACCATTCCTGATCAAGTTCCTAGTCCTGCCCCTGTCGCCGAGTTATCTGATGCTCGGGGCAAAGGGATCACCACTGATGTGCCTGTCCAGACGGAGGCACCGAAGACTATTACTGTTGAAGCTTCCAAACAGGAGATGGAAGAGATTTTGAAGATTATTAAGAAGAGTGATTATAACGTAGTTGAACAGCTGGGGCAAACCCCATCCAAGATTTCTATGTTGTCATTGCTGTTATGTTCAGAGGCCCATGCCAAGGCCCTGATTACCTTCCTGAAAACAGCCCACGTGCCACAAGAGACATCAGCTGATCAGTTTACCGATTATGTGGCCAATTTAACTGCTGATAATGGTTTGGGTTTCTCCGACGTTGATCTGACTGCTAAAGGGAAGAACCACAATGACGCTCTGCATGTCTCCATTGAATGCAGGGGCACTACTCTTGCACATGTGTTGGTTGACACTGGTTCCTCATTGAACGTCTTGCCCAAGAAAGCTCTAGACAGGTTGGATTGCGAAGGGTTGGAGCTAAAACCAAGTAACATCGTAGTCAGGGCCTTTGACGGGTCTAAAAGGATGGTGCATGGTGAGGTTGATATTCCAATTAAAGTTGGTTCTCAGGTCTTCAATTCTACATTCTACGTGATGGACATTCGGCCATCCTATTCTTGTTTGCTGGGTCGTCCATGGATCCACAAAGCTGGGGCCGTAACCTCAACGCTTCACCAGAAGTTGAAATACCCGGTCAGAGGGAAAATTGTGATAGTTCAAGGGGAGGAAGAGTACATGGTCAGCCACCTCAACTCGTTCAGATACGTAGAGATGGATGGGGAGTTCATTGAAACCCCATTTCAGCCCTTTGAAGAGATTCCTCAGACATTGGCGTCAGCTGAGACTGTGGTTGAAGATTCTCCTATGAAGATGGCTTCCTTAAAGGATGCCCGGGCTGTTATTGAGAAGGGTGAGTGTGCAAATTGGGGTCGACTTCCTGATTTCACTCAGAAGACTAACAAGTTTGGTTTGGGTTTCACTGCAGAAGCTCAAAGGACTGTTCGTAGTGCGAGGATTGGAAGATCTCCTGTGTTCATCAGCAACTCGGGAGTGAATGCCATTGAAGATGACATGGAAGAGTCTAAATTCGACAGCTGGATCTATCCTATGACCAACGGTGGACCAAGCAACTGGACAGCAAAGGACTTCATCCCTATTACTTTTGTTACCCAGTAATGAACTCTTTGTTTTGAATTTGTAACAGATAATATTGTGAAACCTTATGGCCCGGTGTCTTACCCGGGGCACCGTGGCTTCATTTGTGAGGGCTTTTGTATGCCATTTTCATATATCATTAATAAAAGCATTGGACGTCTTTTGCATTTCAACTTTTACGCTCCTTGTTTTTCTTTATTATATATTGCAAAACAGCTATTTTACACACACTCACATATACAGGTCTCAATCCACTCTGGATCTCATGGGTAACGACTCTGCTACTGCCAGTTATGACTTTGAAAATCCGATCAACTTAGCCGAAGACGAAGGTGAAGATGATTGCGAAGTGCCTGGTGAACTCGCAAGACTGCTACTCCAGGAAGAAAGGGCCATTCAGCCACATGAAGAGCCAGTGGAAACGGTGAATCTGGGTACTAAGACAGACAAAAAGGAAGTCAAGATCGGTGCAAATCTGGAGCTTAGTGTGAAACAGCGGTTGATTCAGATGCTGCATGACTATGTTGAGATCTTTGCCTGGTCTTACGAAGATATTCCTGGGTTGGATACTGACATTGTGGTTCATCGCCTGCCTACCAAGGAAGGTTCGCCGTATGCGCCCAGACATGTCTGAGAAAATCAAGGCTGAGGTTATGAAACAGTTTGACGCCGGTTTTCTAGCAGTGACTTCTTACCCTCAGTGGGTTGCCAATGTGGTTCCGGTACCGAAGAAAGATGGTAAGGTCCGAATGTGTGTTGACTATAGGGATTTGAACAGGGCCAGTCCCAAAGATGATTTCCCTCTACCTCACATCGATGTTGTGGTTAACAATACTGCTCAGCACAAGGTATTCTCCTTCATGGACAGTTTCTCCGGTTATAATCAGATAGAGATGCCTCCCGAAGACATAGAAAAGACCACCTTTGTTACTCAGTGGGGTACCTTTTGCTACAAGGTCATGCATTTTGGACTAAAAAATGTTGGGGCAACATATCAGTGTGCCATGGTTGCTTTGTTTCATGACATGATCCATCATGAGATTGAAGTATATGTCGACGATATAATTGCGAGGTCCCAAAATGAGGAGGAACACCTTGACCATCTACAGAAGCTGTTTGACAGGTTGAAGTTGTACAAGTTAAGGTTGAACCCGAACAAATTCACCTTCGGGGTGAGGTCGGGTAAGCTACTGGGTTTCGTCGTGAGCGACAAAAGTATTCAAGTGGACCCTACCAAAGTGAAAGCCATACAAGAGATTCCAGCTCCAAAGACAGAGAAAGAGGTCAGAGGCTTTCTGGGACGATTGAACTACATTGCCCGATTCATCTCGCACCTAACTGCTACTTGTGAGCCAATCTTCAAGCTGCTGAAGAAAGATCAAGTGGTACGTTGGAACGATGAATGCCAGGCCGCTTTCGAAAGAATCAAAGAGTATCTCCAGGATCCACCCATCCTAATGCCACCAGTTGAAGGAAGACCTCTGATCCTATACTTAACGGTACTTGACAACTCAATGGGATGTGTGCTGGGGCAGCATGACGAGTCTGACCGAAAAGAGTATGCTATTTATTACCTTAGCAAAAAGTTTACCGACTGTGAGACCCGATACTCACTGCTTGAGAAAACTTGCTGCGCTTTGTCATGGGCTGCTCGCCGGCTGAGACAGTATATGCTGACTCACACTACTCTGTTGATCTCAAATATGGATCCAATCAAGTATATCTTTGAAAAGCCCGCCTTGTCCAGAAGAATAGCAAGATGGCAGATGATCTTGACTAAGTATGACATCCAATACACAACTCAAAAAGCAATCAAGGGAAGTGTATTGGCAGACCATTTGGCACATCAGGCAGTGGATGATTACCGGTCTATGAACTTTGAATTTCCGGACGAGAATATCATGGTAGTGATTGATTGTGAGACACCTGGACCGGATGAAGGACCTGAGGAAGGATCCCGATGGTCTATGTACTTTGATGGAGCTTCGAACGCTTTGGGTAATGGCATTGGCACCGTGATCATATCTCCTAAAGGCTCTCACACTCCATTTACCGTCCGACTATGTTTCAACTGCACCAACAACATGGAGGAGTATGAAGCGTGCATCATGGGTCTTCGAGCTGCAATTGACCTAAGGATTAAGTTTCTAAGTGTCTTCGAAGATTCCGCTCTCGTGATCGGTCAGATCAAAGGCAAGTGGGATACGAAACACCCAAATCTTATTCCTTACAAGGAGTATGTGTTGACGTTGCTTCCCCACTTTGAGGAGATAACCTTTGAACATTTCCCTAGAGAAGAGAATCTGTTGGCGGACGCGTTAGCTACAATGTCTTCTATGTTCAAAGTCAAATGGGACAACGAGGCCCCCCGGATCATTATTTGGAAATTGGATGAACCTGCACATTATTCATTATTGTGATCTTGAGACTGAGGAGGTAATAGAAAAGCCCTGGTATCATGAGGTGAAGAGATACCTTGAAGCTCAAGAATACCCCGAGGGTGCATTTGTTAATGACAAGAAGTTTCTGAGGAGATTCGCGGCGAAGTTCTTCGTCAGCAATGGAATTCTTTACAAGCGTAACCATGATTCGACCTTACTACGTTGTGTGGATAAGATTGAAGCAGAAAGAATCATGACAGAGCTGCATGAAGGTACTTTCGGAACTCATTCCAGTGGACATACCATGACAAAGAAGATCCTTCAGGAAGGATATTACTGGTCCACAATGGAAACTGACTGTTATCAGCATTCTCAGACATGTCACAAGTGCCAGGTCTATGCTGATAAGGTGCACATTCCTCCAGTTCCTCTGAACGTCTTAACAACACCTTGGCCTTTTGCAATGTGGGGCATTGATATGATCAGCGAGATCAGACCTACGGCATCCAACGGGCATCGTTTCATCCTTGTAGCTATTGATTACTTTACGAAGTAGGTTGAAGCAGCTTCCTTCGCTACAGTAACCAAGAACGTCGTGGCACAGTTCATTCAGCACAACCTAATCTGTCGATACGGTGTACCAGAGAGGATCATTATGGACAATGGTACCAATCTTAACAACAAGATGATCACTGAGCTCTGCGAGCAATTCAAGATACAGCATCACAACTCTTCTCCCTACCGGCCGAAGATGAATGGGGTTGTCGAAGCGGCAAATAAGAACATTAAGAAGATTGTGCAGAAGATGACAGTGACATACAAAGACTGGCATGAGATGTTACCATTCGCTCTTCACGGGTACCGTACCTCAGCACGGACGTCAACAGGGGCAACACCCTATTCCTTGGTTTATGGCATGGAGGCAGTCTTGCTGATTGAAGCTCAGATACCCTCTCTTCGGATCATGAAGGATGCAGGTTTGAGAGAAGATGACTGGATTCAGACCCGACTTGATCAACTGAACCTAATTGACGAAAAGAGACTTACTGCTGTTTGTCATGGTCAGACGTACCAAAAACGGATGATCAAGGCATTTAACAAGAAAGTCAGACGACAAGAGTATCAAGTTGGGTACCTGGTAATCAAGCGCATTATCTTACCTCAAGGTGACCCCAGGCGCAAATGGACCCCTACTTACGAAGGGCCATTTGTGGTTAAGAACATCTTCTCAGGAGGAGCTATGATTCTAACCACCATAGATGGTGACGACCTTCCTCACCCCGTCAATGCAGACATAGTAAAAAGATACTACGCATAATCAAAGACCCGCTAGGTCGACTGGACTAGGCAAAAATAAGGGCTTCCCGGCGAACCAAAAGGGTTCGGGCAAAAATAAGGGATGAAAATAAAAAAATCTGTACACCCGGCAAGTCGAAAACCTGAAAAGGCGGCTTGGGCAAAAATGGGTATCCCAGTGGACTGAAAACCCGAAAGGGCGGTCCAGGCAAAAGTTAGGGATAAGCGTAACACTATGTCTCATTGAATCACCTCACATCCATACTTCGGTATCAACTATCAGACTCGGACGACACCAATCAATCAGATTCATCTTCATCTAAGCAGCAAAGTGATGAGACGCTTGATGATATAAAGGCAATAGTAGAGTTGGAACCCAGTGGGATTATTCACATAGCTGTTTTGTTTTCTTTTCACAAGTTGTATAAATTCTATTTGTTCGGCGGCATTCTCTTACTAGGACGTCATCCTCTTGTACAAAACGCCTATTTACAGGCTAAACTTCAAAATCAATACAAATTCATTTTCAGACAAATTTCAAACTGTTTTTCCCTTATCTGTTTTTTTTTACAAAGAACGTCCAATGTTCATTTTTGATATATGCATCTGAAATTAATTGCTGCTCATAAATATTTACATGCGAAACAAAGGACTAATTACGGGTGATATCAGAAGTAGGGGCAATAAGAATTGTCCGAGCGGTCTAGTTGCTATGTCCACCAAGGTACCAAGGTAGATTTAGCTGAAGAATGTGACCAAGATACCGTCACTCCCCGCAGAGCAAAACAGTAATGGTAGCTCTCCCCACTGAGACTTGCAACCATGAATGAATCAACAATACTCTCCCCCAAGCAGAGTTAGTCTACCATCAGCCCCGAAAAGGCTTGGTATCCCCAGAAGATCTTAATATTCCCCAGCGGAGTATAAAGGTATTCCCCAGCAAGTATAAGAGCATCCCCGACAGTCTTAATATTCCTCAACAAAATATAAGAATGTTCCCCGACGGAATACGAGATAGCCCTAGTGGAGTCATTTCCCCAATGCAGTTTAAAAAGCTTCCCCGCCAGAGTTGAATCATCTTACCCAGTAGATTCTGGAAGCTTATCCCCTGTGAAGCACAAATAAGTCTCCTCAGCCAAATTTAGAGGTTATCCCCACAGAAGTCTAACTGGGTTATCCTCAGCAAGTTGCAATTGAAAGGTCATCCCCAGCGAAGATTCTTTCTATCCCCATCGAAAATTCTTTCTATCCCCAGCGAAGTTCATCATTAAAATCCCCAACAGAGCTTATCAACGGGATCTCCAACGGAGTTTATCATCAAAATCTCAGCAAAGTATCTCTTCCTCACAGAGTAATTTCCCGCAGAGTAATATCTTCATCAGCTTATTCCCCAACGAAGTTCTTTTCTCCTGCAGGCTTATCTTCGTTCATCATCCCCCAGCAGAAACGAAGAACTCTATTCTCCAGCAGCTCCGGGATTTATTTTCCCCAGCTAAAACATCACATTCTCATACATCATGATACATGCATATACGCATCATACGAATACAATCTCGTTTATTTTGAGAACATCATTGCCTAATCCATATCATGCATTACATATGACTGACCTTTACCTTTCAGGAAAGATGCAGTTAAGTTCCCAGCTTAGGCGAAGATTTGACCAGTTCTTAAATCTCAATTGAGTTATCCTCGGTTGAATTTCAGATAAGGTTCTCAATCT
Source organism: Vicia faba (assembly GCA_948472305.1). Lineage (NCBI taxonomy): Eukaryota > Viridiplantae > Streptophyta > Magnoliopsida > Fabales > Fabaceae > Vicia > Vicia faba. The sequence goes on from OX451736.1 coordinate 995,617,304, forward strand.
AGACAGTTTCTCGACGTCATAGTGTGGACGAGTACTATAACCTCAACGATATACTCCCGGTGAGCACAAGTCAGTTCCTAGATCTTGATGTTTTCCTCCGTCATAGTGTGGACGAGTTCTATAACCTCAACAGTATACTCCCGGTGAGCACGAGACAGTTCCTAGATCTTGATGAAGATGCTTCCCTACGTTATAGTGTGGACGAGTACTATAACCTCAACAGTATACTCCCGGTGAGCATGAGTCAGTTCCTAGATCTTGATGTTTTCCTCTGTCATAGTGTGGACGAGTTCTATAACCTCAACGGTATACTCCCGGTGAGCACGAGACAATTCCTAGCTCTTGATGAAGATGCTTCCCTATGTCATAGTGCAGACGAGTACTATAACCTCAACGGTATACTCCCGGTGAGCACGAGTCAGTTCCTAGATCTTGATGTTTTCCTCCGTCATAGTGTGGACGAGTTCTATAACCTCAATGGTATACTCCCAGTGAGCATGAGACAGTTCCTAGATCTTGATGAAGATGCTTCCCTACGTCATAGTATGGACGAGTACTATAACCTCAACGGTATACTCCCGGTGAGCACGAGTCAGTTCCTAGATCTTGATGTTTTCCTCCGTCATAGTGTGGACGAGTTCTATAACCTCAACGGTATAATCCTGGTGAGCACGAGACAGTTCCTAGATCTTGATGAAGATGCTTCCCTACGTCATAATGCGGGCGAGTAATATAACCTCAATGGTATACTCCCGGTGAGCACGAGTCAGTTCCTAGATCTTGATGTTTTCCTCCGTCATAGTGTGGACGAGTTCTATAACCTCAACGGTATACTCCCGGTGAGCACGAGACAATTCCTAGATCTTGATGAAGATGCTTCCCTACGTCATAGTGTGGAAGAGTACTATAACCTCAACAGTATACTCTCGGTGAGCACGATTCAATTCCTAGATCTTGATGTTTTCCTCCGTCATAGTGTGGACGAGTTCTATAACCTCAACGGTATACTCCCGCTGAGCACGAGACAGTTCCTAGATCTTGACGAAGATGTTTCACCCCAGTTGAATTATGAACAGGTCCTTAAGACTCAGCCGAGGCATTCTCTCAGTTGAAGTACAGGTGAGTTCCTAAATCTCAACAAAATTTAGACTTCCCCAGCAGAATCTTCTACAACAACAAGTATGCAAGTTCTCGCTAAGGAATCTCTTATGCGATCGACACTCTTGCAGATGGCATCTATAAGCCCATCCTCCTACCAACAATCTCCAAATGGCATCTATAATCCCATCCTCCTACCAACAATCTCCAAATGGCATCTGTAAGCCCATTCTCGACATCACAATGTTGATACTACACCATGCGAGTGCAAATTTCTGGGCACTCTAGTGTTCAACTATCTTCCACCTTCGAATCACGAAAGGCCCCAAAGCCAATCTATATCCTCAGGTTTAAGAAAATTGAACAGGGGCAACTGTTGTACCCCAAAATTTGCCGTCCCATATTCTTCAAGATTTGCCAAGATTAATCTTCAAATTGCTCAAGATGGCTCAAGGGTTGGACAGTTAAATCACCTCCTAAGGCAGTCAAGTCAAATTAGGGTTTTGTGTTGCACTAAGGTCCTCATATCCAAATGGCCCCAAGTTCTTCCCAATGTCTTAATATGTTCTTAAGTTTATCCATGTCAAATTTCAAGCCTTATAGAGGAAGTTTGGTCAGTCAATTGCTCAAGAGGCCCAAAAATCGACTGTGCTAGGGCAAAAGTCAACTGTGACCTACAAATAGTCAAACCTCAAAATTTTTGTCAACATTCTCATTTTTAAGTATAATTCATCATTTGATCAAAGGTTGATCATGATTCATCAAGGATTGCTCAAGATTCATCAAGATTCAAAAGTTGCTAAATTAGGGTTTTGTAGGAAAAGTCAACTCAAATTTGACCAAGCATAACTTTCTAATACTTTATGAGAAATGAACCATCCAAAGCTCATTTTGAAGAGGATGCAATTTCCTACAATCCATCTTCACACCCCAAGATCAAGAAATGCTCTCACAAAAAGTTACAAATTTGGACATTATAGGTCATTTTTGAAAGTCAACAAAAACACCTTTTTTTTCCAAAGCTTATAACTTGAGCATGGAACATCAAAGTGATATGAGACAGAAAGGGTTGATTAGAGGATATCTCAAGGTTTCTAAAAAGTCCAAGAACACCTCCAAAGGTTCAAAATTGAAGAAGTTATGCATTGTTGAAGTTGGGCATTTTTCCAAAATTGCCAAAAGTCAACTAACCTCAAAACTCCAATTTTTGACAAAAGGGCCCACTTTTTTCCACTTGATTTGGTCTTGTCATGCCACACACTTTTCCCATCTTTAATTTCATGACCAAACATTTATTTTTCAATTTTATTTAATTTTTATTGATTTAATTCATTTTAAACCTATATTAATTCAAATAAAATCCAAAAAACTAATGAAATGGTATCTTTGTGATTTGTACAGCTTGCATATATCATATAACACCTAATCAAATTCGTATCTTGGATTTTTGTGCACAAAAAATCAGATCTTGCCTATATTTGGAAACATGGTTATGGTGATCAAAATCAAATCCTAATTCTTCAATACACCAAGATATTGGCCCATGTTTTGACCTAGAATCATTCCATTATATGCAAGCAAGCCTCACAAACCTAAAACACGCACAAAACTCTGTGGAAACGGCTAGAACAATTTTGCAAAAAAGCTTGAAAAGTGTGAGATCTAAAACCACATTGGAGGCAAATTCAGACCAAAAGTAAAACGTAGCGCCCTTGCCTGATATCCTGTGAAGCTGTAGGGATCAAAACCAAGCATTTTCATCGTCTATAACATGCTGTAAGTCATCCTGAACATAGCCCTGTACACGAGTTTGTAACCTTGAATTATTGCATTTTCTTGCCAAAATATTGATATATTTGTGATCCTTGCATAATTTCCAAGCATTCTTCATTGTTTGATTTTATTTGCGTGACCTCTAATCCCATATCCAGAACCTAGGGTTCTTGTGTTTGTTTTTGGGCGTTTTGTATACAAGTAAAATCAAGGTGAATAATGGCCATGGATGAGTTCAGGGGAGGGAGACGAATCCAATGATGGTCGTAACTTGTATTGTTGTGACCTAGGATGGATTTTGGAGACGTCCCACGAAATTTCCTGCGGATGGAAATCCGCAGGTAAATAACCAGGCCTTTATGAAGAAGACGATGGCGTGTCCTAGTGCCATTGGTCTATTCAAAACATTAGCGCATTTTTTTATTATTTCCAGGCTTGACATTTTGTTTTTTCATATAATATTTGTTGTCTATCCCAATAACAAGAAACATCAATAGCTCAGCTGGCAAGGCGTTAGTGGGTGGCACCATTGGGACCTGGGTTCGAATCCCAGGCCCCCAAGACTTTGTTATATTTTTCCTTCAGGTATTCAGGCGCAACATCCCAAGCGTGGACTACCATGGGTCCTCAGATCCCAGTGTGCCAAGTGTCTTCAAGCTAGATCCAAAGGCCAGAATCATTGATCCACCATGGATTCAAGTCAATGCACGCATAGGCAATCTGAAAGGTCAATAAGGGCCAACGTTCTGGGCTTGGCATTATGCTGATCATACTCCCAATTCAAGCCCAACACCCCCCAAAGTTTGCTTATATTTTTATTTCTTTTCATTATTTTTTATTGCTTTTCATTATTATTATTAAAAACTAATTAATTAACAAACTAACCCTTTTTCATAATTAAAAAAATCAGAAATCATAAAAAATATTATTTTCATATTTAATTTTATTATTTATTTTTGTAAATAAACCAATAATTAATTTATTTAGTTTTAATTAGGTTCAATTTTAATATATTTTGCATTAAATTAAAATCAACATAGAATTAGGGTTTTTAATATTTGTTAACCATTTTTTATTTCCTCAATTAAAATAAAACTCAAAAATATTTTCTTTTTAATTAATTAATTCAAATTATTAATCCTGACTTAATTTTTAATTCAAAAAAATAACAAAAAAAAAAATTATTTTATTTGATAAAAAGGGTCAAAACCCTAGGACGCTCCGATTAAATTTTCCTTGCGCGTATTATCTTTGATCTATACACTCTGTATTTGCTCTGAGGATGTAATAGTTTTAACTTAGGATTTTATCTACCGCTTTTATTTATTTTTCACAATTTAATTTTCAAGGGTTTGTTTTTGGCGATGTAAATACGCGACGCCTTGTAATAGCTTAGATTTATTTTCCACAATTTATATTCCGCAACTATTAACTGTTAGATGTTTGAATAATAGGCTATGCATGATAAGATCAATCTTAATTTAAAATCAACAGTAGCTCACCATTAACATGTACAAAGATAAATAACTGAAAAAATAATACACTCGCACATGCCACTCTTAGGGTACGCCTCACTTGGTTGCCTCGAACGTGGTCATTGAGTATAGGAAGTTTTAGAGGTCACCCTCTTGTCCAAAGATCATAGTTACCTCGAAACGGTTGCCTCAGATAAAATGATCTAAGACATTAGGGTTACCGCTAAGGCGTCCTAACATTGCTTTAGTGACCACACGTCCCTTAATCGAATTGACCCGAAAACTCCAACGACGATGCTACCTACTCATCAATAGTGGCCTAGCATTGTCTAAAGGACATTAGCACAGTTTAATTCCTTTTTCGAGTAGGTAGGTGGTTCTTAAGTACTTGCTCCTTTTAAAAACAAAACTTTTCGTACTTACACTCTCTTCAAAACAAAAACTCTTTTCAAATCCAAAAACACAAAGAAAAGCAAACTTTTGAAAACATAATGAGCAAGTACCTAAGAGCCCGTGGATAACCACGGATAGAAAGAGTGCTAACACCTTCCCTTTCTATAATCTACCTCCCGAACCCGAGAAACATCTCGAAAAAGGAATTTTTCTGTGCTTTTGTCCTTTCCTTGTTGGATAAAATAAAAGACGGTGGCGACTCTTGCTTACCGCGACATTTTGCGAAAACAAACGCAAAACCCGAACCAGCATCCCAAAACAGTCAGTTCTATTCCCACCGATCACACATGTTACAACCTCTAAACCTTAAATTAGCACGCATTTTGGGTCTAAACATGATTAGCCAACTTTCCCAAGTGGATTAGTGCATCAAAATGCAAGAATTGGATAAGTTTTGGTGATGTTTGGATCACACTTCACTCGTGCATCAGGTTTGCATGAATTCCCTCCAAAACACATCATTCACTCTTCCTTTTGATCCCATTTGCTTCTCCTATAAATACATGTACTATCCCATTCATTTTCTCAAGCTTAGATAGCCAGAATCACCCTGCTAAACTTGCTTCCCAACTCAGAATTCAGATACTTCGAATCCTATTCTCAAGCATTTTTCTATCCATTTTCTCCATCAATTCACCTTCCTTGATCGTCCCTGAAGCTAACCATACCATTACATTAAAGAATCGTGCCTTATATTGCTCCATAGAAGTCCAGTTTCAGAGCTCTGCAACTCAACTTCAATAGGTAGATTCCTTCATCAATTCTTCAAAACTTTGGTACCATTGTGTTGCTCTCATTGCCCTGATTCTAGTTGCAACACTTACTTTTATCTGGAAAAACTTTTTGACCATGAATTTTCAAATCCCTTTTCAAAACTTTCTTTCCAAATTGCTTGAGTTACAGTTTATATAAAAATGGCGCGAGGGTATGGTTATCTTCGTCTTGAAGAGACGAAACGAATGACATAGGTTTGAGCTTCTGATTTTATAGTTTGAGAGACCTGTAATTCGTGAGGCTGGAGGTTGAAGATGACCAACGTGTCACCTTCTAACCAATGAAAGTGTGCCATTTGTATTTTTTAAATTTCTGATTTTACATTTGATTCAGTGCTTTATTCAGTAAAGACCATGATATGCACAACGTGCCAGATCCCTTGGATTTGATTACTAACGCGTTTTGACCCTCATCCAATGGTCCACATCTATTTCTTTTATTTTCTTTTTCTGATTTTTATATTTTCATTGTTTTAAATTTCAAAAAATCATAGAAAATTCATTTTTAGTCCAAAAAATCCAAAACAATTGTGAAAAATAATTTTGATTATTCTCTTTCTGATTTTTATTTTTTCACAATTTAATTTTGTGTTTTGGTATTTTTTATGAATTTTGCACTTATTTGATTTATTTAAAATGTTTAAAAATAGTTTTACACATTTTTAAATTCTAAAAAAATTATGGAATGATCCAATGACATTGTGACAAATATTGGTGACTTTATTTTATTTTTGTTTCTGACTTTACTATTTTTTTACTATTTTTGTTTATTTTACCCATTTATTTTAATTTTTAAAAATAGTTTCTTACTTTTAAAAATCCCCAAAAATATTATATAATTACTTGACCTATTTTCTGATTTTTCTATGGTTTTATCTTTCATTTCTTGATTAATTTGGATATAATTGACTTCCCCCCCATTATTTTCCATTTTTTTAAACATTTTTTTAAAACCCTTTAATGCATATATTAAATATATTATTATTTTGTGAATATTTTCTGGCTGTCTTGGGTTGATTTTTTGATCATGGCTTTATTAACATCATTGGATCCATGGTGTTGAGTCTAACTCCACAAAAATGGACGAATGATTTTAATAATAGTTTGATTAAATATTAATTCAAATGTGGTTTTCTTTTTTACCCTAATTCCCCTTCATCTCATCCCCTTCTTATTGCACTAAGTGTTGTTGGAGCATGATCTCTATATCATGTCTCAAAACAAATGGTGCATAGATTTCTATTGACCGGCCTCAAAATAGGTGCAACTTTTATATAAGTCCACTTACGATTGCTTAACATAGCGCTAAATTTTGTCCCGATTCGAATAAATGATCATTCGTGGCCCAAACTTATGATTGCAAACCCAAGTATGTTAATTTGATCTCTTTGATCCAATAACCTTGAGATCCATTGTGTGGAGGCTTTGGTTCTACCAATCCTCTAATGAATCTACAACACCTTTGGTCAACGCGGATCACTTAAACATTGTTGATCATTAAATAGTACTTGTGAGAATTCCAAATAGATGGTATACTTGACAAAAAGCAAATGCAACTTGTTGTGTGGAGGCTTTGGTTCTACCAATCCTCTAATGAGTTCCAAATGCAAGTTTCAAGATGGTCATCCAACTAACCATTAATTATTGACTTGTTTATTTTATGCTTTATTCTTTTTATGCTTTATGTACTATTTATTTTTAGCATTTTACATTTCATGCTATTTTTCATCTTTGCTCATTTGAGCATTTATTTGTTCTTGTCATTTTTACTTTGCTCACTTGAGATTTTCTTTTCTTTTCTTTTTCTAAGATACGTAATAATCAACATAAACCCTAAAAAACTCTTAATGGTACTTGGACTATTTGGTTACTATCCTTGGCATTATGGAGCAGTGGACTTTTCTGGACTTAGGATTAGAAACCTTGTCCTATCTTGGAGACCTTGTGATCTTATCTGATTATTTTGTCTGGAGCTCTTGAGGTTTAGCTCAAGACATTGGGTTGCTTGTTTGTTTTTGTGTGCAAGTTTTCATGATTGCATCCTTGATTTGTAATCTGGAATTCACCCGTATACAACCGTTACTCTGCCCAATTTTTGTGAAGACTTAACAGATTTGAAGAGGTCTAGTATCTTTGCTTGCTTGGTTTCAATCCAAAGAATGAGAATTCTACCTTGACTCATAATGTCAAGTTTTTGGCTTCTTGTTGGTTAGATGGTCCTTATCCTTAGCTTTTATCTTATGCTTTAGGATAGTCTCTTCTTCTCCTCCCATCTTCTTTAATTTCAAAAATCTTCTCCCTCCTTTTGAAAACTCTTCTTGTTTTGAAACTTAAACACTTTCATAATAAACTTGGACTTAGGTCCATGCATTTTAAAAACATTTTCATAAATAAACCTCAATCAATTTAATAATACTTTGACATTTTTTTTATGAGAAGACTAAAAGTCAACCAATCTCATTTCAAACCATTTTTGCCACTTTGACTTTTACCCTTAAACTTTTTCTTAAAAGATTAGACTCTTGTCAATCCTTGTAGTGATGCAAACAACTATACTTCTACAATATATAGTGAAGAGAGACATTTTCCACTTGGGTGCTGAGTGAGACATTGTTGATTTTAAAATCCAAGCCATATCCTCCACTTTGAGATGATGCAAATTCTCCTTTCTCATGATTGTGGGTAGTAAGTATGTTTTCCACACGGACAATGACGATGATGCCTTATCTCTTAAAATTAACCAACACGCTTATGTTTCAAATCTTTTAAAAGAGGAACTACATGTACCCTTATCCCCTATTGCACGAAAGGTGGTACGTAGGCACTAAAGGTTCGCAACCGCGGTGGGTGAAAAAATCATAAAAATATATTTCTTTTCTCACCTCCACCATCCATTTTATATACCACACATTTTTATAGCCAAAATATACAGATTTTACAAAGAGGCTCCTGCGGAGTACCGCAAATGTTTAGGGTGCTAATACCTTCCCTTTGCATAACCAACCCCCTTACCTTGAATCTTTCCCCCTTTTTTTTGGGTTATTCGCTCTTTTCCCATTCCTTTGGAAACAATAAAGCGCGGTGGCGATTTTTATTTTGATTTATATAAAGTCTAGTCAAATCAACGGCTTAGTCTTGAACAATTCTACCGCTACAAACCCCTATAATCATTCTTACTGACACTCCTGCTGCCGAGTTAACCGAGGCTCGAGGAAAAGGTGTAATGGTTGAGCCTGTCCGGACGAAGGCTCAGTCATTGATTATCCCTGAGACCTCCAAGAAGGAAATGGAGGATATCTTAAAAATTATAAAGAAAAGCGACTACGATGTAGTTGAACAACTGGGGCAAACTCCCTCTAAGATCTCCATGCTGAAATTACTACTATGTTCTAAGGCACATGCAAAATCCTTGGTGAAGTTCTTAAAAATCGCCCATGTACCTCAAGAAACATCTGTTGATCAATTTCAAGACTGTGTGGCCAGCCTAACTGCGGACAATGGTTTAGGTTTTTCAGATGCTGATCTGACGCTGAGGGGAAGAAAGCATAATGAGGCGTTGCATGTCTCAGTAGAATGTAGGGGCACCACTTTGGTGCATGTTTTGGTGGACACTGGATCATATTTGAATGTATTACCCAAAAAAGCTCTTGATAGACTTGACTGTGAGGGGTTGACTTTGAAGCCAAGCAACATAGTGGTAAGGGCTTTTGACGGCTCGAAGAGGATGGTACATGGGGAGGTGGACATTCCCATAAAGGTTGGAACCCAAACCTTCAATTCAACTTTTTATGTGATGGACATCCACCCTTCATATTCCTGCTTGCTAGGCCGACCATGGATCCATAATGCTGGCGCTGTTACCTCTACACTGCACCAGATGCTGAAGTATCCGGTTAAAGGGAAGATTATCACCGTCCATGGAGAGGAAGAATACATGATCATCCATCTCAATTCCTTTAGATATGTGGAATTGGACGGTGAATTCATTGAAACGCCATTTCAACACTTTGAAGAGGTCCCTTAAGAGGTGGCAGTGACCAAGGATATTCCCAAGATTACAAGGCCTCCACTTCGGATGTCGTCACTAAAGGATGCTAAAGCAGTAGTAGAAGAATGGGGATGCACTATCTGGGGACAACTCCCAGATATCCCATATAAGTCTGACAAGTTTGGCCTAGGTTTCACTTCAAGTGCTCAAAAGGATGTACGTCGTGCCCGTGTTGGAGGGCCACCCTTGAAGATCAGCAACCGTGAGGTCAACGCGGTAGAAGATAGTGAAGATGATTGCAACCTGGAGGATTGGATATTTCCGACTGTCAATGGAGGGCTCAACAATTGGGAGGCTAGAGACTTCGTCCTAATCACTTTCATCCCTCAGTAATTTATCTTTACATTTTGTTGGATCTGTAATATTCAAAACAATTCGCACTCTTAAAACCTTGTGTCTTACCCGAGGCACAATGGTCCATTTGTAAGGGTTATTATCTTATTTTTCATATGACATCAATGAATCATGGACGTTTTCACATTCAAACTTTTGTGCTCATTGTTTTCCTTTTACATTTTTACTTTCTTTCAAAGATAGCTATACCCTTACACACACCCACACTTACAATGCAGGAATACATCCATTCTGGATCCCATGGGTAACGATACTGCTATGGCCTTTTGTGACTCTGAGAATCTGATCTACCAAGCCAAATACGAAGGTGAGGAAGATTGTGAAGTACCAGGGGAACTTGCCAGACTACTACAACAAGAAGAGAGAACCATTCAGCCTCACGAGGAACCCGTGGATACGATCAACCTAGGTACCAAAGAAGATAAAAAAGAGGTCAAGGTGGGTGCCAATCTGGAACCCAATATCAAGAAGCGTCTGATTCAGTTGTTACATGATTATGTCGAAGTCTTTGCCTGGTCATATGAAGACATGCTAGGACTTAATGAAGATATTGTGGTACATCGTCTGCCTACAAGAGAGGATTGTCCACCAGTAAAAAAAAAGGTTCGCCGCATGAGGCCTAATATGTCATAAAAGATTAAAGCAGAGGTCATGAAGCAATTCAACGCTGGATTCTTGGCTGTCACCTCTTACCCCCAATGGGTTGCCAATGTTGTTCCCGTACCCAAAAAGGACGGCAAAGTGCGAATGTGTGTGGACTATCGAGATTTAAATAGGGCAATCCCTAAGGATGATTTCCCACTCCCTCACATTGATATCTTAGTTGACAATACGGCACAACACAAAGTATTTTCCTTCATGGACAGATTCTCAGGTTACAACCAAATCAAAATGGCACCTGAGGATAAGGAGAAAACAACATTTGTCACACAGTGGGACACATTTTGTTACAAGGTGATGCCATTCGGACTGAAGAGTGTTGGGGCAACCTATCAATGTGCCATGGTAACTTTATTTCACGACATGATACATCATGAAATAGAAGTCTACGTGGACGATATGATAGCCAGATCTCAAACATAAGAAGAGCATCTTGATCACTTACAAAAACTGTTTGAAAGACTGAAGAAGTATAAGCTGAGGTTGAATCCAAACAAATGCACATTTGGGGTACGGTATGGTAAACTCTTAGGCTTTATCGTCAGCAACAAGGGTATCAAGGTCGATCCTGCCAAAGTTAAAGCAATACAAGAGATGCCTGCTCCTCGTACTGAGAAGGAAGTCAGAGGATTCTTGGGGCGTTTGAACTATATTTCCAGATTCATCTCTCACCTGACAGCTACTTGTGAACCAATCTTCAAACTGTTGAAGAAAGATCAAGTAGTCAAATGGAATGATGAATGCCAAGTTGCTTTTGACAAAATCAAAGAATACTTGCAAGAGCCTCCTGTGTTGATGCCACCAGTCGAGGGAAGACCGTTAATCATGTATGTGACTGTTTTAGAAAACTAAATGGGGTGTGTATTAGGGCAACATGACGAGTCTGGCCGAAAAGAGCACGCTATTTACTACTTGAGAAAAAAGTTTACCCACTGTGAAACCAGATATTCACTGCTCGAGAAAACTTACTGCGCTCTGGCATGGGCTGCTCGCCGGCTAAGACAGTATATGCCGACTTATACTACCTTGTTGATATCTAAAATGGATCCGATAAAATACATCTTCAAGAAGCCTGCTCTTTCTGGGAGAATAGCGAGATGACAAATGATCCTGACAGAATATGACATACAATATACTACCCAGAAAGCTATAAATGGGAGTGTACTAGCTGATCACCTCGCTCACCAAGCTGTAGAAGACTACCAGTCCATGAAGTTCGAATTTCTGGACAAAGACATCATGACATTAGACAACTGTGAAGAATTCAGGCCATATGACGGACCTGAACAAGGATCCCGATGGACCCTGTTCTTTGATGGAGCATCCAATGCGCTTGTCAATGGTATCGGTGCTGTACTCATATCTCCAGAAGGGTGTCATACTCCCTTTACTTCTAGACTTTGCTTCAATTGTACAAACAACATGGCGGAATACGAAGCGTGCATCTTCGGTCTCAGAGCTGCCATAAACTTGGGAATCAAATCCTTAGATGTGTTTGGAGAATTCAGCTTTGGTCATCAGTCAGATCAAAGGGGAATGGGACACCAAACACCATAACCTTATTCCTTACAAAGAACATGTTTTGACATTTCTACCACATTTTGAGAAGATTACCTTCGAGCATTTCCCGCGAGAAGAAAACCAGCTAGCAGACGCTCTAGCCACAATGTCATCTATGTTTAAACTTAATTTGGATAACGAGGCTCCCCAGATCACCATCAAACGAATGGATGAACCAGCACACTGTCACAAGATTAATACTAAAGAGGTAGTGGACCAGCCTTGGTTTCACGAAGTCAAGAGGTATCGAGAGGCTCAAGAATATCCAGAAGGAGCTTCAATCAAAGATAAGAAGTTCTTAAGGAGATTTTCTGATAAGTTCTTCCTTAGTAATGGCATCCTGTACAAACGCAATCATGACTTTGTGTTACTTCGGTGCGTAGATAAGGTTGAAGCTGAAAGGATCATGGCTGAATTACACGAAGGCACTTTTGGCACCCATTCCAGTGGGCATACGATGGCAAAGAAAATCCTACGGGCAGGCTATTATTGGTCTACCATGGAAGCAAATTGCTATCAGCACTCTCGAACCTGCCATAAGTGTCAAATTTATGCTGACAAAGTACATGTACCTCTGGTTCCTCTTAATGTCTTGACAGCTCCTTGGCCCTTTGCTATGTGGGGAATTTATATGATTGGGGAAATCAAGCCGACAACCTCCAATGGACACCGCTTCATCCTAGTGGCCATTGACTATTTTACAAAGTGGGTTGAAGCAGCTTCCTTTGCCTCCGTTACCAAAAATGTTGTTGCGTGTTTTATCAAGAAAAATCTCATTTGCCGGTACAGTATCCCCGAAAGGATCATCATTGACAACAATACAAATCTCAACAACACTATGATCACCGCCTTGTGCGAGCAATTCAAGATTCAACATCATAATTCTTCTCCCTATCGGCCAAAGATGAATGGTGCTGTCAAAGCTGCAAATAAGAACATTAAAAAGATCATATAGAAAATGACAGTCACATACAAAGATTGGCATGAGATGTTACCATTGGCTCTCCACGGATATCGTACCATGGCTCGCACATCAACTGGGGCAACACCTTATTCTTTGGTTTATGACATGGAGGCTGTCTTGCCTATTGAGGTTCAGGTCCCCTCTCTGAGGATTATGAAGGATGCAGGGTTGAACAAAGAAGATTGGGTCCAGACTCGACTTGATCAACTGAATTTGATTGATGAAAAGAGACTTACTACTGTTTGCCATGGTCAAATGTATCAAAAACGGATGATCAAGGCTTTCAACAAGAAGGTCAGACGCTAAGTGTATCAAGTTGGGGATCTAGTGATCAAACATATCATCTTGCCACAAGGTGATTCCAAGGGTAAATGGACTCCTACCTATGAAGGACCATTTGTAATCAAAAACATCTTCTCTGGTGGGGCAATGATCTTGACCACCATGGATGGCGACGACCTGCCACACCCTGCAAACGCGGACATAGTCAAAAGATACTACGCATAAGAGACCCACTAGGTTGACATACCTAGGCAAAACAAGGGCATCCCAGCGAACCAAAATTGTTTGGGCAAAAATTAGGGATAAAACAAAAAAAATTTGTACACCCGGCAAGTTGAAAACCCGAAAGGGCGACTTGGGCAAAAAAGGGTTTCCCGGTGGACTGAAAACCCGAAAGGGCGGTCCAGGAAAAAGTTAGGGAATTAAAGCGTATGACTATGTTCCGTTGGATCACTTTATGGATGACCTTTAGCTTCAACTAACAAATTCAACGGTTCTGATCCATTCAATCAGCTTCGGACAAGGCAACAAATAGATAAGGCGCTCGGAGATATGAAGGCTATAGCAGAATGGAAACCCCATGGGATTTTTGTACACATAGCTATATTTTCTTTGTATCAAAATTTTCATTTTTTACGACAGCATTCTCTTACTAGAATGTTTGTCTCCTTGTACAAAAAATACTTATTCAAAGTCAATACAAAATACTCCTTTGAAAGTGCAAAAACTATTTGTCTCTTCTTTACGCTTGTTTTGTTTACAAAAATGTCCAATGATTCATTGTTGAGCATATACATTTGAACATAATTACTATTTACAAATAAACGAAATGAAAAGAGGCAATTACTAATAGGTTGAAAGGATATGAAAATATCTCTAAGCCATTCCATAAGTAAACCCCTACAGTACGTCATTTAAATCCCCAGCGGAACAAAGTTTGAAATTATTGATCCCCAGTAGAAGTCGTCAAATTTCTCAGGATTCCCCAATAAGATTTTACAAGCAGTACATAGTACTGCCCTTACAACAGAGTTTATTTCTCTCGGCAGAAATTCATCGATACTTCGACTTCGAGACATGAAGACTCACATATCCTCAGCAACAGTCAGGGATTTATTTTCCCCAGTCCAACAGCAATGCAACGAACTGGCTCATATACGCATGCGTTGCATCCATATATCATAAACATTGATAACACAAATGCATCATAATATGCATTTCATTCAACATAAACGTTATGTTCTAGCTAACATTTTACCCATTTCAGGATAAGGTTAATAGCTACCAATAACAAATATTCAAAATCTTTTGATACAGTTCAGATACGCTCCAGACACAGACGCCATCCTGATACTCATTCAGATTCAACCTCTTGATATAGTTCAAATACGCTCCAGACACGGACGCCATCCTGATACTCATTCAGATTCAACCTCTTGATACAGTTCAGATACGCTCCAGACACGGATGCCATCCTGATACTCATTCAGATTCAACTCTTGATACAATTCAGATACGCTCCAGACACGGACGCCATTCTGATACTCATTCAGATTCAACCCTCAGATACAGTTCAGATACGCTCCAGACACGGATGCCATCCTGATACTCATTCAGATTTCAACTTTTGATACAGTTCACATACGCTCCGGACACGGACGCCATTCTGATACTCATTAAAATTTCAACTTTAAGATACAATTCAGATACGCTCTAGACAGAAACGCCATCCTGATACTCATTCAGATCCAACCTCTTGATACAGTTCAGATACGCTCCAGACACGGACGCCATCCTAATACTCATTCAGATTCAACTTTCAGATAGAGTTCAAACACACTCCAGACACGGATGCCATTCTGATACTCATTCAAAATCAACTCTCAGATACAGTTCAGACACGCTCCAGACACGGACGCAACTCTGATACTCGTTCTTTCAGCTTACAAATTGCAATTCAATAATCAATCTTGGATGGCATCTACAAGCCCATCTCCAATAACTTTTTATCACCTCTCCAAATGGCATCTATAAGCCCATTCCTTCTATCATCACATCGCCGAGTGCAAATTTCTGGGCACTCTAGTGTCCAATCATCTTCCACCTTCGAGTCACGAATGGCAAAACTCGCCAGTCTAACTCTTCAGGTTTAAGAAGATTGAACAGGGGCAGCTGTTGTACCCCAAAATTTTCCCTCTCACTTATCAAGGATTTCCTCACAAGATCTCTTTGACTCAAGACTGCATTAGGGTTTGACCAGCTCAAGACATCTCCTCATGCACTGATGGTCAAAATTAGGGTTTGGGTTTGCACAAGGATTTTTGGACTATAAATGATTCATATGACTTTCAAGGATCATTATGGACCCCTAAGTTTGCTCATGTCAAGTTTCAAGCCTTGAATCACATTTTTGATCACTCAATTGAACAATTGACCTAAAAATCAGTTGTATTGGGAAAAAAGTCAACCATGGCCAATTTACAGTCAAACTTCATAATTTTTGATCCACATCAACATATTGGACTCATATGTATCATTTGATCAAGTTTGGACCATAATTCCTCAAGAAATTTGATCAAATCATCAAAAGGGCAAAATGGTCAAAATTAGGGTTTTGACTGAGAAAGGGAAATTTCTGATTTTTGTCCTAGAAAATGATCAATTGGTTTAAAGCATGATTTCAATAGTTCAATTGCATCATGTTGATCTAATAACATGGTTCAAAATATTGTAAATCCATTAGATTGACATATGAATTTTTCAGTCAACTGATCAAAAGTCAACTATATACTGAAAAGTCAAACTTTGGCTTTTTGGTCAAAATCAAATGCCAAAGATCATAATTCATCAAAGCATGTCAAAATGAGAAACTTTTTCATCAAGAAATCAAGGGTTTGAGTTTTTGTTTTGAAAAGTTGAAAATTTTAACTTAGAAAATTTTCTATACTTAGAAAATTTCTTATTTTTTCTCAACTTTGAGCCAAATTTTCACCATGATGCAAGGTGATTCAAAGGAAACTCCCAACATGAAAGTTGTATATCTCCATGAAATATACAACTTTGCTTCACACAATTTCTCCTAAAAATGCTTGTATCTCAAGATATAATTTTGTGAATACATGCTCATGAACTAAAATAACTTAGTGAAAGATAAAATCAATACTATAAAACCCTAATCCAAGATAAATCAAGCATGAAATACAAAACACTTGCACACTTGCACCTCTAAGGATAACTCCACTTTGTTGCCTTAAATAAATGGTCATGATATGCATGTGAGACATCTTAGCCAAAACAAATAAAAAATACAAGATCATAGTTCCTCGATGACGCTACGAATGTTGCCTTACAAATCATCTTAGTACCTTAAGAAAAATGCTAAGATATCTCACTACATTGTTATCTATGACTATACGACGACCCGCACCCGTCCCTTTACATCCAAAGATAGGGCTTCTTACCAATCAATGGTAAGATAGAAATATCAAAGGAAGAGAGAAATGAACAAAAGACTTTTGAGTAGGTAGAACATTCTTAGTTGCTTGCTCACAATCCATATTCAAAATAAAAATCTTTCAAAACACACCAACACTTTCAAAACGAAATATTTTCAAGAGTCCAACACTTTGTATGCATTCTTATAGAGACGAGAATCATTACAAAGTTCTCCTAAACCAAGGCACTTTTCAAAAATACTTTCAAAAACAATCACAAACACATTTCAAACAAAGAAATTTCAAAAGTGATCTAGCAAGCAACTAAGATCCCATAGATAACTATGGATGAAAATTGTGCTAACACCTTCCCTTTTTATAATCTACCCCCCCGAACTCAAGAAAATATCTTAAAGGTCTTTCCTGTTCTTTTCACCCTTTCCTTATTGGATAAAATAAAAGTCAGTGGCGACTCTTGCTATCCGTAACAATTACGATAAAATGCAAAACAACCAAGTCATTTCTCCCACCGTATCATAAAACTGGCGACTCCGCTGGGGAGATAACTTAAAAGTGGGGTTACCTTAGAGGCTAGATCACCTTTAAATGCTTTCATTGTTTGATTTGTTTTCTTTACATTTGTGGGTAATTGTTTGGGTTTATATTGATCTTCTATCCGGATCTGGGAACATTATTAGGTAAGTAGCAATAGATTGTGGAAATTGTATGACATAGACCTATATGGTTGAAGCAATGGCTACATTAGTGTGATGCATTTGTTGGTACTGGTATCCCTTGTATTGAATTGAGGAGAATACGGGGCCGCTGTGTGGTGTCATGAAGCACTAACTGACCTTAGAACGTTTAATTGAACAACTTGACCATTAGGAAGTAGTGAGATAGCCGACTTTGGTGCAGTCCGAAATTGGTTGATACTCGATACTACGCTCATTGAGATAGGACTTTCGGGATATTTCGGTCGCCAATAAAGAGGCTTGCACTGAAACAATGCTCGATTAAGAAAGATCAGTGATATTGAGATTCCCTAGAACCTGATTACTTTCTAGGACAAGTTAAGCTAACTAAACTTCAAGAGGGTACTTACCAATGAAACCCATGGAAGCCTAAACCTAAGGACTTGTTTGCTCTTTGTGTATATGTTTGCACATAACATCATGACATCATACCATAGCATTTTCAATAACCATTTCAAGGGTCTCAAGGGTTTGTGATGCAGGGATATATTAAACCAGACGCCTATCAAGGGGAAAGAGGATTTATTTTCCTCTAGCCAAATGCTGTCAAAGACCAAAGCATGTTGTCTTGAGTCGAGGGCTATGAGCCACTTGACATTGTGAGCTTGATTCTCGTGGAAGGAAATTCAATGATACGAAGTTCTCCAATCAAAAGTTGTGATCAAAGTTCAACTTCTAACATCTTCTTGTGTTTACCCCGCGAGATCCTTGAAAATATTGCATCCCCATACCATGCATCAAAATATGAGCAAGCTTTCCACAACAGGTTTCCTCATCTTTCTACTGTTTATTTCAGTAAGATGGATATCGAACAAACCGTGAAAGATTTGCAAGCACAAAATTCCCAGTTCCAAGAGACCTTGCTGACTCTGGCTAAGGGGCAACAAGAGCTAATGACTATGCTAGTAGCCAAGAAGAAAACCAAAAATAAGGCCTTCATTAACATGGGTAAAAGGTTCAAAGGTCCAGTTTGTCAGGTACAGATAGTCGAAGAGTCGTATTAGGAGGTTGAGCCAACTAAAACTTCAAGAGGGTACTTACCTACAAATCCATGCAAGCTTTAACCTAAGGCCTTGTGTGTTTTGCTTGTGTATGATTAAATTGTTCGAACATAACATCATAGATTATAACATTCATACCATGTCATTGCTACTAACCATTTCAAAGATCTCAAGGGCCTGTAATGCAGGTTATGATGAACCAGAGGTCTAGCAAGGGGCAAGGGGATTCATTTTCCTCTAACCAATGTTGTTAAAGACCAAAGCACGATATCTTGAGTCAATGGATAGGACCCACTCGACATGTTGAGCTTGATTATCGTAGAAGGATGTTCAATGATATGAAGTTCTTCAATCAAAGTTGCAGTCAGATTCAGTCTCTAACATTTTCTTGTGTTTACCCCCTGAGATCCTTGAAAACATTACATCTACATATCATGCATCATTTCATAACAAGTTTTCCAGTGCCGATTTCTCATTTTTTTGCTGTTTATTTCAGTAGAAAAATGGCCCTCGAACAAACTGTGAAGGATCTCCAGGTTCATCATGCACAATTCCAAGAGACTCTTCTGAATCTGGCCAAGGGGCAGCAAGAGATGATGGCAATCCTTGCTAAGAAAAAGAATAATACTAAGAAGCCGACTGCTATCCTCAATTTAGGGAGATGGTTCAAGGGTCCTGCTCAACCAGGTTAGATGGACGATGTTTCCTCGGAAGAATATGATGACCAAGAAGAGGATGTCAGAAATGCTAGGTCTGAAGGTAGAAACAATCAGGACGAAGACCACTCTGACGAACAATACCCTTCCTCCGATGACAAGTACATACATTTAGTAGATAAGCTCAAGCCTATGGAGGTCCAGAAGATACCAGGATTGGATTTCAGTGAACTAGGGTTGGTTCCAGGGGTGGTTATCCCTCAAAAATTCAAGGTCTCCCCTTTTGCTAAATATGATGGGGTCTCTTGCCCCAAACTTCATCTGAGGTCGTGTGTTCGAAAGATTCAACCTCATACGGCCGACCAAAATTTTTGGGTCCATTTCTTTCAAGAGAGTTTGTCCGACACTCAACTTGAATGGTTCTACCAACTGGAAGGAACCAACATTCATACCTAGGAAGACTTGGCTGCTGCTTTCTACAAGCAGTACCAATATAATGCTAACTTGGTGCTGACTCGTGTACAGTTGCAAAACATGTCCATGAGCTCAAATGAAGGTTTGAGAGAATATGCCCAGAAATAGAGAGATCTAGCTGGAAGTGTGCAACCTCCTTTGAATGACTAGGAAATGGTGGACATGTTCATGGGTACTTTGTCATGCCCATTCTTTAATTTACTGATTGGAAGCTCGTCGTCTGGTTTTACGGAGATGATTCTGACTGGAGAGAGAATTGAAAGTGGTATCAAGAGTGCTAAGATTCCAATGGCTACATCTTCAAATGCTGAGAAGAAGCCATTTGGTAGTAAGGAAGAAGCCAATGTTGTGTATGGCCAGAAGTGTCGTAATAAGAGAAACTACCACCAATCTATAGGGGCAGTACTGGTCTCTAATCCAGCACCAGTACAACCAAAACAATAAGGCAATCTGCATAGGCTGGATGCACCTAGGAGATAATTTACTAAGATCAACATGCCATTGTCCCAGGCACTGCATCACCTGTTGAAGGCAGAGCTGATAACAATGAAGGGTCCTCCTCAGAATCCCAACACCTCCTCTCCTCGGTACAATCCTAATGTGAGATGCGCCTATCATTCCAATAGTTTTTGAAGATTAAAATCCAAGATTTGATTGATGCTAAGGAAGTTAAGTTCGACCTTCCTGAGACCCCCAATGTGATCACTGCTCCCATGCCAAATCATGGCCAAGATTGAGAGCGTCTATTTCATTTGAATTTTCAAATTGTAATTTCTTTTTATTATTCGAACATTTATTTTGTATCAAACTTTGTTGTTTCATTAATGCATTGCATATGTTTGGCTTGAAGTAATCCATTCGTTTTGACTATATTTAAACTATGCTTTTACTTCCTTTTTGTGATATTCAACTCTCGATTAAAAGTTGTAAGCCTTTAGAGAGAGGATGACAAAAACGACACCATAATCTCATACAGTGTGCTTTTGAACAGACCTTGCTGATGATGTACATGCGTTGTTTCAAATCCTAAACAATGGAGTTATAAGGAAGATAATCCCTAGTCAACCCCTTTGAGCCTAAGAAGCAGGAGTTTTCTTTTTCAAAAATTGAAACCTTTAATCATAACCTGGGGCAGGGTAGTTTCTTAGTTAATTCAAATGCACAAGCATTCACTTCGTACATAATAGGTGATATCAAAGATATCCCCCCGAATCAAAAGTCGGTGATGGTTCCGCATAATCATTAAAAAAGACAGTCATTATTTCTCAAAAGAAAAGCCCACTAAGTCAAAACCTATGAAGGAGACTTAAGGAAAAAACTGGGGCATCCCGCTGACTGTAATCACAGAAGAAACAGTTCAGGCAAAAGGTAGGGATAATAAAAAAAAAGAGGTCGCTAAAAATCCTCAACAAAAAATATATTACAAAAAAAATGATGATTGCCTTCTCAAATAAACTTTCAGTATCTTAAGCATCACCGAAATATCAGGGTAAAGATTCCAGACTCAATTGGAATCTAAACACATAATTAACTGAGTATAGGACTGAAGAACATTACGGAGAACAGGTGGGTACAAATAAATTTCGAGCCTTTTTATCCTTTGTTTCTTAAATCGTGAACCAGGCCACACTGCAACCCTTAAAAGTCCTAACTGAAGCATGGGTTAGTTCAGAAGCATACTATTACAAAAGGTATTCCGACTTCTGTAAGGTTTACTATAAATCCTGAGTTGAATTCATATTCTTACAAAATTCTGTTTGTTTACTAAAAATGAATTTTTAAAACTTCAAGACAAACATAAACTTTGCATTTTTAAATGCCATTGTTTGCATATGACTAATTTTTCGACAACAGAGAGATTCAAATGACAGATATTCAATGAACGGAAATACTCTCAATGAACAGAATCACCTCAGATGGAAAGACACTTCCAATAACAAAACTTCCATAATCACGGGGCATGACATATTATTTCCTAACTCATATGTGACAGCCAAGTTAATATTTAAAGAATCTCTCAAAAGTCCTGAATAAAGTGGTGAATAGCCAGGGACAGATCTCCATCTGAATCACCTAGGGCATTGAACATGAATTTCAGCAACGGGCCACATACGATCAAGCAAACATTTTCTGGCAGTGCTTCAACACTTACTACTCTGGACAATGAAAATTCTCTACACCCTGTGAACGCGGACATAGTCAGAAAATACTACACATGAAAAAAAAGACCCTCTAGGTTGACTGGCCTAGGAAAAATAAGGGCATCCCGGAGAACCAAAAAAGTTCGGGCAAAAATTAGGGATATATAAATAAAACTGTACACCCGACAAGTCGAAAACCTAAAAAGGTGGCTTGGGCAAAAAGGGGTATTCCGGTGGACTGAAAATATGAAAGGACAGTCCAGGAAAAGTTAGGGATTAAAATGTACATCTATGTCCCGTCATCTCATCACCTGTCTATTAGTAGAAGACTTACCACCATAATCAGTATTTACTCAAGACTCTTGGAGTTAGGACAAAGTTCAAGCTGTCCACAAATCCCCACAGAATCACTTCCATGGATTATCCCCATAATATCTCCGGTAGATCGCTCTACCGAACAAAGGAGTATTAACCTTCTCCTAACAACCGCATCAATACATTACACACATCAAGCCAGTTCCCAAATAGATCGAATTGCCAACAGTTTTTAGATACAATATAAATATAGTTTCATTCTAGCACTCATTCTAGATTCGCTTCAGATACAGTTCAAATACGATCTAGATATAGATTCATTCTGACACTCATTCCAGATTCTCTTGCAGATACAGTTCAGATACGATCCAAATATGAATGTAATTTTGATACCCATTCAAATGCATATTCTAGATACAGTTCAGATACAATCTAGATATAGATTCATTCTGACACTCATTCCAGTTTCTCTTGTGTTAGAACATAGTTTGATTCTACAACCCTTGGTTAGAGTTTTGATGATAACAAATGCAAAGAATAAATAAATACAAAAAACAAATATGCTCCTTAAAAATATGTTTTATGTATGCAGAAGTTCTGATCTGATCAGCATCAGAAGATAAGTCATAAAGTATTACACGCTGAAGCAATCAGATTATACGCTGAAGATTGGTGACCAGAACCTGCGCTCAATTATAGTAAAATCTGATTCTGAACAAGAACATATCAAACCAAGTCATCAATATTCTGAAGCATCATCAGCAGTAAGGAGAAAAGACTCTGAAGCGTTACTGAACATTCAAGACAAAATTAATGCCAACGACTTTCTTCAAACAGAATCTTCTCCAAAAGGAAAGTGTGTTAATAACATTAAACTTGCTTTATGGACAACATCATTATATTGCCTATATAAACAAGTCAGCTTGCAAAATGAAGATTGTACGTACACACAACAATTTGCTAAGATTACCAACCACGTATATTCTAGCTCAAGCAAATTCATTCTTTATTCTAAACTAAACCTGTGTAATTTATCACAATTGTGATAAACCGTTTTTGTTAGAAAAACAACAACACATATTGTTTAAATCATATTGTAAAAGAGATCCTTGAGATTAACCGGATTGTGGTTGTACTCAAGAAGACTTTAACAGTTGTTAAAGTAGCTTTTGTAATCTTGTTGAGATTAGTGAATTAAGACCTCATTGGAGAGAGGCGAAATTAACTTGAAGGTGGACTGGAGTAGTTTGAGATCAAACGAACCAGGATAAAAATACTGTGTCATTAAGCTGTTTTAGATCCAAGTTTTCAATTCAACCCCCCTTCTTGTGTTTTCACATCTTCAATTGGTATCAGAGCGCCTGGTTCTGAGCTTAAACACTTAACCGTGTCAGTACAAGATCCAAGCATCAGAAAAACACTATGGTGGGACCAAGCCAAAACATCAGCAATGACAATAATGAAGACATGGACAAATTCAGTGGTAAACCTCCAGTCTTTGATGGAGAAAACTTTGACTACTGGAAAGACAAAATTGAGAGTTTCTTTCTGGCCCATGATGCTGATCTGTGGGACATGGTGACTGATGGATACACGCATCCTGTGGATGGACATGGTCAGAAGATAGACAGGAAAATGATGTCTGATAAGCAAAAGCGTGAATTCAGAAACCACCACAAGTCCAGAACAATTCTCCTCAGCGCCATCTCATATTCAAAAAATGAGAAAATATCAAACAGAGAAACTTCCAAGAATATGTTTGACTCTCTGAGAATGACGCATGAAGGCAACATTCAAGTCAAAGAAACCAAGGCCCTTGCGCTCATTCAGAAGTATGAGGCATTCAAGATGGAAGATAGTGAATCTATAGAAACTATGTTTTCAAGATTTCAAATTCTTGTTGTTGGACTAAAAGTTCTTGACAAAGGGTATTCTACTGCTGATCACGTTAATAAGATCATCAGAAGCTTGCCAAAACAATGGAAGCCAATGGTCACAACACTTAAGCTAGCCAAAGATCTCAACAAAATCTCTCTGGAGGAACTTGTTAGCTCCCTCAGAAGTCACGAGATAGAGCTAGAAGAAGACAAACCTCAAAAGCAAGGTAAGCCATTAGCTTTAAAATCTAACAGAAAATCTGACTCCAAAGTTTTGCAGGCTGTAGAAGAAATCTCTGATATCCTCATCAAAGGAAGATGAACTGTCTCTCCTCTCCAGAAGGGTGAACCAACTGTGGAAGAAGAGACAAAGGAAGTTCAGAAATCCCAGAAGATCAGAAAATCAGAATGAGTCCTCATCCAGATACAGAAGGTCAGAATCCTCCTCTGGAGACAGAAAATCTGAAGGTTCTTCAGGATACAGAAAGCCAAACAACAAAGACATCATCTTCTATGAATGTAAAGAGCAAGGGCACTACAAAAGTGACTTCCCAAAGCTTCAGAAGGAAAAGCCCAAAAAGAAGTTTCTCAAGGAAAATAAGAAAAGTCTCATGGCTACATGGGATGATTCTGACACATCTGAAGCTGACTCAGAATCAGATGATGAAAGAGCAAACATAGCTCTCATGGAAAATGTATCAGAAGAGAGTGAAGGCAACATACAAGTCAAATAAACCAAGGACCTTGCACTCATTCAGAAGTATGAAGCATTCAAGATGGAAGACAGTGAATCCATAGAAGCAATGTTCTCAAGATTCCAGATCCTTGTTGCTGGGCTGAAGGTTCTTGACAAAGGATATTATACTACTGATCACGTAAAGAAGATCATCAGAAGTCTACCCAAGCAATGGAGGCCAATGGTCACAGCATTTAAGCTAGCTAAAGATCTCAACAAGATATCTCTGGAGGAACTTGTCAGCTCCCTAAGAAGTCACGAAATAGAGCTAGAAGAAGATGAGCCTCAAAATCAAGGTAAGCCACTAGCATTAAAATCTAATAAAAAAAATCTGATTCTAAGGTTTTGCAAGCTACGGAAGAAACCTCTGTTGGATCCTCATCAGAAGAAGACAAATTATCTCTCCTCTCCAGAAGGGTGAATCAACTGTGGAAGCAAAGACAAAGGAAATACAGAAATCCTAGAAGATCAGAGAATCAAAATGAATCCTCCTCCAGATTAAGAAAGTCTGAGTCTTCCTCTGGACATAGAAGATATGAAGGTTCTTCAGGACATAGAAAGTCAAATAACAAGGACATCATATGCTATGAGTGCAATGAGCAAGGGCACTACAAAAGTGACTGTCCAAGGCTTCAGAAGGAGAAGCCCAAAAAGAAGTTCTTCAAGGAGAAGAAGAAAAGCCTCATGGCAACATGGGACGAGTCAGACACTTCTGATGCTGACTCAAAGTCAGATGATGAAAGAGCAAACATAGCTCTCATGGAAAACGTGTCAAAAGACATTAAAGCTTCTGGTTCAGACTCAGAATCAGACACTGAAGAGGTATTCCCTGACTTTACCATAAACTTTACTAAGGCTGAACTTGCTGAAAGCCTAAATGAAATTCTGGAAAGGTATCAGCAGATCAGAGTCAAATTCAGAAACCTGAAAAGGAATCTTGCTTCTAACTCTGATAAGACGAAGAGTCTCATATTGGAGAATTCCGAGTTAAGAGAAAAAGTTTCAAAATTAGAAAACCAGTTGCAAAACTCTCAGAAGGAAACAATATCTGAAACTCCCAGAAATGTTGATGAGATCATCAAAGAGTATGATCACAGCTTTCAGAAGTTTCTAGCTAAAAACATAGACAGAAGCAAGATGGCTTCAATGATCTATGGAGTTAGCAGAAATGGCAGAAAAGGGATAGGATATCAAGGTAAGGTACCTACACCAAAAAATGCCATGGACTTAGTTATAAAACGCACACCACTCAATTCACATTTTATATATGGGCACACACATGACATAAAATACACAAGTAGTGATTATTCTGTCAAACAAAAATTCAACCAGAATTTTGGTAAAACTAACAAATCAGGACCCAAGAAAATGTTGGTACCTAAGGATAAAATCATACATGTGGCAGATATCTTTAGCAACAAGGCTAAGACACCAATCATAGTACCTGGACTCTGGCTGCTCACGACACATGATGGGAAGAAGGCATATGTTCCAAAGCCTGGAACTTAAGCCTAGAGGCCACGTGGGCTTTGGAGGCAATCAGAGAGGAAAGATAATTGGCTCTAGAACAGTAGGTGTTGCACCCCAAAATTTTCCCTCTCATATCTCTCAAAACATTTCAAGAAAAATCTCCAAGTGGTTCAAGATTGCTCAAGAGTTGGACAATCAAATCATCTCCTAAGGCAGTCAACCCCAAATTAGGGTTTTGTGTTGCATCAAGATCCTTGAGTCCAAATGACATCAAGTGATCCCCAATTTCCTAATATACTCTCAAGATCATCCATGCCAAATTTCAAGCCTTGCAGAGGAAGTTTGCTCAGTTAATTGCTCAAAGGGTCCAAAAATCGACTGTGTTAGGGCAAAAGTCAACTGTGACCTACAAACAGTCAAACCTCAAGATTTTTTGTCAACATTCTCATTTTGAAGGATATTTCATCATTTGATCAAGGGTTGATCATGATTCATCAAGGATTTCTCAAAATTCATCAAGACTCAAAAGTTGCTAAATTAGGGTTTTGTAGGAAAAGTCAACTCAACTTTGACCAAGAATAACTTTCTCATACTTTATGAGAAATGACCCATCCAAATATAATTTTTAATAGGATGCAATTTCCTAAAATCCATCTTCATACCCCAAGATCAAAAAATGCACTCACAAGAAGTTACAAATTTGGACATTATAGGTCATTTTTGAAAGTCAACAAAAACACCTTTTTTTTTTCAAAGCTTATAACTTGAGCATGGAATATCAAAATGAGATAAGACCAAAAGGGTTGGTTATAGGACATCTCAAGGTTTCTAAAAAGTCCAAGAACACTTCCAAAAGTTCAAAATTGAAGAAGTTATGCATTATTGAAATTGGGCATTTTCGCAAAATTGCCAAAAGTCAACTATCCCCAAAACTTCAAATTCTGTCAAATGGGCCCATTATTTTCCACTTGATTTGGACTTGCCACATTACACACATGTCCTAGATTCAGCCTTGTGTCCATTTATCAATTTTTTTATTTGATTTTTTATTGAATTATTTCACTTTAAATCAATTTAAATCAAATAAAATCTCAAAACTTGATTACATGAGATCTTTTTCTATTTTCAGGACCTAATCATCATCAATATCATGATCAAACTCGTATCAAGTATTCCATGTGCAAAAAGATTGAGTTTTTGACAAAATTGGCAAGTCTTCCATGGTGAATCAAATCCAATCTCAAGGCATTGATGTGAAAAGATTCAAGACAAATTTGTTGACCTAATACATTGCATATGAAATATACAAGCCAAAGCACACGAATTTGAGACCTAGAGGCTGCAAGAATACCAAAAACCAAACTTGAAAAATTGACAAAAAGTGTGAAACTGAAATCATCCTTGGAGGCATTTTCAGAAGTGAAACTCAACATCAATCAATTGCTGGAGGTTCACTGAGTCAGAACCAACCCATAGCAAGCTCTCACACGCTCTCAAACGCACTGTAAGTGATACGCGCCCCCCCTGAATTTGATTTCGTGTTTCAAAATCTATGCATCATTACAAGAAACCAATGGTATATTTGCAATCACTAGATAATTTCCAAGCTTTCCATATTATTTGATTGTGTTTATCTGCTCTGTGCTGCAAAACGCCATTGTAGGGTTTCCTAGGTTTTTTTTAGGGGTTTTTGTTACAGGTAAAATTAGACATATTAATGGCCGTGGACATGACTGGAGGAGAAAGACGAGCACAACCATGGCCTTGGATGGAGTTTATATGGCCTGAGATGGGTTTTTGAAACGACCTACGCTTTTAGCTACGGATTTAAATCCGCAGGTAATTCCCTTGCAGACCTGAGGACAGGGACGACCACGTGCCCCCATTTGATTTCCCCATTCGAATGTTCGCACGTTTTTATTTTTGTTCTGGCATATTAATGTTTTTCTCATATTATCATTATTGTTGAATATACTAACAATAGAAGCGTGTTGGCCTAGTGGAAAGAGGAACTGGCAGTCACCAACATGACCTGGGTTCAAATCCCAGGTCCCCCATATGCATTTTATTATTTTTCTTCAGGTGATCCAATGCAATACCAAGCGTTTAGCCTACAATACTCCCTCATTCAATCAATGGACAGATGGCCCCAGGCCAAATCTGATGGTCCAAATGGAACGTCCACCATGCTGCCTAGTCAAAGTGCCACGCTGGATCTCAAAAAGTCAGCCAGGCCTGCATAATTGGGCCATGGAATTTGCTATTCAGACTCCCCAATCAGGCCCAAACCTCCTAACTCTTTCTATTTTTTTTATTTCTTTTAATTATTTATTATTATTATTTTTATTATTAACTAACCAATTAAATCTTTTTCTTCATAAAAATAAAAACCAAAAAAATATTTTCTTATTTAAATTAAATTTCAGTACTTTATTTTTGTTAACAATATTAATTTAATTAATTTAGTTTTAATTAGGAATAACTTTTAATATATTTTGCAATAATTAAAATTAACTTAGACAATTAGGTTTTATTAACATTGATCAAATTCATTTTTATTTCTTTAAATACCAAAAAAACCCAAAAATATTTTTATTAATTAATTAATTTATTAATTTAATAATTAACCTAGATTAATTTCTTTCTTATTTAAAAAATAACCAAAAAATCTTTTCTTGAATAACAAAGGGTCAAAACCCTAGAACTCGCCCGATTTAATTTCTCGCACGCAATCCATTTTATTTCAATATTGTATTTGTTTCCGGAATGTAATAGCTTAATAGGACTTTGAATATTTTTGTCTCTTTATTTATTTTCCGCATTTTAATTTCAAGGGTTGCTTTTGGCGATGTAAATACCCTACGCCTTGTAATAGTTAGTTTAATTTCCGCAATTTAATTTCCGCAACTCATAAACTGTTAGATGTTTGATAATAGGGAATGCATGACAAGATTGAACGTTTAAACCTAAAATCAACATAGATCACCATTAACATGTACAAAGACAAAATTAACTGAAAACGACACACTCGCACATGCGCACTCTTAGGGTACACCCCACTTGGTTACCTTTGTACGCGGTCATTGAGTATAGGTAGTTTTAGAGGTCGCCCTCTTGTCTAAAGATCATAAACGCCTCGAAATGGTTGCCTCGGATATTGTTGCCTCAAAAACAAATGATCTAAGACATTAGGGTTACCGCTAAGGTGTCCTAACATTGCTTTGGTGACCGCACGTCCCTTAATCGAATTGACCCTTAAAACTCCAACGACGATGCTACCTACTCATCAATAGTGGGATAGTATTGTCTAAAGGAAGATAGCATAGAACGATTCCTTTTTCGAGTAGGTAGATGGTTCTTAAGTACTTGTTCTTTCCAAAACAAAACAAACTTTTCACACTTACACCTTTCAAACCAAAACTCTTTCAAACCCATAAACACAAAGGAAAGCAATTTTGAAAACAATATGAGCAAGTACCTAAGAGCCCGTGGATAACCACAGATAGAAAGGGTGCTAACATCTTCCCTTTCTATAATCTACCCCCCGGACCCGAGAAATATCTGAAAAAGGAATTTTTCTATGCTTTTTTCCTTTCCTTGTTGGATAAAATAAAAGACGGTGGCGACTCTTGCTTACCGCGACATTTTGCAAAAACAAACGTAAAACGCAAACCAACATTCCAAAAAACAGTCAGTTCTCTCCCACCGTATCACAGAACTGGAGACTCTGCTGGGGAACTTAATAAGTGGGGTGTACCTTAGGATTAGATCATTGTGTTTTCAATTGTTTGCTTTATATGATTTATCTTTGTGGGCTTGAATTAGAGTTACTATAGATCCTAACCCGGATCTGGGGGACACCCTTTAGGTAAGTAGCAATAAACTGTGAGGGAACTGTACGGCGTAGACCGATACGGTTGAAGCAGTAGCTACATTGGTGTGGCACTTTAGTATGTACCGATATCCCTTGTGTTGGAATGAGGAGAATATGGGTCTGCTAATAGGTCATTAAGCACCAACTGACCTTAGAACCTTTAAATTGACCAACTTGGCCATAGAATAGTAGCAGTATGCTACACTCATTGAGACTAAACTCTCGCGATGATTCCGACCGCAAGAAAAGGTTGCTAAACTGGAATTATGACCGATTGCGGGTAGTCAGTGATATTGAGATCCTCTAGAACCCGGTTACTATTTTTAGGACAAGTTTAAACCAACTGAACTGAAAGAGGGTAGTACCTAAGCTCCTTGCCAGCCTGAAATCTAAGGGCTATCTGGGTGACTTGTGTGCCTTTACCATGTTTGCTATTTGTGGATACTTGTGGTGTGCTTTCTATCATGACATCATGACATCATAACATTGCATACATCTTGCATTAGACTAACCTATTTCAAAGACAGGAGGGATTCATCTTTGTTCTGTTTTGTAGGTCATGATGCCCATGCGTAGGAATACCATCCGGATTAACTTTGTCCAGGTTCCCACTATTCTTAAAGAATTGATTGCAAAGATGCCTGATACTACCTCCTTCATCATAAGACATGGATATCTTCTCAGTTTGGTCACCTCCAAATTAGACGAGCAGATGATGAGTGTTTTGGTCCAATTCTATGATCCACTGTACCATTGCTTTACTTTTCAGGACTACCAGCTGGTCCCTACCTTAGAAGAGTTCTCTGATCTGCTCGGTATCTCTATTCTGGAGCAGACCCCGTTTACTGGTTGGGAGAAGATCCTTAGGCCAGAAGAGATTGCTTCAGCCCTTCATATGACCAAGGATGAGGTAATGGCTAATTGGGAGACTAGAAGTGGAGCAAAGGGCTTTCTGACTAAGTTCTTGGTTGGTAAGGCTAATTATTTCTGGGATAGTCTAGATTTCAAGGCATTCAAAGATATTCTGGCTCTTCTTCTATATGGCTTGGTATTGTTTCCGAATCCTGACTCCTTTGTTGATGTGAATGCGGTGAAAATCTTCATCTCTCATAATCCTGTACCCACTCTCTTGGGTGACATTCTTCATCAGCTTTATGCCCGTACTGCTCGGAAGCGGGGAACCTTGATGTGCTGTGCTCCATTATTGGCGAGGTGGTTTATTTTGCACCTCCCCAAATCAGTGCTTAAGAACAAAGAAGGCATGGGATGGGCCTATAGGGTTACGTCTCTCTCTCATAATGGCATCATATGGACTACCAAGGGTATGGACGAGGTGGCTATTATTGATCGCTGTGGGGAATACCCCAATGTTTCACTGATAGGAACCAATGGAGGGATTACCTACAATCCATGCTTGGCCTTACGTCAGTTTGGGCAAGCCAGAAGAGAAGGACCTCATGAATTGCTAATGCCTAGTATCATCTTTGATTTTCAAGGGGATAACGACGAGAAACGCCGCAGATTCATAAGGGCTTGGGATATAGTTCACATACCTGATCCACATGAGCTGGGTCCAAAGACTTCTCTTCCAATGGAACCATATCTCAGATGGGTTTGTATCCGTGCCCAAAAGATAGGTATGCCGTACGAAGCCGTCCTACCTATCATTGTTGAAGTTGCTAATGAAAAAGGGGTTCTTCCGACCATCCTCCATCCTCATATGCCCACTGACATTGGGGCACTAAAAAGGTCATAGATGCAGCTGAGAGAAGAGCGGGACGCTTATCGAGAAAAGTTTAATGAGCAAGAACAGAAGATCCAGAAGTTGACTAGGCAGCTGGAGAACGAGCGGATCCTCAATGACTATGTCCGCACCGACAAGAAGCGACCATGGGAGCACTGAATGTCCTTTGATTATTTCCTTTTCAGTATTTCCTTTCTTGTAACGCCTTAAGGGAAATTTGTTGAACAATTAATTTCAAAGTTTATCTAATAAAAGTGTGTTTCATTTCTTGTTTACAAATTTGAATCTCTCGATGTCTTTGAAATCATATCATACGCATTTCATTCCATGCACCTCATAATAGGCACCCTTACAGGTTTTCTCATCTTCTTCACTGTTTATTTCAGCATCATGTCTTCTGAACCATTAACTGAACAAGCAATCAAGGCTCTGCAGGCTCAAAATGCCCAATTCCAAGAGTTGTTCATGAATCTAGCTAAGGGTCAGCATGATCTGAAGACCCTTATTCTAAAAGAGAAGAAGAAGAAGAAGAAGAGGACAGTCCTGTTTAACACAGGTCACAGGTTTAGAAACAGGCTACGGGATGAAGTTTATTTGACCACCTCATCTGGAGGGAAAGATAGTCAGGAAGAAAGGAGGGCTCCTAGCCCTGTGGTTTCAGACAATGAGACAGACTTCGACGAAGACTAGTATCCTCCGGCCGAGGATAGATACAAACAAATGGAAGACCGGTTGAGTGCGATGGAGGTACAGAAAGTGCCTAGTCTGGACTTTGGTGATCTAGGTCTATCATCTGGGGTGGTAATTCCCCACAAGTTCAAGGAACCAGCCTTTACTAAATATGACAGAGTTTCTTGTCCGAAGCTGCACCTCCGGTCATATGTAAGGAAGATTCAACCGTACACCGCTGATAAGAACCTATGGATCCACT
Source organism: Vicia faba (assembly GCA_948472305.1). Taxonomy (NCBI): domain Eukaryota; kingdom Viridiplantae; phylum Streptophyta; class Magnoliopsida; order Fabales; family Fabaceae; genus Vicia; species Vicia faba. Next base: position 995,650,152 of record OX451736.1, read on the forward strand.
TCTTTCAAGACAGTCTCTCAGGGACTCAGCTTGAATGGTTTTACTAGTTAGACGGAGCCAGTATCCACAATTGGGAAGATTTGGCTGCTACTTTCTACAGGCAGTACCAATACAATTCCGACCTCGCTCCCACGCGTACCCAACTCCAGGGTATGTCAATGGGAACGGGCGAAGGTTTCAAAGATTATGCTCAGAAGTGGAGGGACCTCGTCGGAAGAGTGCAACCACCCTTGACTGATCGGGAGCTTGTGGATATGTTTCTGGGGACTTTGTCTGGTCCATTTTTCAACCATCTGATTGGAAGCTCTTCGTCTGGGTTTACGGAGCTAATTATGACCGGTGAAAGGATTGAGGCTGGTATTAAGGCTGGAAAGATACAAAAGAGTGCTTCATCAAGCACCGAGAAAAAGCCTTTTAAGAAAGTGTCCAGTGCTGTCTACAGTTCGAAAAGCCAGAATAGACCTGAACACCGCCAAGCTGTTAATGCGATTGTTATTTCAAGACCTGCTGGTGCTACTCAACACTTGATTTGGACTTGCCACATTACACATGTGTCCTAGCTTCAGCCTTGTGTCCATTTATCAACTTTTTTGTTTTATTTGATTTTTATTGAATTATTTCACTTTAAATCAATTTAAATCAAATAAAATCTCAAAACTTGATTACATGAGATCTTTTTCTATTTTTAGGACCTAATCATCATCAATATCATGATCAAACTCGTATCAAGTATTCCATGTGCAAAAAGATTGAGTTTTTGACAAAATTGGCAAGTCTTCAATGGTGAATCAAATCCAATCTCAAGGCATTGATGTGGAAAGATTCAAGACAAATTTGTTGACCTAATACATTCATATTACATATACAAGCCAAAGCACACGAATTTGAGACCTAGAGGCTGCAAGAATACCAAAAACCAAACTTGAAAAATTGACAAAAAGTGTGAAACTGAAATCATCCTTGGAGGCATTTTCAGAAGCGAAACTCAACATCAATCAATTGCTGGAGGTTCACTGAGTCAGAAACAACCCATAGCAAGCTCTCACACGCTCTCAAACGCACTGTAAGTGATACACGCCCCCCCTGAATTTGATTTCGTGTTTAAAAATCTATGCATCATTACAAGAAATCAATGGTATATTTGCAATCACTAGATAATTTCCAAGCTTTCCATATTATTTGATTGTGTTTATCTGCTCTATGGTGCAAAACGCCATTGTAGGGTTTCCTAGGTTTTTTTAGGGGTTTTTGTTACAGGTAAAATTAGACATATTAATGGCCGTGGACATGACTGGAGGAGAAAGACGAGCACAACCATGGCCTTGGATGGAGTTTATATGGCTTGAGATGGGTTTTTGAAACGACCTACGCTTTTAGCTGCGGATTTAAATCCGCAGGTAATTCCCTTACAGACCTGAGGACAGGGACGACCACGTGCCCCCATTTGATTGCCCCATTCGAATGTTCGCGCGTTTTTGTTTTTGTTCTGGCATATTAATGTTTTTTCTCATATTATCATTATTGTTGAATATACTAACAATAGAAGCGCGTTGGCCTAGTGGAAAGAGGAACTGGCAGTCACCAACAGGACCTGGGTTCGAATCCCAGGTCCCCCATATGCATTGTTATTATTTTTCTTCAGATGATCCAATGCAATACCAAGCGTGTAGCCTACAATACTCCCTCATTCAATCAATGGACAGATGGCCCCAGGCAAAATCTGATGGTCCAGATGGAACGTCCACCATGCTGCCTAGTCAAAGTGCCACGCTGGATCTTAAAAAGTCAGCCATGCCTGCATAATTGGGCCATGGAATTTGCTATTCAGACTCCCCAATCAGGCCCAAACCTCCTAACTCTTTCTATTTTTTTTTATATTTCTTTTAATTATTTATTGTTATTATTTTTATTATTAACTAACCAATTAAATCTTTTTCTTCATAAAAATAAAAACGAAAAAAATATTTTCTTATTTAAATTAAATTTCAGTATTTTATTTTTGTTAACAATATTAATTTAATTAATTTAGTTTTAATTAGGAATAACTTTTAATATATTTTGCAATAATTAAAATTAACTTAGACAATTAGGTTTTATTAACATTGATCAAATTCATTTTTATTTCTTTAAATACCAAAAAAACCCAAAAATATTTTTATTAATTAATTTATTTATTAATTTAATAATTAACCTAGATTAATTTATTTCTTAATTAAAAAATAACCAAAAAATCTTTTCTTGAATAACAAAGGGTCAAAACCCTAGAACTCGCCCGATTTAATTTCCCGCACGCGATCCATTTTATTTCAATATTGTATTTGTTTTCGGAATGTAATAGCTTAATAGGACTTTGAATATTTTTGTCGCTTTATTTATTTTCCGCATTTTAATTTCAAGGGTTTCTTTTGGCGATGTAAATACCCGACGCCTTGTAATAGTTAGTTTAATTTCCGTAATTTAATTTCCGCAACTTATAAACTGTTAGATGTTTGATAATAGGGAATGCATGACAAGATTGAACGTTTAAACCTAAAATCAACATAGATCACCATTAACATGTACAAAGACAAAATTAACTGAAAACGACACACTCGCACATGCGCACTCTTAGGGTACACCCCACTTGGTTACCTTTGTACGCGGTCATTGAGTATAGGTAGTTTTAGAGGTCGCCCTCTTGTCTAAAGATCATAATCGCCTCGAAATGGTTGCCTCAGATATTGTTGCCTCAAAAACAAATGATCTAAGACATTAGGGTTACCGCTAAGGCATCTTAACATTGCTTTGGTGATCGCACGTCCCTTAATCGAATTGACCCTTAAAACTCCAACGACGATGCTACCTACTCATCAATAGTGGGATAGCATTGTCTAAAGGAAGATAGCATAGAACGATTCCTTTTTTGAGTAGGTAGATGGTTCTTAAGTACTTTCTCTTTCCAAAACAAAACAAACTTTTCACACTTACACCTTTCAAACAAAAACTCTTTCAAACCCACAAACACAAAGAAAAGCAATTTTGAAAACAATATGAGCAAGTACCTAAGAGCCCGTGGATAAGCACTGATAGAAAGGGTGCTAACACCTTCCCTTTCTATAATCTACCCCCGGACCCGAGAAATATCTGAAAAAGGAATTTTTCTGTGTTTTTTTCCTTTCCTTGTTGGATAAAATAAAAGACGGTGGCGACTCTTGCTTACCGCGACATTTTGCGAAAACAAACGCAAAACACAAACCAGCATTCCAAAAAACAGTCAGTTCTCTCCCACCGTATCACAGTAGGTAATGGAAATCTTCCCTCTATAAGTAATGTTTTATTATTTGATGGATTAATGCATAATCTGTTATCCATAAGTCAATTAAGTGATAATGGTTATGATATAATCTTCAATCAAAATTCATGCAAAGCTGTTAGTCAGAAAGATGGGACTATCCTATTTAATGGAAAGAGGAAAAACAACATTTATAAAATAAAACTTTCTGAACTAAAGAGTCAGAATGTAAAATGTCTACTGTCTGTTAACAACGAGCAATGGATCTGGCACAGAAGTTTGGGACATGTTAGTATGAGAAGAATATCTAAGATTAACAGACTCAATCTGGTTAGAGGACTTCCTAACTTGAAGTTCAATTCAGATGCTCTGTGTGAAGCATGTCAGAAAGGCAAGTTTGCAAAACCTGCTTTCAAATCCAAAAATGTTGTTTCCACCTCTAAGCCATTAGAACTTCTGCATATTGACTTATTTGCACCAGTAAAAACTGCTTCAGTCAGTGGCAAGAAGTACGTGTTAGTAACCGTAGATGACTATAGCAGATGGACATGGGTAAAGTTCTTAAGACACAAGGACGAGTCACACTCTGTGTTTGTTACCTTCTGCAACCAAGTTCAGAATGAAAAGGATCTTAGAATTGTCAAAGTCAGAAGTGATCATGGTGGAGAATTTGAAAATAAAGATTTTGAATTATTCTTTAATGAAAAAGGCATTCTGCATGATTTCTCTTGTCCTAGAACTCCCCAGCAAAATGGAGTTGTAGAGCGAAAGAACAGAACATTGCAAGAAATGGCCAGAACCATGATCAACGAGACTAACATTGCTAAGATCTTCTGGGCAGAGGCAATAAACACAACGTGTTTCATTCAGAATAAAATCTCCATAAGACCTATTCTGGAAAAGACTCCATATGAATTATGGAAGAACAGAAAGCCCAACATTTCTTATTTTCACCCATTTGGATGCACATGTTTTATTCTGAATACAAAAAATTATTTGAACAAGTTTGACTCTAAAGCACAAAAGTGTATTATGTTAGGATACTCTGAACGCTCAAGAGGGTACAAAGTATACAATACAGAAACACAAATTGTTGAAGAGTCAATCAGTGTTAGGTTTGATGATAAGCTTGACTCTCAAAAGTCAAAGAAAAATGAATTCCTTGCAGGTATGGAAGTTGAACTCATAGGTACTGAAGACAACTCATCAGAGGCTCTCAACAGAGACACTCCATCAACAACAGAAAGAGTCACTACAAGCAATCCAGCACCTACTGTTGATCAACTCCAGAAAAGACTATCCAGAAATAGCATTGATCACCCAGAAGATACAATTTTGGGAAAGAAGGAAGATCCAATCAGAACAAGATCAACATTCAGAAACTCTGAAGAATCTCTCATGGGACTGGTTTCTCTGATTGAACCAACAACAATTGATGAAGCACTTCTGGACAATGACTGGATTCTGGCAATGCAAGAGGAACTAAATCAATTCACCAGAAATGACGTATGGGATCTGGTTCCCAAACCAAAAGGGTTCAACGTCATTGGTACAAAATGGGTGTTCAGAAACAAACTGAACAAACAAGGTGAAGTCATCAGAAACAAAGCACGACTGGTAGCACAAGGTTATAGTCAGCAAGAGGTGATAGACTATACAGAAACCTTTGCTCCAGTCGCCAGGTTAGAATCTATCAGACTTTTAATACCATTTGCTGTTAATAAAGGCATCACTCTGTATCAGATGGATGTCAAAAGTGCATTTAAATGGCTATATAGATGAAGAGGTATATGTGCACCAACCCCCTGGTTTTGAGAGTTCTAAAAATACAGAATATGTGTTCAAACTAAAGAAGTCACTCTATGGTCTGAAACAAGCTCCTAGAGCTTGGTATGAAAGACTAAGTAACTTCCTGTTAGAAAAGGAATTTACCAGAGGGAAAGTGGACACAACCTTGTTCTGTAAGACAATTAAGAATGACATGTTAGTATGTCATATTTACGTTGATGACATCATATTTTGATCCACTAAACCCTCTTTGGGAAGAGAGTTTGCTAAATGTATGCAGGCAGAGTTTGAGATGAGCCTAATGGGGGAACTAAAATTCTTTCTGGGCATTCAGATAAATCAAACTCCAGAAGGAACTTACATTCATCAGAGCAAATATGTCAGAGAACTTCTGAAGAAATTTGATCTCTCAGAATGTAAGCCCTCAAGGATTCCAATGCATCCCACGTACATTCTGGAAAAGGAAGAGGTAAGTAAAAAGGTTGAACAGAAGGTCTACAGAGGTATGATTGGTTCTCTTCTCTATCTGACGGCTTCAAGGCCTGACATTCTATTCAGTGTTTGTATTTATGCTAGATTCCAATCAGATCCTAGAGAATCTCACTTAACAGCAGTTAAGCGAATTTTCAAGTATCTGAAAGGTACTGCTAATCTGGGTTTGTTTTATAGAAAATTAAGTAATTACAGCTTAGTAGGATACTGTGATGTTGACTTTGCTAGAGATAGAGTAGAATGTAAAAGCACTTCTGGAAGCTGCCAATTTCTGGGAGAAAATCTGATCTCATGGTCCAGCAAAAGACAATCCACAATAGTACTATCAACAATAGAAGCTGAATACATAGCAATTTTGTTTATGGACTAGATCATTTATCGAAAGGCAACTTTGGGGTCATCGAGGAACTATGATATTTTGTTTTATGGGTCTTTGCTAAAGCGTCCCCGTTTCGAGGGATATGAAAGTTTTTTTTCCCGAAGGAAACCAAAGTGGGCGTACCTTAGAGGTGCATGTGTACGATAATTCAATTAAGTTTATTTATCTCTTGTTATTAGGTTTTCTAGAGTTTTGTTATTAGTCTTCCATACAAGTTTAGTTACTAACAGTAGTATATACAATAATTTAAAGTGAGGAAATGTAAAGTGAGGGAATGTAAATCCTACGCTATTACATGACTTTGTGAGAGGTACATTATAGAAATGCGAAAAGTAAAGTCATAGTTACTATTACAAACTGGGAAGCAGTTACAATAAGATGAAAAAAATGCGAAAGTAAATAAATGCACAAACGAATTAACAGGGACGTCTAAATCCTAAGGAAAAGAAATCTTTTTGTTTGTTTTGTTTTACTTTTTTGAGAAAAAAATGTTAAAGTAATTAATAATTGATTAACAAAATTAATTTTAATAAAAAAGGACTAGAAACTAATTTTTTATGATCTTTTGATTTGATGTTTGTTGTAAAGAGGAAAACCATTAAGAGAAAATAAGCAAAACAAAAAGTAAAAATACACGAAAAATCCTTCAATCCAGGGAAGGGGATTTCCCTTCAATCCAGGGAAGGGGATTGTCCTTTGATCCAGGAAGGAGATTGTCCTTCGATCCGAGAAGGAGATTGTCCTTTGATCCGGGGAAGAATAAGGGCTTTTCGATCCAGTCGGGAATATGATTTTTTCGATCTAAGAAGGGATGCTTTGCTTTTTGACCAGGGGTGGATGTTGCCTTTCGATTTGAATATGCAAGACAAATATTATCCAAATAAAGATGCAGGACCTGGGTATCAAACTCAGGTCCTTCGATCCTGCACGCATTGGTCTATTCAGGATGGATCTGCAACAAATGTTAGAAACAAAACAAATGCAGACCTGGGTGTCGAACCCAGGTCCCTAATCTTGAATACAAATCGAATAAACTACAAGTGTTAATATATCATGCAAATGTAAAGTTTGATCTTTTTACCAGTCCTTACCAGTGGTGATGTATGAATATGTGGCTTCAAGCGTGGGTACCCTTGTTTAAGGGTTGCTTCGATTTGGCACTTCTGTATGTGGATGGGCTTGGAATAGACTTTTGGGAGCCTCAGGAGCACAAATTTAGTATTTCTATGGATAGAGGGTACATGCAACACTAACTTCTAAGTATATGATTTTTTTATAATTTGGTATACTTTTTGAGACAGCGTATGCGTGTATGAGCCAATATCTCCCTTTTTTCGTGTCCTTTGCAATGTGTCCTAGGCCTTGTATTTATATGACTGTGATACGCATGGAAATGGAAAGAGACAATCATTAACCAGCTTTGAAAGCAATGAGACCAAAATCAGACATATTAAAAGATTTTCTTTTTGAAATATTCATGCCTCTTTTGAAATCTTGGATGAACCTGGACACCTTTGACAGTCATTAACCAGCTTTGAAAGCAATGAGACCAAAATCAGACATATTAAAAGATTTTCTTTTTGAAATATTCATGCCTCTTTTGAAATATTGGATGAACCTGGACACCTTTGACTTTCGAATGCCTTCAAGCCATGCCCTTTGATTGGCCTTAAGTTGCCTCCTTCAAATGGACTTCTTGTGTACCCTTCGAATGGACCTTCTGAATGCTTCTTCGAATGGACCTTTTGTGTACCCTTCGAATGGACCTTCTGAATGCTTCTTCGAATGGACCTTTTATTACTTCCTTCGAATGGAACACTTGTACATCCTTCGAATGGAACACCTATACATCCTTCGAATGGAACACCTGTAAATCCTTCGAATGACCCTTTTGTGTGTCTTTTGAATAGCGCGCATGTATTCCTCGTGCATTCTTCGAACGGATCACCAATATGGGCTCATAATGTGGCAATCATATACTGAAAGCTTCAAAGATAGAGTTGACGCAAGCAGTTTCAAAGGGAACTATTGTACCCCAAAATTTACCCTCTCACTTATCAAGGATTTCCTCACAAGATCTCTTTGACTCAAGACTGCATTAGGGTTTGACCAGCTCAAGACATCTCCTCATGCACTGATGGCCAAAATTAGGGTTTGGGTTTGCACAAGGATTTTTGGACTATCAATGCTTCATATGGCTTTAAAGGATCATTATGGACCCCTAAGTTTGCTCATGTCAAGTTTCAAGCCTTGAATCACATTTTTGACCAGTCAATTGAACAGTTGACCTAAAAATCAATTGTATTGGGAAAAAAGTCAACCATAGCCAATTTACAGTCAAACTTCATAATTTTTTATCCACATCAACATCTTGGACTAATATGTATCATTTGATCAAGTTTGGACCATAATTCCTCAGGAAATTTGATCAAATCATCAAAAGGGCAAAATGGTCAAAATTAGGGTTTTGACTGAGAAAGGGCAATTTCTGATTTTTGACCTAGCAAATGATCAATTAGTTTAAAGCATGATTTCAAGAGTTCAATTGCATCATATTGACCTAATGAAATGGTTCAAAACATTGTAAATCCATTGGATTGACAGATGAATTTTTCAGTCAACTGATCAAAAGTCAATTGTATACTGAAAAGTCAAACTTTGGCTTTTTGGTCAAAATCAAATGCCAAAGATCATAATTCATCAAAGCATGTCAAAATGAGAAAATTGTTCATCAAGAAATCAAGGGTTTGAGTTTTTATTTTGAAAAGTTGAAAATTTTAACTTAGAAAACTTTCTAAGTATAGAAAATTTCTTATTTTTTCTCAACTTTGAGCCAAATTTTCACCATGATGCAAGGTGATTCAAAGGAAACTTCCAACATGAAAGTTGTATATCTCCATGAAATATACAACTTTTCTTCACACAATTTCTCCTAAAAATTCTTGGATCTCAAGATATAATTTTGTGAATACATGCTCATGAACTAAAATAACTTAGTGAAATTTTGCCCTAGTTAGGCAGATTTTTTACCTAACTTCATACCAATTTTTCACATAGTTCCAAGGGTAATATTCAAAAGCAATTCAAAGATGGGTTGTATAAAACATTGCAAGCTTTCCAAAATGTCCAAGAACTCCTTGAGATAATTCTTTAGTAGGGAGAATCGAAGAGATGAAGTTGGTCATTTATCACTTTGATTTCAAACCATTTCATGAATAACAAAAATTCAAATCCTCAAGCATGCTGGAAAAATCTTACTTTGCATGCTCCTAACTTGACTTTCACTCCATAATTAAATGTTTTTGCAGATGTTGGAAGCTTTAAGCCATGCATTAAATGCATTGTACAAGAACAATTCCATTTTTGGCACAAAGGTGCCATTTCCATTTTGATAAAGCACCACTTTTGCAATTTTCCACTCCTTGAGCCTTGCACTTGTTTTCTCTGCACACAAGCAAAGCCACAACCAAAAGCAACTTTCCTGAAGCCTCTACCAAACCAGACCATGCTTGTACAATACTTAGGGACTTGTCTCCTCACTTTTCTTCAAAAGCAAGTAATAGAGCCAAAAGGCTATAACTGAGAAATCTTGAGAAAGCTTGATGTCTAACCTCTTCCATACTAATACACAAGGGTATTGAAACCTAACACACGAATTCTCAGACTCAGAAATACTCCCAAACACTTTGCCATTGAAAAATCTGCCATAACTTGACAGTTTTGAACCTTGCTCAGCCATCTCCAAAACCACTCGTGCGTTTTGAGTTTTAATCACCTAAACACTTAATATACTTCATGTCTAAGTGATCTAGACCCATGTTCCCTCACTGTAACTCCTCCTCCTCCATCCACCATTTTCAAACATCAAGCTTGCAGGTTGACTTGAGTAGGGAGATTCAGGGACTTTCAAGACAAAGTAAGGATTAGAATACACTCAGGGAGGTCCAGGCAAGCTAAACAGATCCTCAGGCCTTCTCAAAACTTACCCAAACTCCATTCACGATCTCAACTGAAAGAGGTAAAAACTCAAACTTCTATCTCTTCATACAAGCATCCTTTGGTCCTGATTTGTGAAAGAAAAATGTAGATATCCTTGCACTAAAGCTAACCATATTCATAGATTTCATTTATATTAACTGTGCATAGAGAATTTTGGATTTGAATTTTCTGTAAAAATTAGGTTTTAAATTAGGGCAAGTAAAATTAGTTTGATCTTTGACTTTTAGTTTACGTGAATTATATGGTTGAACTCGTGAGAAGAAACACTGTAATTTTCATGTTTGAACTTTCCATTTTTAAGGAGAAATGAGAGAGATACAGGTGGTCCGGCCATGGCTCAAGGTTGAAAATGAAGTTGCCTTCAGGGGGCATTTTCTAATATATATTTATGCATTTGTTTATATGAACGGATGTACAGCCACCCCAGTGGTAAGGCAGCGCGCGAAAATGCTATAGGTCATGGGTTCGAGCCTTAGCGCATGCCTTTTGCAATTTTTCATATTTTTTCCACTTTTTTTTTTGTTTTGCAGCACGTGGGCTTCTGATTCTCGGGCCTTTGTATTTTTTTCTACCATGCTACCTCCTGTTTGCTTGCAGCACCCCTGACCCATATATTTTTATTATTCATTTTATTTTCATTTCTATTTTATTAAATATGTTTTTCTTAATATTAAAAATCATAAAAAATATAAAAATGATAGATTTGTATTTTGACTCATTTTATTTTATTTTTCTCATGTAAAATATTTTATTTAGTTAAATATATTATCCATTTTTCTTAATTAACTTTGTAAATTAAATTAGGACTAGTTTAATACTTATTTTTCTTTATACTCGTTAAATATTTATTTTACTATAAAAAAGAGACCAAAATATCTCATAGGGCCATATATTATTTTCAAGATAAAAAATATAAAAAAATACTTATTTTTTCTTAAAGAAATTTATTTCCTTTTAATCAAATGGAATTAGGGTTTATTCAAAAAAATCTTTTTTTCTAAAATAATTTCTTTTCTTAATAGATTTAAATTAGTTTTGATTTATTTATTAGGTTTAGGTTAAAAAAAAATTTCATATAAAAAAACCAAAAAAAATCTTCTTTGCATTTACATACCTTTGCATATTTAATTCATTTTTGTATATTATTTATTCCAATATTTGTACATATTCAATTTGGTTGTAATAGACTAATTAGGTTTATATTATTGCAATCCCCATTCATAAATTGTATACCCCCCTCCCACAATTGTTGTAATAGCATAGTAATCTTTAAATTCTCGCAATTTATCGCTTTTACATAACATGCTAGTAATTAGGGTTTGTATGGTAAGATAAAACCAATCAAATAGAAAACCCTAAATCAAGACAAAATCAAGCATAAAAATGACACACTTGTACACAAAACACCCCTAGGGTTATCCCACTTGGTTGCCTTATACAAAATGGCCATATTACGCATGTAAGGTATCTTAGCAAAAACAAACAAAAAAATACAAGATCATAGTCCCTCGATGACGCTATTCAAAGTTGCCTTATAAAAATGATATTAGTCCCTCAAAAATGCTAAGATACTTTGCAGCATTGCTAATCATGGTTATACGATGACCCACACCTGTCCCGTTTACATCCAAAGGTAGGGTTGCTTACCAAATCAATGGCAAGACAAAATTATCAAAGGAAAAGAAAATGAACAAGAAAGACATTTAAGTAGGTATATTACTTTTAGTTACTTGCTCCATTTCAAATCAAACATCCTTTCTATTTTCAAACCAAACACACACATTTCCAAGCATCCTACAAAATTGAAAACATTTTCAAAAAGATCAATACCTTTGTATACATTCTTACGAACAAGAATCATTACAAAGATTGCCTAAAAATGGCCTCTTTTACAAAATACTTTCAAAACCACACAAAACACAATTTCAAACAAAAGCAAGTGATCTAGCAAGTAACTAAGAGCCCATGGAAAACCATGGATGAAAAGGGTGCTAATACCTTCCCTTTTCATAATCTACCCCCCGAACTCAAGAAATAATCTCAAAGGTCTTTCTGTGCTTTTTCACCTTTCCTTTTGGATAAAAGAAAAGTCAATGGTGACTCTTGCTAACCGCAACATTTGTGATCAAACGCAAAATAATCAAGTCAGTTCTCCCACCGTATCACAAGAACTATTGCCCAGGCGAAGCTAGCACAAAGGAAGCCAATGCCTTGTGGATGTTAGCATGAAAAGGTCATTGCTCTGTGAATCGAAGGCCAGTTGAAAGGGTCTTGGCCTTGTTCCTTGAAAGCAAGAACAGGGGAAGCCTTTGCCCTTGTGAATCGAAACAAATTTGTAGAGGGTTCTTGCCTTGCACAGTCGAAGCCTTGTTAACTTAACTTGATCGAAGGAAGCTCAGTGCACAATCGAAGACCTTGTGAACTTATCTTGATCGAAGGAAGTCCAATGCCCAATCAAAAGCTTTGTGAACTTATTTTGATCGATGGAGGCCCAGCGCCCAATCGAAGACTTGCAGACCAAAGCCTGATCGAAGGGTCTTAGATTCCCAATCGAAGCTCCTCGTCTAGATGACAATAAAAAAAAACTGCTCAGGGGCTAATCGAAAACACCCTGTCTCAAAGCCAATCGAAGACACCTTGTTTATCTTCAAAAATTTAATTTTTCTTTAACCAAGTGTTTGTGACCACGCATATAAGAGAAAACCTTGGAAAACATGAGAGGGAAAATTTTGGGGTACAACAACTGCCCCTGTTCAATCTTCTTAAACCTGAAGATATATATTGGCTTGTCTGCCTTTCGTGATCTGAAGGTGGAAGATGATTGAACACTAGAGTGCCCAGAAATTTGCACTCGATGATGTGTCGGTTGATTGTGTAGGGAATGGGCTTAAAGATGCCATCCAAAGTAGATGCTGACTTCCAAAGAGGTCCCTTTGTGGGGAATTCCTATTCCTGCTGTCTGAGGAGGAGTCTGCTGGGGAAGGTGGATTTCCGTTATTCTCTTGCTTGAGGAAAGCTATGTAGGGAATAGAATCTAGGAACTTCAGTTGTCCAAGGCTTTCCTGAAGAGTTATCTCTGGAGAGATGACAGTTTGTTGTTCTCTGGTTGAAATCCAGGCTTCACAGTAGCTTGCCGAGGATAATGGAATTGACCGTTACCTGAAAATGTATTAGAAAGAGCTTGTGTAGGACTGTTCTAGGATGAGTCCGTGTTAGTCTGCATCCAGAGATATATGAGAAAGAGCCTATGTTGGGTTGTTTTAGGATGAGTCTGTGTTAGACTGCATCTGGATGATGATAAGTAACCAGTGTAAGATTGCTTCATCGGGTTGTGTAGATAGCTTTCCTGTCTAGTTTCAGGGGTTAATCCACAAATCAGCTGTTCACAGATAGTTGTCCTGGCTAGTTACAAGTATTAATCTGGAACTTATTTTTGTCGGTCGTCGAGATAGTTGTCCTGTTTGGTTTCAGGTATTAATCTCTAACCTTAGAAAAAAAGATAGTTTTCCTGGCTTGTTACAGGTATTAATCTTCAATCTGCTCATGTAGATAGTTCTCCTGGCTTGTTACAGGTATTAATCTACAGTCGATCGTCCACAAATAGTTCTCCTAGCTTATTACAAGTATTAATTTGGAACTTGAAAATTGTCAGTCATCGAGATAGTTGTACTGGCTTGTTACAGGTATTAATCTCTGACCTGAGAAAGAAAGATAGTTTTCCTGGCTTGTTACATGTATTAATATTCAATCTCTTCATGTAGATAGTTCTCCTGGCTTGTTACAGGTATTAATCTATAGTCAGTCGTCCACAAATAGTTCTCCTGGCTTGTTACAGGTGTTAATCTGGAACTTGAAAATTGTCGGTCACTGAGATAGTTGTCCTGGCTTGTTACAGGTATTAATCTCTCACATGAGAAAGAAAGATAGTCTTCCTAGCTTGTTACAGGTATTAATCTTCAATCTCCTCATGTGAATAGTTCTCCTAGCTTGTTATAGGTATTAATCCACAGTCGATCGTCCACATATAGTTCTCCTGGCTTGTTACAGGTGTTAATCTGGAACTTGAAAATTGTCGATCATTGAGATAGTTGTCCTGGCTTGTTACAGGTATTAATCTCTGACCTGAGAAATAAATATAGTTTTCCTTGCTTGTTACAGGTATTAATCTTCAATCTCCTTATGTAGATAGTTTTCATGGCTTGTTACAGGTATTAACCTATAATCGATCATCCACAGATAGTTGTCCTGGCTTGTTACATGTATTAATCTGGGGTTTGTTTTTGTTGGTCACATAGATAGTTTCCCCGTCCAGTTTCGGGCATTAATCTGTGGCCTGCTATATTTGTTGGTAAACCCGTCTTGCTTTGGGAGTTCATACTACTTGGTCGTGTAGATAGTTTTCCCGTCTGGTTTTGGGCATTAATCTTTGACCTATTGTTTAAGTTGATAGTGTTTATCTGTTTTTTAATTTAACCTGAAAAGGTAAAACCAGTTTCATGCAATGTCATGATGTATGAATTGCATACTGCTCTAAAAATAAATGAGATTGTGATATATGCATTTGTGCTGCATATGCTATGATGTTTGTAGAAATGATGTATGAATGCAATGTATGAACATGTCAGTTGTTCCATTGCTGTGCTATTAAACTAGGGAAAATAAATACCTGATTATAGTTGGGGATGAAGAATGTATGTCTTTAGATTTTATTTGAAGTTGACATGCTGGTAGATTGACTTCTGTTGTTAGAGAAATAAACTATGTTGGGGAAGGGAAGCTCTATGAACGGCTTGAAGATTTTGTTGAAATCCTGCTTTGGAATCCCGATAAGTTTGGTGGCTTCACTGGGGAATCTTTTGTTGGAGCAGTAATTTGAATATTCTTGCTCTGTTGGGGATATGAGAACCCAACACCATTAGGCTGCATACTGAGAACATGGCCGTGACTTTGTAGTAGGATGTCTCTGCCTCTGTAACTGTTGGAGAAGGTATCTGCTAGGATTCTGTGGATGGCTTGAATGTTATCCCAACTCTTGGAGTCTCGAGTAGATGTTGATCAGGGAGATAAGTCTTCTACTGATAGACCAGTGAAGAGATGACGGGACGTAGTCATATGCTTTAATCTCTAACTTTTTCCTAGACTGTCCTTTCAGATTTTCAGTCCATCGGGATACCCTTTTTTGCCCAAGACACCTTTTCAGGTTTTCGACTTGCCGGGTGTACAAATTTTTTCATATGTATATCCCTAATTTTTGCCCGAACCCTTCTGGTTCGCCGGGATGCCCTTATTTTTTCCTAGGCCAGTCAACCTAGCGGGCCTTTGTTCATACGCAGTAAGTGTTGTCATTGTCCATAGTAGTAAGTGTTGTCACACTTCCAGAAGATGTTGGTTTGATCATACATGATTCATTGCTGGAATTCATGTCCAATGCCCCAAGTGATTCAGATGGAGATCGGCCCCTGGCTATTTATCATTTTTGAGAGATTCCTTGAACCTTGACTTGACTACCCCAGATCAGTTGGACACCATGCTATGCTCCTTGATTATGAAAGGCTTATCACTGGAGTGTCTTTCCATCTGAGGTGATTCTGTCCATTGAGAGGATTTCTGTTTATTGAATGTCTGTCGTGTAAATTTCTCTGCTGTTGAACAAATACTCATATGCAAACAATGGTATTTTAAGAATTCAAAGCTTATGTTTGTCTTGAAGTTTGAAAATTCATTTTTTAGTAAAATAAACAAATTTTGTAAGAGTGTGATATCAACTTAGGATTTATAGGAACCCTACAGGAGTCAGGATACCTTTTGTAACAATATGTTTTCGAACTAACCCATGCTTCAGCTAGGACTTTTAAGGGTTATAACGTGGCCTAGTTCACGGTTTAGGAAACAAAGGATAAAGGCTCAAATTTTATTTGTACCCAACCCGTTCTTCATGATGTTCTTCAATCCTATGCTCAGCTAATTGTGCATTTAGATCCCAATTGAGTCTGGAATCTTTACTCTGATACTTGGTGATGGTTCACAAATTGAACGTTTGTTTGAGAAGGCAGTCATTTTTGTAACCTTTTCTTTTTTCTTGAGGATTTGTAGGACCCTTTTTTGGTTTTGGTATCCCTATTTTTTCTTGAACTGTTTCTTTTGTGATTACAGTAGCGGGATGCCCCAATTTTTTTTCTTAGGTCTCCTTCATAGGTTTTGACTTAGCGGGCTTTTCTTTTGAAAAATAATGACTGCCTGCTTTAATTATTATGCGGAACCATCACCATCTTTTGGAAGGCATCTTGTACACTATTTGTTATGTATGAAGGATGAGCTTGCGACTGAATGCACCTCTGAATTAACTGAGAAAGCTACCCTTCCCCGGGTTATGATTAAGGGTTTTAATTTGTATGAAAAAAAAACTCCTACTTCTTAGGATCAAAGGGGTTGACTAGGGATTATCTTCCTTATAACTCCACTGTTTAGGATTTGAAATAACACTTGTACATCGTCAGCAAGGTCTGTTCAAAAGCATATTGTATGAGATTGTGATATCGTTTTTGTCATCCTCCCTCTAAAGGCTTAGAGCTTTTTAATTAGGAGTTGAATATCACAAAAAGGAAGTAAAAGCACAGTTTGAATATAATGAATACGAATGAAATAATTCAAGACAAACATATGTAATGTATTAATATGAATAACCAAAGTTTGACATAAAGATAAATTTTTTAAGCAACAACGAAATTACAACTGATAATTCAAATGAAATAAACACTCTCAATTTTGACCATGATTTGTCATGGGAGCAGCGATCACACTGGGGTCTTAGGAGAGTTAAATTCGATCTCCTTGCTGTCAATGAAATCCTGAATCTTGTTCTTCAAAGTCTAACAGTTGTCAGTGTCGTGCCCAGGACTATCAGAATGGTAAGCACATTTTACATTAGGATTGTACTTAGGAAAAGAGCTATCAGGTTTTTGAGGAGGATCCTTTAGTGTAATCAGCTTCGCTTTTAGAAATTGTTGTAACACTTGAGACAAAGGCATATTAATATTAGTGTACTGCCTCTCTTGATACTTTATCCTACTCCTATTGCCCCGTTGATGTTGAACAGATGTAGGATTAGACATTAACACCGCTCTCACGGACTGATGGTGGTTATTTTTACTATGGCTCTTTTGGAGATAGACAAAATTAATTTCTTATTTGCCACCAAATGGCTTCTTCTCAGCAATAAAAGATGCAACCATAAGAATCTTCCCACTCTTGATACCGCTTTCAATCCTTTCCCCAGTCAGAACCATCTCTGTAAAACCGGATGAAGAAATCCCAATCAGTATATTAAAGAACGGGCCTGTTAGAGTGCCCATGAACATGTCTACCATTTCCCAATCATTAAGAGGAGGTTTCACCCTGCCAGCTAGGTCCCTCAATTTCTGTGCATATTCCTTGAACCATTCTCTTGAGCCCATGGACATATTCTGCAATTGTACTCGAGTTGGTGCCAGGTCGGCATTATATTGGTACTGCTTGTAGAAAGCAGCAACCAAGTCTTCCCAGGTATGAATGTCGGTTCCTTCTAACTGATAGAACCACTCCAGTTTCGTGCCAGCTAAACTTTCTTGGAAGAAATGGACCCATAACTTCTGGTCAGCAGTGTGAGGCTGAATCTTCCTAACATAGGACCTTAAGTGCAACTTAGGACAGGAGACGCCGTCGTACTTAGCAAATGTGGGAACCTTGAACTTTGGGGGGATGACTGCTCTAGAAACCAACCCTAACTCTTCAAAGTCCAAGCCAGGTACCTGTTGAATCTCCATAGCATTGAGACGATCCTCTAGTTGTTTATACTTATCATCAACAAGAGGATGTTATTCCTCAGAGTAATTAGCTTCTTCTTCATCAATCTCTGGGTTGTTATCTTCTTCATGATTATTCCCCTCATTTGATGGAGTTATGAGATCTAGCGCTCGTTTGACCAGTCCTCCGATCCTTCTTCCTAAATTCACTACAACAACTGGTTTCTTTGGCTTCTTATTCTTCTCTTTAATGATCATATTTTTTTAGATTTTCTTGCCCCTGGGCCAGAGCCAGGAACATCTGCTGAAACTGAGCGATTTGAGCTTAAAGGTCTTTTACTGTCTGTTTAAGATCCATTTCTTTTGCTGAAATAAACAGCGAAAAATAAGAAACCTGTCTTGAAATACCTGTTATGCAATGTCATGTATGGTATGCTTATGCGATGTTTTCAAGGTTCTCGCGGGGTAAACACAAGAAAATGTCAGAAGTTGAATTTTGACTGCAGCTTTGACAGAAGAACTTCGTATTGTTGATCGTACTTCCCTGAGAAACGAGCTCACCATGTCGAGTGGGTCATAGTTCCTGACCCAAGTTGTCGTGTTTTGGTCTTTTGAAGGCATTTGGTTAGAGGAAAATAAATCCCTTTGCCCCTTGCTAGACGTCTTCTTTATCATAACCTGCATCACAGGCCCTTGAGATCCTTGAAATGGTTAAGGAAATGCTATGGTATGATGCTATGATGTGTATGCTATGTGTCAAGAAAAAATGCAGGGTGATGAAGACAAGTATGTCTTGCAAGAAAACTAGTTTATTGGATAATGTATACAAACAAGGTCCTGCAAGGAATACAAACAAAAGCCCTGCAATGAGTTCAAGTTGTTATATAATGAAGGCAAACAAGTCACACAAGCAGCCTTAGGTTAAGGCTTGCATGGGGTTTGTAGGTAAGTACCCTCTTGACGTTTAGTTGGTTCAACCTATCTTAGAAAAGTAACCGGGTTCAATGGAGTCTCAATATCACTGATCTTTCTTTATCGAGCATTGTTTCAGCTTAGCAATCTTTTCTTGCAGCCGAAACATCTCGAAAGTCCGATCTCAATGAGTGTAGCATCGAGTATCAACCAATCCCCATCTTTACAATGAGGCCGGCTATCCCACTACTTTCTAATGGCCAAGTTTGTTCAACTAAGGTTCTAAGATCCGTTAGTGCTTCATGACACCACACAGCGACCCCGTATTCTCCTTGATTCAACACAAGGGATACCGATACCAACCAAAGTGTCACACCAATACAGCTATCGCTTCAACCATATCGGTCTATTCTGTACAGTCTCCACGATCTATTGCTGTTTACCTAAAAAGATGTCCCCAGATCCGGGTGTAGGATCTATAGTAACAACCCAAACAACCCTCCAAGGATAAAGCATACAAAGTAAGCAATTAAAATAGTTTTAAAATGAACTAACTCTTAAGGTAACCCCACTTCTATTTGTAGTCCCCAGCAGAGTCTCCAGTTCTGTGATACGGTGGTAGAACTGACTGTTGATACTGGTTTTGTGTTTATGTTTGCAAATGATGTGGTAAGTAAGAGTCGCCACCGACTTTTCTTTTATCCAAATTAAGGAAAGGGTGAAAAGAACAGAAAAAGACCTTTTCAATAATTTTCTGAGTAAGAGGGGAAGATTATGGAAAGGGAAGGTGTTTGCACCCTTTCCATCCGTAGTTATCTACAGGCTCTTAGATGCTTAGCTCATTTGAAAAATACCTTGTGCTTTATGTGTTTGGAAAAGTATTTTGAAAATGCCTTAGCGCGGCGGTTCGCTTTATGATAACTCTTGTATCATTCCTCAAGAGTGTTGACAAAGCAAATGTTTTTGAAAGTTGTTTTTGAAAGGTGTAAGTGTAAAAGTTTGTTTTTGAGCATAACATATAGGAACTATCTACTTATACTCGAAAGATTTGTTATTTTCCTCCTATCCTTTAGGCAGTGCTATCCTAGTATTAGTGAGTAGGTAGCCCTATCGCTGGATGTTTGGGGGACATTTGAAGGGACGTACAATCATAAAGGCAACATGTAGAGACGCTTTAGCAATTTCTGTTTAGGGACTAGATCATTTACCGAAAGGTAACTGTAGGGTCTTCGAGGGACTATGATCTTTTGTTTTATGGGTCTTTGCTAAAGCGTCCCCGTTTCGAGGGACATGACTGTTTTTTTTCTTTCCCGAAGGCAACCAAAGTGGGCGTACCTTAGAAGTGCATGTGTGTAATAATTCAATTCAGTTCATTTATCTATTGTTATTAGGTTTGCTAGTGTGCTACGGTGGGAGAACTGACTTGGGTGTTTTACGTTTTATCACAAATGTTGCGGTTAGCAAGAGTCGCCACTGACTTTCCTTTTATCCAAAAGGAAAGGCTGAAAAGAACAAGAAAGACCTTTGAGATTGTTTCTTGAGTTCGGGGGGTAGATTATGAAAAGGGAAGGTGTTAGCACCATTTTCATCCATAGTTATCTACGGGCTCTTAGTTGCTTGCTAGATCACTTGCTTTTGTTTGAAAAAATATGGTTTGTATGGTTTTTGAAAAGGCGCCTTCATTTAGGCAAACTTTGTAATAGTTCTCGTTCGTAAGAACATATACAAAGTGTTGATCTTTTGAAAATGTTTCAAGTTTAGAAAATGTTTTGAAAGTGTTTTTGAAAGTGTTTTTGAAAGTGTTGGTGTTTGTTTTGGAAATAAGCAAGGATGTTTGATTTGAAAATGAGCAAGCAACTAGGAACGATCTACCTACTCAAAAGTCTTAGTTCATTTCTTCCTTTCCGTTGATTTTGCTATCTTACCATTGATTTAGTAAGAAGCCTTATCTTTGGATGTAAAGGGACGGGCGTGGGTCATTGTATAGTCATGATAGCAATGTTGTGAGATATCTTAGCATTTCTCTTTGAGGTACTAAGATCATTTTGAAAGGCAACATTGATAGCGTCATCGAGGGACTATGATCTTGTATTTTTGATTACTTTTTTCTAAGATATCTCACATGCATAACATGACCATTTTTGTAAGGCAACAAAGTGGAATTACCCTAAGGGTGTAAGTATGCAAGTGTGTTGATTTACATGCATTGTTATCTTGGATTTAGGGTTTGTTACTTATTGGTTTTAGTCTTTCCATACAAACCCTAATTACTAGCATTTATATAGAGCGATAAATTATGGAAATTAAAATTACTACGCTATTACATCATTAGGGGAGGGGGTATACAAATTTACAAATGAGGATTTTGCAAGAAAATTAAACCTAATTATCTATTACAACCATATTGAATAAATGTACAAGAATTGAATAAATAATAATGTACAAATGCAAATGGAAAAAGAAATGATTTTTGTTTGATTTTTGTTAAGGGTTAGGTCTTGACCTAATTAAGAAAATGATTAATTAAAAATAAACAAAATTAAATTTAAACTAATTAGGAAAGAAATTAAGTTAAGAATAATTTTTAGGGTTTTTATGAAAAAAAGTTTTAAGTTAATGAAAATAGAATGAAAAATTAATTAATTAAAAGAAACCTAAATTCTAAGTTAATTTTAATTTAAAATAAAATAATATAATAATTAAACCTAAGTCTAAATATTAATTATTTAAAAAATAAATTAATTGTTAAGAAAATATTTTGTGTTCTTTTTGTATTTTTAATGAAAAATAAAATATAAATGTGAAAATAATAAATAAAAATATTTTTGGATTTTTTATTAATAAAAAAAATAAAGATAATAATAATAGTAATAAAAAAAATAATAAAAAAAATAAAATATAAAAGAAAATAAATAGAAATGAAAAAATGAAATAAAAATGGCTTGGGTCAGGTGTGAATGTGAAAGCAGGGGTGAGAAATAGGCAAAAAAAACTAAAGCCCAACATTGAGGCCCATGCGCCTATTTCAAACAACAACAAAAAAATGGAAGAAAATGTAAAAAAGAGCAAAAGGTCTCGCTGGGGTTCGAACCCAGGATCTTCTAATACGCGCGCGCTTGTTGTACCACTGGGATGGCCTGTTTCATCCGTCAGTTATACAACAATCAATAAACTTAAAACAAACTAAGTCCATGTTATAACTTCATCTTTAACCTCCAACCTGAACATCTGTAACTTCACCATTTCTCAACAAAAATGAAATTTGCAAACATGAAAGTTGCTCCATTTTTCCATACGAATCCAACCATATAAATATCATAAGCTATAAATCAAAGATGAATGAGAATTTCTAAAATTACCAAATTTTGACCTAATTAATTTTAGAGATTCAATCCTAAAATTCTCCTAGCTCAATCAAAATAAATGAAATCTATAGACATGTACAGCTTCAGGGCAATGGTGTCTACATTTTATCTTCACAAATGCAAGCCTAATAATGCCTAAATGAGAAGGTAGAAGTTCAAAAAATATACCTAAAAACTGGAAATTGTGAAATGAATTTGAGCTGCTTTCAAGGTGCTGCAATGATCAGTTAGCTTCCTCAAGTTCCCAGGAAGCTAATGCAATGATTAACTTGAGCAATGGATGGCTGGAATGGCTTGGAGAAGTCAATGTGCACCCTCTATTTTTTGGTTATGGAGGTTATGGTAAATGGTGTTACAGTTCTGGAATAAGGATGGGGATGAGTTGTATTTG
This sequence comes from Vicia faba, assembly GCA_948472305.1. Taxonomy (NCBI): domain Eukaryota; kingdom Viridiplantae; phylum Streptophyta; class Magnoliopsida; order Fabales; family Fabaceae; genus Vicia; species Vicia faba. Next base: position 995,672,530 of record OX451736.1, read on the forward strand.
ATGCAAGGAAGCTTTAGGAAGTGAAAAGCCAAGAAACACACGAGGGAAATATGAGTTGCAAGTTCAAGGTCAGAAACTGTGCAACAATGGTGTTTTTGAGCAATTTCTGGCTTGAGGGAGTTTGGGAGTGTTTCAGGGTTTTAATGCCCGTGTCTTAGCTCACAAATAGTGACTCTATTTATAAGCAACAAGTTTGGAGACTTGTTGTTGATCGGAATTAAAAAACAAATGTTTAAACTCAACATGTGATTTTTGAGAAATCCAAGTTTCAATGCCTTGTGTACTTGCTAATGTAGAGTGGTTATGCTTTAAAAAAACTTGCTTCCGACTTTGTAGATGGAGTGTGATCAGAGGGAACAAGTTAGAGGCTCAAGAATTGACTTTATGCATAAAGCTTGCTTTTCAAGAATGGCATTCTTCACTTTCTTCCCAAAATGGCAACATGAATTGGATAAAGCTTAAACCACTTGGATTATAGATCAAAAGTTTGTGTAATTCATTAACAATGGATATATACACAAGTTAGAAGGCCTGAAAAGCAAGATTGTGCAGCCTAACATTGAAATTGAATTATGTGTTCGTCAAGAAATGACTTGTAATTCAAGAATGAAACCCTAACTTCTTGACTTTAATTCTCCTTGCTCAAATATGATCTCAATGATTTATTGGACATTTTGGAAAGCTTGTAACATCCTCTACAACCTCTATGTTGGACATTTTTGAAAATTCATCTTGGAACTATGTGAAAAATTGCCATGAATTTAGGTCAAAATCCAGTCTAAACTAGGGCAAAATTTCACTAAGTTTCCAAGTTTCATGAACATGTCTTCACAAAATCATAACTTTAAATCCATGCATTTCTAGAAAACATTGTGTTCTACAATGTTTTAGATCTCATTGAGATCTACAACTTTCATGTTGGAAGTTTTCTTTGAATCATCTTGCATCATGGTGGAAATTTGACTCAAAGTTAGAAATTTTGACTTTTCAAAAGGAAATCTTGACTTTTTGATTTCTTGATGAACAAGTTTCATATTTTGACATGTCTTCATGAATTGTGATATTTGGAACTTGATTTTGATCAAAAAGTCAAAGTTTGACTTTTCAGTGGACAGTTGACTTTTCATCAATTGACTGAAAATCAACTATCAATCAATTGATCTTGAGGAATGTTTTGAGCCATGCCCTTAGGTCAAAATGATGCATTTGAATACTTGAGATCATACCTCAAACCAACAAATCATTTGCTAGGTCAAAAATCAGAAATTGCACCTTCTCAATCAAAACCCTAATTTTGACCATTTTGCCCTTTTGATGACCTGATCAAATTTCTTGAGGAATTATGATCCAAACTTGATAAAATGACACATATGAGTTTATAATGTTGATATGGAGCAAAAATTATGAAGTTTGACTGTAAATTGACCATAATTGACTTTTTCCCCAATACAACTGATTTTAGGTCAACTGATCAATTGACTGAGCAAAAATGTGGTCCAAGACTTGAAACTTGACATGAGCAATATTGAGAGTCCAAAATGATCCATGAAAGTCATATGAGGCATTAAAAGTCCATTTATCCTTGTGCCAACTCAAACCCTAATTTTTAGTCATCAGTGCTTGAGGAGGTGTCTTGAGCTGATCAACCCTTGTGCAGTCTTGAATCAAAGGTGATCTTGTGAGATATTAATTGAGAAATGAGAGAGAAAATTTTGGAGTACAACAGCTGCCCCTGTTCAATCTTCTTAAACCTGAAGAGTTAGATTGGCGGATCCGCCATTCGTGACTTGAAGGTGGAAGATGATTGAACACTAGAGTGCCCAAAATTTGCACTCGAAGATGTATTGTGAATGGGCTTATAGATGCCATTTGGAGGAATGTTGGTAAATACTGGAAGAAGTATCAGCACAAATCTTTGGTCGATTTATACTAAAACTTGACGTTTTACCTGTGGGAAAAAAGGGTTAGTTAAATGCAGATGTGTGTATGATGTTCACAAGATGAATGAGATCATGCTAAATGAATTTTGTATGTATGTGCTATGATGTATGAATGTGAGATTCATATTTGTCCGGGAAAATAAATCCTTGACTACTGCTGAAGAGTTCTTGGAAAGTTGAATCCCGGATTGCTGTTGGGGATGAAGAATATACATATCTTCAAACTTTGTTGAAAGGATGCTTCCGTTGGGGAATGTCTCTTGAATGTCAGCTATTATCTGGTCAGATCCAGGCTTCATAATTTTCTGAGGATAAGAAAGTCAACTGCTATCAGGTCGGATCCAGGCTTCATGGTTACTTATTGGGGAAGGATAAATTAACTGTTATCTGGTCGGATCCAGGCTTTGCAGAAAATTTCTTGGGGAGAGTGAAGTTAGGCTATCATCTGGTTGGATTCTCAGCTTCATAACAACTTGCTGGGGACAAGGAAGTCATTTGTTATCTGGTCAAATTCCAGGCTTTGTAGTAACTCGCTACAAAGGATGAAGTTGAGATGATATCTGGTCGGGTCCAGGCTTCATAGTAACTTGAAGTAGTAACTACTATCTGGTCGGGTCCAGGATTCATAGCTTTTGAAAAGTTATACTATTATCTGGTCAGGTCCAGGCTTCATAGTGTCTTGCTGGTGAATGTAGCTAGCTGTTATTTGGTCGGGCTCCATGCTTCATAATAACTTGCTTGAAAACTGATATCTAGTTAGATCCAGGCTTCACAAATTTTGAGGTGGATGAAGCTAATTATTATCTGGTCGGGTCCAGGCTTCACAATAAACTTGTTTGAAGAGATATAGTTGGACTGATATCTGGTCGAGTCCAAACTTTACTGTAACTTGCTTGGAACTTAGTTGTTATCTGGTCGGATTCCAGGTTTCACAACAAATTTCTGAGGGGAATTGCTATCTGGTCGGATCCAGGCTTCACAATAACTTTCTTGAAGAGATGAAGTTGAGAACTGATATCTGGTCGGATCCAGGCTTCACAGTAACTTGCTGGGGTAGAGGTAAACTCTACTGGGGAAAAGAAGTTAAACCCTAGTTTGGTTGAGTCCAGGTTCTCCTATATCTTGAAGAGTTAAACTATTATCTGGTCGGGTCTAGGTTTCATAGTATTTGAAGGTTTTACTATTATCTGGTCGGGGCCAGGCTTTATAGTATCTGAAATGTTTTCACCATTATCTATTCGGGTCTAGGCTTCATAGTAGCTTGAAAATTGTACTAATATCTGGTCGGGTCCAGGCTTCATAGTATCTTTTGGAGATAGTAAAGGTTTTGTTGATGACTTTACTGAGGATTAGGGGTTGTGGCCCTCTGATTTGTAATAATCTGAAAGGCAAACTCATGCTGGAGAGTGTAGACTCAGTCGGGGAAGACAGGCTCAGCTTGGGGAGGATATACTCAGCTTGGGAAGGATATACTCAGTTGGGAATAAGGACTCAGCTGGGGATAACAAACTCATCTAAGGAAGATAGATTATGCCAGGGGAATTTGAACTCGGCTGGGGAGTTATGCTACTCATTGTTTGTTGGGGAAATAAACCATGTTGATGAATACTTGAAGAACTGCCGACGAGGAGAGTTCTTTGAGGAAGAGATCCACAAGGCTTCTACTTGTAGGATCAACTTAGCTGGGTAGAGAGTTGCCAAGAGATTGAGACTCTGGTTGGAGATTGGTTTATTGTAGTCGTCTTGTGGGGGTAATGCTAATGAAATAAATCTGGGGATATTCCATATACATTAAAGAGGTGCTTGCTACTGCTTAGCAGGACACACGTGCCAAATAGTTTTAATTATGTTCATATGCATATGTTCGTTCAATTTTAGTCATTTTACAACTTTGCATTCAAAATAAAAACAGAAAGTTTGCACTTCAAAATATATTTGTATTGATATTTTGCCCATGAATAGGCGTTTTTGTACGAAGAGACGGAGATCCTAGTAAGAGGAAATCGTCGGAAGGAAAACAAAATTGAAAACAAAAACAAATAGCCATGTGAAATGATCTCATTGCACTCCAACTCTACTATTGCCCCAATGTCTTCTAATGTCCCTTGCTGTTGACAAAAGTTGATTGGATTGATCTTGGACCGTTTGAACTCGGACCTTGGTGATAGAGTTGACTGTGGTGATTCCATGTGACATAGTCATATGCTTTCAATCCTTAAATTTTGCCTGGACCGCCCTTTGGGGTTTTCAGTCCACCAGGATACCCATTTTTGCCCAAATTGCCCTTTCGGGTTTTCAACTTGCTGGGTGTACAATCTTCTGCATATATCCCTAATTTTTACCCAAACCTTTTGGTTTGTCGGGATGCCCTTATTTTTCCTAGGTGTGTTAACCTAGCGGATCTCTTATGTGTAGTATTTTTTTAACTATGTCCGCGTTTATAGGATGTGGGAATTCTTCACCATCCATGGTAGTCAGCATCATGGCACCGCCATAGAACACTCTCTTGACAACAAATGACCCTTCGTAGGTGGGGGTCCATTTGCCCCTGGGGTCGCCTTGTGGCAGAATGATGCGCTTTATCACCAAGTCACCAGCTTGATATACTCGATGCTTGATCTTTTTGTTGAAAGCCTTAATCATACGGTTTTGGTACGTCTGACCATGACAAACAGCAGCCAGTCGTCTTTCATCGATCAAGTTCAACTGATCCAATCTTGTCTGAATCCACTCGTCTTTTCCTAGACCTGCTTCATTCATAATCCTCAGCGAGGGAATCTGAACTTCCACTGGCAAAACAACTTCCATGCCATAGACCAAAGAAAATGGAGTTGCCCTAGTTGATGTTCTAGCTGAAGCAGGATAGCCGTAAAGAGAAAACGGTAACATCTCATGCCAGTCCTTATAGGTTACTACCATCTTCTGCACAATCTTCTTAATGTTTTTGTTGGCCGCTTCGATTGCACCATTCATTTTAGGTCTATATGGATAGGAATTATGATGCTTGATCTTAAACCGAGTGCAAAGCTCGGTAATCATAGAATTGTTGAGGTTAGTCCCATTGTCGGTGATGATCCTGTCGGGGATACCATAGCGGAAGATAAGGTTGTGTTTAATGAATCTGGCTACCACATTCTTTGTGACTGAGGCAAAAGAGGCGGCTTCGACCCATTTGGTGAAATAGTCGATAGCGACCAGAATGAAGCGATGTCTGTTGGAAGTGGTGGGCTTGATTTCTCCAATCATGTCAATGCCCCACATTGAAAATGGCCACAAAGTGGTCATGACATTCAGAGGGATATGAGGCACATGGACCTTGTCAGCATAAATTTGGCATTTGTGACAAGTTCTTGAGTGTTGATGGTAATCAATCTCCATTGTTGACCAATAGTAGCCAGCTCTCAAGATTTTCTTGGCCATCGTATGTCCACTTGAGTGAGTGCCAAAGAGACCATTGTGCATGCCCTCCATAATTTCCTCTGCCTCCTTCTTGTCTACACATCGGAGTAGAGTAGAATCATGGTTGCGCTTATACAAGATTTTGTTATTTAGGAATAATTTTGCTGAAAATCTTCGTAAAAACTTTCTATCATTGATGGATGCTCCCTCAGGATACTCTTGTGCTTCAAGATATCTCATCACCTCATGGTACCATGGCTTTTCTGCATTAGTGTCAAGCTCCCAACAGTGTGCCAATTCATCGAATTTCTCAATTGTAATCATAGGGGCTTTGCTATCCCATCTAACCTTGAACATTGAAGACATGGTGGCTAAGGCGTCAGCCAACTAATTTTCTTCCCTAGGGAAGTGTTCAAATGTGATCTCTACAAAGTGAGGAATCTAGGATAGCACAAGTTCCTTGTAAGGGATGAGATTAGGGTGTTTAGTGTCCCAATCTCCTTTTACTTGGCTAATTTGTAGAGCGGAATCCCCAAACATAATAAAATGTTTGATCCTTAAATCAATGGCATCCTTCTGACCTAAAATGCACACTTCGTACTCGGCCATATTGTTTGTGCAATCGAAGCATAGTCTGGTAGTGAAAGGAGTGTGGCAACCTTTAGGAGATATGATCATATCACCAATTAAGTTACCCAAGGCATTGGAAGCCCCCATCGAAGACCATAGTCCATCGGGATCCTTGTTCAGGTCTGTCATATGGTCCATATTTTGCACAACCGGTCACCAGCATGATGTTCTCATCCGGGAAGTCAAAGTTCATAGACTGATAATCATCGACAAATTGATGGGCCAAATGATCTACTAGTATGCTTCCTTTGATGGCCTTTTGTGTAGTTTATTGAATGTCGTACTCAGTCAAGATCATTTTCCATCTGGATATGCTTCTGGAGAGAGCAGGTTTCTCGAAGATATACTTGATTGGGTCCATTTTAGAAATCAACAAAGTGGTATGAGCCAACATATACTGTCTTAGACTGCGAGAAGCCCATGTTAGAGCACAACAAGTTTTCTCGAGCAGTGAATATCTGGTTTCACAGTCGGTAAACTTTTTGCTCGGGTAATAAATAGCATGCTCTTTTCGTCCAGACTCGTCATGTTGGCCCAAAACACACCCCATAGAATTCTCTAGTACTGTCAAGTACACGATCAAGGGTCTTCCTTCAACTAGAGGCATGAGAATAGGATGCTTTTGTAGATATTCTTTGATTTTGTCAAAGGCAGCTTGGCATTCATCATTCCATCTGACGACCTGATCTTTCTTCAAGAGTTTGAAGATTGGCTCACACGTAGCAGTCATGTGGGATATGAAGCGGGCGATGTAATTGAGACGACCCAAGAATCCTCTAACTTCCTTTTCCGAGTGGGGGACTGGAATTTCTTGGATGGCCTTTACCTCGGCAAGATCAACTTCAATTCCTTTATTATTGACAACAAAACCTAGAAGCTTTCCAGATCGTACTCCAAATGTGCACTTGTTAGGGTTTAACCTCAACTTGTACTTTTTCAACCTTTCGAATAGCTTGTACAGGTGATCAAGATGTTCCTCTTCAGTTTGTGATCTGGCAATCATATCATCCACATATACCTATATTTCATGATGGATCATATCATGAAACAAAGCTACCATATTCCTTTGATATGTTTCCTCTGCATTCTTCAATCCGAACGGCATGACCTTATAGAAAAGGTGCCCCATTGCGTAACGAAAGTGGTCTTCTCCATGTCTTCGGGAGCCATCCTTATCTGATTATATCCGAAGAAGCCATCCATGAAAGATAAGACTTTATGCTGAGAAGTATTATCGACCAAGACGTCAATGTATGGTAGAGGGAAGTCATCCTTGGGGCTTGCCCTATTCAGATCCCTATAGTCTACACACATGCGAACTTTTCCGTCTTTCTTCGGCACTGGAACCACATTGGCAACCCATTGGGGATATGATGTCACAGCTAGGAACCCTATATCAAATTGTTTCATCACTTCAGCTTTTATCTTTTCAAACATATCAGGCCTCATGCGACGAACCTTTTGTTTGACAAGAGGACAATCTTCCTTTGTCGGCAGACAATGAGCTACGATGTCTGTATCCAACCCTGGCATATCTTCATACGAACAAGCAAATAGTTCCACATAATCATGCAACATCTGAACCAACCTTCTCTTGACACTGCTTTCTAGGTTAGAACCAATCTTAATTTCCTTCTTGTCTGTCTCAGTACCCAGATTGATGACTTCAACTAACTCTTCGTGTGGCTGAATAGCTTTTTCCTTTTGTAATAGAAGTATGGCTAGTTCTCCCGGTACTTCACAATCTTCCTTGCCTTCGTCTTTGGATTGGTTAATTGGACATTCGAAGTTATAGTCGTAAATAGTAGAGTCATTGACAATAATATCCAAAGTGGATGAGGACCTGCAAGTGTGTGTGTGTGTGCATGTAGGATACATGACTATTTGAAAAATGTATTTGAAAGAAAGACAATGAACAAAAAGATTTGAATGCAAAAGAGTCCAATGATTTGTATTGAATGATCATATGATTAGATGAACATAAATAAAACCCTTGACAAATGGACAAAAGTGCCCCGCCGGGCCAGACACATGGCTTAAAAGTCATTGTTAAATATTATAGACAAAATGTTCTTGAATTGAACGAAAAGCAATAAACAAGTAGATTACTCCTCAATGAAGGAGATGGGCACGAAGTCCTTTGCATGCCAATTCTTTAGCTCTGTTGTAGTTGGATACACCCAATATTCAAATGCATCTTCATCATCTGAATCACCCACAACATTAATCCCATGGCTTCCAATGCGGAGAGGTGGCTTTCCTGCACGAGTGCGCCTCACTTCCTTCTGAGCCTCGACGGTGAAACCAAAACCAAACTTGTCTGCTTTGAATGGTATCTCGAGGAGTTTCCCCCAAGTATCATAGCTTCCTTCTTCAATTGCAGCACAAGCATCTTTGACTGAAACCATCTTCATCACAACCTTGACAGCTTTGGATTCATCAAAGGAACATTTGGTAGCATCAACCATTGGTGGTACAACTTCAAAGGATTGACACAGGGTCTCAATGAATTCTCCATCCATCTCTACGTATTTTAAAGAGTTGAGGTGGATTACCATAAACTCTTCCTCTCCATAGACGGTGACAATTATTCCTTTGACCGGATATTTGAGTTTCTGATGGAGAGTTAAGGTTACTGCCCCAACTTTATGGATCCAAGGGCGACCCAACAAACAAGAATAGGCAGGACGGATATCCATGATGTAGAAGGTGGAATTGAAAATTTGTGACCCCACCTTGATTGAAAGATCTATTTCTCCATGAATTGTCCTCTTTGATCCATCGAAGGCCCTCACAATGATATCATTGGGTTTCAAGACCAAACCTTCACAGTCTAGATGATCTAATGCCCCCTTAGGTAGCACGTTTAGAGAAGAACTAGTGTCGACTAGAACATGTGCTAGGGTGGCCCCCTTGCACTCGACAGAAACATGTAGAGCTTTATTGTGGTTCTTCCCAAGCGGTGTTAGATCGACATCTGAGAATGCTAAGCTATTATCAGCCGCCAAGCTTGCCACACAATTCTCAAACTGGTCCGTTGTGGTCTCATGAGGGACAGGAGCCTTCTTCAAGAATTTGATTAATGTCCGAGCATGGGCATCAGAACAGAGTAGCAACGAAAACATAGAAATCTTAGAAGGGGTTTTCCCTAATTGTTCCACAATCTTGAAATCACTCCTTTTTATTATCTTCAAGATCTCGTCCATCACACGAGTGGAGGGTTCTCCATCAACAACGTCCTTTGCGGGTATCTCCGTCTCAACAGGCCCAACAACCTTCTCCTTCCCTCTTGTATTAGTATTTGGCCTAGAAGCAGTGATGCGAACATGTGCCTTTGTAACAACTGGTGGTGAGATATTGGGTGAAAAGATTCTCCCAGTTCTTGTTACTTTGCTTGAGCCATTTATGTTACCTACATCACCAACTTTGTCTTCATTAATCCAAGCGTCTTGTTTTATCCTGTGGTAGAATACCTCAACACCATAGTTCCATGGCACTGCCTTGTTTGAATAGTAGGGAATTGGTCCGGGATTGGTAATTATTAAGGGAGCAACAATTGGTTCATTTGAAATCCTAATAGGACCTTTGGAGGAGTTCCTAAGAGGCTTGTTTGAGATGGTGATAATGGAGATATCTTCACATTAATTAGTCAAACTTTTGGCAAGTGGAGTCTTCTCAAATAGGATATCATGGCTATCCATCAGGCTTTAAATGCCTTCCTTCAGCCCTTCCACCCCCTTGAGTTGTTTGGTACAGCAAACACAGTCTGTTACACAACCAGGGAAAATCCCGGCTTTCAACAGATTCTTTTTGATGATGTTAAAAGGAGTAGTCAAGTATTTAATAGAGTCAATAAAAATTGTATCTTCAGTAACATTAACACCTTTGCCATGGTTCGGCATAGGTGCGGTGATTACATTCGGAGTTGGAGGAGGATCAATTCAATTGTCTTGTTATCGATTAAATCCTGAATTTTGTTCTTCAAGGCCCAACATTGGTCAGTCTCATGCCCGGGGCTGCTTGAGTGGTAAGCACATTTAGCGCTCATATTATACTTTGGTGAAGAGGTATCTGGATTGGCGAGAGGATCACACAATGTCACCAAATTAGCCTTGAGCAAGTGTTGTAAGGCTTGAGACAGTGACATGCCTAACCTCGTAAATTGTCTTGTTGGAGTTTCAAAACATTGATGATTAACAGATGGTCTTTGAGCAGGAGTCGGATTAGAGATTCTGACAGCATTAACAGACGAATGATCATTCTTCTTGGTACGGGCCCTTGCCCTGTACATAACATTGATTTCCTTCTTTGCAGCAAAAGGTTTCTTTATAGGATTGGAAGTGGAGGCAGATGCCATGGGAATCTTCTCGCTTTTGATGCCGCTTTCAACTCTTTCACCAGTTAAGATCATCTTGATGAAACCAGAAGAAGAACAGCCAACCAATAGATTAAAGAATGGACCGGATAAAGTTCCCATAAACATGTCAATGTGCTCCCTATCAGTCAAAGGTGGTTGGACCCTACTGGCAAGGTCTCTCCACTTTTGTGCGTATTCCTTGAATCCTTCATTCTTTCCCATTGTCATATCTTGCAACAGAACTCTTGTTGGCGCCAAGTCGGTGTTATATTGATACTGATGATAGAAGGCGGTAGCTAAGTCTTCCCAAGTATTGATACTAGAACCATCTAATTGGTAGAACCATTCTAGTTACTTTCGGGTCAAACTCTCTTGAAAAAAGTGAACCCAGAGTTTCTTATCAGCGGTGTGCGGCTGTATCTTGCACACATAAGATTTCAGGTGAAGTTTTGGATAAGAAACTCCATCGTACTTTGCAAAGACTGGTATTTTGAATTTGTGGGGAATAGTAACCCCAGAGATCAAACCCAAATCATCAAAATCTAAACCGGGGATGGCTTAGATTTCAACAGCCTTCAATTTGTGTTCTAACTGCTTGTAATTGACATCGGCGGGTGGATACTGCTCGTCAAAATAATCATCATCAGACGCTTGATCATTGACAAAGTCATCTTGGGTACTTTTAACCTCACCAATCTGATTCTTGTCTTCTTCAGACGAGTCTTCCACTACGAGATCTGACGAACCGACTCTTTGAACCTTATGCCCATGTTGACCAGGGATCTCTTCTTAGGTTTCTTCTTAACTTCTAGCAATGCCATCATATCTTGTTTCCCTTTGGCCAGGGCCAGTAGAGTCTCTTGGAGTTGAGAGTTTTGTGCCTGAAGATCCTTCACAGTTTTCTCTAGATCCATCTTGCTGAAATAAACAACAAAAAGATAAGGAAACCTGTTATGTGAAAACCTGTCATGTTATGATGCATGGAAGATGTATATGCAAATGATTTCAAGAATTTATGAAATTTAAATTTGTATAGACAAAAGAATGAACAAACGTCAATTTTCATTAATTAGTTCAAAAGATTACAGCATGGCTCTTGGTCTTACAAAATAACTTTCTAAGATAAAAAGACTGAACGCGTCCTCTTTGGTGCAAGGTAGGCGTTCACACTTTTCTCTTCTTGTAGCTGCTTTGTAAGCTCCAAGACCCTCTTCTCGCTGGCATAGAATTGAGCTTCGAAAGTATCTCGTTCTTCCTTCAGTTGAATCCAACCCTTTTGTAAGTCTTCAAGAGAAGTAGGCATGTCAGGATGGAGGGCAGTGTAGGGAACATCTCCTTCAATCACAGGCTCCATGATAACTGGTAAGATAGAGGGATAAGGAATCACAAGTTTCTGAGCACGAGCTCGTACCCAATTAAGGTAAGGCTCGAGGGGAATGAAATACTTGTGTCCCAGCGTCTTACTATCCACTTTGCTTACCATCCTCCAAGCTCAGATAAACCTTTGGCAACACACGAGGATCCCTCTCTTCCTCATAGTGTGAGAGTGAAAATAATGTAGGATATCTCTCAACAAGGTAGGCACCAGATTGCGAGACATGAAGCTTTTGACAGCATTTACATCTATGAGTTGGTCAGGGTTTGGAAACAAAACCATCCTATAGATGAGAAGGGCCAATATTTCTTCAAAAGCTTGTAAGTCCAAGGAGTTCCAACAATCTTGAGCTTTCTCAAACAAGAACTTGGCTAAGAAACCTTTGACACCACTTCTTTTTTCCCAATTAGTTGTGATATCAGATTGTTGCAGGTGTAGTGCTTGTGAAATCTCTTCAGGTTTTGGATCTATTTCTGTACCGTTAAAGGGTAGTTGATTGAGAATGGGAATCCTCAAGAGTTGAGAGAATTATTCTAGGGTAGGTACAAGCTGATAATCGAGAAAAGTGAAGCAATGGTGTAGAGGATCAAAGAATTGGAAAAGCACCTTCGTCATATCTTCATCAGTGTTAGAGGTAACCAAGTTTAGGAGGAGATTATGTCTTTCGGTGAATGGAGAATTCTCAGGAACTCTTGATGCTAACTCTTTGAGTTGAGGAGGAATTCTTACGAGATTGACTTGGATAGTATTCCTGTGTATAGAAGCCATGTCCTATAAAATAGAACAAAGATAAATCCCAATAATCCTTTAAATGGTTAGTGAGAATGAGTATGATGTTATGATGTTTATGATGTCATGTACAAGTAAGTATATACAAACAAGGAAAACAAGTCCTTATGTTTAGGCTTGAATGGAGTCTCATAGGTAAGTACCCTCTTGAAGTTTAGTTGGCTCAAACTTGTCCTAGAAATAGTAATCGGGTTCTAAGGGATCTCAATATCACTGATCTGTCTCCTTAGGCATTGTTTCAACGTAAGCCTCTTTCACGGCGACCGAAATATCTCAAAAATTCAAACCTCAATGAGTGTAGTATCGAGTATCAACCAACTTCGGACTGCACCAAATCCGGTTATCTCACTACGTCCTAATGTCCAAGTTGGTCAAGTAAAGGTTCTAAAGTCAGTTAGTGCTTCATGACACCACACAGCGGCCCCGTATTCTCCTTGACTACTCAATGGCTAATGGTACCCACAAATGTGTCACACTAACGTAGCTATTGCTTAGACCATGTCGGTATACCCCACACAGTTTCCACAACGTATTGATACTTACCTATAAGGTATCCCCAAATCTGTGTAGAGGATTAGAACAAGCCCAAACAAGGAACCAAAATGTAAAGTAAATAAATCAAACAATGAAAGCAAGTAAAGGTGATCTAGCCCCAAGGTAACCCCATTTTTATGTTTGTCCCCAGCGGAGTCGCCAGTTCTGGTGTACTGTGGGAGAACTGACTTGGGTGTTTTGCGTTTTATCACAAATGTTGCGGTTAGCAAGATTCCCCACCGACTTTTCTTTTATTCAAAAGGAAAGGCTGAAAAGAACAAGAAAGACCTTTGAGATTGTTTCTTGAGTTCGGGGGGTGGATTATGAAAAGGGAAGGTGTTAGCACCCTTTTCATCCATAGTTATCTATGGGCTCTTAGTTGCTTGCTAGATCACTTGCTTTTGTTTGAAAAAATGTGCTTTGTGTGGTTTTTGAAAGTATTTGGAAAAGGCGCCTTCGTTTAGGCAAACTTTGTAATAGTTCTCGTTCGTAAGAACGTATACAAAGTGTTTATCTTTTGAAAATGTTTCAAGTTTGGAAAATGTTTTGAAAGTGTTTTTGAAAGTGTTGGTATTTGTTTTGAAAATAAGCAAGGATGTTTGATTTGAAAATGAGCAAGCAACTAGGAACAATCTATCTACTCAAAAGTCTTAGTTCATTTCTTCCTTTCCTTTGATATTGCTATCTTACCATTGATTTGGTAAGAAGCCTTATCTTTGGATGTAAAGGGACGGGCGTGGGTCATCGTATAGTCATGATAGCAATATTGTGAGATATCTTAGCATTTCTCTTTGAGGGACTAAGATCATTTTGAAAGGCAATATTGATAGCATCATCGAGGGACTATGATCATGTATTTTTGATTGCTTTTTGCTAAGATATCTCACATGCATAACATGGCCATTTTTGTAAGGAAACAAAGTGGAATTACCCTAAGGGTGTAAGTGTGCAAGTATGTTGATTTACATTCATTGTTATCTTGGATTTAGGGTTTGTTACTTATTGGTTTTAGTCTTTCCATACAAACCCTAATTACTAGCATTTATGTAAAGCGATAAATTGCGGAAATTAAAATTACTACGCTATTACATCATTAGGGGAAGGGGTATACAAATCTACAAATAGGGATTTTGCAAGAAAATTAAACCTAATTATCTATTACAACCATATTGAATAAATGTACAAGAATTGAATAAATAATAATATACAAATGTAAATGGAAAAAGAAATGATTTTTGTTAAGGGTTAGGTCTTGACCTAATTAAGAAAATGATTAGTTAAAAATAAACAAAATTAAATTTAAACTAATTAGGAAAGAATTTAAGTTAAGAATGACTTTTAGGGTTTTTATGAAAAAAGGTTTTAAGTTAATGAAAATAAAAGGAAAAATTAATTAATTAAAAGAAACCTAAGTTCTAAGTTAATTTTAATTTAAAAGAAAATAATATAATAATTAAACCTAAGTCTAAATATTAATTATTTAAAAAAGAAATTAATTGTTAAGAAAATATTTTTTGTGTTCTTTTTGTCTTTGTAAAGAAAAATAAAATATAAATGTGAAAATAATAAATAAAAATATTTTTGGATTTTTTATTAATAAAAAATAATAATAAAGATAATAATAATAGTAATAAAAAAAAAATAAAAAAATAAAAAAAAAATAAATAAATAAAAATGAAAAAATAAAATAAAACTTGTTTGGGTCAGGTGTGTGAATGTGAAAGCAGGGGTGAGAAATAAGCAAAAAAAACAAAAGCCCGGCATTGAGGCCCATGCGCCTGTTTCAAACAATAAAAAATGGAAGAAAATGTAAAAATGAGCAAAAGGTCTCGCTTGGAGACGAACCCAAGACTTCCTAATACGTGCACGCTTGTTGTACCACTGGGGTGGCCTGTTTCATCTGTCAGTTATACAACAATCAATAAACTTAAAACAAACTGAGTCCATGTTATAACTTCATCTTCAACCTCCAGCCTAAACATCTGTAACTTCACCATTTCTCAACAAAAATGAAATATGCAAACATGAAAGTTGCTCCATTTTTCCATACGAATCCAACCATATAAATATCATAAGCTATAAATCAAAGATGAATGAGAATTTCTAAAAGTACCAAATTCTGACCTAATTATTTTCAGAGATTCAATCCTAAAATTCTCCTAGCTCAATCAAAATAAATGAAATCTATGGAGAGGTACAGCTTCAGGGCAATGATGTCTACATTTTATCTTCATAAATGCAAGCCTAAAAATGCCTAAATGAGAAGATAGAAGTTCAAAAAATATACCTCAAAACTAGAAATCGTGAAATGAATTTGAGATGCTTTCAAGGTGCTGTAGTGATTAGGTTAGCTTCCTCAAGTTCCCAGGAAGCTAATGCAATGATTAGCTTGAGCAATGAATGGTTGTAATGGCTTGGAGAAGTCAATGTGCAAACTCTGTTTTTTGGTTATGGTAAATGGTGTTACAGTTCTGGTATAAGGATGGGGATGAGTTGTATTTTATGTAAAGAAGCTTTAGGAAGTGAAAAGCCCAGAAACGCACGAGGGAAATATGAGTTGCAAGTTCAAGGTCAAAAACTGTGCAACAATGGTGTTTTTGAGAAATTTCTGGCTTGAGGGAGTTTGGGAGTGTTTCAGGGTGTTAATGCTCGTGTCTTAGCTCACAAATAATGACTCTATTTATAAGCAACAAGTTTGGAGACTTGTTGTTGATCAGAATTCAAAAACAAATGTTTAAACTCAACATGTGATTTTTGAGAAATCCAAGTTTCAATGCCTTCTGTACTTGCTAATGTAGAGTGGTTATGCTTTAAACAAACTTGCTTCTGACTTTTTAGATGGAGTCTGATCAGAGGGAACAAGTTATAGGCTTAAGAATTGACTTTGTTCATAAAGCTTGCTTTTCAAGAATGACATTATTCACTTTGTTCCCAAAATGGAAATATGAATTGGATAAAGCTTAAACCACTTGGATTATAGATAAAAAGTTTGTGTAATCCATTAATGATGGATAGATACACAAGTTAGAAGGCCCTCAAAGCAAGATTATGCATCCTAACATTGAAATTAAATTATGTGTTCATCAACAAATGACTTGTAATTCAAGAATAAAACCCTAACTTCTTGCCTTTGATTCTCCTTGCTCAAATATGATCTCAATGAGTTCTTGGAAATTTTGGAAAGCTTGTAACATCCTCTAACACCTCTATGTTGGAAATGTTTGAAAATACATCTTGGAACTATGTGAAAAATTGCCATGAAGTTAGGTCAAAATCCTGCCAAAACTAGGGCAAAATTTCACAAAGTTTCCAAGTTTCATGAACATGTCTTCACAAAATCATAACTTGAAATCCATGCATTTCTAGAAAAAGTTGTGTTCTAAAATTTTTTAGATATCATTTATATCTACAACTTTCATGTTGGAAGTTTGCTTTGAACCATCTTGCATCATGATGGAAATTTGGCTCAAAGTTATGAAAAAAACATGAATTTTCAACACTTAGAAAAATTTCTAAGTTTAAAAAATTTGACTTTTCAAAAGGAAATCTTGACTTTTTGATTTCTTGATGAAAAAGTTTCATATTTTGACATGTCTTGATGAATTTTGATCTTTGGAACTTGATTTTGATTAAAAAGTCAAAGTTTGACTTTTCAGTGGACAATTGACTTTTCATCAATTAACTGAAAATCAACTATCAATCAATTGATATTGAGGAATGTTTTGAGCCATCCCATTAGGTAAAAATGATGCATTTGAATCCTTGAGATCATACCTCAAACCAACAAATCATTTGCTAGGTCAAAAATCAGAAATTGCACCTTCTCAGTCAAAACCCTAATTTTGACCATTTAGCCCTTTTGATGATCTGATCAATTTTCTTGAGGAATTGTGATCCAAACTTGATCAAATGACACATATGAGTTCATAATGTTGATATGGACAAAACATTATGAAGTTTTACTGTAAATTGACAACAGTTTACTTTTCCCCCAATATAGTTGATTTTAGGTCAACTGATCAATTGACTGAGCAAAAATGTGATCCAGGACTTGAAACTTGACATGAGAAGTCTTAAGAGTCCAAAATGATCCATGAAATTCATATGAGGCATTAAAAGTCCATTCGTCCTTGTGCCAACTCAAACCCTAATTTTCAATCATCAGTGCTTGAGGAGGTGTCTTGAGCTGATCAACCCTTGTGCAGTGTTGAATCAAAGGAGATCTTGTGAGAGATTACTTGAGAAATGAGAGGGAAAATTTTGGGGTACAAAAGCTAGCGTTTTGTTATTAGTCTTTCCATACAAGTCTAGTTACTAACAGTAGTATATACAGTAATTTAAAGTGCAGAAATGTAAAGTGCGGGAATGTAAATCCTACGCTATTACATGGATTTGTGAGAGGTACATTATAGAAATGCGAAAAGTAAAGTCCTAGTTACTATTACAAAAGTCCTAGTTACTATTACAAACTGGGAAGTAGTTACAATAAGATGAAAAAACGCGAAAGTAAATAAATGAGCAAACGAATTAACAGGGTTGTCTAAATCCTAAGGAAAAGAAATATTTTTGTTTGTTTTGTTTTATTTTTTTTGAGAAAAAAATGTTAAAGTAATTTATAATTGATTAAAAAAATTAATTTTAATAAAAAAGGACTAGAACAAATTTTTTTTGTGATCTTTTGATTTGATGTTTATTGTAAAGAGGAAAACCATTAAGAGAAAATAAATAAAATGAAAAGTAAAAATACACGAAAAATCCTTTGATCCAGGGAAGGGGATTGCCCTTCGATCTAGGGAAGGGGATTTCCATTTGATCCAGGAAGGAGATTATCCTTCGATCCGGGAAGGAGATTCTCCTTCGATCCGGGGAAGAATGAGGACTTTTCGATCCACAGGGGAATATGATTTTTTTCGATCCAAGAAGGGATGCTTTGCTTTTCGATCCAGGGGTGGATGCTGCCTTTCAATTTGAATCTGCAAGAAAAATATTAGCCAAATAAAGATGCAGGACCTGGTTATCAAACCCAGGTCCTTTAATCCTGCACGCGTTTGTCTATTCAGGCTGGATCTGTAATAAATGTTAGAAAGAAAACAAATTTAGACCTAGGTGTCGAACCCAGGTCCTTATTCTTAAATACAAATCGAATGAACTACAAATGTTAATATATCATGAAAATTTAAAGTTTGATCTTTTTACCAGTCCTTAACAACGGTGATGTATGAATTTGTGGCTTCAGGCGTGGGTACCCTTGTTTAAGGGTTGCTTCAATTTGGCACTTCTGGATGTGGATGGGCTTGGAATAGACTTTTGGGAGCCTCAGGAGCACAAATTTACTATTTGTATAGACTGGGGGGGGGGGGTACCTGCAACACTAGCTTCGAATTATATGATTTTTTTTTATAATTTGGTATACTTTTTTGAGGAAGCGTACACATGTATGAGCCAATCTCTCCCTTTTTTCGTGTCCTTGGCAATGTGTCCTAGGCCTTATATTTATAGGAGTGTGATGTGCATGGAAATGGCAAGAGATAGTCATTAACCAGCTTTGAAAGCAATGAGACCAAAATCATACATATTAAAAGATT
Source organism: Vicia faba (assembly GCA_948472305.1). NCBI lineage: Eukaryota > Viridiplantae > Streptophyta > Magnoliopsida > Fabales > Fabaceae > Vicia > Vicia faba. Next base: position 995,691,139 of record OX451736.1, read on the forward strand.
TCCTTTTTGAAATATTCATACCTCTTTTGAAATCTTGGATGAACCTGGACACCTTTGACAGTAATTAACCAACTTTGAAAGCAATGAGACCAAAATCAGATATATTAAAAGATTTCCTTTTTAAAATATTCATGCCTCTTTTTAAATCTTGGATGAACCTGAACACCTTTGACTTTCAAATGCCTTAAGGGCATGCCCTTCGGTTGGCCTTAAGTTGCCTCCTTCGAATGGACTTCTTGTGTACCCTTCGAATGTACCTTCTGAATGCTTCTTCGAATGTACCTTTTGTGTACCCTTCGAATGGACCTTCTGAATGATTCTTCGAATGGACCTTTTGTTACATCCTTCGAATGGAACACCTGTACATCCTTCTAATGAAACACCTGTAAATCCTTTGAATGGAACACCTGTGCATCCTTCGAATGACACTTTTGTGTGTCTTTCAAATAGCGCGCATGTATGCCTCATGCATTTTTCGAATGGTTCACCAATGTGGGATCATAATGTGGCAATCATATGCTGAAAGGTTCAAAGATAGAGTTGACGTAAGCAGTTTCAAAGGGAACTATTGCCCATTCGAAGCTAGCACAAAGAAAGCCAATTCCTTGTGGATGTTATCATGAGAAGGTCATTTCTCTGTGAATCGAAGGCCAGTTGAAAGGGTCTTGGCCTTGTGCCTTGAAAGCAAGCACATGGGAAGCCTTTGCCCTTGTGAATCGAAACAAACTTGTAGGGGGTTCTTGCCTTGTGCAGTCGAAGCCTTGTGAACTTAATTTGATTGAAGGAAACCCAACGCCCAATCGAAGACCTTGTGAACTTATCTTGATCGAAGGAAGCCCAACACCCAATGGAAAACTTTATGAACTTATCTTAATCGAAGGAGGCCCAGTGCCCAATCAAAGACTTGTGGACCAAAGCCTGATCGAAAGGTTTTAAATGCCCAATCGAAGCTCCTTGTCCAGATGACAATCAGAAAAACAAACTACTTAGGGGCTAATCGAAAACACCCTGTCTCAAAGCCAATCGAAGACACCTTATTTATCTTCAAAAAATTTATTTTTGTTTAACCATGTGTTTGTGACCACCCATATAAGAGAAAACCTTGGAAAACATGAGAGGGCAAATTTTGGGGTACAACACCTAGTCTCTTTTATTTTGAGAACATTGTTACGCAATGCATTTCGTACATCATGACATCGCATACAGCTAACTCTTTACCTTTCCAGGAAAGATCAATCGGCGAACATTATCAACTACTTATATGACCTGACAATGTTTTCAAAGGCTACACCTGACGAAGGGCTACTTCAGCATTTTCCTCATAAGGTAATTCTCAAGTACAAACATCAGATGGTTCAGTTTAAATCGACCAATGATTTATCCCGATTCTTTTCCGATAGACACCTTTCTCTGGTTCAATTTAAATCGCCCAAAGATTTATTCTGATTCTTATCCAGTTAAAGACAATTATAGACCTCTGCTGGTTCATTTTAAATCGACCAATGATTTATCCTGATGCTTTTCGAGTAAACACTTTTCTCTAGTTCAGTTTAAATTGCCCAAAGATTTATTCTGATTCTTATCCAATTAAAGACAATTATAGACATCTGCTGGTTCAGTTTAAATCGACCAATGATTTATCCTGATTCTTTTCCATTGGACATTTTTCTGGTTCAGTTCAAATCGCCTGAAGATTTATTCTGATTCTTATCCAGTTAAAGACAATCAAGACCTTTCTCTGGTTCAGTTTAAGTCTCTCAAAGATTTATTCTGATTCTTATCTAGTTAAAGTTAAGTACAAACATCTGCTGGTTCAGTTTAAATTGACCAATGATTTATCCTGTTTCTTTTCCAGTAGACACTTCTGCTGGTTCAGTTTAAATCAACCAAAGATTTATTCTGATTCTTATCCAGTTGAAGACAATCAAGATCTTTCTCTGGTTCAACTTAAATCGCTAAAAGATTTATTCTGATTCTTATCCAGTTAAAGATAATTATAGACCGTGGCTAGTTCAGTTTAAATCGACCAATGATTTATCCTGATTATTTTCCAGTAGGAACTTTTTCTGGTTTAGTTTAAATCGCCTGAAGATTTATTTTGATTCTTATCCAGTTAAAGACAATCAAGACCTTTCTCTGGTTCAGTTTAAATCATTAAAATATTTATTCTGATTCTTATCCAGTTAAAGTTAATTATAGACATCTGCTGGTTCAGTTTAAATCGACCAATGATTTATCCTGATGCTTTTCAAGTAGACCTTTCTCTGGTTCAACTTAAATCGCTCGAAGATTTATTCTGATTCTTATCCAGTTGAAGAAAATCAAGACCTTTCTCTGGTTCATCTTAAATCGCTCAAATATTTATTATGATTCTTATCCAGTTAAAGATAATTATAAACCTCTGCTGGTTCAGTTTAAATCGACCAATGATTTATCCCGATCATTTTCCAGTAGGCACTTTTTCTGGTTCAATTTAAATCACATGAAGATTTATTATGATTCTTATCCAGTTAAAGACAATCAAGACCTTTCTCTGGTTCAGTTTAAGTCGCTCAAATATTTTTTTCTGATTCTTATCCAGTTAAAGTTAAGTACATACATCTGCTGGTTCAGTTTAAATCAACCAATGATTTATCCTAATGCTTTTTTAGTAGACCTTTCTCTGGTTCAATTTAAATCAACCAAAGATTTATTCTGATTCTTATCCAGTTGAAGACAATCAAGACCTTTCTCTGGTTCGGCTTAAATTGCTCAAAGATTTATTCTGATTCTTATCCAATTAAAGTTAAGTACAAACATCTACTGGTTCAGTTAAATCGGCCAATGATTTATCCTGATGCTTTTCTAGTAGGCCTTTCTCTGGTTCAGTTTAAATCAACCAAAGATTTATTCTAATACTTCTTCCAATTGAAGTCAACAATTATTTTGGATGGCATATTGTGATCGGTGGATCTGGAACTGACTGTTTAACGCTGGTTCGCGAAATGTCGCGGTAAGCAAGAGTCGCCACCGTCTTTTATTTTCTCCAAATGGAAAGGACAAAAGCACAGAAAAATTCCTTATAGAGATTGCTCTCGGTTCGGGAGGTAGATTATAGAAAGGGAAGGTGTTAGCACCCTTTCTATCCATGGGCTCTTAGATACTTGCTCATTTGTGTTTTCAAAATTGTTTGTTTGCTTTTCAACTGTGGGTTTTAAAAAGTTTCTTTGGAAATTCCAGTTCGACTCTTGTATCGGTCCTCAAGAGTGTTTGAAAAATTGCTTTCGAAAGCTTTTTGAAAAGGTGTCGGTGTGAAAAGTATTTTTGATTTGTTTTGAAATTTAGAGCAAGTATCTAGAGTCGTCTACCTACCCTAAGGAATTCGTCTGTGTAAATGTCCTTTAAAGTAGTGCCATCCCACCATTGAGAGGTAGGTAGCACCACCGTTGGAGGTGTTCGGGTCGATTCGAGGTTCGGGACATGGTGATCACCAGAGCAATAGGAAGATACCTTAGAAGCTACCCTCATGCCAGGTTCCCGGATCATGAGGACTTACTAAGACATCCTCTACTCGACGATCACCTTTCGAGGCAAGGCAACAGTGAGGCGTACCCTAGGGGTGGTGTGTGACTTGTGTGTCGTTTTCGGATATTTGTCTTGTTCATGTTATTGGTGTTCTACGCTTGATTTTATTTAAGGCCATTCATTCTTGCATGCTTTGTTTAACAGTTAAAAATTGCGAGGAAAAGTAAATCTAAAGCTATTACAAATGGCGCGGGTCCACATCGCCAAAATTAACCAGGACCCGATTTGACAGAAAGTAAATAAAGCGAAGAAAATAAAGAATTGAAAAGTGCGAGAAGTAAATATTACAAGGCTTCGGGAGAAGTACATAATTATTTAAGCGAAATAAAATAAATATGCGAAATTAAACAATTAAAAATATGGGCGTTGGACCCTTTTGCAAAAATTAAAGTTAATGAGGAATTAAAATTAAAATTAAAAGAAAGAAAGAATTTGTTTTTGGTGTTTTTTAGTGTTTTAAGATTTAATAGAAAAAGAATTAATTAAAACTAAAATAAAATGTTAAACCTAGTTCTAATTATTTTTAAGTTATTAAAAAAAATATTGAAGTTTTTTAACCTAAATGAAACCCTAATTAATTTACAATTTTAATTATGAAAATAAATAAGATAAATAGTATTATTATGAAAAAAGGAAAAAAAATTAAAAAGGAATAAAAATTAATTAAACCTAATTCTATATTTTTTAGATTTTATTATGAAAAGAATTAATATTAAAACCCTAATTTAAAGTTAAATTTATTTACATGCAAATATTAAAATAAAATATTCATTATGTTTTTTTTATCTTTTTCTGAGTTTTTTATGTGTTTTATATTTTGTAAAAATAATTAATTAATTTAAACAAATAAAGAAAATAAAATAATGATTGAAAATAAAACATAAAGAAAATATATAGAATTTGCAAACCAGGGGGGTGGAAGTCCCAAATTAGGAGGTATGATCCAAGAAACTCTGGCCCATTGGAATTTCTGACTTTGTGGACCTTTTTTGCTCACATGCTGGCACGTTGACTCCTGTGTATTGTGTTCTTCAATTCTGAGCCCTTGATCTGTGTCCCTTGGACGCGTGGACGTTGATTTCTGAGCGTGTATGATGATCCTTAACGTAAGCGCTGCATAGGAATTATTATGGAAAAATAATATTGAAATAATGCAGACCTGGGACTCGAACCCAGGTCTTGGATGTTGAAGCAACCAACGCTTGCCAGCTGAGCCACACAATGCATTTGTTATATAATAAGCAAACAAATAATATAAAAGAAAACGGGTTAATGCTTGGAAACGCGCGCGAATTTTCAAACATGCCAATCAGCGTGTGCCACGGCTCCGTCTTCTTCATCATCCCTGCAATATAAAACACACAGGCAACGGTTTTTCACGCGTGGTTTTAGGTGTGCTATTAGAAAATAGCGATTAGGCCTATGGTGTCCATAAATTTGGCGCGATGGGTGCTTCTTCTTCGTCCACATGCGTTGAACTAAATGGTCTTGGTCTCAGCCTCTAATTTTGCCTTATTGCAAAAGCCCTAATTTAACATCCTGCAAACCCTAGAAATCAAACATGGCGAAATCTCGTATACAGCATAATAATTCAATTAAACATAATGGTTAGCTTTAGAATCTCATAATGAACATGAATTAATGAATAAAAAATGCAAAAGATGCGTGAATCATGATGCACGATTGTCAATTTTTCTTGATGCAGTTCCGGTTCATGTTACCAATTCTTGGGGTTTGAATGGATGTTTTTGATTGGAATGTATTCAGGGGACCTTGAGGAAGCTATTGAAACAAATCTTATGCTTTGAATCGACCTGTAAAGATGATTTCAGATTTGAGTTTTTAGAGGATTTTTCCAAGTTTGTCAATGGCCTTTGAGCGCAGCTTTGTGTCCATCTTGATTAGGGTTGTGATCAGGTATTTGTATGGAGTCTATTAGGTCACAAAAACTCAATCAAATCTCTTGTAATCTTTGTTTTGGAAATTTGATTTTCTTAAGGATCTTTTCATATCTTTTTCATGTGTTCTTGTGTCAATTATGATCCAATCACCCCAAATCTTTCCTAATTTGCATTTGCACGAAATATTGAGCCTAAAACATGTATAAAAAGATTGGTTAGGTTAAGTTAGATATTTTTCACATATTTAAATGATTTAAATGAATTAATATAAATAATAATTCAAATAAATAAATAAAAAATGAGAAAATACTTCCCTTTGGGCCAAGTGGTCGTGCACATGCTTAGAATGATGAATCATGGAAGAAAAATGGGCCCATTAGCAATTTTAGGTCATTTGAATCAATGTTGACTTTTCAAAATATCCAAAAATTTCCCAACTTCCACAAGGCATAACTTGCTCAATTTTTAAGCTTTTCTCATGTTCTTGGACATTTTGGAAAGGTCTTTGAGTCCTATAACCAATGACTTTGGTCCCATGTCATTTTGATTTACCAATCTCAAGTTATGGCCTTTGACTTAAAGTCCCTTTTTGTTGACTTTTGAAAATGGCCTATAATGTTGAAATTGATAACTTTTTGTGAGAGCATTTCTTGGACTTGAAGTATGAAGATGAGTTGTAGGAAATGTCTTTATCTTCAAAATGAGCTTTGGATGGAATTTTTCTGATAATCCATGTGAAAGTTATGCCCTGGTCAATTTCAGTTGACTTTTTCAACTGTCCAAATAAGGAAACTTTTGCATCTTGATGATTTTCTGAGCCAAATTTTGAGAATCACGATCAAGCATTGATCAAATGATGTTTGTGGCTTTAAAATGATATGTTGACCAAAAATTTGAACTTTTGACTGTCAAATGACCATTTTGCCCCTACAGTTGACTGTAGTGCAATTAGGGTTTTTGACTGTGAAATTTTGAGCTGAATGCTTTGAAACTTGATATGAGGATGCTTGACCACATTTGTAAGCATGTGAGGCTTGATTGGGCCTTTGAAAACTTCATTTTCTTGATCAGAACACAAACCCTAGTTTTGACTGTATGGGAGACCTTTGCACTGTGCCACCCTTGGGGAACTCTGTGACTTGACTTGGCAATTTTCTTGAAAAATATGGGAGGGCAAATTTTGGGGTACAACAGTTGCCCCTGTTCAATCTTCTTAGACCTGAGGATGCAGATTGGCTGACGTGCCTTTCGTAATCCGAGGGTAGAAGATGATTGGACACTAGAGTGCCCAAAAATTTGCGCTCACATGTTAGCAGTGTGATGGGAATGGGCTTATAGATGCCATCTGGATGTTGATCGCGTAGGAGATTCCTTAGCGAGAACCTGCATACCTGCAAAAGAAAAATGAGTACCTGACACGTCGCAGGAGTTGGTTTTCAGATGCTTGGTATAGATGTGTCCTGACTGGTTACAGGAGCTGAATCTGGAGCTTCAAAAGATGATGAATGAACCAGGTATGGTTACTGCCTTAGCATGAATGGTAAGAGAACCTTGGGCGACTTTAACTTCAACAACGCTCGTTGAGAAAATCTTGGGTGTCTTCTACTGGGATAAGAATCAGGGAGATCTTAGGGTCGATCTGACTGAACCAGAGAAGGCCTTTGACTGGATAAGCATCAGGAAAATCTTAGGGTCGATCTAACTGAACCGGGCAAGGTCTTGAAATCTTCAACTGGACAAGAATCAGGGAGATCTTAGGGTCGATCTGACTGAACCAGAGAAGGCCTTTGACTGGATAAGCATCAGGAAAATCTTAGGGTCGATTTAACTGACCGGACAAGGTCTTGGAATATCTTCAACTGGATAAGCATCAGGGAGATCTTAGGGTCGATCTGACTGAACCAGAGAAGGCCTTTGACTGGATAAGCATCAGGAAAATCTTAGGGTCGATTTAACTGAACCGGACAAGGTCTTGGAATATCTTCAACTGGATAAGCATCAGGGAGATCTTAGGGTCGATCTGACTGAACCAGAGAAGGCCTTTGACTGGATAAGCATCAGGAAAATCTTGGGTTCGATTTAACTGAACCGGACAAGGTCTTGAAATATCTTCAACTGGACAAGCATCAGGGAGATCTTAGGGTCGATCTGACTGAACCAGAGAAGGCCTTTGACTGGATAAGCATCAGGAAAATCTTGGGGTCGATTTAACTGAACCGGACAAGGTCTTGAAATCTTCAACTGGATAAGCATCAGGGAGATCTTAGGGTCGATCTGACTGAACCAGAGAAGGCCTTTGACTGGATAAGCATTAGGAAAATCTTAGGGTCGATTTAACTGAACCGGTCTAGGTCTTGAAATATGATTGAGAATTTAGCTGAATCTTTCCTGAAAGGTAAAAGTCAGTCATATGCAATGCATGACATGGATCAAGCAATGATGTTCTCAACATAAATGAGATTTGTATGATATGATGTGTCTATGCATGCTATAATGATGTATGTGATGTTTTATGTATGTTTTTGTCTAGGAAAGTGAATCCTTGACGGGTGCCGGGAAGTCGTATCCTGGGCTGATGTTGAAGAATAGATTTTGCTTTCGCTGGGAATGATAGTTGCAAGAATACCGGTAGGAGGAGATAACTCCGTTGAGGAAGAAACTTGGCAAATGGAGGATTCTGCGGGGAGAAAAGATACTCTAGCGACCATACTGGGAAGCAATACTCTGTGGGAAGAGGGATGCCTTGCTGAGTGTTGATAATTGTTTGCTGGGGATAGGAAGACTTTGTCGACGACGCTCTTTCCGTGGCTTTTGGCTGAGGATAACCCAGTTATATCCTGTTAAGGAAATAACTCTTTGAATAAAGCCGGACGACGCGTTCGTGCTCTGCGAAGGATAAGCTTCCAGAATTTACTGGGGATAAGCTTACTGCTTGGGGATATAGATTCCAAATTTCCTGGGGAACTGAATTGGACTCTTTTGGGGAGTTTTGAACTGCTGGGGAAGTGACTCCTTTGAATGTCTGGTATACCGCCGGGGAACAATCTTTAGACCAAGACTGCCGGGGATGCTTGTTAAGAATATATGCTGCTGGGGAATGTTTGAGATCGGCTGGAGGATACTCAACTTCCTTGAGATTTGATAATTTTGCTTGGAGAGGAATATACTGTTTTGCTGAACCACTCTCTGGGGATTTAATATGTGCTTGGTCGTGTTCTTTAGCTGAACCTACCTTGGTACTTTGGAGGATAGAACAATTAGACTGCTCAGACAACTCTTTTATTGCCCCTGTTTCTAGTGTCACCTGTAATTAATCCTTTGTTTCGTATGCAAATATTTATGAGTTAGCAAATTATTGTTAATGCATATATCACAAATTGAACCTTGGACGTTCTTCACAAAACAAAACAGAAAAAGAAAAACACTTGGCATGTTTAATTGAAGATATATTTGTATTGATTTTTGAATGGCCTGAAAATAGGCGTTTTGTATACAAGAGGCTGACGTCCTAGTAAGAGGACGCCGCCGAACAAAAGAGTTTATACAAATTTTGTACAAAAGAAAATAAAACAGCTGTGTGAAGTGAATGATCCCACTGGGTTTCAACTCTGCTATTGCCTTTATAACTCCGAGCGTCTCATCACTTGATGACCTTGGTTGAAGGTGAAGCTGACTGATCGATGCCGTCTGAACTTGATGTAGATACCGGATTCTGGATGCAAAGTGATCAATGAGACATAATATTACGCTTTATCCCTAATTTTTGCCTGGACTGCCCTTTCGGGTTTTCAGTCCACCGGGATACCCATTTTTGCCCAAGCCGCCTTTTCAGGTTTTCGACTTGCCGGGTGTACAGATTTTTTTCATTTTCATCCCTTCATTTTGCCCGAACCCTTTTGGTTCGACGGGAAGCCCTAATTTTTGCCTAGGCATGTCAGCCTAGCGGGTCTTTTTTCATGCGTAGTATTTTTTTACTATGTCTGCATTGGCGGGGTGAGGAAGGTCGTCACCATCCATGTTGGTCAATATCATGGCTCCTCCTGAGAACACATGCTTAACCACAAATGGCCCTTCATACGTAGGGGTCCATTTGCCCCTTGGATCACTCTGAGGAAGTATGATTCTCTTGATTACCAGATCCCCAACTTGATACTCCTGCGGTCTAACTTTTTTGTTAAATGCCCTGATCATCCGTTTCTGATACGTCTGACCATGACAGATAGCAGCAAGTCTTTTTTCGTCAATGAGGTTGAGTTGATCAAGTCGTGTCTGGATCCAATCATCTTCGTTCAGATTTGCATCCTTCATTATCCGGAGAGAGGGTATCTGCACTTCGATCGGTAAGACTGCCTCCATACCATAAACCAGAGAGAAAGGAGTTGCCCCGGTTGACGTCCTAGCTGAGGTACGGTACCCATGTAGAGCGAACGGTAACATCTCGTGCCAATCTTTGTAAGTCACTGTCATCTTCTGCACGATTTTCTTGATGTTCTTGTTAGCTGCTTCTACAGCCCCATTCATCTTCGGTCTGTAAGGAGAAGAATTGTGGTGCTGTATCTTGAACTGTTCGCAGAGCTCAGCGATCATCTTATTGTTCAGATTGGTACCGTTGTCTGTAATAATCCGCTCAGGGACACCGTACCGACAGATCAGGTTGTGCCGAATGAACCGTGCCACAACAGTCTTGGTTACCGTAGCATAGGATGCTGCCTCTACCCACTTCGTGAAATAATCAATCGCCACTAGGATGAAGCGATGTCCATTGGATGCTGTAGGTTTAATCTCGCCGATCATATCTATGCCCCACATTGCAAACGGCCAAGGCGCAGTCAGAACATTCAGGGGAACCGGAGGAACATGCACCTTATCTGCATAAATCTGGCACTTGTGGCATGTCCTGGAGTGTTGGTAGCAGTCAGCTTCCATTGTGGACCAGTAATATCCTGCCCGTAGGATTTTCTTAGCCATCGTATGTCCACTGGAATGCGTACCAAAGGTCCCTTCATGTAGCTCTTCCATGATCCGTTCTGCTTCAGTTTTATCCACACAGCGCAGTAAGGTTGAATCATGGTTTCGCTTGTACAAGATGCCGTTGCTTATGAAGAACTTGGCTGCAAACCTCCTCAGGAACTTCTTATCATTGACAGAGGCACCTTCAGGGTATTCCTGAGCTTCCAGGTATCTCTTCACTTCGTGGTACCAAGGCTTCTCAGTCACCAATTCAGTTTCGAGATCACAACAGTATGCCGGTTCGTCCAGTTTCCAGATGATGATCTGGGGAGCCTCATTATCCCATTTGACCTTGAACATTGAAGACATTGTAGCTAACGCGTCCGCTAGCTGATTCTCTTCTCTTGGAAAGTGCTCAAAGGTTATCTCTGTGAAGTGGGGAATCAGGGTCAACACACATTCTCTGTAAGGAATCAGGTTAGGATGTTTCGTATCCCACTCCCCTTTGATCTGGTTGATCACAAGAGCGGAATCTCCGAAGACACTTAGAAATTTGATCCTTAGGTCAATCGCAGCTTGAAGACCCATGATGCACGCCTCATACTCTGCCATGTTGTTGGTACAGTTGAAACATAGCCGGGCAGTGAGTGGAGTATGAGTACCTTGAGGAGATATGATGATGGCGCCGATACCATTTCCCAAAGCATTGGAGGCTCCGTCAAAGTGCATAGACCATCGGGATCCTGGTTCAGGTCCTTCATCCGGTCCAGGCACTTCACAATCTGTTACTATCATGATGCTTTCATCCGGAAACTCGAAGTTCATTGATTGATAATCATCTACAGCTTGATGAGCCAGGTGGTCTGCCAATACACTTCCCTTGATGGCTTTCTGGGTTGTATATTGAATGTCGTATTCTGTCAAGATCATTTGCCATCTTGCAATTCTCCCAGACAGAGCAGGCTTTTCGAATATGTATTTTATAGGATCCATCTTTGAGATCAACAAAGTAGTGTGAGTCAGCATATACTGTCTCATCCGGCGAGCAGCCCATACCAAAGCGCAGCAAGTTTTCTCAAGCAGTGAGTATCGGGTCTCACAGTCGGTAAACTTTTTGCTAAGGTAATAAATGGCATGCTCTTTTCGGCCAGACTCGTCATGCTGCCCCAGCACACACCCCATTGAGTTGTCCAGCACTGTCAGATATAGTATCAGAGGTCTCCCTTCAACCGGTGGCATAAGGATAGGTGGTTCTTGGAGATACTCTTTGATTTTGTCAAAAGCAGCCTGACATTCATCATTCCAACGTACTACCTGATCTTTCTTCAGCAGCTTGAAGATTGGCTCACAGGTGGCAGTCAGATGTGAGATGAATCGAGCAATGTAATTCAGGCGTCCTAAAAAGCCTCTGACTTCCTTCTCTGTCCTGGGAACTGGCATCTCTTGAATTGCTTTGACCTTAGCAGGGTCCACTTGAATACCTTTATCGCTGACCACGAAGCCTAGTAACTTTCCAGATCTTACCCCGAAGGTGCACTTGTTCGGGTTCAATCTCAGCTTGTATAGTTTCAACCGGTCAAACAATTTCTGCAGATGATCTAAGTGCTCTTCCTCAGTCTGGGACCTAGCGATCATGTCGTCCACATACACCTCTATCTCGTGATGGATCATGTCATGAAATAAAGCAACCATGGCACGTTGGTAGGTTGCCCCAGCGTTCTTCAACCCGAATGGCATGACCTTGTAACAGATGGTGCCCCATTGAGTAACAAATGTAGTTTTTTCCATGTCTTCAGGTGCCATCTTGATCTGATTGTAACCTGAAAAGCCATCCATGAAAGAGAATACTTTGTGCTGAGCTGTATTATCAACAAGGACATCGATGTGAGGTAAGGGGAAGTCATCTTTGGGGCTGGCCCTGTTCAGATCCCTGTAATCGACACACATTCTGACCTTTCCATCCTTCTTAGGTACCGGCACCACATTAGCAACCCACTGAGGGTAAGAAGTCACTGCAAGGAACCCAGCATCAAACTGTTTCATAACCTCGGCCTTAATCTTCTCAGCCATCTCTGGACGCATCCGATGGACCTTTTGCTTAACTGGAGGGCAGTCTTCCTTAGTTGGTAAGTGATGGACCACAATATCGGTATCCAACCCGGGCATGTCTTCGTAGGACCACGCAAAGATCTCCATATAATCATGTAACATCTTGGTTAACCGTTGCTTCACGCTGAGCTCTAGGTTGGCACCAATCTTTACCTCTTTCATGTCTGCCTCAGTACCCAAGTTTATTGTTTCCACTGGCTCTTCATGGGGTTGAATGGCCCTCTCTTCCTGAAGCAACAGTCTTGCAAGCTCGCCAGGCACTTCGCAATCATCTTCACCTTCGTCTTCGGCTAAGTTGATCAGTTTTTCGAAGTCATAATTGGCAGTAGCAGGGTTGTTATCAGTGAGATCCAGAGTGGATTGAAACCTGTATGAGTGAGTGTGTGTGTAAATACAGCTGTTTTGAAAATTATGTAAAGGAAAAGAAAGACAGAAAAGGAGCACAATATTTGCAATGCGAAAAATACGTCCAAGATTTTCATTCATGATATATGAAATGACAGTTTGTATGCCCTCACAAATAGAACCACGGTGCCTCGGGTAAGACACCGGGCCATAGAGTTTATCATTGTTTATTACAGATACCAAAAACATAGGAATTCATTACTTAGTAACAAGAGAAACAGATAAGTTGTCCTTTGCACTCCAATTGTTGAGTCCACCGTCGGTTGCCGGGTAGATCCAGCTATCAAACTCAGCTTCATCAACTTCCTCTTCGTCCCCAATAGCATTAACTCCATGAGCAGGTAGGGGAGCTGTCACTACATTAGGTTTCTCAGATGCCTCAAACTGTACCTCCTTGGCGTCAATAAGGTCCTGCAGCTTGTTCTTTAACGCCCAACAGTCATCAGTAGAATGCCCGGGCTATCTGAATGGTAAGCACAACGAGCATTCGGGTTGTACTTGGGAGATGCAGTATTTGGAAACTTTGGCGCCTCCCTGACAGTCACTAAATTGGTTGAGAGCAACTGTGGCAGGATCTGTGATAAAGTCATGCTTAAGCGGGTGAATTCTCTCCGGGGTCTTTCAACCTTTTGAGGATTAGTTGGCCGAGGAGCGGCAGCAGGCTTAGCAATCATTACCGCACTGACAGATTGGCGGTGCTCATGTCTCTCTGATTTCCTGGAACCATATACGGCACTAGACTCCTTCTTGAAGGGTTTCTTCTCAGAACTGGATGATGCACCCTTCGGAATTTTTCCAGATTTTAACCCAGCCTCAATCCTCTCTCCAGTCAAGATTAGATCAGTGAACCCTGCAGATGAATTCCCGATGAGATGGTTGAAAAACGGCCCAGATAGGGTCCCCAAGAACATGTCCACCAACTCCCGATCAGTCAACGGTGGCTGCACCCTGCCGGCCAGGTCTCTCCACTTCTGAGCGTACTCTTTAAAACCTTCACTTACGCCTAACGACATACCCTGGAGCTGGGTACGTGTAGGGGCAAGGTCGGCATTATATTGATACTGCTTGTAGAAAGCAGTAGCCAACTCCTCCCAGTTACGAACCTTGGTCCCATCCAGCTGATAGAACCATTCGAGATGAGTCCCTGAAAGACTCTCCTGGAAGAAGTGGATCCATAAATTCTTATCCGCAGAGTACGGCTGAATTTTCCGAACATAGGACCTTAAATGCAGCTTGGGACAAGACGCCCCGTCATACTTAGAGAAGGATGGTGCTTTGAACTTGTGGGGGATGATCACACCAATTGACAAACCCAGATCTCCGAAATCCAGCCCTGGTACCTGTTGAACCTCCATAGCTTTCAACCTATCCTCCAGTTGCTTGTATCTGTCGTCTGCAGGAGGGTACTGCTCTTCATCAAAATCTGTCTCGTTGTCGGAGACTACCGGACTAGGGACCTTTACTTCTGCCTGAGAAGGACTCTTGCCAACAGAAGAACCAGCCTCTTCATGCTGCAGAGTATTGCCAAACCTTCGGCCCGAGTTGAACAGAACAGTTCTTCTCTTCTTCTTCTTCTCCTTCTTCAGGAGCATAGCCTTCAGTTCTTCTTGGCCTTGAGCTAGACCCTTGATTAATTCTTGAAACTGCGCATTCTGCGCCTGAAGAGCCTTGTTTGATGTCTCAGTTGATGCAGATTCGGGATTCATGATGCTGAAATAAACAGCGAAGAACTGTAAGCAACCTGAAAAGAGGAAAAACCTGCTATGCACATGATGAATGAGATGTGTTCATGCAATGCATTCAAGGGTTCGAAAATTCAACTTTGTTGTAGACAAAAAGGAACACACGTTATCATTAAAGAAATCATTGTTTAATACATCAAAGCCTCATGGGCAAAAGTACAAAAATCAAATCAATCCCAAAATACACTGCGCATCCTCTTTGGAGCTATGTAAGTGTTGAGATTCCTCTCCTCATGCAACAGGCGGGTGAGTTCCAAGACCTTCTTTTCACTGGCATGTAGACTGGTCTCAAGAGAATTCCTTTCCTCCTTAAGCTGGATCCATCTCTTCTGCATCTCCTCCCAGGATGTGGGCATATCAGGGTGCTGAATAGTGTAGGACACTTCCCCTTCCAAGACTGGTTCTTTGATTACTGGGAGCATATGAGGATAAGGCATCACTAACTTCTGGGAGCGGGCGCGTACCCACTTGAGATAAGGCTCCAAAGGGATGGAGTTCCTGTGCCCCAGTGTCTTGCTGTCTATCCTACTTGGCATCCTCCAGGCTCTGATGAATCTCTGGCGAAGTCCTTGAGTATCATTGTCGAAGTCAAAAACTATGTCAGGAACTAACATGTCATGAGGACCATCCTTCCGAGCATAACCAAACTGTCTCCAAGCCAGGCATGGGCTATAAGTAATACCTCCTCTGATTCCAAGTAAAGGAACATTAGGGTACTCTCCGCAACGATCGATGATAGTGACATCTTCTCTAGACCTAGGGCACCAATGTATATCTGCATGCGTAAGAGTCATCAACCGCTGTGACCATCTCAAACCCCGCTCATTCTTCAAGACTGATTGTGGAAGGTGCGAAATAAACCACCTTCCCAGGAGAGGAGTGCAACACATAAGGACACCTCTTTTTCTCATGGTTCGAGTGTAACATGAGTGAAGGATGTCCCCCAGCAACGTAGGTATAGGATTCCTGGACATAAAGATCTGAACAGCACTGATATCAATAAGCTGATCTGGATTAGGGAACAACACCAAACCATAAACAAGGAGGGCCACAACCTCTTCAAAAGCTTGCAAATCAAGGGAGTTCCAACATTCATGGGCCTTTTCAAACAGAAACCTGGCTAAGAACCCTTTGATACCACTTCTGACTTCCCAATGTCCCTTGAGGTCAGATGATTGTAGGTGCAAGGCTTTAGCAATCTCTTCAAGCTTAGGTTCCTTTTCTGTACCGTTGAAGGGTAGCTGATCAAGGATAGGGATCTTCAGGAGCCGGGAGAACTCCTCCAATGTAGGTACCAACTGATAATCCAAGAAGGTGAAACAGTGATGCAGAGGGTCAAAGAATTGGAACAGGACCTTGGTCATATCTTCCTCAATGTTGGTGTTGACCAAGCTGATGAGGCTTCCATGTCTTTCACTGAATGAAGAGTTCTCGGGAATCCTGGATATAAGCTCCTTAAGCTGAGGAGGGATCCTTACAAGACTGATTTGAATTGTCTTTCTACGAACAGTTTCCATGTCCTACAAAACAAGAACAAAGATGAAAATTCGAACCCCTGAAATGGTTAGTCAATGCATATGATGCTGGATGATGTCATGATGCTATGATTAAACACACCACAGATATTTACAAAGACAAACATGTAAGGCACACAAGGCACACAAGACAAGCCCTTAAGGTTTAAGGCCAGCATGGGGTCTGGGTAGTACCCTCTTGAAGTTGGTGGGTTCAACCTGTCCTAATCAAAGTAACCGGGTTCTAAGGTTCCCAATATCACGGGATTGCTTTCATTGTTCATCGTTTCGATTTAGCCACTGAACTGGCGACCGAAATATTCCAGGAAAGCAACCCTCAATTGAGCGTAGTATCGAGTATCAACCAACCTCGGACTGCACCAAAGTCAGTTATCTCACTACCCTAAAGAGGCCAGGATAGTTCAATTAAGGTTCCTAAGGTCTGTTGATGCTTCACGACACCACGCGGAGGCCCCGTACTCTCCTTGACTGAACTCAAGGGTTACCGGTACACACCAAAGTGCCACATCAACGTAGCAGACTGTTTCAACCATGTCGGTATACCCCGCACAGTTCCCTCACAGCCTTGTTGCTACTTTCTAAGAAAGGTATCCCCCAGATCCGGGTTAGGATCTATAGAACTCCCAAGCAACCCACAATAATAAAGCACACAAAGAAGACAATTGAAAACATAGTTATGACCTAGCCCTAAGGTACACCCCACTTTAAGTTTTATCCCCAGCAGAGTCGCCAGTTCTGTGATCGGTGGATCTGGAACTGACTGTTTAACGCTGGTTCGCGAAATGTCGCGGTAAGCAAGAGTCGCCACCGTCTTTTATTTTCTCCAAATGGAAAGGACAAAAGCACAGAAAAATTCCTTATAGAGATTGCTCTCGGTTCGGGAGGTAGATTATAGAAAGGGAAGGTGTTAGCACCCTTTCTATCCATGGTTATCCATGGGCTCTTAGATACTTGCTCATTTGTGTTTTCAAAATTGTTTGTTTGCTTTTCAACTGTGGGTTTTAAAAAGTTTCTTTGAAAATTCCAGTTCGACTCTTGTATCGGTCCTCAAGAGGGTTTGAAAAATTGCTTTCGAAAGCTTTTTGAAAAGGTGTCGGTGTGAAAAGTATTTTTGATTTATTTTGAAATTTAGAGCAAGTATCTAGAGTCGTCTACCTACCCTAAGGAATTCGTCTGTGTAAATGTCCTTTAAAGTAGTGCCATCCCACCATTGAGAGGTAGGTAGCACCACCGTTGGAGGTGTTCGGGTCGATTCGAGGTTCGGGACATGGTGATCACCAGAGCAATAGGAAGATACCTTAGAAGCTACCCTCATGCCAGGTTCCCGGATCATGAGGACTTACTAAGACATCCTCTACTCGACGATCACCTTTCGAGGCAAGGCAACAGTGAGGCGTACCCTAGGGGTGGTGTGTGACTTGTGTGTCGTTTTCGGATATTTGTCTTGTTCATGTTATTGGTGTTCTACGCTTGATTTTATTTAAGGCCATTCATTCTTGCATGCTTTGTTTAACAGTTAAAAATTGCGAGGAAAAGTAAATCTAAAGCTATTACAAATGGCGCGGGTCCACATCGCCAAAATTAACCAGGACCCGATTTGACAGAAAGTAAATAAAGCGAAGAAAATAAAGAATTGAAAAGTGCAAGAAGTAAATATTACAAGGCTTCGGGAGAAGTACATAATTATTTAAGCGAAATAAAATAAATATGCGAAATTAAACAATTAAAAATATGGGCGTTGGACCCTTTTGCAAAAATTAAAGTTAATGAGGAATTAAAATTAAAATTAAAAGAAAGCAAGAATTTGTTTTTGGTGTTTTTTAGTGTTTTAAGATTTAATAGAAAAAGAATTAATTAAAACTAAAATAAAATGTTAAACCTAGTTCTAATTATTTTTAAGTTATTAAAAAAAATATTGAAGTTTTTTAACCTAAATGAAACCCTAATTAATTTACAATTTTAATTATGAAAATAAATAAGATAAATAGTATTATTATGAAAAAAGGAAAAAAAATTAAAAAGGAATAAAAATTAATTAAACCTAATTCTATATTTTTTAGATTTTATTATGAAAAGAATTAATATTAAAACCCTAATTTAAAGTTAAATTTATTTACATGCAAATATTAAAATAAAATATTCATTATGTTTTTTTTTATCTTTTTCTGAGTTTTTTATGTGTTTTATATTTTGTAAAAATAATTAATTAATTTAAACAAATAAAGAAAATAAAATAATGATTGAAAATAAAACATAAAGAAAATATATAGAATTTGCAAACCAGGGGGGTGGAAGTCCCAAATTAGGAGGTATGATCCAAGAAACTCTGGCCCATTGGAATTTCTGACTTTGTGGACCTTTTTTGCTCACATGCTGGCACGTTGACTCCTGTGTATTGTGTTCTTCAATTCTGAGCCCTTGACCTGTGTCCCTTGGACGCGTGGACGTTGATTTCTGAGCGTGTATGATGATCCTTAACGTAAGCGCTGCATAGGAATTATTATGGAAAAATAATATTGAAATAATGCAGACCTGGGACTCGAACCCAGGTCTTGGATGTTGAAGCAACCAACGCTTGCCAGCTGAGCCACACAATGCATTTGTTATATAATAAGCAAACAAATAATATAAAAGAAAACGGGTTAATGCTTGGAAACGCGCGCGAATTTTCAAACGTGCCAATCAGCGTGTGCCACGGCTCCGTCTTCTTCATCATCCCTGCAATATAAAACACACAGGCAACGGTTTTTCACGCGTGGTTTTAGGTGTGCTATTAGAAAATAGCGATTAGGCCTATGGTGTCCATAAATTTGGCGCGATGGGTGCTTCTTCTTCGTCCACATGCGTTGAACTCAATGGTCTTGGTCTCAGCCTCTAATTTTGCCTTATTGCAAAAGCCCTAATTTAACATCCTGCAAACCCTAGAAATCAAACATGGCGAAATCTCGTATACAGCATAATAATTCAATTAAACATAATGGTTAGCTTTAGAATCTCATAATGAACATGAATTAATGAATAAAAAATGCAAAAGATGCGTGAATCATGATGCACGATTGTCAATTTTTCTTGATGCAGTTCCGGTTCATGTTACCAATTCTTGGGGTTTGAATGGATGTTTTTGATTGGAATGTATTCAGGGGACCTTGAGGAAGCTATTGAAACAAATCTTATGCTTTGAATCGACCTGTAAAGATGATTTCAGATTTGAGTTTTTAGAGGATTTTTCCAAGTTTGTCAATGGCCTTTGAGCGCAGCTTTGTGTCCATCTTGATTAGGGTTGTGATCAGGTATTTGTATGGAGTCTATTAGGTCACAAAAACTCAATTAAATCTCTTGTAATCTTTGTTTTGGAAATTTGATTTTCTTAAGGATCTTTTCATATCTTTTTCATGTGTTCTTGTGTCAATTATGATCCAATCACCCCAAATCTTTCCTAATTTGCATTTGCACGAAATATTGAGCCTAAAACATGTATAAAAAGATTGGTTAGGTTAAGTTAGATATTTTTCACATATTTAAATGATTTAAATGAATTAATATAAATAATAATTCAAATAAATAAATAAAAAATGAGAAAATACTTCCCTTTGGGCCAAGTGGTCGTGCACATGCTTAGAATGATGAATCATGGAAGAAAAATGGGCCCATTAGCAATTTTAGGTCATTTGAATCAATGTTGACTTTTCAAAATATCCAAAAATTTCCCAACTTCCACAAGGCATAACTTGCTCAATTTTTAAGCTTTTCTCATGTTCTTGGACATTTTGGAAAGGTATTTGAGTCCTATAACCAATGCCTATGGTCCCATGTCATTTTGATTTACCAATCTCAAGTTATGGCCTTTGACTTAAAGTCCCTTTTTGTTGACTTTTGAAAATGGTCTATAATGTTGAAATTGATAACTTTTTGTGAGAGCATTTCTTGGACTTGAAGTATGAAGATGAGTTGTAGGAAATGTCTTTATCTTCAAAATGAGCTTTGGATGGAATTTTTCTGATAATCCATGTGAAAGTTATGCCCTGGTCAATTTCAGTTGACTTTTTCAACTGTCCAAATAAGGAAACTTTTGCATCTTGATGATTTTCTGAGCCAAATTTTGAGAATCATGATCAAGCATTGATAAAATGATGTTTGTGGCTTTAAAATGATATGTTGACCAAAAATTTGAACTTTTGACTGTCAAATGACCATTTTGCCCCTACAGTTGACTGTAGTGCAATTAGGGTTTTTGACTGTGAAATTTTGAGCTGAATGCTTTGAAACTTGATATGAGGATGCTTGACCACATTTGTAAGCATGTGAGGCTTGATTGGGCCTTTGAAAACTTCATTTTCTTGATCAGAACACAAACCCTAGTTTTGACTGTATGGGAGACCTTTGCACTGTGCCACCCTTGGGGAACTCTGTGACTTGACTTGGCAATTTTCTTGAAAAATATGGGAGGGCAAATTTTGGGGTACAACACATATATAAGCCCATATCCTACAACTCTCTGTCACCTCTCCAAATGGCATATATAACCTCATTCCTGATATAATCAACCAACAATGTTACCTCTTATACATGCGAGTGTAAATTTCTGGGCATTTAAGTGTTCAATCATTTTCTACCTTTAAATCACGAATAGTGGACATGCCAATCTAACTATTCAGGTTTAAGAAGATTGAACAGAGGCGACTGTTGTACTCCAAAATTTTCCCTCCCCTTTTCTTCTCAAGACATTCTTTCAAGGTTTCTCAAATACTCAAGAATCTCAAGGGATGACCAGTCAAATGCTCCTTCTAAGTCAAGAGCATACAACTAGGGTTTTGAGTTTCTCAAGTAATTTTAGTTTGCAAATGTCTCAAGTGGATTTCATGGTTCTCCATATGTCCCCAATAAGGTTCATGTCAAGTTTCAAGTCCTATATCACAAGCTTTCTCAGTCAATGGCTCAGATGATTAAAAATCAACTATATTGGTCAAAAAGTCAACTATGATCAACATACAGTCAAAATTTAATATTTTTGGTCAACATCAATATTTTGAAGTGATATTCATCATTTGATCAAGGGTTGATCATGATTCCCCAAGGAAAGCTCTCAAATCATCAAAAGTCAAGAATTGTCAAATTAAAGTTTCCTTAGGAGAAGTCAACTGAACTTTGACCAGGCATAACTTTCACATACTTCATCAACTTTTCACCAACCAAAGATCATTTTAAATAAAATTCATTTCCTTACAACTTTGTTTTTTTTTCTCAAGTCCAAAAAATGCTTCATTTGAAAGATATGACCTAAAACATTATAGGTCATTTTCAAAAGTCAACAAAAGACACTTTTTGTCAAGGCAACTTACATCAAGATAATGTCTTCAAAAGCATAAATGATAAACATAGAGATTGTAGAGGACATCTAGATCTTTCTAAAAATTCAAAGATCATATTCAAAAGATGAAAACTGAGCAAGTTATGAGTTGAACAATTTGGAATATTTTAAAGAAATCCATGAAATGCAAATTGAGCAAAATTGCAATTTTGAACCAATGAGCCTAACTTTTGATGTTCAAACATGTTCATAAAGGTGTTAGAGGACCTCTAAATCCATTCACATATTTTTTATGATTTTTATTTCTTTTATTTGAATTTTTATTCATTTAAATGCAAATGAAATCAAATAAAATATGAAACAATGGTATAAAGGCTTGGGCTTTTTGTTTCAATCATCCAAATGCCCAAGACAACTCATGACAACTCATGACAACATTTCCAAACTCGTGCAAGACCAATATGGCAAGAAAAATCTCAAGTTTGGCAAGTTTTAAAGTTGTTTGATTCTTGTTTTATCATTGCATCATGGCTTTGATTCTTGCCATATTTGTCAGCTCACTTCACCCTTCTATATAAAGGCAAGCATAGCAACTCAAAAGACCACGAAAATCATTGGCACAAAAGCTCTCAAAAAATTCTCCAAATTCAAAGAAATTGTGAAAATTATATCCCGCATCTCCAACAGTTTTCAAACCGATCCTAGCCGTTCATTGTACTCCTAACGTTACCAGGACCAAACATTATTCTTCGTGAATCAACCCTAGAAGCTGCCCCTACATCAACTTCCGATTGGTAAGTGGGTAAGTTTTGTGTTCTCAAGATTTTCACAGTTTAAATCCTTGTAAACATGTTTATTTCATTCATATGCATTTTCTGCAATTTTCTAACGTTTTACATGTAAGCATGGTATACATAATGCTTTGACCTTCAGACCTTGAAAGATTCAAATCCAGTTCTCCAAATTTATGGTGACCATGGTGCACTCCAAGGTGCGCTCCCCACTGGATCCCACAAGCTCATGGGTTCAGTTATTTTAGGCCTAACGTTTTACTGTTTCTCACCCCCATTTTCTTTTTGCAGCGTGGCCCATTATGTTTTTATTTGTTTTTAATTAACATTTTTAATCTTTTATTTAATCAACAAAAATCAGAAAAAATCATAAAAAAATAAAAAAAAGATTAAGTTTAGGTTTTTCTTAATTAAATTTAATTTTCACAAATAAATTAATTAATTTAAATCATTTTTGAGATTATTTTGTTAATTAAAATTGGTTAGAGTTAGGTTCAAAATCTTTTTTCTAACTAAAATTAAAAACAACAAAAATATTTTTATACTTAGATTTTTTAGAGTTTTAGATATTTCCTCTTTTTTCATTCTCCGGGTGTTATTTATATTTTCATATTATTATTTTTCATAATTTATGTAATTTCCCATAAGGTGTAATAGTTAAAATTAGGGCATTTACATCTTTTCCCCCATTTTGGTTTGTATTCCCCCATCCCGAAGCAATGTAATAGTGCATTTTAATTTTCGCATTTTATTTTTTCCGCACTTGTATATAATAAATTGTTAGATGTATGCTAATAGAATTGCATGACAAGATTTAAAAAAAACGGTAGAATACCTAACATCCAAGACAAATAACTGAAACACAACACACTTTGCACACACACACCTCTAAGGTACCTCCACCTGTTGCCTTCGGAAAATAAACAGTCACGTCTCTCGAACGTGAGAAGATTTAGCAAATACCTTTTTGGTCAAAAGATCATAGTCCCTCGATGACCCTTCGATGTTGCATCGGTAAATGCTATTAGTACCTTAGGGTAATTGCTAAAGCATCTTACGAGTTGCCTTCATAACTGTACGATGACCCTCGCCTGCCCCTCAAACATCCAATGATATGGCTATCTACTAACTAATGGTAGGATATCACTATCTAAAAGAAATGAGGAAAAGAACAAATACCATTCATGTAGGTAGACAACTTGTATTTTCTTGCTCACAAAACAAATTTCTCATACATACACCCTCCTTTCTAAATATTTTCAAAGACAAAAACACTTCGTATGCATTCTCAACGATACGAGAGTAATTACAAAGTTTGCCGCACTAAAGCCTCTTTCTAAAATATTTTCAAAATACACTTACACAAAAAAGCATTTTCAAAGTGAGCTAGCAACTAAAAGCCCATAGATAACTACGGATGGACAGGGTGCTAATACATTCCCTTTCCATAATCTACCCCCCGAACTCAGAATCTTTAAAAGGGTCTTTCCTGTTCTTTTCACCCTTTCCTTTGTTGGATAAAAGAAAATCCGCTGGTGACTCTTGCTAACCACAACATTTGCGATAAAATGCAAAACCAGTAAAGTCAGTTCTTCCACCATATTACACTTGGTAATAAAGCGCATCATTCTACCACAAGGTGATCCCAGGGGAAAATGGACTCCCACCTACGAAGGGCCGTTTGTAGTCAAGAAGATATTTTCGGGCGGTGCTATGATACTGACCATCATAGACGGTGAAGATTTTCCATATCCTGTGAACACGGACATAGTCAAAAGAAACTATACATGAAAACGACTCGTTAGGTTGAGTGGCCTAGGAAATAATAAGGGCATCCCGGCGAACCACAAGGGTTCGGGAAAAAATTAGGGATATATATAAAAAAAAAAATTGTACACCTGGCAAGTTGAAAACCTGAAAAGGCGGCTTGGGAAAAAAGGGTATCCTGGTAGACTGAAAACCCGAAAGGGAATTCCAGACAAAAAATAGAGATTAAAGCGTACTGCTATGTCCTGTCGGATCACTCACAACCAGCTTTGTTACCAAAGTCAAGTTCAAATGGTGTAGATCAGTTCAGTCAACTTCTTCCGACAACAAGTGATGAGATGCTTGAAGACATAACGACAATAGAAGAGTTGAGACTCGACGAGATTATTCCCACATAGCTATTATCTTGTTTTCACTTTGTATTCTTTTCATTTCGCGATGATTTCCTCTTACTAGGATTTTTGTCTCTTTGTAAAAAAATTGCCTGTTTATAGGCAAATTATCAATACAAATACCATTTCAAAATTCAAACTTTTGTTTTACTTTTTCTGTTTTGTTTGCATAAAACGTCCAATGACTAAAATTGAATGAACATATGCATATAAATATGATTAACTGTTAAACAAATGCGTGTATAAAAATATGAATAAGAGTTTTCTCAAGACCCTAGGAGTCGGGATAATGTTCAAGTCGTCCACGTATCCCCACAGAAAGATCCTCACAGGATTATCCCCCACAGAGTCATCTTCACAAATTAATTTTCAACAAAGATACATTCATGGCGAGGCTGAGTTAACCTAATCATACTCACTAGTAAGTCACCCTAGCGGATAAAGGAATATGATCTTTTTCCAGGCAATGTCGCCAACCTAACGGAATTCTAGTATCCATCGGAGATTATGGCATTGGTACAGTTTATGGAAATTCTCTTCCCCAACTTAGTTTATTTCTCCAATACTGTAAAAGCCCTTGCAGATTTATTTTCTCCAGCAGAGCTCATTTCTTCAGCAAAAGTATTCCCTCGGGAGACTATTTCTCCGTCCAGTTTAGGGTTTATTTCCCCAACAAGGTTTATTTCCCCAACATGGTTTATTTCCCTAGCAAAGTTCAATCTCCCCAGTTTGAGTCTATTTCTCTAAATACCGACAAGATTCCCATCTCCATCAAAGAGAAGTATGAACCATTATCCCCAGAGAGTTGCTACTAAATATGGAATCATACCAAATATCGCTTAACCGTATCCTCCCCAGAAGAGTCGACATCCATATCAGAAACTCGGTTAGACAACACCTCGGAAAGTTGTCCATCTCTTTAATCCCCAATCAGGGTATATAAGAATTAAACTCCCCAGTAGAGCGAAGAACGACTGATGTTCCTGAACTCTTCTCCCCAAACAGAAGTTAACATTCCCCAACGGAGTTTCCTCAAACAGGAAGCAATATCCCCATTGAAAACATTCTAGACAAGATTGAAGATACACATATTCTTCATCCCCAGCAACAGTCATGGATTTATTTTCCCCAACAAGATGTTATATGAAGCTACCAATACACTTCAACGATATTTCACATTCATATATCACTTACAAAAATCATAGCATATGCATACAAAACATATATAGCACACTCTCATTTATTTTGAGAATATCATCAAGCAATGCATTCCATACATCAAGACATTGTATACAACTAACCCTTTCAGGTAAAGTCTACAAACAGGAGAATATCATCAACAATTCTTAAACAGGTCGCAGATTAATTCCTAAAACAAGACATGACAACTATCTTTATGACCAGACACAGATTAATTCCTGAAACAAGACAGGGCAACTATCTGTGTAAAATGATTGTAGATCAATTCTCGAAATAGGACGAGGCGACTATCTACGTGAACTGAGTAAAGATTAACTCTCGAAACAGGACGGAGAAACTATCTTCCTTCTTATGGTCAGATAAAGATCAATTCCTAAAACAGGACATGGCAACTATCTTTATCACCAAATGGTATGAACTCCCAAAACAGGACGGGTTTACCTACGAAAAGAAAAGCAAAACAAAGACTAACTCCCGAAACAGGACATGGAAACTATCTTTTTCTCTTTATGGTCAGATAAAGATCAATCCCCGAAACAGGACGGGGCAACTATCTTTATCACCAATGGTATGAATTCCCGAAACAAGACGGGTTTACCAATAAAGCAGATTGTAGATTAATTCCCTAAATAAGACATGGTGACTATCTACATGACAAGAAGATACTCAAACACCTTTCCCAGAGGTTTATTTTGGAAAGCATTCTTCAGATACAATCGAGCATAGACTCATTCTGACACTTCTATCAACAGTTACCTTGGATGGAAGCTATAAGCCCATCTCTGACGACTCTCCGTCACCTCTCGGAATGGCATCTTTAAACCCATTCCCAGTACAATCAACCAAAAGTGTTACTTCTTGCACAAGAGAGCACACATTTCTGGGCACTTAAATTTTCAATCATCTTCTACCCTCAAGTCACGAATAGAGGACATGCCAATCTAACTCTTCAGGTTTAAGAAGATTGAACAGGGGAAGTTGTTGTACCCCAAAATTTGCCCTCCCATTTTTAGTTTAAAATATTCTCCTACGTTTTTTTCCCAAATGCTCAAGGTGGCCCAAGAATTGATCAGACAAACTCTCCTCCTAAGCATTGGGTCCACAACTAGGGTTTGGTATTTCTCAAGCAAGATTGGGTTTTAAAGGTCTCAAATGGTTATCATGATTTCTTCTTCATCAATCAACAAGGCTATTCTTCTCCAAATTCATGGATAAGAGTTTACCTCTCTGTAGACCAGGGTTTCAATCTTTTGTGTTTGAACATGGAGTGAATTAGGGTTTGTGGGTTTCTCCTTAGCATTAAAAATTTCCATGCACCAATTTTCCTCCATATTAAGATTATATGGATTATTGTATTGAAACTTGACAATATGACTCAACTAAGGTTCATTGAAAAGAGATTTAATTTCATGAATACCTTGATCAACTTTCTCCAGTTTAAGCATTCATCTGGGGACTTCTTTGGGGATTGTGAATCAAGCCACATTTATGTAGAATTGGTCAGGAGTTTTCATTCAACAGTTCATCAAGACGAGAGGTTTTCTTATTGATTGAAGAATAAGTATTGAGCTTCCATTTATGGAGAAGAGAGCCATTCCTTCTGGATTTTATTCAAGATTTTTGATTTCAAACATTGAATTGGGATGCAATTTGATTCAAGTACGACATGCATAATGGTTTAGTTCACAAGTTCTTATGGAGGAAGATGGCGCATGAGCATAAGTTGAGATTAAATTACATGGCATCAAGTAAATTTCATCATGGTTCAAACAAGGATCTCTTTCATTTCAAGTTGCAAAAGGTCAGTTATCATTAAAGCTTGTTGTTCAAAATACATTCAAGATTCATTGCAAGTTTTATTCATTCAAGACAAGTTTTATTCAATTTTCATTCAAGTTTCAATCAAGTTCCATTCAAATATACAAAATATCATTCATCAAATTTCAAGAAAAATTATATGTAGTTCATTACCAAAAACTCATCACCATTATAAACGATTTTAATTACTATTACATTTGAACCAAAGATCCTAATCTTCCTAAACCGATCCTAAACCTAACTCTCTATGCCCAAAACCTGTCCAAATCAAGACTTGCAAAGTAGTCCGCAAAAATCGATTCCAAATTGACCACAAAACAACACTTTCTTTCAATAAAATATTTTCAAAACAAACATTTTGTATACATTCTCAATGATACGAGAATCATTACAAAATTGCCGCACTTAGGCGTTTTTTTCAAAATATTTTCAAACATACACAAACACAAAGCATTTCAAAAGTGAGCTAGCGATTAAGAGCCTGTAGATAACTACGAATGAAAAGGGTGCTAACACCTTCCCTTTTCATAACCTACCCCCCTTACTCAGAAAATTCTCAAAAGGTCTTTCCTGTTCTTTTCACCCTTTCCTTTATTGGATAATAGAAAAGTCAGTGGCGACTCTTGCTATCTGCAACATTTGCGATAAAACACAAAACCTAAAAGTCAGTTCTCCCACTGTATTACATAGGTATACAACACTATAGTACTCCATCTCCTTTCTCGTGTCGTACATGAATACCGTAATATATGTCGCCAAGCAAAGTAGGAGTAGGGTCTTTATTTAAGATCTTCACAACCCAAAATACGCCAATAGCCATTGAGTCTATGGAATATGCAGTATTTGGGAATAAAACTAAACCGAATATCAACAACGCCAAGACATCTCCATAAGGTTTCCAGTTATTTTTACTAGCAAAGTATAAAGCCTTAGCTTCTAAGTAGGTCGTTTCTATTCCTTGAATTTCACCATTTACCTTATAATTAAATATAAGGTCAACAAATGGTATTCCTAATGCCTTATCTAAGTCTCCAACCCTGATGACTTGTCCAATTCCTACGTAGGCCCCTTCTTTTATCTTGGAGAACCCTAAAACTTGCTCAAACTCTTCTAGGGTAGGTGTTAACTGGAAGTCTTGGAAACTAAAGTATCTTAGCGGAGGATCATAAAACTGAATAAGGGAAGTGATAGCCTCTACTTTCACCTTCATCTTTAGTACATCAATGATATTGCTATAGCGATGAATAAAATCTTTTCTAGCATTGTTGGGTAGTTTCCCTACGAGGTATCTCACTTTCATCAGATCAGTCATCACGGTGCTAATGCAAAGGGTTGGTTTCTTATAAGTATTCTATTTATGATGCTCACCAAAACATCTCTTTTTTTGATTACTATTATTATTATTATTATTTTAGAAATCCTGCGAATCAGACAAAATAAATGCAAAAATGAATATTTTTAAATGTATGTATGGTAATGCAACATGGTGGTGGGATAATAAGAGGTATCCTTAGTAGGTAGGTTCCTAATTTCGTCCTACAGATATTCTACCCCCCCCCCCCCCCCCCCCAAAAAAAAGGTGGCTTCCTTAAGGATATCATGGATAACACTATAGGGAAAAGACACAAAGGTCTCTCTTAAGTGAAGCCTCTTTATAGACCGAGACTTTCGTCTCATAGGTCTCACCATGAGATTTTATTTTAGGGTTATACAAAGAGTCGTTGGTCAAGTCCCAAAGCCCTACCTCCAAGAGAGTCTAGCCCTCTAAAAGATATTTCTCGGAACTCGACCTACTCTAGGCGAAGTCATCGTAAAAACTCATAGGGATATCAAACCCCCTTGGCCAATTGACAATCCTTCTGCTAAGGTTTGATGTTTTATTTTTGAAATTAAATCACACCAACAACATAAATAATATGATAATGAAATAAAATAGATAAATAAACAGATAAATATATAAAAAAATAAGTAGATATGGAAAGAAAAACATGCCAAAAATAGAAAAAAACCCAAGAAAACCCTAGACCTAAAAAATAAGAAAAACTCTAACCCTAGGATTGTGTCCCCAGCAGAGTCACCAGTTGTCGTAACCGGCAAAAAATATGAGTCACCACCATTAATTTTTGTCCTAAGGACGGGAAATATAACGGAAAACCCTAATCATTTAGAGATTCTAAGTTTGCGAGTTGGTTAGACGAGGGGAAGGTGTTAGGCACCCTTCATCTCCCTTGTTCTCAAGGGGCATCCTACTTTAGATCGTAGGGTAAATCGGGAATTTCCATTTAAAAGTTGTTGTTTACATATGTTTAAGAAAATGATTTAATTTTTTAATAGCGGGACTCCCCTTGGTTTTAACCGCGTGCCTACATATTTCCTTGTGAAGAATCTGAGTCCAATTTCGTAGTTCGTATGTGTTTGGTTAATTTTTTTATGGATTGTGTAAATGCTTTCGAGTTATCTTTAAACCTTGTTTGGGTTTAAAAATAGTGTGATGGTAGACGAAGTTGCAGTTAATTTTGAAAGTAGATCCACAATCCTTTTTTGAAAATAATATTGCATTTGAATTTATGTTAGTAAAAATGTTAAGTTTGGTGGGTTAGGTATATTAAATGCATGATGTAATTTGAAAATATTTGAGTGAAAAAGTTGAAATTAGTATGAAAAGAGTTTAATAATTTAAACAAAATGGTTAGTAATTTTTAAAAATAGTTAATAATTATTATAATTTTATTATTTATTTATCAAGAATAAATTATATATTTATAATAATAAAAAAAGCAGTTAATAGTTATTAAAAATTAAAATTATTTATTTATCAACATAAAATATACATTTATAATAATGATGAGAAAAATTTTTAATGCAATGGATGGAAAAATGATGTAAAGAAAAAAAATCCCAAAATAAATAGATGAATACATAAATTAATAATTTATTTAAATAAATAAACAAATAAAAGAAAAGTTAAATTAATTAATACATGGGGGGATGTGAATTGTTCTTCGTAATAATTACTGGGTGGGCAATTAGCAAGAGCTTAAGCCCAAAATTCTGTTTTGACCCAATATACTAGTGGGATGTAAAATGTGTTAGCGTAGTAAAATAAAAGGTGCAATTATTAAGGGCTCAAGCCCATATAACGTTTGGGCCCGTTTGGATGTTGTGGAGTTGATCCAGGGTGTTAAGGTGTGCAACAAGGATCATAATCATTTGATTTAAATCAAAGGGCCACCAGAGGTTAACTTTGGGGCGTTGATCTGAAGTATAGCAAATGATTGGCTTAGATTAAGCGTTGACTGGGGGAGTACGATAACGCACGTGTACGCAGCAAAGGGAGACATTATATATTCATTTTTCTTCATACTTTATTATTTTTCCTTCTTTGTCTCTATCTAACCTCCTTCTCTCACTCATACAAAATTTTAGAGAGAAAGGCTCTAGGCTCTGACCTCTCTCTAGAATTCTGTTGGCCGAAAATCACCAACGTCGGTGGTGCCACCTTGTGCCGCCTTGAACCACTATCCAAACCCAAAATTCCAATTGACATTCAACCTAATTCGTCATACCTTCATCCAGATCTTAGAACCCTAACCCTACACCACCGTGGGCGATCATTGAGGCTTCCTTAAGAGATGAAGGTTTGCTGGGAACCTCATACCCTTCCCAGATCTTCAACCAAAACCTTTAGAACCCTAATAATATATGACCTAACTCTATGAATCCTAGAAACATATACCCTAACACTGTGAACCCTAACCCAGAAACGTAGAACCCTAACAACTTTTTAACCTAACCCTTAAAACCATAACCCTAAAATCCCAAATTTCCCAGAAACACAACATTTAAACAGCAATCATGCAAACATCAAAACAACGATTAACCTAAGCTAACTGATTCAAATTACCTCTCCTGAAGTGACCCTGGTTGTAAAATTTCCCCTTTTGAATTCTCTAATCTCCTTTATTTCTTTTTTTCAGGTATGAAGGTTTGAAGGTGATGGACTTTGCAACAACAACCTTTCAACTTCTCTTCTCAAATATCCAAGTCTTTTTTTACCGTCCAAAATTAGGGCTTAGGGTTTAGTTTATATAGGCTTAGAAATTAGTCAGCTCAGGAAATTATATTAGTGATTTGCAGTTATAAATCAATTAGTTTTTAGATTAACTCAATTAGTTGTAATCTCAAGATTTGAATGAGAATTTGATTTTGTTTAGAAAATAGATTTATGGTTTGTATGTATCTAGACAATTCGTGTATGTATGTTCATTGTAATAAATAAATAAAAATTTTAATCAAATATTATCTTGTTCCAGATTTGATTCAAAATTAATGGAATTATGGACTTTTGATTGTGTCATACGGTGGGAGAACTGACTTTTAGGTATTGCGTTTTATCGTAAATGTTGCAGATAGTAAGAGTCGCCACCGACTTTTCTTTTATCCAATAAAGGAAAGGGTGAAAAGAACAGGAAAGACCTTTTGAGAATTTTCTAAGCATGGGGGGTGGGGGGGGGGGGGGGGGGTGGGGTATGCTATGAAAAGGGAAGGTGTTAGTACAGTTTTCATCCGTAGTTTTCTACGGGCTCTTAACCGTTAGCTCACTTTTCTGAAATGCTTTGTGCTTGTGTATGTTAGAAAATATTTTGAAAATTCCTAAGTGCGACAATTTTGTAATGATTCTCGTATCGCTGAGAATGTATACAAAATGTTCATTTTGAAAATATTGTGAAAGAAAGTGTTGTTTTTGTGAAAAGATGTTTTGTTTTGAAAATTTTGTGAGCAAGCGACTACGAGCGTTCTACCTACTCAAAGAAAAGTATTTGTTTTTTTCCTCCTCCTTTAGATATTTCTACCCTATCATTAGTTAGTAGGAAGTCCTATCGTTGGATGTGAGGGACAGGCGTGAGTCATCGTACAATCATAGAAGGCAACTTGTAGGACGCTTTAGCAATTTTTGTAAGGGACTAAGATTGTTTACTGAAGGCAACATCGAAGGGTCATCGAGGGACTACGATCTTTTAACCGAAAGGTCTTTGCTAAAGCATCCCACGTTTGAGGGACATGATTAATTTTATCCGAGGCAACAAGTGAGGGTCACCCTATAGGTGCGCATGTGCTAAGTGATTGGTTTCAGTTATTTTTGTCTTGGATTTATGGTTATCTAACATTTGCTTTTAGTATTTGCCATACAATCCTATTAAAATAACAGTTATATACATATATAGAAATAATTATAAGTGTAGAAAGTAAAAATGCGGGAAATAAAATCTACATTCTTACAATGCCTCGAGGATGGGGAGTACAAACCATAAAAACTGGGGAGAAAAGTAAAGTAAACCCTATTTTATCTATTACATCCCTTAATAGTTACATAATTATAAAAATAACGATACGAAAAATAAACAAACACGCGGAGATGGTGAAAAGGAAAAGAAATTTAAAACTAATTAATAAAATAAAACAAAGTGTGATTAAATTAAAAAATTTATTTATAAAAATTTAATTATTTACTTAAAAACCTAAATCTAATTTTTTTAATGATTTTATGATTTTTTTTTCTGATTTAACTTTCTAACCAAATCAAGTTGCAAATGTTGAAAGTAAGGTTTGGATGATGATGGTGGAGGTGTTACAGTTGTGCCAATAGTGTTTGGACAACTTCTATTTGATGTATAAAAGGTGTTTGAAGTGAAAATTCAGAGAATGCACAAGTGGATTGCTATTTATGGTTTGAACTTGCTTCAATGGTGGTTTTGAATTTTTTTTTGTGTGTTGAGCTTAGAGGATAGCTTCTATGTTTATAGAGGTGGAAAGTGACTTGTATATCTTGCAGAAATCAAGTTTAGTTCCAATTGAATCATGGTTTGGCCATTTGGTTAGCTTTTGCACAAGAGTGTGAGTTTGCTTCATGAGGAAGGAAGAGTGATTCAAGGGATTTGACTCAACTTTTCAGACCTTGTAGGATAGCATCTGATCCTCAGAGATTTTTTGTGATCTTCATAGCTGGTTTCAAGATCAAAATAAGAGAGTTGTTGGCAAAAGTTGAGCTTTATGCAAATGGAAACTTTGCTTTTGCAAAATCACCCATAATTGGTGTTATTTGTTAGACAAAGCTTCAAGTTCTTGTGAAATACACTTAAGACCTGTTTAATTACTTAATTATTGAGAGATTTGGAGATAACATAGCCTGAAAAGAGAGATCTTGTAGCTTTGGTTAGAGTTTTAGCCATAAGGTCATCAAAAAATGACTTATGATTCAAGTTTGAATGGCCAACTTCTTCTCTTCGAATCTCCTAGCTCAAAAATGATATATTTGTGTTCTTGGACATTTTAGAAAGCTTGAATCAAGATCTACAACTTTAATATTTTGAGTTTTTGCTGACTCAATTTGGATCTTAGTGAAAAATGGTCATAAAGTAGTTACTTTGTTAAGAACAAAACACTTAGAAATTTTTCTAAATGTTGGAAAATTTTCCAACTTTTGACTTTTGTTGACTTTTTTTCTTGATTTTCTTGACTTTGTTAATTCTTGATGATCAAAGTTGATAATTTTGAATGTTTTGATGATTCTTGATTTTTGAATTCCAATGTTGACCAAAAAGTCAAAGTTTGACTTTTGTGTGACTGTTGTCTTTTTATCAATTGATTAAATTCTTCAACTATCAATCACTTTGTAGCGGTAGAAATGTTCAAGACTAAGCCATTGGATTGAATAGACTTTATACAAATCAAAATAAAAATCGCCACTGCGCTTTATTGTTTCCAAAGGAATGGGAAAAAAGCAAATACCCCAATAAAAGGGGAAAGATTCAAGGTAAGGGGGTTGGTTATGCAAAGGGAAGGTATTAGCACCCTAAACATCTACGATACTCCGCAGGAACCTCTTTGTAAAAATCTGTGTATTTTGGCTACAAAATGTGTTATATAAAATGTATGGTAGAGGTGAGAAATGAAATATATTATTTTATGATTTTTTCACCCGACGCGGTTGCGAACCTTTAGTGCCTACATACCACCTTTCATGCAATAGGGGATCAGGGTACACGTAGTTCCTCTTTTAAAAGTTTGAAACAAGTATGTTGGTTAATTTTAAGAGATAAGACATCATCGTCATTGTCCGTGTGGAAAACATACTTACTACCCACAATCATGAGAAAGGAGAATTTGCATCATCTCAAAGTGGAGGATATGGCTTGGATTTTAAAATCAACAATGCCTCACTCAAGACCCGAGTGGAAAATATCTCTCTTCACTGCATAATGTAGAAGTATAGTTTGTTTGCATCACTACAAGGATTGACAAGAGTCTAATCTTTTGAGAAAAGTTTAATGATAAAAGCCAAAGTGGCAAAATGGTTTGAAATTAGATTAATTGACTTTTAGTCTTCTCACAAAAATGTCAAGGTATTATTAAGTTGATTGAAGTTTATTGATGAAAATGTTTTGAAAATGCATGGACCTAAGTCCAAGTTTATTATGAAAGTGTTTCAAGTTTCCAAAACAAGAAGGGTTTTCAAAAGGAGGGAGAAGATTTTTGAAATTAAAGAAGATGGGAGGGGAAGAAGAGGCTATCCTAAAGCATAAGGTAAAAGCTAAGGATAAGGACCATCTAACCAACAAGAAGCCACAACTTGACATTATAAGTCAAGATAGAATTCCCATTCTTTGGAGTGAAACCAAGCAAGCAAAAATACTAGACCTCTTCAAATGTATTAAGTCTTCTCAAAAATTGGGCAGAGTAACGGTTGTATATGGGTGAATTCCAGATTGCAAACAAAGGATGCAATCACAAAAACCTGCACACAAAAACAAATAAGAAACCCAATGTCTTGAGGTAAACCTCAAGAGCTCCAGACAAAATAATCAGATAAGATCACAAGGTATACAAGATAGGCCAAGGTTTCTAATCCTAAGTCCAAGAAAAAGTCCACTGCTCCATCATGCCAAGGATAGTAACCAAATAATCCAAGTACCATTAAGAGTTTTTTAGGGTCTAAGTTGGTTATTAAGTATCTTAGGAAAAGGAAAAAGAAAAGCTCAAGTGAGCAAAGTGAAAATGACAAGAAAATAAATGCTCAAGTGAGAAAGATGAAAATGACATGAAATGTAAATGCTAAAAGTAAATAGTGCATAAAGCATAAAAGAATAAAAAATAAAAGCAAGTTAATAATTAGTGGTTAGTTGGATGACCATATTGAAACTTGCATTTGGAACTCATTAGAGGATTGGTAGAACCAAATCCTCCATACAACAAGTTGCATTTGATTTTTGTCAAGTATATCATCCATTTGGAATTCTCATAAGTACCATTTAATGATCAACGATGTTTAAGTGATCCGCATTGACCAAAGGTGTTGTAGATCCATTAGAGGATTGGTAGAACCAAAGCCTCCACACAATGAATCTCAAGGTTATTGGATCAAAGAGATCAAATTAACATACTTGGGCTAGCAATCATAAGTTTGGGCCACGAATGATCATTTATTCGAATCAGGACAAAATTTAGCGTTATGTTAAGCAATCGTAAGTGGACTTATATAGAAGTCGCACCTATTTTGAGGCCGGTCAATAGCAATCAATGCACCATTTATTTTGATATATGATATAGGGATCATGCTCCAACATTTAGTGCAAGAAGAAGGGGATGATATGAAGAGGGATTAGGGTAAAAAGATGAATAAACCACTTTTGAATTAAAAATTTAGTTGAACTATTATTAAAATTATTTATCCATTTTGCTGGACTTGAACTCAACACCCAAGATCCAATGATGTTAATAAAGTCGTGATCAAAAGATCAACTCAAGACAACCAGAAAATAATCACAAAATAATAAGATATTTAATATATACATTTAAAGGGTTAAAAAAAGTTTAAAAATAGAAAATAATGAGGAAAATATCAATTATGTTCAAATTAATCAAGAAATAAAAAATAAGGTCATAAAAAAAATCAGAAATGGTTCCAAATATTTTTATAAAAATTTTGGTAATTTTTAAAAGTCAGAAACTATTTTTAAAAATTAAAATAAATGGGTAAAATAAACAAAAATAGTAAAAAATAACAAAGTCAGAAACAAAAATTAAATGAGGTCACCAATATTTGTCACAATGTCATTGGATCATTCCATTATTTTTTCAGAATTAAAAAATATGCAAAAGTATTTTTAAACATTTTAAACAAATCAAATAAGTGTAAATTTCATAAAAAAATATCAAAACACAAAAATAAATTGTGAAAAAATAAAAATCAGAAAGAGAATAAACAAAAATATTTTTCATAATTTTTTCAGATTTTTTGGACTAAAAATGAATTTTCTATGATTTTTTGAAATTTAAAACAATTAAAATATAAAAATCAGAAAAAGAAAATAAAAGAAAAATATGTGGACCATTGGATGAGAGTCAAAACGCGTTAGTAATCAAATCCAAAGGATCTGGCGCGCTGTGCATATCATGGTCTTTACTGAATAAAGCACTGAATCAAATGTAAAATCCGAAATTCAAAAAAAAAACAAACGGCACGCTTTCATTGGTTAGAAGGTGACACGTTGGTCATCTTCAACCTCCAGCCTCACGAATTGCAGGTCTCTCAAAATGTAAAATTAGAAACTCAGACCTATGCCATTCGTTTCATCTCTTCAAGACGAAGACAACCATACCCTCGCGCCATTTTTATATAAACTGTAACTC
The DNA here is from genome assembly GCA_948472305.1 of Vicia faba. Taxonomy (NCBI): domain Eukaryota; kingdom Viridiplantae; phylum Streptophyta; class Magnoliopsida; order Fabales; family Fabaceae; genus Vicia; species Vicia faba. The sequence goes on from OX451736.1 coordinate 995,728,311, forward strand.
AAGCAATTTGGAAAGAAAGTTTTGAAAGGGGATTTGAAAATACATAGTCCAAACGTGTTTCCAGAAGAAAGTAACTATTACGACTAGAACCATGGCAATGAGTGCAACACAATGATACCAAAGTTTTGAAGAATGGATGAAGGAATCTACCTATTGAAGTTGAGTTGCAGAGCTCTAAAACTGGACTTCTATGGAGTAATGTAGGGCACGACTCTTGAATGTAAATGTATGGATAGGTTCAGGGAAGATCAAGGAAGGTGAATTGATGGAGAAAATGGATTGAAAAAGGCTTGAGAATAGGATTTGAAGTAGCTGAATTCTGAGTTGGGAAGCAAGTTTGGAAGGGTGATTCTGGCTATCTAAGCTTGGGAAATTGAATGGGGGATGACCCTCTATTTATAGGGAATCAAATGGAATGCTCAAGCGTGTGGAATGATGCAAATTAGAGGGAAATCGTGTGAACCTGATACATGAGCAAAGTGTGATCTGATTTGCATCAAAACTCATCAAATCCTTGCATTTCAAGGCTCTAATCCACTTCGGCAACTTGGTTAAACATGTTTAGATCGCAAACGCGTGCTGATTTGATGTTTAAAGGCCAAAACATGGATTTCAAATTTTGACTCATGGTGAAACTTCAGTTCCAAGTTACCAAGTTCAATCCAATGGAATTTCCACCTCAATGGGTCTTAGGGCAAGATTCTTGATGCTTTTGAAAGATGATGTTACAAGCTTTGTAATGGTAAAATAATGGAATCAAATGGATGTTTGAGCTGAAAGTTACATGGAGTCAAAGTTGAGGAAAAAGAGTTGACTTTCCATACTTAGAAATATTTCAAATTCTTCTTTAAAAATGACCTATAATCTCTTGCTTCCAATCATGGCCTTGCACTTAGAATTTGCTCTTGATCAAAAAATATGGAATGAAGTAGACCTCTTGAATGACATTTTTCAATTTGAACCAATCAAAATCTCCAAAAATTGAGCAAGTTATGACTTGTTGAAGTTGTCCAAAAATCATAAAATGGCCTATAATGTTTTGCATTCTTAAGGAAAATTCCATCCATTTTTTCACTTTGCACATAAAAGGAGGCATGAAGTATACATCCTTAGGATCACCATGAAAAAAGAATGGGCTCAAGGTGATAAAAATTGACCAAGTTATGACCATTTGAAATCTCATATGGAAAAATGGGAATTCATCTGGGTGACTTGTAATCCTTCTTCTTCACCAAGTTCCTTCCACATGGACACTCCTTGGAACTTTTGAAGTAATTTGTTAGTGACTCTTTGAAGAGAAGAATGTTTTCGGAATCACTCAAAAATACCAAAAGATGAGCAAGATATTCCACTTTGAAGTCCAAAACCCTAGCCTCTAGATCAAGAGAATGCTTGGTGGAACTTTGCCAAATTTGAACAAACTTTTTGTGCCAATACTCTTCCTTTGTGAATAGAAATTGTTGAGGATGATGATGAGGACCTATGGCCACCAACCAATTTCATACCAACTTCAAAACTCATCAATGGTGAGGTTTAAATTTCTCAAGACTTTGACCAGGGCATGAAAATAAACTCATGAACCCATGAAGCAACATGTTAAAACCTCATTGCCTTGACCTACATTATCAACAAGTGAGACAAACCAATATTGAATTTTGTTAATTTAGAGAGAAAATCAAAACAAAATATCCATGATCATAAGAGAAAGCAAGTTAAGGTGCTTGGTAACTCCTCATAGAGCAAAGCTAAAGATAAGTAGAAGAACCAAAAGCCCTAATGTGATTTTGTGGTGGTTGAAACAATATGGTATGATGAAGGGATCTTAGGGGCAAAAATTGGGGTACAACATCTGCCCTTATTTAAGTTTCTTCTATCCGGAGATACGAAGGTTAAAAATCTTCGTGTCGACGTGATTGAAGACACTTAAATATAAAATAAACCCTATTTTTGGCCCTAAGATGCTATGCAAACATATATGCGTATGAATTCATATGAATGGAATAAAAGAGATGCAAAGTAGCATTGGGGACGTGACATAAAATGTAGCCACAAAAAGGTAATCCCATCAGGAACATAAATCACTAGTAAACCCCAAGAAAAGAAATCAGAGAGGAGGATAACAAGTATCGACGTTCACTACCGAAGTACTACCAACGTTCACTCGAGGTAGGAAGAGAAAATATATCATATCACCGCCGTTCACTAACGATGAACTATCAACGTTCACTGAAGATAGAAAAAAGATAACAAACACCGACGTTCACTGCCGATGTACTACCAATGTTCACTGAAGGTAGAAAGAGAAAATATATCATATCACTGCCGTTCACTGATGATGAACTATCAACGTTCATTGAAGATAGCAAAAAGGTAACAAACAACAACATTCACTGCCGATGTACTACCAACGTTCACTGAAGGTAGAAAGAGAAAATATATCATATCACCGTCGTTCACTGACGATGAACTATCAACGTTCACTGAAGATAGCAAAAAGATAACAAACACCGACGTTCACTGCCGATGTACTACCAACATTCACTGAAGGTAGAAAGAGAAAATATATCATATCACCACCGTTCACTGACGATGAACTATCAACGTTCACTGAAGATAGCAAAAAGATAACAAACACCGACGTTCACTGCCGATGTACTACCAACGTTCACTGAAGGTAGAAAGAGAAAATATATCATATCACCGCCGTTCACTGACGATGAACTATCAACATTCACTGAAGATAGAAAAAAGATAAAAAACACCGACGTTCACTGCTGATGTACTACCAACGTTCACTGAAGGTAGAAAGAGAAAATATATCATAGTTTCCCCAAGATTCTGGTGTTTTTCCGAGAACGGGACCCAAATTCTTCTTTAATCAAGGAAATCTACCTGGAAAGGGTAATACATAACCTGTCTCAAATAAAGAGACTTCCACTTATTGTCAAGGGGAAATGTAAAGAGCAATGACTTTATGGGAATAGCGATATGACTTCCCGGGGACATGCCACGACATTCCTGCTGAGGAGATAAAGTCCTCCCATGCAAAATAAATGCACGAACCAAAACTCAAAGTTTTCAGAGATTCATAAATCCAATTCAGAAATAAACCGGAGCGATACGGCCATCGTAGATACATCTTTTGAGAAATAAACTCAAGCGGGACAACCAAAATCAACTGAACCAAGAACGCTGCAGGAAAGGTCATAACACAATGCTAATGAATGATGATTTTTTGCATGATGCATGTATGAATGTATGAGTGCTATCGTGCATATGATGATAAAAGGATACATAATCATCACAAACAAACAAAACCGCCTTAGGTACTAACAACAATAGGGCTAAACTTCAACCAGAAAGATCAATCCAAGAAAGGTAAAAGCAACTGCAGAAACCAAACCTATTGCCTGTCCTAACTTCACCGAGGTGAAACATAATCCAGATGTAGCCAAATCCAACAGATACCGGGACAGAACATCCTTCTTCCAGTTTTATCAGAGAAAAACAGTTTTTCAAAAGCAACATACCTACTGGAGATTGCAAGACCATCCTTAAATAAAGCAGACTGACGCCGAAACAACCAAGCCTCACTAGGGGATTCAAACCTACCTCCCTGGAGAAAACATTTCATCACAAATACTCATTCCAACAAGAGATTCCCTGGGATAATCTTCCCGGGAAGTCAAGAAGTCAATATTAATGCCAAAATTGCAAAAAGAGCAACATCCCAGCACACCAAAGGAATAAAACCTTTCATTATATGAGGGAAGACTTTGCTGGGGAATCTGGGACAGAGGCTTCTGACCATGCGAAACCAAAATTAAAAGTGAACCAAGACTTGAATGGTGATACTGGGATCATAAACCCAATATTGTACCTTGCACCCACTAATATCGTCTTTAACCATCTGAGAAACACACAAAGATTGCGCACCTACCAGCAAAATGACCTGAGAAAACATTCAAGAAGGAAGTAAATCTTCTTAAAACAAATGGAGTCTGTTCATTCTTAGGATCACCATTTTCATTGTCATTGTTTCATCACGAATCCCAAAGTAAATTTAATTGTAAAGATCTCTTCTCTCTTTTTTGAAAAGTTAATTTTGCTTCTTTTAATCTTTTTGCTTTTACAGTTATTATCAGTAATAAATGAAGTCTTTGAAAGCTAAACAAAAATAAGAACACAAAGAATTGGACAAAAGCTCGAATTTCATTAATAGAATGGTAGTCTGCGAATGGCGAGACTCCATGGATGATTACAAAGTTTGGGAAATGGTAATACATAATGGAAAAGATACATTGAGATACAATGACCACTATCCCCCCTAACAATTTTTGAAATCCTAAGCAGCAGCTTTAGCTGAAGTATGGTGAGGATTCGAGAAGATTGTTGCTTCAACGATTAAGTCTCGTCTGACATAGTTACTTGCCAAGAAAGTCCCTAACTTTTTCCTAAGCTGCCCTTGCGGGTTTTCAACTTAGCAGGAAATTTATTTTGTTTATGTCTCTAATTTTTGCCTAGACCGCCCTTTCAGGTTTTCGGCCTAACGAGACACTCCTTTTTTTCCTAAGCCACCCTTTCAGGTTTTCAACTCAGCGAGTTGTTCTTTTATTTCTTTAGGCGAAGTATTTCTTGACTGCATCAGCATTCATGGGATGTGGGAACTCCTCGCCATCCATAGTTTCAAGAATTAATACACCACCAGAGAAGGCTTTCTTGACAACATATGGGCCTTCAAAATTGGGAGTCCACTTGACCCTTGAATCAGTGTTGAAAGACATGATCTTCCTGAGCACGAGGTTGCCTTCTTTGAATTCACGAGGTTTGACCTTTTTATCAAATGCTTTCTTCAATCTTTTCTGATATAACTGCCCATGACATAAAGCTGTCATTCTCTTCTCTTCAATCAAATTCAATTGGTCAAACCTGTTCTAAACCCATTCAGCCTCTGTTAATTTGGTTTCCATTATCACACGTAATGAGGGAATCTCTACCTTGACTGGGAGTACAGCTTCCATTCCATACACTAGGGAAAACGGGGTTGCTCCTGTTGAAGTGCGAACAGATGTTCGATATCCATGCAGAGCAAAAGGGAGCATTTCATGCCAATCCTTATAAGTGACAACCATTTTCTGGATGATCTTTTTGATATTCTTATTAGCAGCTTCAACAGCCCCATTCATCTTTGGCCTGTATGGAGATGAATTGTGATGGACAATCTTGAATTCTTCACACAGTTCAATCATCACCTTATTATTCAAGTTCGAGCCATTGTTAGTGATGATTCTTCTCGGCACACCATATTGGCATATAAGATTGTTTTTGATGAAACGCACAACCACCTGTTTGGTAACATTGGCATATGAAGCAACCTTTACCCATTTGGTAAAGTAGTCAATTGCTACCAAGATAAAACGGTGTCCATTCGAAGCTTTGGGTTATATCATCCCAATCATGTCAATACCCCACATAGAGAAAGGCCACAGGGAAGAAATCACATTGAGCAGTTTCGGATGTACATGGATCTTATCTACGTAAATCTGGCATTTATGGCACTTCTTCGCAAATTTATAACAATCAGATTCCATTGTCAACCAATAATATCCTACCCTTAGCATCCTTTTAGCCATTGAATGTCCATTAGCATGACTGCCAAATGAACCTTCATGGATCTCATGCACCAACATGTATGCTTCGTGTCTATCTACGCATCTGAGCAAGACCATGTCAAAATTCCTCTTGTATAACACATTTTCATTGAGGAAGAAATTGCCTTCCAACCTTCTCAGTGTCTTTCTATCTTTCTTCGATGCACCAATCGGGTATTCCTGAGTCTGAAGAAAATGCTTGATATCATGATACCAAGGTTTCTCATCTACTACCTCCTGTGCTACAAACACGTGAGCGGGCCTATCGAGCCGTCAAACTGTAATTCGGGGTATATCATTCCAAGTATTTACTTGGTACATGGAAGCTAGAGTTTCCAGAGCATCCGCCATCTGATTTTCATCCCTAGGAATGTGATGGAATTCAACTTTATTGAAGAAGGGTAATAATCTTCTAGCATAATCTTTGTAAGGGATCAAGCCAGGGTGACGAGTATCCCATTCTCCTTTAATCTGATTTATTACCAAGGCTGAATCACCATAAACATCTAGAATCTTGATTCTGAGATCAATAGCTTCTTCAAGACCCATGATGCAAGCCTCATATTCTGCCATATTATTAGTGCAATCAAATGTTAACCTTGCAGTAAAAGGAATATGCGATGCATGAGGAGTAACAATCACAACACCAATTCCTTTACCATAAGCATTCACAACTCCATCAAATACCATACTCCAACAAGATTCAGGGTCGGGGAGCTCCTCAGGAAATGGTTCATCACAATCTTTGACTTTCAAGAACATCACATCTTCGTCGAGGAATTCATACTCTACAGACTGGTGATCTTCCACTGGCTGGTGAGCAAGGTAATCTGCCAACACACTACTTTTAATAGCTTTTTGAGTGCGGTACTCGATATCGTATTCAGACAACAACATCTGCCAACGGGAAATTCTCCCAGTAAGAGCAGGCTTTTCAAAAATATACTTGATTGGATCCATTTTGGAGATCAGCCAAGTGGTATGATTCAACATATACTGCCGCAAATGCTTTGCCGCCCAGGCCAAAGCACAACATGTTTTTTCTAGCATAGAATACCGCGACTCACAATCAGTGAACTTTTTGCTGAGATAATAAATGGAGAACTCTTTCTTTCCCGTTTCATCCTGTTGTCCCAGAATAAAACCCATGGATTTATCTAACACTGTTAGATACATAATCAACGGTCTTCCTTCTACGGGAGGGAGCAAGATAAGAGGTTCAAGCAGATACTCTTTAATACTTTCAAATGCCCTTTGGCATTCATCTGTCCACACACAACCTTGATCCTTTTTTAACAACTTAAAGATCGGTTCACACGTTGCAGTCATGTGGGAAATAAATCTGGAGATATAATTCAAACGCTCGAGGAAACCCCTAACTTGCTTTTCAATTCTTGGTGCTAACATTTCTTGAATTGCTTTGACTTTATCAGGGTCAACTTCAATTCCTTTCTGGCTAACAATAAAACCCAATAATTTCCCCGATCTAACTCCAAAGGTGCATTTATTTGGATTCAAGGGGAGACCATATTTTCTCAAACGTTGAAACAACTTCAACAAATCTTCTATATGCCCTTCTTCAGTATGGAACTTGGCAATCATATTCACAACATATACTTCTATTTCTTTGTGCATCAGATCATGGAATAGGGTTGTCATAGCCCTCTGGTACGTTGCACCAGCGTTCTTCAACCCGGAGGGAATCACTCTGTAACAGAATGTTCCCGAGGGTGTGATAAACGTTGTGTTTTCCATGTCCTCTGGAGCCATTCTTATTTGGTTATACCCGAAAAATCCGTCCATGAATGAGAATACCTTGAATTTTGCATGCTATCCACTAACATATCAATGTGAGGCAATGGAAAATCATCTTTTGGACTAGCTTTATTTAGATCTCTGTAATCTACGCACATGCGGACTTTTCTGTCTTTTTTCGGTACTGGGACAATATTGGCAATCCATTGAGGATACACTGACGTCACAAGAAAACCAACATTAATCTGTTTTAGGACCTCCTCTTTGATCTTTACTGCCATATCCGGGTGGGTTCTTCTCAACTTTTGTTTAACTGGAGGACACTCTGGCTTCAACGGCAAGCGATGCTCGACAATGTCTGTATATAGATCAGGCATATCTTGATAAGACCAAGCAAAAATATCCAGATACTCTTTCAATAGTTTAATCAACCCGTTCTTTACATCAGGATGCAATGATGCTCCAATCTTGACCTCCTTCGGATCTTCTTCTGAACCCAAATTAACCACTTCCAAAGGCTCTTTATATGGCTGAATGGTATTTTCCTCGTACTCAAGCAACCGTGAGACCTCTTCTAGAATCTCATCATAATATTCTTCTTCAGCTCCAAACACAGAACATTCAAAGTTGGGAGAGGGTGCAGGGTCATTGTATTCAACGATTTTTTTAATTAATCTGCACATATGATTTATGATTGCTTTTAGAAACTGACACATATAACAAGTGATCATGCATATTAATTTTCAGTTGTTATTTATTTTGAAAGGTTTTTTTTACCATTTCCCAAGAAAAAGGTAGAAAATAAAAGACACAATTTTGGAAGCAAAGACAACTTTTATTAATGATCTTAAGAATTATAGCAAACAGATAAGCCCTACAACATTAATACTTCCACCTTGGGCAGAGTGAAAGATTTTCAAAAGAAAGAGACAGATTAACAAAACAAATTACTTTGAAATATGTATGCAAGAAGGAATATCAATGGTGACCCAATTCTGAACTCGGGCTCCATGCGTCACATAATTTGGTACTTCCTGCTCTGCTTCATCCTCTTCAACGACATTAATTCCAGAACCAATCGGATGGAGATAGCCTCCGCTGCGGAAAACATCTTGATAACTGTTCACAGAAGATTTTGACTTCAAACCTTCGCTTTTTCCACTCCTTGAAGAGAAACCCAAACCAGTCCTATTTTTGTTCACGGGTGGATCCACAAGTCGTCCCCAAACTGCATTATGACCATTGCGCACAACCTGCTACGCATCCTTCAGTAAGACCACATAATTCTCATTTCTCCTTATGTTATCAATGGATAGGGCTTGGAACTAGGTTCCAACAGCAGCCTCATCCGCTTCCACAATACTGAAAGAGGATAAATGGGATATCAACAATGCCTGCTCCCCATTTATGATCACTACCTTCCCTTCACGTATAAATTTTAGCTTCTGATGCAGAGTTGAAGTGACAGCCCCTGCTTCGTGTATCCATGGCCGCCCCAACAAACAACTATACGGGGGAATAATGTCCATTACCTGGAAAGTTATCAAGAACAAGTGTGGTCCTATATGGATGGGCAAGTCCACTTCACCGATGACAGATTTCCTCGACCCATCAAAAGCCTTCACAATAATGCCACTCGGGCGCATAGGTGTTCCCTGATACTTTAACTTCATGAGAGTACTTCTCGGTATAACATTTAACGCGGATCCGTTATCAATTAGCACATTGGATAGTGAATCATTCTTGCAATTCATAGAAATATGGAGGGCCAAGTTATGGTTCTTCCCTTCATCTGGTAACTCATCATCGCAGAAACTCAAATTGTTACATGACGTAATGTTTCCAATTACGCTGTTGAACTGATCTAACAGCATGTCATTCTCCACAAAAGCTTGGTCTAGTACTCTCATTAGTGATTCTCTATGAGCGGAGGAATTCATCAATAATGCCAGGATGGATATCTTTGAAGGAGTCTGCAATAGCTGATCTACAATTCTGTAGTCACTCATTTTAATTATCTTCAAGATATCATCCACTTCTTTCTCCAATGTAGCTCCACTAGTCTCTCCTGCAGTCTTCTTTGGTTCATCATTCTCAGCAATTTTCTTCCCAGTAACAACGTCTTTTCGAATAACTGGTGCAAACACACAACCACTACGGGTCACCCTGCCACTATCAGCTATATTTCCAACATCTGGCATTGGCTGGATGGGAACTTCCACCCCATCTTCCAAGATTGTAGCGTAGTATTTGTAAGGCACATCCTTATCTGATTTATAAGGAATAGGACTTTGCAGACTAATTACCAGTGGGGTAACAACTGGTTTGCTATGGTACTCCACCTCAAGATGAGCGGGTGCGCCAAAACATGGTACAATGACGTTTACACCTTCCTCAACACAATCAGCCCTTAAAAGGTCATTTCCGGCAAACAAATCTTAGTCTGAAGAGAAATACTCGTCCGCGGAGGCATATTCTTCCTCTGACTCTTCTTCCATCAAACAAACTTCAACCATGTCAATCTCGTGATAATCATCTCTCTGACCTGTGATCTTGATAGTTCCATTGTCTAATAGAAATTGAACACCCTCTCTCACAATAGAACATCCTTGGGGGTCTTGACAGCAAACTATGCAAGATCCATATTGATGTTCCACCTGACCAGCAGTACGACAAAAGGTAGCATGCAACTGTACGAGATCCTCATTCAAATACTCCACATCAAAATTTTTGAATTCACCAGGACATCCAGAAACCATATTCACTTCCTCTTCATACTCTGCCCTAGGCCTGATTATATGGATTAAACCTTCATCCATCATCTCCTGCAAATCAGCCTTTATCTTCTCGTAACCCTGTATATTTGTACTGCAAACAACACAACCGGCATGCTCATGTGTATAATAACTGAATTCACAAAGGTCTGCGTGCATCTTTACCAAATCCCCTCTAACCAGATTAATGTCAAAAATCCGGAAGTCACCTGGAAAACCGGCCACCATATTCACAGTACTCACTCCCCCGTGCTTGGGCAGATGATTGTCTTTCACATTGGGTCTCATGTCTTTGAAAGATAAAATTCCATACTTCACCAACCTTTGCACTTCCGTCCTCAAAGGATAACAATTTTCAACACTATGCCCTGGTGCTCCCTGATGAAAGGCGCATGTCTGATCTGCTTTATAATACAAAGGCAATGGAGATGGTATTGCTGGAGGTGGTTGTGTCTGGATCAACTTCTTCTGGATCAATGCTGGTAGTAGCTCTGCATAACTCATGGGAATAGGGTCATAGTTCTCCCTTCTCTGATTATTCCCTTGGTTCCCTTGTTGGGACTGTCTCTGATAAGCAACGATAGTCGGAGCGGCATTCATAACTGAAGCAACTTGCTGGTGACCCTGATAATTCCTTCTGGGAGAATTTACCCTCTTCTCTTGTATGACAACATTGGTATCCCCCTCTTTCTTCTTTGTAAACCCATAAGCTGGCTTTTTCACACCTCAGATCCTTCACCCTTTGTCAAACAGCCTTCTCTTACTGCCTCTTCTAAGCGGACACCCATTCCTACCATCTCTATAAAATCACTCGGGGCACTTGCTACCATTCTTTCATAGTAGAAAGCACTCAGGGTTTTCAAAAAAAATTTAGTCAGTTCCTTCTCCTCCATGGGAGGAATCACTTGTGCAGCCACTTTGCGCCATCTCTGCGCATACTCTTTGAATGATTCTCTGTCTTTCTGAATCATGGCTCTAAGCTGGTCATGATCAGGTGCCATATCCACATTGTACTTGTATTGTTTTATGAATGCTTCTCCCAAATCATTAAAGGTATGGATGTTAGGGCTGTCTAAACTCATGTACCATTTCAATGCTGCGCCGGTTAGACTATCCTAGAAAAAGTGAATCAGCAGACCCTGATCATCGGTGTGGGTAGACATTCTCCTTACATATATCACCAAGTGAGCACGAGGGCAAGTGTTGCCCTTGTGCTTCTCAAACTTCGGGACCTTGAACTTAGCAGGCACTTTGACATTCGGGACCAAACACAACTCATTCACATTTTGTCCAAATAAATCTTTTCCTCTAAGAGCCTTCATCTCTCTTTGCATTCTATCAAACTGTTCTTGGAAATCATCCATTCTGTCAAAAAGACCCAAGTCTTCACTCGACGGAGGGAAAAGATGACACACATCTTCATTAACAATCGAAACCAGATTCACCGAAGGAGGTGCAGCAGGAACAGTATGCACCACAGGAGGTGCCGAAGTAACAACATTTGGAACCACTGGAGCATCTTGGGGGCTCAAATTGAAACCTTCAGGTGTAAAATTCTCTGGCATTCCCCACGGGTAACCCTGAGGCATACGGTTTTGAACAACAGTCGGAGTAGCGGATACCAGAATAGTAGGAACTTCAGCATTTGCCCTTGTTGGTTAAGGTTGAATACTCAGTGGCTAATTCTGAGTAACCACCAGAGCTTCCATCAGAGTAGTTAAATTTTCTAAGCCGACCTTCAAAGCAGAAACTTCTTCGCGTAGCTCGCGATTCTCCTGTTCCAAGCTGTCCATCTTTTTTTTGAAATTAGCCCGAGTGTTGTAGTGATGAATCAGCTTGCTGAACGAAGCTAAAAGCTGGGTAAGGCACCTAGATATGCATAATAAATGCAAGAACTATGTGCAATATGATGCATGATATGCAATACGTATGATTATTTTTACTTTATCATTTAATATTTCAAGGGATTTAACGTTTATAGACATATTGCAAACATCAAAATAATAAAGCTTTTGAAATACTAAATTTTTTTATTATAATAACTTCAAAATGGATTACAAGTTTCAATGATCCCAAGTATAAGATGAAAATACAATCTAAAATCCTAAGAAAAAGAACTGATGGAGATCAATCTGTACGCTGGCGCTTCCCTGTGAGCCTGGCAATCTGAGCTCTCAACCTCTGGTTTTCTTCCATATGTCTGACGGAAACCTCTTTCTAATCATCTGGATTAGGAAGTGAGTAACCAACACTTGTTTGAGGCTTAGGAGGAAATAAATCCCCTTGCCTCTCCATAGACTCCACTACTCGACTCTCAAGGATCTTGATCAAATCGTCTTTCTCCTTCAGGTTTGTTCTGTAGGAACTATCTAAAGTCTGGAACTTGTTCTTCTAAGCATCCCTTTCTTGTTGCATCCTAACCAAAGCAAGCTGCAACTCTTCTAGATAATCCAATAAAGGAGGAGTGGTCTTCACAAACAGATAAGGCATGGGTGTCTCCCGAGTATACGGCATCTTCAACTGGATAACTCTCGATCTGACCCACTGAAGATATGGCTCCAAAGAAACAGCACCCCTAGTTCCCAAATCTTTCCTACTTTTCTTATGAATGTGACGCCAGGCTTTCGCAATCTGCTCCCTAGCTTCCCTGTGGTCTTCTCATTCCTTCATAAAGAAACTACTTAAAGGAATACTATTTGGTTTATCCCCAATGAAGTTTCCATTTTTCTATAGCGGTAGAAATGTTCAAGACTAAGCCATTGGATTGACTAGACTTTATACAAATCAAAATAAAAATCGCCACCGCGCTTTATTGTTTCCAAAGGAATGGGAAAAGAGCGAATAACCCAAAAAAAGGGGAAAGATTCAAGGTAAGGGGGTTGGTTATGCAAAGGGAAGGTATTAGCACCCTAAACATCTACGATACTCCGCAGGAACCTCTTTGTAAAAATCTGTGTATTTTGGCTACAAAATGTGTTATATAAAATGTATGGTAGAGGTGAGAAATGAAATATATTATTTTATGATTTTTGCACCCGACGCGGTTGCGAACCTTTAGTGCCTACATACCACCTTTCATGCAATAGGGGATCAGGGTACACGTAGTTCCTCTTTTAAAAGTTTGAAACAAGTATGTTGGTTAATTTTAAGAGATAAGACATCATCGTCATTGTCCGTGTGGAAAACATACTTACTACCCACAATCATGAGAAAGGAGAATTTGCATCATCTCAAAGTGGAGGATATGGCTTGGATTTTAAAATCAACAATGCCTCACTCAAGACCTGAGTGGAAAATATCTCTCTTCACTCCATAATGTAGAAGTATAGTTTGTTTGCATCACTACAAGGATTGGCAAGAGTCTAATCTTTTGAGAAAAGTTTAATGATAAAAGCCAAAGTGGAAAAATGGTTTGAAATTAGATTAATTGACTTTTAGTCTTCTCACAAAAATGTCAAGGTATTATTAAGTTGATTGAAGTTTATTGATGAAAATGTTTTGAAAATGCATGGACCTAAGTCCAAGTTTATTATGAAAGTGTTTCAAGTTTCCAAAACAAGAAGGGTTTTCAAAAGGAGGGAGAAGATTTTTGAAATTAAAGAAGATGGGAGGGGAAGAAGAGGCTATCCTAAAGCATAAGGTAAAAGCTAAGGATAAGGACCATCTAACCAACAAGAAGCCACAACTTGACATTATAAGTCAAGATAGAATTCCCATTCTTTGGAGTGAAACCAAGCAAGCAAAAATACTAGACCTCTTCAAATGTATTAAGTCTTCTCAAAAATTGGGCAGAGTAACAGCTGTATACGGGTGAATTCCAGATTGCAAACAAAGGATGCAATCACAAAAACCTGCACACAAAAACAAACAAGCAACCCAATGTCTTGAGGTAAACCTCAAGAGCTCCAGACAAAATAATCAGATAAGATCACAAGGTATCCAAGATAGGCCAAGGTTTCTAATCCTAAGTCCAAGAAAAAGTCCACTACTCCATCATGCCAAGGATAGTAACCAAATAGTACAAGTACCATTAAGAGATTTTTAGGGTTTAAGTTGGTTATTAAGTATCTTAGGAAAAGGAAAAAGAAAAGCTCAAGTGAGAAAAGTGAAAATGACAAGAAAATAAATGCTCAAGTGAGCAAAGATGAAAATGACATGAAATGTAAATGCTAAAAGTAAATTGTGCATAAAGCATAAAAGAATAAAAAAACATAAAAAATAAAAGTAAGTTAATAATTAGAGGTTAGTTGGATGACCATCTTGAAACTTGCATTTGAAACTCATTAGAGGATTGGTAGAACCAAAGCCTCCACACAACAAGTTTCATTTGCTTTTTGTCAAGTATATCATCCATTTGGAATTCTCATAAGTACCATTTAATGATCAACAATGTTTAAGTGATCCGCATTGACCAAAGGTGTTGTAGATCCATTAGAGGATTGGTAGAACCAAAGCCTCCATACAATGAATCTCAAGGTTATTGGATCAAAGAGATCAAATTAACATACTTGGGCTTGCAATCATAAGTTTGGGCCACGAATGATCATTTATTCGAATCGGGACAAAATTTAGCGCTGTGTTAAGCAATCGTAAGTGGACTTATATAGAAGTCGCACCTATTTTGAGGTTGGTCAATAGCAATCTATGCACCATTTATTTTGATACATGATATAGGGATCATGCTCCAACATGTAGTGAAAGAAGAAGGGGATGAGATGAAGAGGGATTAGGGTAAAAAGATGAATAAACCACTTTTGAATTAAAAATTTAATTGAACTATTATTAAAATCATTCATCCATTTTGGTGGAGTTGAACTCAACACCCAAGATCCAGTGATGTTAATAAAGTCATGATCAAAAGATCAACTCAAGACAGCCAGAAAATAATCACAAAATAATAATATATCTAATATATACATTTAAAGGGTTAAAAAAAGTTTGAAAATAGAAAATAATGAGGAAAATATCAATTATGTTCAAATTAATCAAGAAATAAAAAATAAGGTCACAGAAAAATCAGGAATGGATCCAAATATTTTTATAAAAATTTTGGTAATTTTTAAAAGTCAAACTATTTTTAAAAATTAAAATAAATGGGTAAAATAAACAAAAATAGTAAAAAATAACAAAGTCAGAAACAAAAATAAAATGAGGTCACCAATATTTGTCACAATGTCATTGGATCATTCCATAATTTTTTCAAAATTAAAAAATGTGCAAAAGTATTTTTAAACATTTTAAACAAATCAAATAAGTGTAAATTTCATAAAAATTATCAAAAAAGAAAAATAAATTGTGAAAAAATAAAAATCAGAAAGAGAATAATCAAAAATATTTTTCATAATTTTTCAGATTTTTTGGACTAAAAATGAATTTTCTATGATTTTTTGAAATTTAAAACAATTAAAATATAAAAATCAGAAAAAGAAAATAAAAGAAAAAGATGTGGACCATTGGATGAGAGTCAAAACGCGTTAGTAATCAAATCCAAAGGATCTGGCGTGCTGTGCATATCATGGTCTTTACTGAATAAAGCACTACATCAAATGTAAAATCAGAAATTAAAAAAAAACAAATGGCACACTTTCATTGGTTAGAAGGTGACACATTGGCCATCTTCAATCTCCAGCCTCACGAATTGCAGGTCTCTCAAACTGTAAAATTATAAACTCAGACCTATGCCATTCGTTTTGTCTCTTAAAGACAAAGACAACCATACCCTCGCAGCATTTTTATATAAACTGTAACTCAAGCAATTTGGAAAGATAGTTTTGAAAGGGGATTTGAAAATACATAGTCCAAATGTGTTTCCAGAAGAAAGTAACTATTGCGACTAGAACCAGGGCAATGAGAGCTACACAATGATACCAAAGTTTTGAAGAATTGATGAAGGAATCTACCTATTGAAGTTGAGTTGCAGAGCTCTGAAACTGGACTTCTATGGAGCAATGTAGGGCACGACTCTTGAATGTAAATGTATGGATAGGTCCAGGGAAGATCAAGGAAGGTGAATTGATGGAGAAAATGGATTGAAAAAGGCTTGAGAATAGGATTCGAAGTAGCTGAATTCTAAGTTGGGAAGCAAGTTTGGCAGGGTGATTCTGGCTATCTAAGCTTGGGAAATTGAATGGGGGATGACCCTCTATTTATAGGGAATCAAATGGAATGCTCTAGCGTGTGGAATAATGCAAATAGGAGGGAAATCGTGTGAACCTAATACACGAGCAAAGTGTGATCTGATTTGCATAAAAACTCATCAAATCCTTGCGTTTCAAGGCTCTAATCCACTTTGGAAACTTGGTTGAACATGTTTAGATCACAAACGCGTGCTAATTTGATGTTTAAAGGCCAAAACATGGATTTCAAATTCTGACTCATGGTGAAACTTCAGTTCCAAGTTATCAAGTTCAATCCAATGGCATTTCCACATCAAGGGGTCTTAGGGCAAGATTCTTGATGCTTTGGAAAGATGATGTTACAAGCTTTGTAATGGAAAAAGAATGGAATCAAATGGATGTTTGAGCTGAAAGTTACATGGAGTCAAAGTTGAGGAAAAAGAGTTGACTTTCCATACTTAGAATTTGCTCTTGATAAAAAAAGATGGAATGAAGTACACCTCTTGAATGACATTTTTCAATTTGAACCAATCAAAATCTCCAAAAATTGAGAAAGTTATGACTTGTTGAAGTTGGCCAAAAATCATGAAATGACCTATAATTTTTTGCATTCTTAAGGCAACTTCCATCCATTTTTTCACTTTTCACATTAAAGGAGGCATGAAGTACACATCCTTAGGATCATCATGAAAAAATAATGGGATCAAGGTGATAAAAATTAACCAAGTTATGACCATTTGAAATCTCATATGGAAAAATGGGAATTCATCTGGGTGACTTGTAATCCTTCTTCTTCACTAAGTTCCTTCCACATGGACACTCCTTGGAACTTTTGAAGTAATTTGTTGGTGACTCTTTGAAGAGAAGAATGTTTTTGGAATCACTCAAAAATACCAAAAGATGAGCAAGATATGCCACTTTGAAGTCCAAAACCCTAACCTCTAGATCAAGAGAATGCTTGGTGGAACTTTGCCAAATTTGAACAAACCTTTTGTGCCAATACTCTTCCTTTGTGAATAGAAATTGTTGAGGATGATGATGAGGACCTATGGCCACCAAAAAATTTCATACCAACTTCAAAACTCATCAATGGTGAGGTTTAAATTTCTCAAGACTTTGACCAGGGCATGGAAATAAACTCATGAACCCATGAAGCAACATGTTAAAACCTCATTGCCTTGACCTACATTATCAACAAGTGAGATAAACCAATATTGGATTTTGTTAATTTAGAGATAAAATGAAAACAAAATATCCATGATCATAAGAGAAAACAAGTTAAGGTGCTTGGTAACTCCTCATAGAGCAAAGCTAAAGATAAGTAGAAGAACCAAAAGCCCTAATGTGATTTTGTGGTGGTTGAAACAATATGGTATGATGAAGGGATCTTAGGGGCAAAAATTAGGGTAAAATACACTTGTATATTTGGAAATGTCTTGAGCCATATAATTAGGTAAAGATGTTGTATTTGAGACCTTGAGATCATGATTTAAGCCATTAGGTTATGCACTAGGCCAAAAGTCAATGATCAATCATCTTTAATCAAAACCCTAATTTGGTAATTTTTGACCTTTGATAATTTGAGGGCTTTCCTTGATGAATCATGATCAAACCTTGATAAAATTATGAATATCACCTTAAAATGTTGATGTTGATAAAAAATATTGAAGTTTGACTGTATGTTGATAATAGTTGACTTTTTACCTAATATAGTTGACTTTCAATCTGCTGAGCCATTGACTGGGCAAACATGTGATGCAAGACTTGAAGCTTGACATAAGAATTATTAAGGACCCATGATGAACAATGAAAGTCATTTGAGACCCTTGCAACCCAATCTTCCTTGAGAAGCACAAAACCTTAGTTATAGACCCTTTCTTAGGAGGAGGTTTGACTAGTCAACTCTTGAGTAGCTTTGAGTATTTGAGACCTTTGTAAGCATGTTTTTTGAATAAAATGGGAGGGAAAATTTTGGGGTACAACAGCTTCCCCTGTTCAATCTTCTTAAACCTGAAGAGTTAGATTGGCACGTCCGCCATTCGCGACTTGAAGGTAGAAGATGATTGAACACTTAAGTGCCCAGAAATTTAACTCCCTGGTGCACGAAGTAACTCAGTTGGTTGATTATACCATGAATGGACTTAAAGATTCCATTTGGAGAGGCAACAATGAGTCATTGGAGATAGGCTTATAGATGCCATCTAAAGTAACTATTGATATAATTTAGGCTAAGTCTATGCTCGACTTAAATTGGAAGAAGTATCAGAATAAATCTATGCTTGATTTAATCTTTGCTAGAGGATATCTACGCCTGTATTTAACTGGGAGAAGTATCAGAATAAATCTACGCCCGATTTAATCTGAGCCAGAAAATGTCTGCGTCTGTCTTTAACTGGGAGAAGTATCAGAGTAAATCTACGCTCGATTTAATCTGAGCCAGAAAATGTCTACTGGAAGAAGTATCTGAATAAATCTATGCCTGATTTAATTTAAGCCAGAAGATGTCTACGTCTGACTTTAATTGGGAGAAGTATTAGAATAAATCTATGCTCTATTTAATCTGAGCTAGAAAATGTCTACTGGAAGAAGTATCAGAATAAATCTACACTTGATTTAATCTGAGCCATAAGATGTCTGCGTCCGTCTTTAACTGGGAGAAGTATCAGAATAAATCTATGCTCGATTTAATCTAAGCCACAGAATGTCTACTGGAAGAAGTATTAAAATAAATCTATGCCTGATTTAATTTGATCCAGAAGATGCTTGCGTCCGTCTTTAACTGGGAGAAGTATCAAAATAAATCTATGCTCGATTTAATCTGAGCCAGAAAATGTATACTGGAAGAAGTATCAGAATAAATCTATGTTTGATTTAATCTGATCCAGAAGATGTCTCTTTGAGAATAACCCTCTGAGGAAATTGCTTAAATAGCCCTTTGTCTGAAGCCTTTGAGAAGACTGTCGGGACATATAAGTAGTTGATGATGTTTGTATGTTGACTAATCTTTCCTGAAAAGGTAAACAGTTAGTTGTATGCAATGTCATGATGTATGAAATGCATTACATAATGATGTTCTCAAAATAAATGAGGTTGTGCTATATGCGTTCCGTATGCATATGCTATGATGTTTGTAAATGATGTATGAATGTGAAATGTTGTTGAAGTGTATTTGTAAACCCGTCCAGTATATTTGTCTGGGAAAATAAATCTCTGACTGTTGCTGGGGAGACTGTAATCTGTTGGGGAAATAAACCCTATTGGGAAAATAAACCCTGTTGACAGAGAAATACTCTTATGAGGAAACACCTTTATTGAGGAAATGAGTTCTGTTTGAGAGAAGAAATTTACAGGGGATTTTACAGTTTTGGAGGAATAAACTCAACTGAGGAAGAGAAATTCCATAATCTGTACTGATTGGAACTCCGTAGGTGGGTAATATTTCTGGAAAAAGATCATATTCTTTTATATGCTGGGGGGTTCGGTTGGTGAGCATGATTGGTGTATCCAATTTTGTGGGGGATATATCTTTGTTGAAGATTGTTTTGTGATGACTACTCTGTGGGGATAATCCCATGGAAGTGGCTCTGTGGGGATTTGTGGACAACTTGAACGTCATCCCAACTCCTAGAGTCTTGAGTAAACGCTTATTCCTGTTCTTATGCATATATTTGTTAACAATTAATCATGTTCATATGCATATGCTCATTTAATTTTAGTCATTGGACGTTTTTGCAAACAAAACAAAAAAAATAAAAAAAAAAGTTTGATTTTTTAGGGTGTATTTGTATTGATGGTTTGCCCATAAAAAGTGATTTTGTCAAAGAGACATAAATCCTAGTAGGAGGAAATTGTCATAAAATGAAAAGAGTACAAAGCGAAAACAAAACATATAACTTTGTGGAAATGATCTCGTTGGGTTCCAACTCTGCTATTGCCTCTATGTCTTCGAACATCTCATCCCTTACTGTCAGAAGAAGCTGATTGAACTAATCTGTACCATTTGAACTTTTGACTTTGGTAATAAAGCTTACTGTAAGTGATCCAACGAGACATAGTCGTACGCTTTAATCCTTAATTTTTTCCTGGACCTCCGTTTCGGGTTTTCAGTCCACCAGGATACCGTTTCCTGCCTAAACCGCCTTTTCAGGTTTTCGACTTGCCGGGTGTATAATCTTTAATATATATCCCTAATTTTTTCCCGAACCTTTTTGGTTTTCCGAGATGCCCTTATTTTTTCCTAGGCCAGTCAACCTAGCGGGTCGTTTTCATGCGTAGTATCTTTTAACTATGTCCATGTTCATAGGGTGCCAGAAGTCTTCACCATCTATGGTGGTTAATATCATAACACCGCCCAAAAATAATTTCTTGATAACAAATGGCCCTTCATAAATGGGGGTCCATTTTCCCCTGGGATCACCTTGTGGTAGAATGATGCGTTTTATTACCAAGTCACCAGCCTGATATACCCGATGATTGACTTTCTTGTTAAATGCCTTGATCATACGTTTCTGATACATCTGACCATGATAGACAGTCGCAAGCCTCTTTTCGTCAATCAAATTCCACAGGTCTAGCCTGGTATGAATCCACTCATATTCATCTAAGTCTGCATCTTTCATAATCCTTAGAGAAGGAATCTAAACTTAGACAGGTAGGACAACTTCCATGCCATAGACCAGAGAGAATGGGGTTGCCCCAGTTGATGTTCACGCTGAAGTGCGATAGCCATGAAGAGCAAATGGTAACATCTCGTTCCAGTCTTTTTTAGTCACAAGCATCTTCTGTATGATCTTCTTAATATTCTTGTTGGAGGCTTCCACTGTGCCATTCATCTTTGGTCGATACAGAGAATAGTTGTGGTGCTTGATCTTGAACTGCGTGCAGACTTCAGTGATCATAGTGTTGTTGAGGTTGGTACCACTATCCGTGATGATTATCTCGGGGATTCCATATCGGCAGATAAGATAATGTTTTATGAACCTGGCGACCATATTCTTGGTAACAGAGGCGAACAAGGCTGCTTCAACCTATTTTGTTAAGTAGTCAATAGCGACGAGAATGAAGCGATGTCCGTTAGAAGTAGTAGGCTTGATTTCTCTGATCATATCAATGCCATATATTGCGAATGGACAAGGAGCGCTCATGATGTTCAAAGGTACTGGGGGCACATGAAATTTATCAACGTAAACTTGGAATTTATGACAAGTTCTCGAGTGGTGGTGACAGTCGGTTTCCATAGTCGACCAATAGTAACCCGCTCTCAGAAACTTTAGCCATAGTATGCCCGTTGGAGTGAGTACCAAAGATGCCTTCGTGCATATCCTCCATAATTTTCTCCGCTTCCTTCTTGTCTACACATTGAAGCAGAGTTGAATCATGATTTCGCTTGTACAAAATTCCATTGCTCTTAGCCGAGAGCCTCAATAGGAATTTCTTGTCATTGATCGATGCCCCTTCATGGTATTCTTGAGCTTCAAGGTACCTTTTCACTTCATGAAACCAAGGTTTTTCTTCTATTCCATCATTATCAATTTCATAGCAATGTGCTGGTTCGTTGAATCTTTCAATGATAATTCTGGGAGCCTCATTGTCCTATCTGACCTTGAACATGGATGACATGGTAGCTAATGCGTCTTCCAACCGATTCTTTTCTCTTGGGATATGCTCAAAAGTAATCTCTTCAAAGTACGAAATCAAGGTTAGCACATGTTCTCGGTAAGGGATAAGATTCAGATGCTTCATATCTTATTCTCCCTTAACTTGACTGATTACAAAGGCTGAATCCCCATATACGCTCATGAATTTGATTCTCAGGTCAATAGAAGCTTTAATTCCCTTAATGCACACTTAATATTCAACCATATTATTGGTGCATTCAAAGTAAAGTCTGGCAGTGAAAGGTGTATGAAAACCCTGGGGAGAGATAATTACAACACCGATCATGTTGCCAAGTGTGTTATAAGCTCCTTCGAAAACCATAGTCCATCGGGATCCTAGCTCAGGTCCTTCATACGGTCCAGGTTCTTCACAATCCGTAACTAGCATTATGTTCTCATTCGGGAATTCAAAATTCATAGAATGATAGTCGTTTATAACTTGATGTGCCAAATGATCTGCCAATACACTTCCTTTGATTGCTTTTTGAGTGGTGTACTGAATATCGTATTTTGTTAAGACCATTTTCCATCGGGATATTCTTCCGGAGAGAGCTGGCTTCTCGAATATGTACTTGATGAGAACCATTTTAGAGATCAGTAAAGTAGTATGGGTCAACATATACTATCTTAGTCAACGAGTATCCCATGCCAAAGCGCAACAAGTTTTCTCGAGCAGTGAATATCTTGTTTCACAGTCGGTAAACTTTTTTCTAAGGTAGTATATTGCATGCTATTTTCGACCAGACTCGTCATGCTTCCCCAGTACACACCCTATTGAGTTCTCTAGAATTGTTAGGTACATGATTAGAGGCCTTCTTTCAATCAGTGGCATCAAAATCAGAGGTTCTTGTAGGTATTCCTTAATTTTATCAAAGGCTATTTGACAGCCGTCGTTCCATTTTACTGCTTCATCTTTCTTCAATAGCTTAAAGATTGGTTCACAAGTAGCAGTCAATAGGGAAATAAATCAGGAAATGTAATTCAGTCGTCCTAAGAAACCTATGAATTCCTTCCCGGTGTGGGGAGCCAGCATTTCTTGAATAGATTTAACTTTTGCGGGATCAACTTCAATACTTTTACTGCTGATGATGAAACCCAAGAGTTTACCAGATATCACCTAAAAAGTGCATTTGTTCGGATTTAGCCTTAGTTTGTACTTCTTCAGCCTTTCAAATAACTTATGCAGATGATCAAGATGTTCTTCTTCAGCTCGTGACCTTGTTATCAAGTCGTCGATGTAGACTTCTATCTCATGATGAATCATGTCATGAAATAATGCTACCATGGCATGCTGATAAGTTACCCTGATGTTCTTCAACCTAAAAGGCTTTATCTTGTAACAGAAAGTGCCCCACTGTGTGACAAAGGTAGTTTTCTCCATGTCTTTAGGCACCATCTTGATCTGATTATAACCCGAGAAACCATCCATGAAGGAGAATACCTTGTGATGAGCGGTGTTATCGACCAAGACATGAATATGTGGAATTGGGAAGTCATCTTTGGGGCTCGCCCTGTTCAGTTCCCTGTAATCTACACACATATGTACCTTGCCATATTTCTTTGGTATTAGAACAACATTAGAAATCCATTGAGGATATGACGTCACTACTAAGAACCCTAAATTGAATTGTTTCATAACCTCTACTAAGATCTTTTCCGACATTTCAGGATGTATGCGACGAATCTTCTGCTTAATCAGAGAATAACCCTCTTTCATTGGCAGATGGTGAACCACAATATCAGTATTGAGCCCTGGCATGTCTTTGTATGACCAAGCAAAGATTTCAAAATAGTCATGCAACATCTGAATCAACCTGTTCTTGACACATTCCTCTAAGTTGGCGCCTATCTTGACCTCTTTCCAGTCTGTCTCAGTACCCAAATTTATGACGTCGACTGGATCTTCATGCGGTTGGATAACATTTTCTTCTTGTATTAAGAGTCTGGAAAGTTCTCCAGGTATTTCACAATCTTCCTCACCTTCGTCCTCAACTTGGTAGATCGTATTTTCAAATTCATAAGCGGCAATAGCAGAATCGTTATTAGCAAGATCCAAAGTGGATGAGGATTTGCAATGTAGTGCGTGGGTGTGTGTAAGAACAAATGGCTATTTGAAAATGCAATGAAAGAGAGACAAAGATCACAAAATTTGAATGAAAAACGTCCAATGTTTTCATTAAATGAACATATGACTTATGATAGGACAACCCTTAACAAATGAACCATTGTGTCCCGGGCAAGACACAAGGTTTAAAGTCATTTTTTAAAAAAGAAATTACATAACCAAACTTCTTAAAGCAATAAAACATAAATAGCTATTACTCATGACTAAAGGAGATAGGGATAACGTCTTCTGTTTTCCAATTGTCGAGTCAGTTGCCAATGGTAGGGAATATCCAGTTGTCGAAGTCACAATCATTGTCAGCATCCTCTATAGCGTTGACCCTATTATTGTTGATACGAAATGGAGGTATTCCACCACGAGCGTGACAAATAGCTCTTTATCCTTTTGTAGTAAAGCCCAAACCAAAATTATCATATTTATAGGGGATATCAGGAAGCTGACCCCAAATAGTGCAACCACCTTCTTCTATAGTAGCTTTGGCATCTTTCAAGGAAGCCATCTTGTGCAGAACCCTAGTAGTCTTTGGAATTGAAGAAACATATTTAATAGCAGCAGGGGAAATTACTTGAAAAGTTTGGCAGGGAGTCTTGATAAAATCCCCGTCCATCTCCATGTACCAGAATGAATTTAGATGGCTGACCATATACTCCTCTTCTCCACAAACAGTAAAAATCTTCCCTTTCATAGGGTACTTTAATTTCTGGTGTAAGGTGGAGGTAACAGCGCCTGCCCCATGGATCCAGGCGCGTCCCAATAGACAAGAATAGGCTGACCAGATGTCTATTATATAGAAGGTGGATTCAAAGATCTGTGAACCCACTTTGAAAGGAAGATCCACTTCTCCATATACCATTCTTTTAGACACTTCAAAGGCTCAAACTATAATGTCACTGGGTTTTAGTATAATCCCTTCACAATCTAGTATGTCAAGAGCACCCTTTGGCATAACATTCAGAGAAGAACCAATATCAACAAACATATGAGCCAACGTAGTTCCCCTGCATTAAATGGAGACATACATTATGATTTCTCCCCTACGGAGTCAGGTCAACATCGGAGAAGCCTAATCCATTATCAGTTGTTAAGCTCGCCACATAACTTCCAAATTGATCAGCCAAAATCTCTTGCGGTACGTGAGTAGTCTTCAAAAATTTTACTAAAGCCTGTGCATGGGCTTCAAAACACAACAGTAAAGATAGCATGGAGATTTTGGACGGGGTTTTCCCCAACTGTTCAACAATTTTATAGTCGCTCTTACGGAGGATTTTTAAAACCTCTTCCAACTCTTGTCTAGAGGTCTCCTTGACTGTAGCTTCTTTTTGCGCCTCTATCATTGGCTCTTTACCCCGAGCCTTGGAAGTTGTCTTGGTAACTATGACTTGATTAGGTGGAGATATTTCCGGGGAGCAAATCCTTCCGCTTCTAGTAATTTTGCTGGTCCCTGCAATATTGTCAACATTGGGATCAACCTATTCATCATCTTCGTCAGACAACTCTTATTTAACACCGTGGTAATAGACGTCAAGCCCATAATTCCATGGAATAGCCTTCTCCGAGGAATATGGGATGGGCCCGGGTGTTGTAATGATTAAAGGAGCAGCTTTTGGATTGGCAGTAATCCTTACAGGACCCTTGGAAGTGATCCTGAAAGGAGTACTAGATACGACATACAAATCTCGGCACAAATTCTCAGCATACAGAACTTTCTCAATCAAAATTACATGTTCATCCATCAGGCGCTGAACGTCTTCCTTCAGTAACCTGCAACCATTGGTTTGAACTGCACAACAATAACATTCTTTAACACAACCCAAAAATAAACCGGCTTATAGCAAATTCTCCTTGACTATTAAGAGAGGAGTAACCACATCACTCACGGAGGCAACATACAAAACATATTCAATAGCACTCGTGCCTTTGTCATGCTTAGGCATAGGTGCAATAATTACGTTCGGAGTCTCCGAAGGATCAAACTTAATTTCCTTATTATCGATCATATCCTAAATCTTGCTTTTTAGGGCCTAGCAGTTATTGGTGTCGTGCCTAGGACTGTTCGAATGATAGGCACACCTCGCATTTGGATTGTACTTTGAAGAGGATGTGTTGGGATTCTGAGGAGGATCCCGCAGTGAAATGAGTTCAGCCTTTAACAAATGTTGTAATTCCTGAGATAAAGGCATGCTGATCTTGTTAAACTGCCTTGACAGAGCGTCTGGCCTTCAATGATTGCCCTGTTGTGATTGTTGAATAGGATCTGGATTAGATATCAATACCGCCCCCACACACTGATGGCAGTCATTTTCACTATGTCACTTCTGGCCATAGACAACATTGGCTTCTTATTTTACCACCGAATGACTTCACAACATTAGAAGATGTAGCCATCAGAATCTTCCCACTCTTAATACCACTTTTGACCCTTTCTCCTATAAGTACTAGCTCCGTAAAACCAGAAGACGAGCTTCCAATCAACAGATTAAAGAATGGGCCTGTCAAAGGGCCCATGAACATATCCACCAATTCTCAGTTTGTCAAAGGAAGTTTCACCCTTCTATCTAGATCCCTCCATTTTTGGGCGTACTCTTTGAAACCCTCGTTCGAGCCCATGGTATTGTTTTGCAACTGCACACGAGTCGGCACCAGGTCAGCATTATATTGATATTGCTTGTAGAAAGAAGCAACCAAGTCTTCCCATGTGTGAATGTTGGTTCCTTTGAGCTAATATAACCATTCAAGCTGAGTGCCGGCCAAACTTTCTTGAAAGAAATAGACCCATAATTTCCGGTCAGTAGTATGAGGTTGGATATTTCGAACATACGACCTAAAATGGAGTTTAGGACAAGAGACCCCATCATATTTAGCAAAGACGAGGACCTTGAACTTATGGGGGATGACTACCCTCGGGATCATGCCTAGTTCTCCAAAATCCAATCCAAGCACTTTTTGGATTTCCACAGCTTTGAGTCAGTCTTCCAATTGCTTGTACTTGTCATCTGCATGAGGATACTGTTCTTCGAAGTAGTCTTCATCTTCGAAACCCTGATTGTTTCCACCTTCAGGCCTGGTGCTTCTAACATCCTCTTCTTGGTTGCCCTCTTCTTCAGAGGAAATATTTCCCACTTGAACTGGTTGAGCATGACCTTTGAACCTTTTCCCCATATTAAGGATAACAACCAGCTTCTTATTTTTCTTTTTCTTGGCGATGAGCGCCATCATCTCTTGTTGCCCTTTCGCCAAATTCAGAAGAGTCTCTTGAAATTGTGCATGCTGAGCCTGGAGATTCTTGACAGTTTGTTCGAGGGCCATCTTATGCTGAAATAAACAGTAAGTAGATGAGAAAACCTATATCGAAAAACCTGTTTATGAAATGACGCATGATATGTAGATGCAATGTTTTCAAGGACCTTAGGAGATTTAAATTTGCTAAACGGGAGGAAAAAAACAAAGGTTTTTATTAGTAAGTTCAAAATTACAATCGCCTCTTAGGCTTACAATGAAAACAAAAGGGTCTCAAAGAGACAACAATATAAACTCCTAAAACCTAAGATTCAAGTCTCCCACGAACGCTTCCTCTTCATGTTGATGTATGCATTAAGACTCCGCTCTTCATGAAGTTGCTTTGTGAGCTCTAACACTTTCTTCTCAATTGCATAGAATTGAGTCTCAAAGGTGTCCCGTTCTTCCTTGAGTTGAATCCAGGACTTCTGCAATTCTTTAAGGTCAGTGAGCATGTCTGGATGGAGGATGGTGCGAGAAACGCCTCCTTCAATAACAAGCTCCATGATCACTAGTAGGACAACTGGATATGGCATCATGAGGTTTTGAGCGCGAGCTCGCACCCATTTGAGATAGGGCTCTAGAGGGATAGAGTTCTTATGTCCTAATGCCTTACTGTCAATCTTGCTTACCATGCCCCAAGCATGTATAAACCTTTAACGATAACCTTGAGGATTATTTTCATAGTCAAACACAATACCCTGGATAAGTATGTCATGAGGACCATCTCTTCGAGCATATCCAAATTGACATAGAGACAGAGTAGGGCTATAAGTAATACCTCCCCTAACTCCAAGGAGTGGAACATTACAAAATTCTCCACAGCGATCAATGATAGTGATATCCTCATGAGATCGGGAATACCAGTAGCTATCTGTATGAGAAAGTGACATTATTCTTTGCGACCACCTCAAACCTTATTCATTTTTCATTACCGATCAGGGAAGGTGCAAAATAAACGACCTGGATAACATAGGTATACAACACATGAGAGTCCCTCGCCTCTTCATAGTATGAGTGTAAAGAGAATGCAGAATGTCTCCGAGCAAAGTAGGCACATGGTTACAAGAAAGAAATATTTTGATGGCGTTCACATCTATGAGTTGGTATGGATTAGGGAATATCACCAAACTATAGATCAACAAAGCCAAGATTTCCTCGAAAGCCTAAAAACTCATAGCATCCAGAAACAGACGAGCCTTATCTAACCGAAATTTAGCAAGAAAACCTTGACTCCACTTCTTGTTTCCAAATTAGATAGAATGTCAGACCGCTTCAGATGCAAAGTTGCTGCAATTTCTTCAGGTTATGGATCTTTCTCTAAACCGGTGAAAGGTGTCTGATCAAGAACAATTATTCTTAGTAGCTTAGAGAACACTTCCATTATGGGTACCAGCTGATAATCTGGAAAGGTGAAACAGTGATGTGCGGGATCAAAGAACTGGAATAAAACACTCATCATGTCCTCTTCAAAACCTGAGGTAACCAAAATGAGTAGATGACCATGCCTTTTGGTGAATTGAGAGCTTTCAGGAACTTTTGAGACTAACTCCTTAAGTTGAGAAGGTATCCTCACAAAACTGATCCAGATAGTATTTTTACGAGCATAGGCCATAACATACAACAAAGATAAATCCCTAGGTCCTTGAAATGGTTAGTGAAAATGATATGTGTAATGATGTCATGATGTTATGATGTCACATTCGAACAATTTTAATCAAACACAAACAAGACACACAAGGCCTTAGGTTCAGGCTTGTATGGAGTTTATAGGTAAGTACCCTCTTGAGTTTAGTTGGCTCAACCTGTCCTAAAAGAAGTAACCGGGTTTTAGGAATCTCATATCACTTCTTTTTCTCTCAGGCATTGTTTCAGCTCAAGCATCTAATTTGCGGCCAAAATATCCCGAGAGTCCAATCTCAATGAGTGTAGCATCGAGTATCAACCAACTTCAGTCTGCACCAAAGCCGGCTATCTCTCTACTTTCTAATGGCTAAGCTGTGTCAACTAAGGTTCTAAAGTTAGTTAGTGCTTTTTGACACCACACGGTAGCCCAACATTCTCCTTGACTTAACTCAAGGGACACCGGTACCAACCAATGTGTCACACTAACATAGCCATCGTTTTAACTGTATCGGTATACGCCGTACAATCTTCACGATCTATTGCTACTTGCCTAAAATGCCCCAGATCCGGGTATAGGATCTTTACAAGAATAACCCAAGCATATCTCGAAATATAAAGCATACAAGGAAAAAAGTAAAGGAATAAAGGTGATCTAGCTCTTAAGGTAACCCCACTTTTAGTAATCATCCCCAATAGAGTCGCCAGTTCTGTCATACGGTGGGAGAACCTGACTTTTAGGTTTTATATTTTATCGCAAATGTTGTGGATAACAAGAGTTTCCACTGAATTTTCTTTTATCCAATAAAGGAAAGGGTGAAAAGAACAGGAAAGATCTTTTGAGAATTTTCTGAGTAAGGGGGGGGGGGGAGGGGGGGGTAGGTTATGAAAAGGGAAGGTGTTATCACCCTTTTCATCCGTAAAGTAAACCCTATTTTATCTATTACATCCCTTAACAGTTACATAATTATGAAAATAACGATGCGAAAAATAAACAAACACGCGGAGATGGTGAAAAGGAAAAGAAATTTAAAACTTAAGAAATTCTAATATTTTTGGTGTTTTATTTAGAAAAAAAATATTTTATTGTGTAAAAATAATGAACCTAATTCTAATTAATTTACAAACTAATTAATAAAATAAAAAAAAGTGTGATTAAATTAAAAATTTTATTTATAAAAATTTAATTAATTAATTAAAAACCTTAATCTAATTTTTTTTATGATTTTGTGATTTTTTTTCTGATTTAAGTAAAATTGGTTAAAATTATGCAAAATCTAATATTTTTTTGGGATTTTTTCACATGATCATAAAATAGATATAATAAATTAGGAGTGTGCAAAAAATCATCTTAAAATGAGAAGTTTTGATTGGTTAAAAATTGGTTGAAGTTTGTTAAAAAAAACTAAAGAAAAATAGTGGTAAGAAAGGATTTTGTGGTTGTCAAGGCTTAAACTTAGGATCTTAGGGTCACAGTTCCAAAAGCTTACCACCAGGCCATGCGCATATGGTGTTAAGGAAGTGCCTTGGTGAAAATATATTTGAAACATGCTTCTAAAATCAAAAAAGTCAACATAAATCACAAAATGGATAAAATGGGGGTTCAATATGGTTCAAACCCCCGCCCTTGTAGTGAAAGAGACATGAAACATGCTGCTTGCCACTGGGGTGGCTGTTACATACATTCATTAACACAAAAAATGAAAAATATATAATAAACTTGTTTTTAAATTTGAAAAGATGGAGCCACCATCTTCATCTTCTTCGCTGAATCATCATCATCAACATCCATGGTTGAAAACTCAACTCCCTCATTTCTCGTCCATTTACAAAAATGTAAACATGGAAGTTCATAGAAATTTATCAAGAATACAATGGTATCATAGGTTTGAATCAAAACTAAAAAATAAACATGAATTTAAGCAATAACCAGAAAAACCCTAAAAAAGTTCATAATCACGAATCTTCACATACAAGCACAATTAATAACAATTAAGCTAGGGCTACGCTTCAGGACATTGATATCTACAATTTTGATCTTTCATTTTAACACAAAGGATGCATGTATATGGAGTTTTGAACTTCAAGAAAACTTACCTCTTGAAGCAAGACTCAGAACTCGTTCCACCACTCCCAGAGACAATGTAATGGTGCAAAAAGCCTCCTTGAACTCCAAGGAAGCTAATGGTATGCTCAGCTTGTCTTAGAACCCTTTTAAACTTTCCAACCAAATCAAGTGGAAAATGGTGAAAGTAAGGTTTGGATGATGACGGTGGAGGTGTTGCAGTTGTGCCAAGAGTGTTTGGACAACTTCTATTTGATGTATAAAAGGTGTTTGAAGTGAAAATTCAGAGAATGCACAAGTGGATTGCTGTTTATGGTTTGAACTTGCTTCAATGGTAGTTTTGAGAATTTTTGTGTGTGTTGAGCTTAGAGGCCTACTTCTATATTTATAGAGGTGGAAAATGACTTGTATATCTTGCAGAAATCAAGTTTAGTTCCAATTGAATCATGGTTTGGCCATTTGGTTAGCTTTTGCACAAGAGTGTGAGTTTGCTTCACGAGGAAGGAAGAGTGATTCAAGGTACTTGATTCAACTTTTCAGACCTTGTAGGATAGCATCTGATCCTCTGAGATTTGTTGTGATCTTCATAGCTGGTTTCAAGCTCAAAAGAAGAGAGTTGTTGTCAGAAGTTGAGCTTTATGCAAATGGAAACTTTGCTTTTGCAAAATCACCCATAAATGGTGTTATTTGTTGGACAAAGCTTCAAGTTCTTGTGAAATACACTTAAGACCTATGTAATTACTTAATTATGGAGAGATTTGGAGATGACATAGCCTGAAAAGAGAGATCTTGTAGCTTTGGTTGGAGTTTTGGCCATAAGGTCATCAAAAATGACTTATGATTCAAGTTTGAATGGACAACTTCTTCTCTTTGAATCTCCTAGATAAAAAATGATTTATTTGTGTTCTTGGACATTTTGGAAAGCTTGGATCAAGATCTATAACTTTCATGTTTTGAGTTTTTGCTGAATTAATTTGGATCTTAGTGAAAAATGGTCATAAAGTAGTGACTTTGTTAAGAACAAAACACTTGGACATTTTTCTAAGTGTTTTCCAACTTTTGACTTTTGTTGACTTTTTTCTTGATTTTTTTGACTTTGTTGATTCTTGATGATCAAACTTGATAATTTTGACTGTTTTGATGATTCTTGATTTTTGAATTCCAATTTTGACCAAAAAGTCAAAGTTTGACTTTTGTGTGACTGTTGACTTTTTATCAATTGATTCAATTCTTCAACTATCAATCACTTGTATCTTTGGAAATTTCTTGAGCCATGTAATTAGGTAAATATGTTGTATTTGAGCCCTTGAGATCATGCTTTAAGCCATTAGGTCATGCACTAGGCCAAAAGTCAATGATCAACCATCTTCAATCAAAACCCTAATTTGGCAATTTTCGACCTTTGATGATTTGAGGGCTTTTCTTGAGGAATCATGATCAACCCTTTGAGGTGATGAATATCACCTCAAAATGTTGATGTTGACAAAAAACCTTGATGTTTGACTGTATGTTGACCATAGTTGAATTTTTACCTAATACAATTGACTTTGAATCTGCTGAGCCATTGACTGAGCAAACGTGTGATGCAAGACTTGGAGCTTGACATAAGCATTATTAAGGACCCATGATGAACCATGAAAGTCATTTGAGACCCTTGCAACCTAATCTTCCTTGAGAATAACAAAACCCTAGTTGTAGATCCTTGCTTAGGAGAGAAGAATTGAAAAACACAAGAAGGGGGGGTGAATTGGAATCTTGAGAATCAATGCAAATAACACGATAATTTTATACTTGTTCGTTTGAACTCAAACTACTCCAGTCCATCCACCAAGGTGATTTCGCCTCTCTCCAACGAGGTCTTAATTCACTAATCAAACTTGATTACACAACTACTTTGACTACTGCCAAAGTCTTCTTGAGTATAACCACAACCCGATTTATCTCAAGGAATTTCACTAAACAAAGTATGAATAAAGCAGTGTATAATATGTTTTTCTTTACAAAAACAGTATCACAGACATGTGATGTATTACACAATTTAGAGAGTAGT
The DNA here is from genome assembly GCA_948472305.1 of Vicia faba. NCBI lineage: Eukaryota > Viridiplantae > Streptophyta > Magnoliopsida > Fabales > Fabaceae > Vicia > Vicia faba. Next base: position 995,761,403 of record OX451736.1, read on the forward strand.
ATGAATGAGGAGCAACAACGTTGAAGTATTGTGAATTGTTGTGTGTAAATCGTAAATGATTTATCCTCATCCCCTGTTTAAATAGGCGCAACAATCTTGAGTATTTGGAAACTTGATAAATGTTAGTTAACGCGCTTTCCTCAAATAAAAGATTCTTGTCTTTTTTTAGCCGTTGCATTTGATATTGCTTTGATGAATTGTAATGCTTCAGAATATTAAGGAATCTATTTGCTACTTGCTTCAGAACTTTGGAAGGTCAGAATCATAAGGTCCTATTTGCAGCGTTAGACTTGCTTTCAGAGTTAAAACGTCTTTCTCTTAGCGTAACTTCTGATCTTCATTCATCAGAACTTTCTGAGAATAGTCTACGTTCATAGCAGGAACATCCTTGTAGCTTATCTTCTAATCTACTTCCATCAGAACTTCTCTACAAAACAGAATATAATTTTAGAGTGCATAATTATTCTTTGTGTTTGTTATCATCAAAACTCTTACGAGGGTTGTAGAATCAAACTATGTTCTAACAATCTCCCCCTTTTTGATGATGCTAAAAACTAGGATATTTAAATTAAAATAGACAGAACATAAAGCATTAGAGAGTCTCCCCCTGAGTTGAGTACTCAGATAGAGATGAATTACTTCCCTGAAGTTCATTATGATCAGAGCTTTTGATGCATCTCCTTCTATCTTTATCATATTTTTGTTCCTATTTTGCTTTCAAAAAAAAAACTAGAAGTTATGATATTCAAAATGTTTGAGACTTTGTCTTGATATACTGTTATTGAAAATATCTTACGTTCTCCCCCTTTTTGTCAGGAATCAAAAAGCAATATAAACACTAATATTCAGAGTCAAAAAGATGAGTTATATTAAAACATGATTTCAATAACACTTTCGGAGCCAAATAAAACAAGATAAATGAATGCAGAAAACAAGTTATAAAAAAAACTAAGATTGAGGAGGGGAAGTCGTGTGAACAACGCTTCCAGCAAGCTCTTAATCTGAGTGCTTGATTCCTCTTATTTTCCCAGCATTTCCTTGATTTCTTTGCTCGTGTCTTCTTGCATGTACAATCTTTCTTTGATCACTGCATTCTCTTTCTTTAACTCTTCTAGTGTTTGCATAACCAAAGATGAAGTTAGTGTATCCACATAAGATGCAAGTTTCTCATAACACTCTGTAGCATTTTCTGATTCAGTGGCTTCTTCAGTTTCTTTGCCTTTGTCTTGAATAATAGCCAGAGGAATATTTTCAGAGCTTGGTTCAATAACTTCTGAAGGTTGGTCCTCTTTCCAGGGAGCATTGTCCAGCAGAATAATGAATTTCCTTTCCCAGTGACTCAGAACTTGATCCTTGAAAACTTTCAGCTGATCACAAAAGTTCTGTTGGGCCAGTTCATAGCTTAATTCCTTGAGTTTCTGGGATTCTAAGTTGAACCATCTTCTGAACTGGTTCTAGTGAGAATCATAAGCAGCAGGATTTGGATTTTCTAAGCTTGCTTGCTTCAAAGAGTTAACCCATTCCATTATTTTTGTTTCAAAAATCAATAAATTTCTACCAACATTTGCTTTGGTGATAGTTGGTTTTGGTTTGGGAATGGCAATTTTGTGAGAGGTTAAGGCAAGGTGATCTAGCGCTTCTAAGTCTATGACTGTTCTAAAGTGATCTTCTGGAGGATTAATAGGAGAGGGAGTAGGCGAATCAGAAATGATGATTGGTGATGGAGGTGTGTTTGGTGGAGTGGAATGATAAGGTGATGGAATTTCTGGAATGTCTTGGATGGAGAGAGGTTGTTGAACCATGAGAGGTTCTGTTATTCCAGGAATTGGTGTGGTGGTATCAGAGTTTGTGTATGAATTTTTGGTTGGGAAGCGATAGCGTTTGGATTTTCTGGGTGAGTGGTTTGGAAGTTTAGATTTTCTGTTTGAGGAGTTTGAAGGTTTGGATTTTCAGGGGGAGGAGTTTGAAAATCTGGATCAAATTGATCAATATCAGAAAGAACTCTAGCAAGTTCTGGCTGATTTTGTTCAAGATATGGATTGGGAGAGAGAGGTTTGTTTAGTATGTTTTCTAGAGTTAATGAGGGGTCAAACTCTATGTCAAAATCTTCAAATGTTTGAGGTGAGGGGTCTTCTATTGGTTTTGGAGAGGAGGGTGTTTCAGATGTTGGAAAAACTACTGATTCTACAACAGAAATAAAAGAAGAGTTACCTTTCTTTTTAGAAGCTTTTGGAGTCCTCTAAGAAGATCCTTCTCCTGTAGCTTTTCTTTTTCTGGACTTCTTTAGGACAACATCTAGAGCTTGCTGATGCAGATAAAAAATGTTTAGCTCTGGAGCAGTTCCATCTTTCTTGTATGCTTCTAAATATATGAAAACTATTTTTGGTGAAGCATCAATTTCAGAAAATAGAGGAAAATCTTTCAAAGGGGTTCTCCTTGATGTGATGACTTCCTTTGTAGAAATGGTTGGCTCCTTCTTAATGTTGTCAACAATCTTCATCTTTTTCAGGTTCTTGGCATTAAGGGGTTTTCCAGCACATGTCTCTAGCGTGCTTATCTACTGAGCTTCAGTTAGATGCTCTATTAACCTATTCTCAGTCAGAATATCTGAAATTAACTTGCCCAGAGGTATCCAATCCCTCTTGGTTCTTTCATCTTCTCTTATTTCCTTCACGCTTGTTCTCATATGATTGAGAAGCAAGTGAGGAAGGTTTATTTTTATCTTCTTCGCAATGAAGTATAGAAGAATCTGTTGATCAATATTTATGTAGTCAGGAGAGCTTATTGGCTTCCTGTGGTTGATACAACCCAAAGTGATATTTGCCCAGATTCTGAATTAGTCCTTCAGATCTTTAATCTTGTTGGATGGCTGCCTAGAAGTGAATATTACTATTGATATGGCTCTTAGGTCAGAACATTTCTCAGCCATGTCGCTGCAACGGATTCCTCCGCCATTATAACCAATTAGCTTTGCAATCAAATCTTCAGTGATTGCAATTTTCTTCCCCATTACATAAGACGTTACTTGGTGATTAGAGGAGGTTGCATGAATCCATAATTCCTTTACCAAAATTGGGAACACTGGACCTAAAAGACGATCGAAATACCTGTTCCATCCTTGAATAGCTACATCTGCAGTAAGATCAAATCCATTCTCCTTCATGCTTTCAAAGTCAATGATAAGCTCGCAGAGAACGTCAAGAGAATCAATTGGAGTGAGTAAGGTTCTTGACGGTTCTTTGTACTTTTCTGCAGTTGATGAAGATGAATTAGGAGCACATTGAAGATTTTTAGCGCTTGAAGATGAAGCCATTGTTCACACTGACTGTTTGAGATTTCTGAGAAAAAGGGTTTTTGAAAATGAAAACTAGAGAGGAAATAGAAGTGATAATAAGTGAGATTGATAGTGAATGTGTATTTATAATCAATTTGAAAACTTAATCAATAAGAAAGATAAAAATATTAATGATTACACAACAATTATGAATCCTGAAAATAGGGGATAGCGTGGAGATAAGAAACAGTTACCAATGACACGCGTCTCAATGCACCCAATCAAAGCTTTAGACCCTTTAGAATTTGAACGCGTGTTCATCCTTAGAAGGACACTTGTGAGAGGATGAAAAATGTTGATAATGTGAACTACATGCCTCTATCTTTGAAATGAACCGTTCAGGTCTTCTTAGATAGATTCTGATGCAACTGTCCTTCTAACTTCTAAAGAATTATTGATCAAATGTTCACAAAGAAAACATAAAATTCTGAGGGTTAATGAATATATAAATAAAACTCTTATTCTGGACATAATTTCATGCTGAGATGTTTCAGAATGAAATTAAACCTATCTTCAGAAAATGGTTTAGTAAAGACATCAGCCCATTGATGGTCTGTGTCAATAAATTTTAAGGAAAGGATTCCTTTCTGAATATAGTCCCTAATGAAGTGATGTTTTATTTCTATATGCTTAGCCCTAGAATGCAAAATAGGATTCCTAGATAAACATATTGCAGAAGTATTATCACAGAATATAGGAATGTTACTCTCAAATATGTTAAAGTCTTCAAGGTGACTCTTCATCTAGAGCATTTGTGTGCTGCATCCAGCAGCTGCTATGTATTCAGCTTCAGCTGTTGACAAAGCAATTATGGATTGCCTCTTGCTGGTCCATGAGATCATATTTTCTCCCAAAAACTGGCAGCTTCCAGAAGTGCCTTTTCTTTCTACTCTATCTCCAGCAAAGTCAGCATCACAGTACCCTACTAAATTGTATTCACTGGTTTTTCTATAAAACAATCCAAGGTTAGTAGTACCATTCAGATACTTGAAAATTCTCTTAACAGTTGTTAAGTGAGATTCTCTAGGATCTGATTAGAATCTGGAACATAAACATACACTATATAGAATGTCAGGTCTTGAAGCTGTAAGATATAAGAGAGAACCAATCATACCTCTGTAGATCTTCTGTTCTACCTTTTTACTTACCTCTTCCTTTTCCAGAATGTATGTGGGATGCATTGGAGTCTTAGATGGCTTACACTCTGATAAGTCAAATTTCTTCAGAAGTTCTTTGACGTATTTACTCTAGTGTATGTAGGTTCCTTATGGATTTTGATTGATCTGAATGCCCAAAAATAATTTGAGTTCTCCCATCAAGCTCATTTCAAACTCTTCCTGCATAGACTTAGCAAATTCTCTTCCCACAAAAGCTTTAGTAGATCTAAATATTATATCATATACAAATTTGGAAAACTAAAATGTCATTCTTAAATGACTTACAAAATAAGGTTGTGTCCACTTTCCCTCTGGTGAATTCCTTTTCTAACAGAAGCTACTTAGTCTTTCATACCAAGCTCTGGAAGCTTGCTTCAGAACATATAGTGATTTCTTTAGTTTGAAAACATATTCTGGATGTTTGGAATTTTCAAAACTAGGGGGTTGGTGCACATAAACTTATTCATCAACGTATCCATTTAAGAATGCACTTTTGACATCCATCTGATAGAGAGTGATGCCATTATTCACAGCAAAAGAAATTAAGAGTCTGATAGATTTTAACCTGGCGACTGGAGCAAATGTTTCTGTATAGTCTATCCCCTCTTGCTGACTATAACCTTGTGCAACCATTCGTGCTTTGTTTCTGATGACTTCTCCTTGTTCATTCTATTTGTTTATGAATACCCATTTTGTTCCAATGACGTTGGAACCTTTTGGTTTAGGAACCAGATCCCATATGTCATTTCTGGTGAATTGATTTAGTTCCTCCTGCATAGCCAATATCCAGTCTTTGTCCAGAAGAACTTTATCAATGGTGGTTGGCTCAATCAGAGATACCAATCCCAGGAGAGATTCTTCAGAATTTATGAATGTGGATCTTGTTCTGATTGGATCTCCCTTCTTTCCCAGAATTTTTTCTTCAGGATGAGCTAGGCTGCTTCTGGATAGTATTATCTGGAGAGGTTCTTCAGATATTGTTGTAGTGTTTGTGACATTTCCTTCTGATGTTGTTTGTGAGTCTTTGTTAGACTCTTCTGATGTATTGCCTTCAGTACCTATGAGCTGAACCTCTATATCTGTAAGAGATTCATTTTTCTTTGACGACAGTTCCAAAGCCAATGATCTTCCCTTTCTGATTTCCTCTAAAACCTACGTAGCCTCCAGATTTAAGTTCTAGACTTTGGAACATATGCTTTCTTCCCGTCATGTGTCGAGAACATCCAGAGTCCAGGTACCATGATTGGTGTTTTAGTCTTGCTGTCAAAGATATTTTCTACATATATAATTTTATCCTTAGGTACCCATATCTTTTTGGGTCCTTGTTTGTTAGTGTTACCAAAATTCTGTTTGAATTTTGGTTTAGCAGAAAAATCATTACTGGTATATTTTAAGTCATGTGTGTGCCCATAGGTAAAGTGAGATTTTAAAGGAGTGCGTTTAATAACTAAGTACATGACTTTATTAGGTTGGGATACTTTACCTTTGTATCCTATACCTTTTCTGCCATTTCTTCTAACTCCATAGATCATTGAAGCCATCTTACTTCTATCTATGTTTTTAGAAAGGAACTTCTGAAAGATATGATCATATTCCTTTATGATCTTATCAGAGTTACTGGGAACCTCTGAGAGTGTTTCCTTCTGAGTGTTTTGTAAAAATTTTCAAGTTTTGAAATTTTTTCTTTTAGCTCAGAATTTTCTAATCTCAGATTCTCAGTTTCTTCAGAGTCAGAAACTAGATCCTTTTTCAGGTTCTTGAATTTAACTCGAAGCTGCTGATATCTTTCAAGAATTTCACTCAGACTTTCTCCTAATTCAACTTTAGTAAAGTTTACAGTAAAGTCAGGAAATACCTCTTCTCGTCTTCTTCTGATGAGGATCCACCAGAGGTTTCTTCCATAGCCTGCAAAACTTTAGAATCATATTTTTTGTTAGATTTAAGAGCTAACGACTTACCTTGCTTCTGGGGCTCATCATCTTCTAACTCTATCTCATGACTTCTGAGTGAGCTGACGAGTTCTTCTAGAGATATCTTGTTAAGATCTTTTGCAAGTTTGAGAGAAGTTACCATGAGCCTCCATTGCTTTGGTAGACTTCTGATGATCTTCTTTACATGATCAGCAGTTGAATACCCTTTGTCCAGAACATTCATCCCAGCAACCAGAATTTGGAATCTTGAGAACATTGCTTCAATGGTTTCACTTTCTTCCATCTTGAAGGCTTCATACTTCTGAATAAGCACAGGGGCTTTGGTTTCTTTTACTTGCATATTGCCTTCCTGCGTCATTCTCATAGAATTAAACATGTTCTTAGTTGTCTCTCTGTTTGTGATCTTCTCATACTCTGAATATGAGATGGCACTCAGGAGAATAGTTCTGGCCTTGTGATGATTTATGAAGTCACGCTTTTGATGACCAAACAATATTTTTCTATCAATCTTCTGACCACTTTCATCCACAGGATGCATGTACCCATCAATTACCATATCCTAGAGATCAACATCATAAGCCAGAAAGAAGCTTTCAATTCTGTCTTTCCAGTAGTCAAAGTTCTCTCCATCAAAGATTAGAGGTTTTCCGCTGGTTCTATCTTTCTCATCATGGTAGTCATTGTTGATGTTCTGACTTGGTCCCACCATAGTGTTTTTCTTAGCTTGGATTTTTTACTGACACGGCTAAGTGCTTGAACTCAGAACAAGGCGCTCTGATGTCAATTGAAGAATTGAAAAACACAATAAGGGGGGGGGGGGGGGGTTGAATTGGAATTTTTAGAATCAATGCAAATAACATGATGATTTTCGCCTCTCTCCAACGAGTTCTTAATTCACTAATCAAACTTGACTACACAACTACTTTGACTAATGCCAAAGTCTTCTTGAGTATAACCATAACCGGGTTTATCTCAATGAATTACACTAAACAAAGTATGAATAAATCAATGTACAATATGTTTTTCTTTACAAAAACAGTATCACAGACTTGTAAGTACGAAGTGCGCCTAAGAGGGGGGGGGGGGGTGAATTAGGTACTTTAAAAAATTCTGGTTTTAGTGATGATGGATATTATTTTTCTGGATTATGGTGAGTTTATGAAAGAGTAAGGTGCAGAAAAATAAAGAGACAAAAGCGATATATCCTGGTTCCCCTCACAGTCCGAGAGTACTCCAGTCCTCTTTCAACATGAAAGAGATTTCCTTATTGTGGCAAACTTAAACAAGAACTACCCAAAAACAAGAACAATCCTCTTGGATTTTCACTATGTAAACAATGAGAAAAATCCTCTTAAAGTGACTTCACTTGTATCCAACAATCCTGGAAAGACAAGATTTATAAAACCACTTAAACTTATTTCCAACAATCCTGAAAAATAAGCAAGCATTTATCAATATTTGATTTGAGTGAGTTTGAGTAGTAATAATAACTTTGAGTGATTTAATAAATGAATTGATCTTCTCTTCTAATTATAATAGTATACAATGACTCAAGATATATAATGCTCAAAGTTTTCTGGTTATTAATATGTGAAAGTGTGCAGAAAACTTGTGTATGAAAATGTATAGCAGCTTGAGTTTGATTTTTTGAAAATTCAGAAAATATAATTGGAAGAGGTGTAGAAAATGATTTTGAAAATGAGTAGTTATATGTTCATAGAACCTTTTTGAAACAACATAAAGTTCTGTAAATGAATCATCAACAATTGCCAAGATTGAGTGAAAGGTTTCCATGAAATGGTGTTATGAACAGGCATGTGCAAAGCTGCTGTTTTTCAAAATCGTGCAGCATGCAATCGATTGCACCCTTTATGTAAATCGATTGCACGGGGTTTCAACAGCTAGAATTTCAAAAAATTTGAGTGTGAAACCGATTGCACAAGAGTGTAAATCGATTGCATGTGAAGTCAGTAGCAAAAATTAATTGACTGCAATCGATTGCACATACATGTAAATCGATTGCACTGAGAAACAATAGCAAATGTTTTTGAAAAATTGAAGACTGCAATCGATTGCACTAATATGCAAATTGATTTCACTCAAGTGAAAAATGATTTTTAGCTTAGAAAAACTTGAGTAAAGGTTTGGACAATATAAAATATTTCTTTTCACAATTAAGCATCTATGTCTTAAGTTCAAAGTAAGTATTATCATTATACCTTGAAATTTGCTAAGTGCTTGAACTGAAGACTTTATCCATAGATGCTTTTAGCTTGATCAATAATATTTGCCTTCTATGTCCCTCATGGTTTGTCTTCATCAAAACAAAAGTTCATTTGAGAAGCTTGATTTTACATTCTCCCCCTTTTTGATGATGACAAACGATCTTGCTTGATGCGTTGTAATTTTCGGAAAGAGCTTTTTCCCCCTAAGATGAATAACTCCCCCTTTGTATGAGAAGGTTGGAATCCTTTGAATTTGTTCATGTTGGTTGAAGAGTACCTTAAAATAATTAAGACAAGGAAATATACAAGCATAAAGTACCACATCCTTCTCCCCCTTTAACATTATCAAAAAGAAGGGAAAGATGCAAAAAAAAAACAATAATAAAGTAATATTGAGAGGAAAACTTAATTAATGATGCATCACAAATATTCTAATGATTACAAAGAAATTTAACAACAAATAAAACATAGAATAACAAAACAAGGACATAACAGAAAATAGTAGACATAATAAAGTTGGACAGAACTTTATGCTTAATTCATGTCCCGGTTGTTATAGAACCAAGATCCTTGATTTGGAAATTTTTGTTGTAGAGGAGGTTCTGTGTAATGCTGTGGAAGTGCAGCTGGATTATTTGGGTCATATGGTGGAATGTGAAGATGAGAGTGAAGGTAAGAAAATTGTTGATTCACATCTGTGTGGAAGTCATTAATTCGGGTTGTTGTAGAATCGTTGATATCATTCCATTGGTTGTTGATGTTGGTGTTCATGGAAGCAAATTCTTGAGACATGAAATCCATAAGATCTTGATTGCTTGGACCAGAGGGAGCAGCAGGTGGAAGAGGTACAACTTCACCACCTTTGAATTCTTGATCGTTCCCTTCATCACCAACCACATCTTCACCAATGTAAGTGATAATGAACACCCATTATTGAGTCAACATTCTTGATTGAAATCTTATGCAGATTTGGATCCATATTGACTTTCTCAAACCCAGCAAAATCAATTCCAATTTTTTTCATAATTAATGTAACAAAATAAGCATATGGTATTAATTTCGATTTTGTATCGACTCTCAACATATGAACCATTATGAGCCTTGCCCAATTAACACTTATTCCTTTCTTTCTTGCATAAATCAACTGCATTTCAAGGTCAGTCACAGTGCAGTGGTTTCCATCCCGTGGAAACATAATATAGACCATAAAGTAATGAAATAGTCGATCGTCTATATAAATTACCTGCACTTCATGAGTCTCTAGATGGAATCACTCCGCCTAGACCATGAAACCTTTTGGCACCGAATTCAGCTTCACTTAATCTCCCAATGCTGTAATAAAATTCCTTTTTCTTGTAGTCATCCCATGCCTCGTTTTCAGGGTCGTACAAAGAGCTTCCAGTGTAGGGAATATGAAGAATCTCACCAACAATCTCAGGGGTTAGAGAGATTCGATTACCCAACACATATGTCACCATCTTGCCTTTGTGAGGAGTTCAATTGCTGGAAAATACTCTTACCAGATCCGAATAATATGGACCAAATGATGAAATTGATGGTTCTAGTCTATAAGTAGTTAAATCATTTTGAAAAGAGAAACATTCATGGGGAAAGGATGATAACATACCATGTTTAGGATTGGACACTATTTTTATTTGAAAGTCCTTTATGAATCTTGCTTCTTGTTCTTCGGTGAGAGATGAAAGTAATGGATTCTCAGAGGATGAATCAACCTTTTTCTTCCCTTTCTCTGAAGCTGACACCTTTCGTTTTTTCCTTGAAGCCATGGGTAAGGTATTCTTAGGGTTTTGAAGGTTTTAGGTTTTTGAGAGAAGGGTGTTTGATGAGCTGAAGTTTAGATATGATTTGTGAGTATATATAAATGAGTGAGTTGTATTATATGTAATGAAGTTTAATTGGCTTGGGAATATGAGAGAGAGAGAGAGGAATTCTGACCAACAAATGTTTCTGTCATAAAAGCATGTTACAGTGGGTGCAATCGATTTGCATACAGATGCAATCGATTTGCACATAAAACAGAAGCAAAATAAAACTAAAACGCACAGAGTGCAATCGATTTGCACTTATGATGCAATCGATTTGCACTGAAACAGAAAGGTCAAAAATTAAAAACACTCAGTGAGCAATCAATTTACACTATTGTGCAATCGATTTGCATCAACCAAAAATGACCAAAAACATATTTTTCTTAAACTTAAACACCACTTAACATATATAGTCACATATAGCAAGGTTAAAACAAATATATAAAATCATAACAAGGATAGAAAGCACCTTATATGTCGTGTTCATCAAGAATGCCAAGCTCTCGTCGAATCTTGTAAAACGGTTCTCTTGCCAAAGGTTTAGTGAAGATATCGACAAGTTGATTATGAGTATCTACAAATGTTACCTCGACATCTCCTTGAAGTACATGATCACGAAGGAAATGATGTCGTATATCTATATGTTTGGTTCTTGAATGCATGACCGGATTCTTCGTAATGTTTATTGCACTTGTATTGTCGCACCGTAGAGGAATGCATCCTAGATCGAGTCCGTAGTCACGAAGTTGTTGTTTGAGCCACAAAATTTGAGCGCAACTACTACCCGCTGCAATATATTCTTCTTCGGCTGTGCTAAGAGAAACGCATGCTTGTTTCTTGCAGGCCCATGATACTAATTCATTTCCAAGGATGTGACAAGTACCGCTTGTGCTTTTTCTATCAGTTTTACAACCTGCATAATCCGCGTCAGAATAACCAACTAAGTTGCAAACACTACCTTTGGGATACCATAATCCGACATTTGTTGTCCCTTTGAGATACTTCATGATCCTTTTCACCACCATGAGATGAGATTCCTTTGGATTTGCTTGAAAGCGAGCACATAGACAAACACATGGTTATCTTTGTCGTTGTTTAAGACAAAGCATTTGCATCTGAAAATGTGAAAGAAAGCAATGTTTGGTTTCCTCCCTTTAAAGAGTTCATATGGAGTTTTCTTCAAGATCGGTCTTATGTTAAATCTATTGCTAACAAAATATGTCGTGCTCACCGCATCCGCCCAAAAATATTTTGGAAGATTTGAATCACTAAGCATCATTCTAGCAAGTTCCACAAGAGAACTATTCTTTCTTTCTACCACTCCATTTTGTTGAGGAGTCCTTGGTGCCGAGAAGTTGTGAGATATTTGATGTTCTCCACAAAATTCTTCAAATAGAGCATTTTGAAATTCTCTGCCATGATCACTTCTTATGGAGGCAATTGTTAGAGACTTCTCATTTTGAATTTGTTTAGCATAGTTCTTGAATGCCTTGAATGCATCACTTTTCTGAACTAAAAAGAATGTCCAAGTATATCTAGAGAAATCGTCAACAATAACCAAAGCATATACATTACCTCCGAAACTTCTTGTTCTTGATGGACCAAATAAGTCAATATGTAACAATTGTAGTGGCCTTGTAGTAGACACCACATTCTTAGATTTGAAAGTTGATTTTGTTTGTTTCCCTTTTTGACAAGCATCACAAAGTCTATCTTTGACGAAATTTCTCTTAGGCAACCCAGTGACAGGATTATGCTTGATTAGTTTATTCAAGTGTTCCATGTGAATATGAGAAATTCTTTTGTGCCACAACCATGAATCATTGTTGTTCGCCATGAGACATTTTACCTTCAAAGTTGGATCATTAAGGGAAATCATGAATATATTATTGATTCTTTTACCTTTAAGTATAACCTCATGTGTGACTTCGCCTCCTATCAAGCATTCATCCTTGGTGAACTTGACCTTGAAGCCTTTGTCAAAAAGTTGGCTAATACTAAGAAGATTGTGCTTTAGTCCTTCAACATAAAGAACATCTTTAATGGATGTGAAAGGTGGAGCACCAACTTTACCTTTGCCAAGAATTCTTCCCTTATTATTGTCTCCATAAGTGACAAACCTTTAGAACTAGATTTGAAAATTAGTTTATGTATCCCGTCACATGCTTTGAACAACCACTATCAAGATACCAAATATTGCATGTGGTCTTTAAGCATACCTGAAAAACAAATTAGGCTTTGTTAGGTACCCAAGTTGCTTTGGGTCCTTCGTAATTAGTGCCTTTCTTTACCCACACATAATGCCCACTTGCCACACTAAAGTTTCTAACATAACAAGCATTAGGTGTATGGCCTTTAATACCACAATAAAAACAAGTAGGTTAAAAGTTACTTCTATATCTAGAAGGATAAGATTTCTTCTTAGGAAATGTTTTCTTTTTAGGATAGTGATGAACTATTTTAGGTTTGTTCACTTTCTCTTTGGATGATTGATCACTAGCCTTAACAAAGATAGTTTTATTAGAACTTGGTTTTGAAAACTTTGAATATCTAAGTCCACTTTTATCATTGGAGTATCTTTTTTGGCTAAGAACACCTTCCAATCCAATTTGGCCTTTTCCATATCTTTCAAAAACTCTTTTTAATTGGACAATTTGTAAAGAGAGTGATTCATAATTTTTGCATGCAAAATTCTGTTTTTCTTTTCACCACTTAATTTTCGGTTTTCTTCTTTGAAATCTTTTTCCATAGATTCATATTTTTTCTAAGGATGCAATTTGTTTCTTTTGTGATGAAATAGTTTTATACAGAATTTTGCATTCATTCAATAGTTCATCTATAGCACCTTGTGCATCACTATCAAAAAGAGAAAATTCATTACTAACCTCATTGTCTTCATCATCGGAATGGTGTGAGGCCATCAATGCTATATTTTCACTTTCATCACTATCGAAATTGGATGAGGAACTTATTTCATTATCCTCCCATGCAACATAGGCATTTTTGTTCTTGAATCCATTTTTGATTTTGTAGCCACCTTTCTTGGAGAGTTTCGGAAAATCCGGCTTGATATGAACTTGCTTACCACATTCATAACATGTGACTTATTGTATGGATGTGGAAGCTTCCTTTTTCTTAAATTGTTTCTTTCCTTTTTAAGGAGAAAAGGATTTGTCATTTCTACCAAAGAACTTACCAAGCCTTTTAACAAGAAGCATGAAATTTTCATCTTCTTCCAAATTGTCTTCCATTTCAACTTCCTTGGAATCTATCTTCAAAGCAGTATTCTTGGATTTCTTCTCTTGATTTTCATGTTTTTCAAGTCTTCCGAGTTCCGTTTCATATTCTTGAAGTTTCCCAAACAATGTTGCAGACGTCATGGAGGAGAGACTTTTCTTTTCTGAAATTGTCGTTACCTTTGGTTGCCATTCCCTAGTTAAGGACCTAAGTACTTTCAGATTTAGTTCATCATTCGTCAAAGTCTTACCAAGAGCACTTAGATGATTTGTCAAGTGCACAAATCTCTTTTGTGGGTCAAGAATGGTTTCTCCGGGCTGCATTCGAAATAATTTGTATTCTTGACTCAGGGTATTTAGTCTTGATCTTTTAACTTTAACAGTTCCTTCATGAGTTTGTACCAAGGTATCCCATATTTATTTTGCTATTTTGCATGCCGAGACACGGAAGAATTCATCCATGCTAAGTGCACCTTGAAGAAGGTTTATTGCCTTTTTATCATAGAGAACCTTCTTCTTATCATCTTCGTCTCATACAGTTTTAGGCTTTGATGAGCCAACACCATTGATTACCGTTATAGGGATAAATGGACCATTCTCGACGGCATCCCATATTTCTTCTCCTTGTGCTTCTAGATGTGCCTTCATGCGTATTTTCCAGAAGTCAAAATATTCACCACAAAATAGAAGAGGCTTGTTGTTACTACCACCATCTCTGAAAACGGGATTTTGATTTGCGGAAGCCATTCTGGATCTTTTAGGAACAAGTTACCTATAACCTGCTCTGATACCAATTGTAAGTACAAAGTGCGCCTAAGAGGGGGGGGGGGGGGGGGGTGAATTAGGTACTTTAAAAATTCTGGTTTTAGTGATGATGGATATTATTTTTCTGGTTTATGGTGAGTTTATGAAAGAGTAAAGTGCAGAAAAATAAAGAGACACAAGCGATATATCCTGGTTCCCCTCACAGTCTGAGAGTACTCCAGTCCCCTTTCAACATGAAAGATATTTCCTTATTGTGGCAAACTTAAACAAGAACTACCCAAAACAAAGAACAATCCTCTTGGACCAAGAACAACCCTCTTGGATTTTCACTATGTCAACAATGAGAACAATTCTCTCAAAGTGACTTCAATTGTATCCAACAATCCTGGAAAGACAAGATTTATAAAACCACTTAAACTTATTTCCAATAATCCTGAAAAATAAGTAAGTATTTATCAATATTTGATTTGAGTGAGTTTGAGTAGTAATGATCACTTTGAGTGATTTAATCAATGAATTGAACTTCTCTTCCAATGATAATAGTATACAATGACTCAAGATATATAATGCTCAAAGTTTTCTGGTTAATAATATGTGAAAGTGTACAAAAAACATGTGTATGAAAATGTATAGCAGCTTGAGTTTGATTTTTTGAAAATTCAGAAAATATAATTGGAAGAGGTGTAGAAAATGATTTTGAAAATGAGTATTTATATGCTCATAGCACATTTTTGAAACAACATAAAGTTCTGTAAATGAATCATGAATAATTGCCAAGATTGAGTGAAAGGTTTCCATGAAATGGTGTTATGAACAGGCATGTGCAAAGCTGTTGTTTTTCAAAATCGTGCAGCATGCAATCGATTGCACCCTTTGTAAATCGATTGCACGGGGTTTCAACAGCTAAAATTTCAAAAGTTTTGAGTGTGAAATCGATTTCACAAGAGTGTAAATCGATTGCATGTGAAGTTAGTAGCAAAAATTGACTGAGTGCAATCGATTGCGCAAACATGCAAATCGATTGCATTGAGAAACAGTAGCAAATGTTTTTGAAAAATTAAAGCATGCAATCGATTGCACTAATATGAAAATCAATTGCACTCAAGTGAAAAATGATTTTTAGCTTAGAAAAACTTGATTAAAGGTTTGGACAATATAAAATATTTCTTTTCACCGTTGAGCATATACGTCTCAAGTTCAAAGTAAGTATTATCATTATACCTTGAAATTCGCTAAGTGCTTGAACTGAAGACTTTATCCATAGATGCTTTTAGCTTGATCAATAATCTTTTCCTTCTTTGTCCCTCATGGTTTTTCTTTATCAAAACAAAAGTGCATTTGAGAAGCTTGATTTTACAAGACTTGTGATGTATTACACAGTTTAGAGAGTAGTATGAATGAGGAGTAGCAGCGTTGAAGTATTATGAATTGTTGTGTGTAAATCGTAAACGATTTATCCTCATCCCTTGTTTAAATAGGCGCAACAATCTTGAGTATTTGGAAACTTGATAACTGTCAGTTAATGCGCTTTCCTCAAATAAAAGATTCTTGTCAGTTTGTAGCCGTTGCATTTGATATTGCTTTGATGAATTGTAACGCTTCAGAACATTAAGGAATTTATTTGCTGCTTGCTTCAGAACTTTGGAAGGTCAGAATCATAAGGTCCTGTTTGCAGCATTAGACTTTCTTTCAAAGTTAAAACTTCTTTCTCTTAGCGCAACTTCTGATCTTCATTCATCAGAACTTTTTTAGAATAGTCCACATTCACAGCAGGAACATCCTTGTAGCTTAACTTCTGATCAACTTCCATAAGAACTTCTCTACAAAATAGAATATAATTTTAGAGTGCATAATTGTTCTTTGTGTTTGTTATCATCAAAACTCTTACGAGGGTTGTAGAATTAAACTATGTTCTAATAAGGAGGAGGTTTGACCAGTCAACTCTTGAGTAGCTTTGAGTATTTTAGACCTTTGAGAGCATTTTTTTTGAAGAAAATAGGAGGGAAAATTTTGGGGTACAACAGATTGTCTTAGGGAAGAAGGAACCCAAAAAAGGCACAACTTGCACAAAGGGTTGAGAGCGAACCCTAATTTTGACCCTTGGTTAAACTTCCAACAATATTAATAATAATAAGTAAAATAAATAATAATGTAAATAAAAATAAAAATGTAACGCATAGATATATGTTTACCTTAGGTCAACCTAAAAATAAAATATAATAATAAAACTGAATACAAATATTTTAAACACATGTTGACTTTGGTAAACAATAATAAAACCAAATAAAATCTATTTTAATGGGCCTCTTAAAAACCTTGATGGGCCATTATATTAATGATAAACCCATTGGATAAATTTTGAAACACACCCCTCCTCAAAATTGAACTCTAATATACCTAAAACCAATTTTTAAAACAATAGTTTAGATGTCAACGTAATAATAACAATTAATATGAATATTAATAAAATAACTCAAAAGTTCTAACAAAGATGAGATAGACTGTCTACACCTATACAAACAAATTTGGGGTATGACACATACCTCTCAAGCTCCATTCTTGAAACATTCTTATCATATGCTAATAAGAGCTAAGACAAACAAGTCAAGATCCAAAGCTTTTCTTGTTCGCCACACTGTGCCAACTACAATTAAACAAGAATTATCTCAACATGAGTGGGTTTAAGCCATGAAAACTGAATATGAGTCACTTTTGAAAAATGTAACATGGACTCTCACTATTCTACCTTCTCGTAGAAGGGCCATAAGCTACAAATGGGGTTTTAAAGTCTAAGAGAATCTTGATGGGTGTGTAAATAAATAAAAGGAAATATTGATGCCTAAGGGATTTCATCAATAACATGGTTTTTATTTTCATGAAACCTTCTCCCGTGTAGTCAAGACAATAATAATATGTGTGATTCTAACTTTAGCTATCACATATAAATGGGATATATAGCATATTAACATCAACAATAAATTTATTAATGGAGAGTTGCATGAAGAAGTGTATATTCACCAACCACTGAGCTTCATTGACTCTAATCCATTGTTAGTTTGAAAACTCACTAAATCCATTTATGGTTTAAAGCAGGCTTCATATGCATGGTATAAGAAATTATATCAAGATTTGATTCACTTTGGGCTCACCTCGGTGTGATCATTATCTATTTGTTTGCAACCATAAAAACATCACACTTTATTCCCTTGTCTATGTAGATGACATCCTATTAACTTATTTCTACAAAGGTGATTCATGATCTCATCAACAAACTTCATGCCAAGTTTGCATTAAATAAGTTACCTATTCCTCAATACTTCCTTGGTGTTGAGGTGCATCATCAATCAAGTGGCTTCATGCTTCTCACGTAAACCAAATATATTAGGAATATGTTTTCCACTATAGACATGTATGAAGCTAAGAATGTGCATACACCTATGTTAATTAAGGGTAAACTGAGAAAGCATGGCTCAACTGTCTTACCTGATCCTCTCCTATATTGTTCCACAGTAGGAGCATTTCAGTATGTTAAGTTCACATTCCCGAACATTGCATTTTGTGTAAATAAAGCATGTCAGTTCATGGAAAATCCACAAGAATCTCATTGGTGTGCAGTCAAATGCATCATACGTTACTTGAGTGGCACGACAACCCATATATTAATGCTTGTACTAGTTATATGGTTCACACGTTCTCCCTATGTGCATACAATGATTCTGATTGGGCTAGTGTCCCTAATGACCTCAGATCCACCTTATACTTGTATTTTGGTCCCAATCTTGTGTCGTGGAGCTCAAAGAAACAAGCCTTAGTTATAAGATCGATTGTAATGCCCGTAATTTAACTAATTATTTAATTAAATTATTTTTGGAATATTTGTGAAGATATGTTATTATTAAATTGGATTTATTTTATTAAGTAGAGAAATAATAATATTAGAGGTATAATATTATTATGTGGTGAAATAATATTAGAAGTGTAATATTATTAAGGTGGGCTTAATTTGAGATAGTGGATGTAATAAGGGGGTGTAAGTTTGGAGCCCACTAAGGAATAATAGAATATTAGGTTATTTTATTATTTTTTGTTAGAATAGAAGAAAGAAGTAGTAGAGGAAATATGGATTTGATAAGAACGTGAAGCTGCTGGAAAAAGTGGAAAACTGCAAGAACAAAGATTCAACCTGGAAATTATAGAGCGACCTTCAATCCAAGGTAAGGGTGGGGTTCTGGATTTATAATTGGGTTCATGATGTTTGATATATGGGGTTAGAGGTAATTGTTGTTTGTTCTTGAATTGGATGTATTATGAATGATGTATGGTGAATATTGATGAATTCTAGATGGATAATGATGTTATTATGTTGTTTGATCGATGGAGTAATAAGGTATAACGTTAGGTGATGAATTTCCATGATTATATTAAGGTTTGTAGGACTGTAACATAATTCTCGTAGTGAGATTACAGAAGAAAATGCAGAATTATGCAGGAATGGGTCAGTATGTGTCGACCTCAAGCTAGATGGGTCGATACATAGGCAATGATAGACTCAGGATGAGTCGATACAAGAATGGCTTGCGTCGATGCATGGTAGTTGCAAGACTCAGGATGAGTCGACCGGTGAGGTGCATGTGTCGATACATGTTGTGATTTAAAGTCAGGATGAGTCGATCCATAGGGTTTTACGTCGACCCATGTTGTAAAGGAGAAGCAGGATGAGTCGATCCATAAGGTTTTGTGTCGATACATAATGTCTGGTTTTTGATAGAATCGGTTTTTCGTTACTGTAACTTGAGTTTTAAGATGCTGTTTGAGATGCCGTTCGAAGCGTCGATTAACTAACGCGATGTACTTTATTCTAGATGATTAAATGATGGATAAGAAGTGTAATCCTAGCATATAATGCAAGATTTAGAATTAATTCCCGTAGATGACCGTTGTGCTAATTTTTGGACAGAACGATGAATAATAGATGTTTAGAGGCTAGTGTTAGAATTATGACAGTAGGATTAGTGACAGTAACAATATAAATTAGCAGAATAACAATATGGATTACTGTATTATTAATATACAACTGAGTTATTAGTGAGACGTTATTACTAAAGTTATGTTTGATGATTATGATGAACAAATGACGTTTGATAAGTAAATGATGTTTAATAAACTATTTTGATGATTTGAGATGTTGCTATTTTGAGATGTTAATTGAGATGTTTTGAGATGATTTGAGATGTGGTTAACTTGGGTGTTGTTATTACATTCATGATGAGTCGTATACATTGCATTTTTGAGATGGAGCTTATGCTCGTTGAGATGGCCTAGATTGGCAAATTTTGAGATGAAGGCTATGCCTTGCTGATGCCTCTATTAATTGGCAGATTTTTGAGATGGGATTTCTGCTCCAATGGTACCACATGCATTTGAATAGTTTTGGAGTCGCATTATATGATTGAATAATGAAGTGTATTTGATGTTGATGAATGAGTATATATATGCTGTAATTATTGTTGATTATGAGATGAGAAGTGGTGATATTAGTGATCTAATTTAATATATTAATTATCATGCGCTTTATTATATTGTTAGATATCTCACCCCTTCTGTTTGAATGTTGCCCTTATGTTGGTAACGTGCAGGTAATCGCAAGTGAAGGTTGTATACATTCAATAGTTCGAGTCAGTGTCATTGCTCTGATATGTAACACGGGGGGGAATGAACGCTTGCTGATTTTTTATTGTTGATTTTCAGTTGCTGAATTTTGAATTGATTATTATTAAATATGAGATGTTTCGAAGTTGTTGTTTGTTGTACCCCAAAATTTGCCCTCTCATTTTATCAAGATCTCCCCTCACAAGGCTCCTTGAACTCTAGACAGGATTAGGGTTTTGCTCTGCTCAAGACATCTCCTTGCACTGATGACCTAAATTAGGGTTTGAGTTTGCACAGGGATTTTTGGACTTCTAATGCTCAAAGTGACTTTCATACTTCATGTCGGACTCATAAGTTTGTCCATACCATGTTTCAAGCCTTGAATGAAATTTTTGCCCAGTCAATTGGACAGTTGACTTAGAAATCAACTGTATTGGGGAAAAAGTCAACTATGGCCAATTTACAGTCAAACCTCATGATTTTTGACCCACATCAACATTCTAGACTCATATGAACCATTTGATCAAGTTTGAACCACAACTCCTCAAGAAATTTGATCAGATCATCAAAAGGGCAAAATGGTCATTTTAGGGTTTTGACTGTACAAGGGCAATTTCTGACTTTTAAACTAGCCAATGGCAAATTGGGTTCAAGCATGGACTCAAGGACTCAATTGCATCATCTTGACCTATTCAACAAGTTCAAAAGATCTCAGTTGCATTGGATTGACAAATGAATTTTTCAGTCAACTGATCAAAATTTGACTGTACACTGAAAAGTCAAACTTTGACTTTTTGGTCAAAATCAAGTGCCAAGGGTCATTTTTCATAAAAAAGTGTCGAAACATGAAACTTGTTCATCAAGAAACCCATTTTTGCAAATTAGGGTTTAAAGTTGAAAATTTTCATAACTTAGAATTTTTCCAAGTTATGAAATTTTCTTAATTTTTCCTAACTTTGCCCAACATTTTCACCATGATGCAATTGGATTAAAACAAAACTTCCAAAATCAAAGTTGTATTCCTCCACAAAGACTGCAACTTTTATTCACAAAGTTTTCCCAAAAGAATCTTGGATCTCAAGTTATGATTTTTGGAACAAGGGACCATGAAACTTGTAACTTAGTGAAATTTTGCCCTAGTTTAGGCAGGATTTTGACCTATCTTCATGTCCATTTTTCACATAGTTTCACTTCGAATCTCAAATTTCATTTCAAAGATGGATTGTAGAGCATGTTGCAAGATTTCCTAAATGTCAAAGAACTCTCCAAACTCATTTGTGGTTAGGGAGAATCGAAGGCTTGAAGTTGGAAAAAACTTACTTTTCATCCATGGCATGTTCATGTTCATACAAGTTGCAAATTTAAATCAGCTTGCTTTGCACTAGATTACAGGCCTCAAAACCATTTCACACTCATTAATTAAATGCAAATCCATTGGTCTAAGGCATTGTTTTGGTCATTAGGGCATTTCACAAAATTAATCCCTAAGTAGAAAAAGGTACATTACCATTTTTACCATAATCTTGCTTTATGTCAAACCACAATCTTTGAGCATTGGTCCAGATCTTATGCAGCAAATAAAATCCACAAATTAGAGGGGCCAAGAAAATAGGGTGCAAGCATATGGATATCCTGTACATGCCTATTTCACATCACTTCACACACTTTGCTTCATAACCAAGAAATTTATCCAAAACACAAAAACTTGAACCTCAGCAAAAACCAACTTGTGCAAGCATTTGAAACATCTTTCTCACACCCCTTTGAGCCAGAAACACGACCCTTGGAGCCTTCAAACTTCCCATAGCACAAAATCACATCTCATTGGTAAAACAGGGCATCATCTGCAACTTGAGTTCTATCTCACATTTTGCTCGTGCGTTTTGCCCCAAGTTGGTTCAAACATCTTCCACATAACCCATCCAAACTATCCCAACCCTTAAAAACCAACTGTAACTCCATTTACAGGGTTTGCCATTTTCAATTTGAGCTTGTGCAGGTTGAGTTCTGTAGGCTTGTTCAAGTGCATTCAAGGCAAGCTAGACATTGGAGAAGGTCAAGTGAAGTTCAAGCAAGCTCTCAGACATCTCAGGCCTTGTTGAAAAGCTCCACATTGCCATACACGAAGTCAGCTGAAACAGGTTTTTATCAACTCCCTATCTCTCTATTTAGGAACATTTAGACTTAAGTTTGTGAATAAGAAATGCAGTATTCATTGCCATGAAGCTGTAAATATGCTCAGTTTTCATTTTTATTAAGCATGCTAAGAGAATTTGGTCCATGAACATCCTTAAAAAATTAGGTTAGATTTTAGGGCCAGAGAAATTCTCTCTGGTCTTTGAGAGTTAGGAGAAGTTTTTTATATGGTTGAATTCGTCTTGAAAAGCTCTACAACTTTGATGTTATGTGTTTTTGCAATAGAGCTCGTTTGCAGGATATTCGTGTTTGGTACAGGCGCGCGCGTTTTTGAAGAACAAAGGTTGAAGATGAAGTGTGGTGGGCTGGGCTTGGTCCTGGCTCACTATTGACACCCCCTTTTTGCTGAATGCACCCCCTGGCCCAATTTCTTTATATTTTACATTTTTGTATTTTATTTTCATTTCTGATTTTATTTTAATATTTCCAAATATAAAAAATACCCAAAAATATTTTTATAAATTTTTCACATTTATTTTGTATTTTATTTTTATTTTTTCTAACATAAAATTAATTTATTGATTATATACTTTTATTTTATATATTGAGAACTTAAAAATAATATATAAAGTATATTTTTATCTTATCCTTTATTTTATTCACACTAAAAAATATCATTCTAAATATATTTTTATTTTTGTATATATTTTATTTTATTTTTATACATATTTAATATAATTAATATATATATACACACTTTTATTTTATTTAATAGATACTTTAAAATAAAAAACATAGAAATATTATAATTTTTATTATTATTATTTATACTTAAAATAATACCTTTTTCTAAATATATTTAATTGCACATACATTATTTTATTTATTGTTTATAAATAATATAATTAATATATTTATTTTCTTAAAGAAAAATTAGGGTTTACCCTTAATAAAAAATAATAATTTCTTTTATTTATTTCTTCCCTTTTTTTGTATTAAATATTTTTACATTCATAAAAATAAACAAAAAACCTTTTTGCATATTCATTTATTTTGTATATTTATTTAATTTGTTTATTTAAATATCGTTCATTTATTATTTATGCCATTGGATTCAATTTGGATGTAATAGTAAATTAGGGTTTTTAATTTCTTGTCAAATAATCCCCATTCAAAATTGTATCCCCCTCCCCATAATCATGTTGTAATAGCTTAGACTTTTAATTCTCACATTTTACGCTTTCAATTATGCCATGGTTAGAGATTAGGGTTTGTATGCAAAAATCCAAAATCAACAAGTAGCTTGACCTAATACAAAGACAAAAATGCATGAAAATCAATACACAATGCACACTTGCACCCCTAGGGTTACATCCACTTGTTGCCTTAAAAATGGGCCATGTTATGCATGTTAAATACTTTGGCAAAACAAAAACAAAACAAAAGATCATAGTCCCTCGATGACGCTATCTTGGTTGCCTATACAAAAATGATCTAGTCCCTCAAAAATTTGCTAAAGATACTTAACACAATTGCTATCATGGTCTATACGATGACCCGCGCCTGTCCCGTTTAACATCCTAATACAAGTTTGTTTACCAAATACAATGGTAAAACAACACTGTCAAAAGGGTTAAAAACATATAGGAAAGATCTTTGAGTAAAATAGGGTAGATAGCTCTTAGTTACTTGATCAAAACTTGCAAAACATCCTTTCTATTTTCAAACACACTTCACAACACAATTTCAAAACATTTCCCAAATCAAACTTTCAAAAATATTGAAACATCTTTTTAAAAGACAAAAACATCTTTGTATACATTCAAACAAGAATCATTACAAAGGTTGCCACAACGATGGCCTCTTTTCAAAACATCTTTCAAAACCACACACAAAGCACCATTTCAAACAATTGAAAAGCAAAAGCAAGTGATCTAAACAAGTAACTAAGAGCCCATGGATAACCATGGATGAAAAGGGTGCTTGCACCTTCCCTTTTCATAATCTACTCCCCGAACCCAAGAAAACATCTCAAAGGTATTTCCTGTACTTTTTGACCTTTCCTTAGGATAAAATAAAAAGTCGGTGGCGACTCTTGCTAAACCGAAACATTTGCGAACACATAACGCAAAACCTCAAGTCAGTTCTCCCACTGTATCACAGAACTGGCGAATCTGATGGGGATAACCTTTTAAGTGGAGTAACCTTAGGCTTTAGATCACCTTTGCATGCTTATCTTGTTTGCTTTGATTGCTTTACATTTGGTTCTCTTGTTTGGGTTTGAATCCTCCACCCGTATTTTTGGGAAACATTCATAGGTAAATAGTAATACGTTGTGGAAACTGTGCGGGATATACCGACATGGTTGAAGCAATAGCTATATTAGTGCGACATATTTGTGAGTACTGGTAGCCTTTGAGTCAATCAAAGAGAATACGGGGCCGCTGAGTGATGTCATGAAGCACTAATGAACTCTTAGAACCTTACTTGACCATCTTGGCCTTATTAGGGGTAGTGAGATGACCGGCTTTGGTGCAGTCCGAAGTTGGTAGATACTCGATACTACACTCATTGAGGGTTGTTTTCTTGGAATATTTCGGTCGCCAGTTAAGTGGCTAAACTGAAAAATGAACACAGAAAATAATCCAGTGATATTGAGCTCCTTAGAACCCGGTTACTATTTATAGGACAGGTTGAGCCAACTAACTTCAAGAGGGTACTTACCTATGAAACCTCATGCAAGCCTGAAACTAGGATCTTGTGTGACTTGTTTGTACATATGCTTGTGCATACATCATGAACATCATAAAGCATCATATGCATCCACTAACCATTTCAAGGGTTTGCATCTTCATCTTTGTTCCTGTTTTGTAGGTCATGGAATCACTCCGCAGAAAAATAATTCAGGTCAACCTTGTGAGAATCCCTCCTCAACTCAAGGAGCTTACTTCCAAGATTCTAGAGAATTCTCTCTTCAGTGAAAGACATGGTAGACTTCTCAACTTGGTCAACTCCAACATTAAAGAAGACCTGGTGAAATTTCTCTTCCAGTTCTTTGACCCCCTACACCACTGTTTCACATTCCCTAATTACCAACTAGTGCCTACTTTGGATGAATTTTCTCAACTCCTGAGGATTCCTATTCTCCATCAACTACCCTACAACGGTACAAAAAGAGAACCAAAGCCTGAAGATGTTTCTCAAGCCTTACATTTGCCACCATTTGATATCAAAGGTCATTGGGAAACCAGGAGTGGTGTCAAGGGGTTTCTTGGCAAAGTTTCTGTTTGAGAAGGCATAAGACTGTTGGAACTCTCTAGATCTACAAGCTTTTGAGGAGATTGTAGAACTTCTCATCTATGGGTTGGTCTTGTTCCCAAACCCTGATCAGCTTATAGATGTGAATGCTGTCAAGATTTTCATATCTCGGAATCCTGTGCCTACATTGCTTGGGGACATCTTACACTTATTTCACACACGAACAATGAGGAAAAGAGGTGTTCTCATGTGATGTACTCCTCTTCTAGCAAGGTGGTTTATTTCTCACCTTCCCCAATAAGTTTTGAAGAATGAGCAGGGTTTAAGGTGGTCACAACGGTTGATGACCCTCACACATTCTGATGTTCATTGGTGTTCTCGATCCAGAGAAAATGTCATCATCATTGATCGTTGTGGAGAATTCCATAATGTCCCACTACTTGGCATTAGGGGAGGCATTACCTACAACCCATGTTTAGCTCTGAGACAATTTAGGTATGCCCGAAGGAATGGCCCTCATGACATGCTGATTCTTGACTTGGTTTTTAACTTCGACAACGACGCTCAAGGACTTCTACAAAGGTTTATCCGAGCTTGGAGGTCGCCCAACAAAGTGGATAGTAAGACACTGGGGCACAAGAATTCCATCCCCCTTGAGCCTTATCCCAAATGGGTACGAACTCGCTCCCAGAATCTTATGATGCCTTACCCCCACATTCTCCCCGTGATCAAAGAGCCTTTTGTGGAAGGAGAGATTCCATACACCCTCCTACATCCAAACATGCCAACATCATTGGAAGATTTTCAAAAGAGTTGGATACAGCTCAAGGAAGAGCGGAACACTTTTGAAGCCAACTTCTATGCCAGTGAGAAGAAGGTTTTGGAACTTACCCGCCGACTTCACGAAGAGGATACTCTCAACACTTACATCGCACTAAAGAGGATGCGCAACGTCTTTTTACATTAAGAAGCTTTGTAATATTTTTCCCATAGGGCTTTTTATGTACTAACAAATTTATTCTTATTAATATGACGTATGTTCTTTTTGTTTGCAACAAATTTGAATTTCTGAATCCTTGAATGCATTAAATGAATACACATCATTCATCATATGCATAAACAGGTCTTCACACCAGGTTTCCTTATCTTTCCGCTGTTTATTTTAGCAAGATGGATATAGAGCAGACGGTCAAAGATATGCAAGCACAAAATTCTCAATTCCAGCAACTCCTCATGACCTTGGAAAAGGGTCAAGAGGACCTTAAAGCATTGTTAGAGAAAGAGAAGGAAAAGGAAAAGAAGAAAAAGAAAAGAATTGGCGTGGCCACTATGGGAAGAAGGTTTGAGAATCAGGCTAGGAGAGTTCTGGATTTCCCCTCGACGTCTGACGAAGGGGTTGGTAAAGGTAAAGGAACTGCAGTACCTTCTGAGTCTGAAGCTGAAGAAGAAGAAGAGGAAGAGGATGAAGATTACTCCGAACAGCAGTACCCTCCGGCGGACGATAAGTATAAGAATCTAGAGGACCGGCTGGCAGCCATGGAGGTGCAAAGGGTACCTGGGCTAGATTTCGAAGAACTAGGGTTGGTTGCTGGGATCGTCATTTATCCCAAGTTCAAAGTGGCTACATTTTCTAAATACGACAGTTTGTCCTGTCCGAAGATGCATCTGCGGTCCTACGTCAGAAAGATCCAGCCTCACTCTTCTGATAAGGATCTGTGGGTCCACTTTTTTCAAGATAGTTGTCGGGTACGCAATTAGAGTGGTTCTATCAACTTGAGAGATTTGATGTTCATAACTGGGAGGATTTAGCTGCTGCTTTCTACCGACAATACCAATATAACACAGATTTAGCGCCTACTTGTACCCAACTACAGAGTATGGGTATGGCCTCTAATGAGGGATTTAAAGAGTATGCCCAGAAGTGGCGGGATTTGGCTGGAATGGTGCAGCCACCATTGTCGGATAGAGAGCTGGTTGACATGTTTTTAGGGACCCTGTCAGGTCCATTCTTCAATCACTTAATCGGGAGCTCATCTACAGGGTTCACCGAATTAATTTTGACAGGTGAAAGGGTCGAAGCTGGCATTAAGAGTGGTAAAATTCAGAAGGATACCTCTACTTCCACTACTATCAAGAAGACCTTCCCAGCCAAGAAGGAAGTTTCTGCTGTTCACACCCAGAGAAATCAAGGGAGAATGGAACGCCGACCAGCGGTGGGGGCTGTGATGATCCAGAATTCCTCAGCCGATCAACCTCGAAACAGTCAACCCAGAGCTAACCAGCAAAGGGTAGAAAGGCCACAACGACAGTTCACCCGGATCAATATGACACCGGCTCAGGTCCTCCCTCATCTATTAAAGTTAAACCTTACCAACTTGAAAGAAGCGCCAAAAAACCCAAATACCTCTTCTCCCTATTATCATTCAAATGCAAAATGTGCATATCATTCAGACAGTGTGGGGCACGACACCAACAACTGTTGGGCCCTTAAAAACAAGATCCAAGATTTGATAGATGCCAAGGAGGTGGAGTTTGATTCCCCCGAAAAAACTAATGTGATATCCGTTCTTATGCCAAAACATGGTCATAATGTCCATGCTATTGTGGAAGATCTTCATGTTACTACTGTTAATGACTTAATGACTCCGTTGCCAATGATCAAGATGAATCTGTTTAAAGCCGGGATTTTCCCGGGCTGTGAAAAAGATTGTTACTTTTGTTCAAACATGCATTCCGACTGTCCGCTGTTGAAGTCAGGCATTCAACGCTTGATGGATACTCAAGAGATCCTCTTTCAGAAGACCCCTGTTTCTACTATCACTCATGTTACTCCTATTACTCCAATCAATGATGTTGCTATAATCACCATTTCCGATAATCTTTCCAAGACCTGCAAAAGGCCTGTTAAGATTACGCTTGATCCGAAGTTTGTACCGTTAAAGATTACCATGCCGGGGCCTATCCCATATAAGTCCAATAAGAAAATACCATGGAATTATGGAGGAGAGATCTTCTATCACGGTGTGAAACAGATCGAATCAGTTGAAGAAAATTCCGATGAAGAGACTCCTGATGTGGGGAATATTGTGGGAACAAGTAAGATCACTCGTAGCGGAAGAATATTCTCTCCGGAGATTGCTCCTCCAAGGACAATCTTCGGACCCTCAAGTACTCCTGTGCCTCCCAAGATATCTGCGCGAAGTCTAGTGATTGAAGATATTATTACTCCTGAAGTTATACCCTCTGCTGTTACTGCTGATAAAGGTAAGGGGATCCAAAAAGCGCCTGTCAGGACGAGGGCTCAGACTTTGATTATCCCTGAGACCACCCAAAAGGAGATGGAAGAGATTTTAAATATAATTAAGAAGAGCGACTATGATGTCGTAGAGCAGCTGGGGAAAACCCCTTCAAAAATCTCTATGCTGGATCTATTGCTCTGCTCTGAGGCTCATGCTAAAGCCTTGATCAAATTTCTGAAGACGGCACACGTGCCTCAAGAAACTTCTGCGAACCAGTTTCAAGAGTGCATGGCTAGCCTTACAGCCGACAATGGTCTTGGATTCTGTGATGCCGATTTGACGTCTAAGGGAAGAAAGAACAATGATGTGCTGCATGTCTCGGTAGAGTGCAGAGGGACCATACTTGCTCATGTTCTGGTTGATACCGGTTCTTCTTTAAATGTTCTACCAAAGAAAGCATTGGACAGATTGGATTGTGAGGGTTTGACCCTAAAGCCCAGTAATATCATTGTTAGAGCCTTCGACGGTTCTAAGCGGATGGTTCACGGAGAAGTGGACATCCCAATTAAGGTGGGAACGAAAGTTTTCAACTCTACTTTTTATGTGATGGACATCCGTCCTTCATATTCATGCTTGTTGGGAGGGCCATGGATCCACAACACTGGGGCAGTCACTTCTTCTCTACACCAGATGCTCAAATACCCAGTCCAGGGTAAGATCATAACAGTTCATGGTGAGGAGGAGTATATTATAAGCCACCTTAACTCTTTTCGCTACATGGAGTTAGATGGTGAATTCATAGAAACACCTTTCCAACACTTTGAGGAGGTTTCCCCTGAACTCGCGGTAGCCAAGACAATGACTGATGTGCCCATCATTACCAAGCCTGTGTCCCGGATGTCATCCCTTAAAGACGCGGAGGCTGTAATCAAGGAAGGAGGAAGTACAATGTGGGGTCAACTGCCAGATTTTCCTTATAAGATAGACTAGTTCGAATTGGGTTTTACTGCTGCTAGCCAGAAAGCTGTGCGTTGCTCCAAGGCTGGAGGACCACCACTGAAAATCACTCATCATGGAGTTCATGCTTTAGAAGATGATGAAGAAGGAAGCAATTTTGAAGACTGGATCTTTCCAACCATTGAAGGAGGACTAAACAACTAGGATGCGAAAGACTTCGTTCCCATTACTTTCATCAATCAGTAATCTATCTTTTGAACATTTCCTGTTTGGTCTGTAATAACTTTTAAACAATTCGTACACTCTTTTCGCCTTATGCCTTACCCGGGGCATATAGGTCCATTTGTAAGGGTTTTGACTCTTCATTTTCATATGCCATTTTTAATGAACCATGGACGTTTTCATCTATAAACTTTTTTGTTCATTTTCTTTCTTTTTACATTTTATTTTGTTTAAAGGTGGCTATCCCTTACACACACCCACACTCACAAAATGCAGGTACCCATCCACTCCGGATTCCATGGGTAACAATTCTGCTATGGCCTTCAGTGACTCTGAAGATCTAGTCAATCACGCCGAGTACGAAGGTTGAAGTGGTGAAAAACACAAGAAGGGGGGGTTGAATTGTAAAACTGAAATCTAAAGCAATGAACACGATATTTTTATCCTGGTTCGTTTGATCTCAAACTACTCCAGTCCACCCGTCAAGGTGATTTCGCCTCTCTCCAACGAGGTCTTAATTCACTATATTCAACTGAATATTACAGACTGCTTTAACAACTGCTAAAGCCTTCTTGATTCAAACCACAACCCGGTTTGTCAAGGTAACACTTTCTTACAAAGAGATAAAACAATGTGTGTGGATGTTTTCTACAAAACTTTATCACAACTGTGATGTATACACAAAATGAAGCTTAGAAACTAGATTGCTAAACAGTAATGGGATATCAGAGTATGTGGTTTAGCAAAACTGGTAGAACGAAGATTATGGTTCAGCTTTTGTGCGTGTAGAGATTTGGAGAGCATTAGCCATTATAATCTTCGAAGCCTTGTTTATATAGCACTTGAGATGATGAACGTTGAATGCAATATTCTTGATTCAATGCTAATAACAAGCTTTCCTTATTGAGCAGATCTTGTCTGGAATGAGGCCGTTGGAATTAATTAGCTTTCAATGCACAGTACCGTTGCTTCTTCAATGCACGTTCTGGCTTGGCTCATTCTGATTCTGCTTCGCTGCTGATGAACTATTGTGTTTCTGTATTAGAGTATTAAGCGCAGTTCTGTTCATCAAGCTTCAGCATGTACGTGATTTGATCATCTGATCTTGACGTTCTGATGTAGCAACTTCTGATGCTGGTGTATGAAATCAAATTCTGATGCTGAATAGATGTGATCTTGTTTATTTCCATCAGCGTATCTGCAAGTCAGAACATAATAATTTTAGGCAGCAGATAGTTCAAACATGAAACTTATAAATACTATATCTTTTCACTTTGTTATCATCAAAACTTAAATATAGGGTAGTAGATTTAAACATTGTTTTAACAATCTCCCCCTTTTTGATGATGACAAAAACTAGATATTTCAAATTAAAATAACGTGAAAAGGTATCTGGAATATGTATCAGAATAAGAAGTAAAGGAATAAGGAGTAAGGAAATACTCCCCCTGAGTTTATTACTTCCCTTTGATTATACGCGTTCTTCAGGATCAGATCTTTTTCTTTCTTTGAACATCAGATTATCAGAGTCTTTGACTTATCAGAGAGCAGAGCTTCAGAGCTTTTCTTGTCAGAGCTTTGCTTTGGATCAGAGTATTAGGACGATCAGAACTTCATATTGATCAGAGCAACATTGATCAGAGCTTCTAGTCTTCAGAGTGTCCAGGAGCTTCCTTGTGCCTGTAGACTTTAAACAAAACAGAAAAAACATTTCAAGTAATAGAGTTAGAATGTTTGAGAATTTCTGTCTAGTTAGCCGTTATTGATTTAAATATCATTCTTGTTCTCCCCCTTTTTGTCAGCAATCAAAAAGTGTTGGTGATGTGCTAAAACAATTAAGATCAGAAAAACTAATCATATTAATATAGTTCAGAATCAGAGCAAGAAAATATTACAAAACATAATCAAAACAGTTCATCAGAAAATCAGGGAAAACAAAAAAACGGTCATGCATGAAAAAAGATTTAAGGTTGAGGAGGCAAGCGTGTGAACAGGCGCTCCAGCATTGCTTGAATCTTTTCAGAAGTTTCATTTTGCTTATGAACCATGCTGACAACAGTGTCAATCTTGCTGTCCTGCACATCCATTCTTGCTTTCATCTTCTGATCGTTTTCATCTATCCGCTGCTGCAGACGCATGTCATTCAGCCTTAGTTCTTCCAGAGTCTGCCTGTCCAAGGCAGCTTGAGAAGCATCAGAAGGAGGAGGCTTCTCAGAACTTTCAGCAACATCTTCTGCTTGACTTTCAGCCTGAATGGTCTTGTCTTCTTCTGATGGTTGCACCTTTGCAGCTTGCTGTTTCTCAGACCAAGGTTCACTGTCCAGAGGGAGCACAACTTCCTGAGGCAGCTGACTTTCAACTTCCTTCAGCAGCTTGCTGAAGTTCTGTTGTGCCTGCTCATAGTTGATATCCTGCAACTTGAGGGCTTCAGCACGTACCCAACGTCTGAGCTGTGACCAGAGCTGATCAGAAGCAGCTGGGTCAATCATCCCAGGACAGACTTGCTTCAAAGAAGCAATCCATTGCAGCACACCTGTTTCAAAATTCAAAATACCAGAGCCAACATCTGGTTGCTTTGGTTTTGGGATGGCAATTTTGTGTTTTAGATCAGCAAGACGGTCAAGACTGGTTAAGTCAATGAAAGTCCTGCTGGGGTTTTCAAAGGTTTTCTGAGAGGATGTTTGTTTTGGAGGAGGGGTATCAGAATCAGATATTTCGATTGGAGTGGGTGGTGTTTTGGGAGTTTTTGGAGGTGTCGATTCTAATGAGGATGGTAACTGGGGCATGATAACAGTGGTTCCACATGGCAACTGCATTGCCAGCGGTGATGGTTGAGGTGAGTGAGGGTCAGATTGAAGTGGTGAAGGTGGATTATTTTCTGGTTGGGGAGAGGGAGGTGGAATCTCTGATTGCTCAGGGATCAGAGGTTCTTCTGAGAGTGGTTGTTGTTGTGGTTCTGGTTCTGGTTGTTGTTGTTGTTGTTCTGGTTGTGGAGGAGGAACATTTTGTGGTTCAGAGTTTGGTTTAGCAGCGGCATGTTGACGCTCAATATCAGCCAGCACTTGGTCAAGTGCTGTTGTTGTTGAAATTGTTGGTTGTTTGGGTTGCTTGGTTCTAGGTCTTCTGAGTTTTAATGCCTCAGAAGGGTCTTCTTCTTGTATGGTTTCATCAATGGTAGGGATGGGAATTGATATTCTTTGAGAGGTTTGAGGAGGGATAGATGCTGGAATAGTAAAAGAATTTGAAATAGGGGCAGCAGATGAAATACCTCTTTTCTTTGGAGTCTGCTGAGATGCTCCTTCTGATGGCGCTTTCCTCTTCTTTGTCTTCTTCAGAGTCACTTCTGGTTGGGGTTGACGCAGATCTCTGATATTCAGCTTTGGATCTGTATCTTCTGCCTTGTACGCATCTGGGTACCTGAGGAACATCTCTGGTTTGGATTCCATTTCAGAAAATACTGGAAAATCACTCAGAGGCACTCTTCTGCTGGAGATATCAGCAGTGGAAGTAGCTCTGGGTTCCTTCTGAATATTTTCTATCAGCTTCATCTTTTTCAGATTCTTTGCGTTCAGAGGTTTCCCAATTGTTGGTTCAATAGTGCTCAGCTCTTGAGCTTCTATCAGATGTTCAATCAGCCTGTTCTCTGTCAGAATATCTGATATGAGCCTTCCAAACGGTATCCAGTCCCTCTTGGTTCTTTCTTCTTCCCTTGTTTCTTTCACACTGGTTTTGAGATGGTTGAACAGGAAGTGAGCCAGATTGATCTTTATCTTCTGATCAATAAAGTAGATCAGAAACTGCTGGTCCACATTTATATAATCAGGAGAACTTGTTGGTTTCCTGTGGTTGAAGCACCCCAGAACAATCTTAGCCCATACTCTGCAATGATCCTTCAGATCCTTAATCTTGCTGCTGGGCATCCCAAGAGTGAAAATCCTATTAGCTACCACACCTATATCAGCACATCTTTCAGCCATGTCCACACAACGGACGCCACCACCACTTTGACCGATTAACCTTGCAATGAGATCTTCAGAAATTACAATCTTCTTCCCCATAACAGAGGAGATGACTAGATGTTTTGAAACCTTGGCGTGAATCCAAAATTCCTTGACCAGCGCTGGGAATGTTGGTCCAACCAACCTATCGAAATACCTTTCCCACTTTTGAGCCCTAATTTGTTCAGTTAGGTCAAAACCATTCTCCTTCAAGCTTTCAAAATCAATGATTAACTCAGAGAGCACTTCAAGGTTCTTCACCGGAGTGAGGAGAGTTCTGAGTGGCACTTGATATTGCTCAGAAGTTGCTTTCTTCTGATTACCTGCAGAAACGCTGCTGGAGGATGCCATTGTTCACACTAAAAAGGGTTTTGAGAATGAATTGAAGAAAAAGGTTTGCAAGAGATGAACTCAGAAATATGCAGAAAATGCTTGAGTGTTAATGAGAAAGCGTAAAGAATAAGAATGAGAGATTAATGTGCTTAAATAGAGTTTTCAAAAATATTTTGAAAAGATAAACGTTTTTAAGAGAGAGAAAAAAAATCATGATTGCCATTTAAAAGCATGATTACTTTTCATTAAATGCTTGCTGATTTTGGGGGATTTGAGAAAGATACTTAAAAACGGTTACCAGACATGTGTCTCAATGCACCCAATCAGCGCTTTGCCTTCTCAGAAGCGTGCACGTGTTCTGCTTCAGAGATATGCTGATGATTGGATGACACTTGTTTGATGTAGTGATCAGCACGTCTGTTTTTGAGCTTAGACTCTCAGGTCTTTAGACTTGCATCTGATACAATATGCATGTTCTATCTTTCTGAAAGGAGATTGATCAGAAGTTCACAGTAAAATAATTACATTCTGAAAGTAAATATATGGAATTAAAACATTTTCACTCTGGACACACTTTCATGCTGAGATGTTTCAGAATGAAATTAAACCTATCTTCTGAAAGGGGTTTAGTAAAGATATCAGCCCATTGATGGTCTGTATCTATAAATTTTAAGTTCAAAATACCTTTCTGAATATAGTCCCTAATGAAGTGATGTTTTATTTCTATATGCTTAGCTCTAGAATGTAAAATAGGATTCTTACTTAAGCAAATAGCAGAAGTATTATCACAAAGTATAGGAATGTTACTCTCAAAAATCTGGAAGTCTTCAAGCTGACTTTTCATCCAGAGCATTTGTGTGCTACATCCTGCTGCTGCTATGTACTCAGCTTCTGCTGTTGACAGAGCAATTGTTGATTGCCTTTTGCTGGACCAAGAGATCAGATTTTCTCCCAGAAACTGGCAGCTTCCAGAAGTACTTTTACGTTCCACTCTGTCTCCAGCAAAATCAGCATCACAGTAGCCTACTAAGCTGTAATCACTAGATTTTCTATAAAACAAACCCAGATTAGTAGTACCTT
This sequence comes from Vicia faba, assembly GCA_948472305.1. Taxonomy (NCBI): domain Eukaryota; kingdom Viridiplantae; phylum Streptophyta; class Magnoliopsida; order Fabales; family Fabaceae; genus Vicia; species Vicia faba. Next base: position 995,796,749 of record OX451736.1, read on the forward strand.
TCAGATACTTGAAAATTCGCTTAACAACTGTTAAGTGAGATTCTCTAGGATCTGATTGGAATCTAGCACAGATACAAACACTGAATAATATGTCAGGTCTTGAAGCAGTCAGATAGAGGAGAGAACCAATCATACCTCTGTAGACTTTCTGTTCTACACTTTTGCTTACCTCTTCTCTTTCCAGGATGCACGTGGGATGCATTGGAATCTATGATGGCTTACATTCTGAGAGGTCAAATTTCTTCAGAAGATCTCTGATGTATTTGCTCTGATGAATGTAAGTTCCTTCTGGAGTTTGATTGATCTGCATTCCTAGAAAGAATTTCAGTTCCCCCATGAGGCTCATCTCAAATTCTGCCTGCATACACTTAGCAAATTTTCTTCCAAGAGAAGGATTAGTAGAACCAAAAATGATATCATCAACATAGATTTGACAGACTAAGATGTCACTCTTAACTGTTTTACAGAATAGAGTAGTGTCCACTTTCCCTCTGGTGAATTCGTTTTCAAGCAGAAAGTTACTTAGCCTTTCATACCAAGCTCTGGGAGCTTGTTTCAGACCATACAGTGACTTCTTTAGTTTGAAAACATGTTCTAGATGTTTTGTATTTTCAAAACCTGAGGGTTGGTGAACATAAACTTCTTCTTCTATATAACCATTTAAGAATGCACTTTTGACATCCATCTGATACAGAGTGATGCCTCTATTAACAGCAAATGAAATTAAAAGTCTGATAGATTCTAACCTGGCGACTGGGGCAAAGGTTTCTGTATAGTCTATCCCCTCTTGCTGACTATAACCTTGTGCAACCAGTCGTGCCTTGTTTCTGATGACTTCACCTTGTTCATTTAGCTTGTTTCTGAACACCCATCTTGTTCCAATGACGTTGAATCCTTTTGGTCTGGGAACGAGATCCCATACGTCGTTTCTGGTGAATTGATTCAGCTCTTCTTGCATTGCCAGAATCCAGTCATTGTCCAGAAGTGCTTCATCAATAGAAGAAGGTTCAATCAGAGACACCAGTCCCATAAGAGTTTCTTCAGAGTTTCTGAAGCTTGCTCTTGTTCTGATTGGATCTTCCTTTCTTCCTAGGATAGTCTCTTCTGGGTGATCCAAGCTGCTTCTGGGTAATCTCTTCTGAGGTTGATCAGCAGCTGTTGTAGGATTTATAGCAGTGCTCCTTTCAGATGTTGAAGGAATGTCTGTGTTGAGAGCTTCTGATGACTTGCCTTCAGAACCTGCAAATTCAATTTCTATACCTGCAAAAATTTCATTCTGCTTTGACTTTTCAGAGTCAAGCTTGTCATCAAAACGAACACTGATTGATTCTTCCACAATCTGTGTTTCTGTATTGTATACTCTGTACCCTCTTGAGCGTTCAGAGTATCCTAACATAATACACTTCTGTGCTTTAGAGTCAAACTTGTTCAAATAATTCTTTGTATTTAATATAAAGCAAGTACATCCAAATGGATGAAAATATGAAATGTTGGGCTTTCTGTTCTTCCACAATTCATATGGAGTCTTTTCCAGAATAGGTCTTATTGAGATTCTATTCTGAATGTAACACGCTGTGTTTATTGCCTCTGCCCAGAAAGTCTTAGCAACGTTTGTCTCATTGATCATGGTTCTGGCCATTTCTTGCAATGTTCTGTTCTTTCGTTCTACAACTCCATTTTGTTGGGGAGTTCTAGGACAAGAGAAATCATGCAGAATGCCTCTGTCATTAAAGAATGACTCAAAATCTTTATTTTCAAATTCTCCACCATGATCACTTCTGACTTTAACGATTCTAAGATCTTTTTCATTCTGAACTTGGTTACAGAAGGTAACAAACACAGAGTGTGACTCGTCCTTGTGTCTTAAGAACTTTACCCATGTCCATCTGCTATAGTCATCTACGATTACTAACCCATACTTCTTACCACTGACTGAAGCAGTTTTAACTGGTCCAAATAAGTCAATGTGCAGAAGTTCTAATGGCTTAGAGGTGGAAACAACATTTTTGGATTTAAAAGAAGGTTTTGCAAATTTGCCTTTCTGACATGCTTCACACAGAGCATCTGAATTGAACTTCAAATTAGGAAGTCCTCTGACCAGATTGAGTTTGTTAATCTGAGATATTCTTCTCATACTAACATGTCCCAATCTTCTGTGCCAGATCCACTGCTCGTTGTTAACAGACAGAAGACATTTTACATTCTGACTCTTTAGTTCAGAAAGTTTGATTTTGTAAATGTTGTTTTTCCTCTTACCATTAAACAGGATAGTCCCATCTTTCTGACTAACAGCTTTACATGATTTTTGATTAAAGATTATATCATAACCGTTATCACTTAATTGACTTATGGATAACAGATTATGCATCAATCCATCTACTAGCAGAACATTATTAATAGAGGGAAGATTTCCATTACCTACAGTTCCAGAGCCAATTATCTTTCCCCTCTGATTGCCTCCAAAGCCAACGTGGCCTCCAGGCTTAAGTTCCAGGCTTTGGAACATATGCCTTCTTCCCGTCATGTGTCGTGAGCAGCCAGAGTCCAGGTACCATGACTGGTGTTTCTGACTTGCTGCTAAAGATATCTGCAACATGTATTATTTTGTCCTTAGGTACCCAGATTTTCTTGGGTCCTGATTTGTTAGTTTTACCAAAACTCTGGTTGAATTTTGGTTTCACAGAGTGCTTACTGCTAGTATATTTGATATCATGTGTGTGACCATACACAAAGTGTGAATTTAGAGGAGTGTGTTTAATGGTTAAGTCCATGACATTCTTTGGTGTAGGAACCTTACCTTGGTATCCTATTCCTTTCCCGCCGTTTCTGCTAACTCCATAGATCATTGAAGCCATTCTGCTTCTATCTATGCTTTTAGCTAGGAACTTCTGGAAACTGTGATCATACTCCTTGATGATCTCATCAGCGTTGCTGGGAGTTTCAGAAATTGGTTCCTTCTGAGAGTTTTGTAAAGTGTTTTCTAATTTTGAAATCTTATCTCTCAGCTCAGAATTTTCCAATTTGAGACTCTCAGACTTATTAGAGTCAGATTCAAGATTCCTTTTCAGGTCTCTGAATTTAGCTCTAATTTGCTGATAACGTTTCAGAATCTCATTGAGGCTTTCAGCAAGTTCAGCCTTTGTAAAGTTAACAGCGAAGTTAGGAAATACCTCTTCTGTGTCTGATTCTGAGTCTGATTCAGAAGCTTCACTATCTTCTGAAATGTTAGCCATGAGAGCTATGTTTGCCCTTTCATCATCTGATTCTGAGTCAGCTTCAGACGAGTCAGAGTCATCCCATGTAGCCATGAGACTTTTCTTCTTCTCTCTTCCAAACTTCTTTTTGGGCTTTTCCCTCTGAAGCTTTGGGCAGTCACTCTTGTAGTGTCCTTGCTCATTGCACTCATAGCAGATGATGTCTTTGGTGTTTGGCTTCTTGCTACTGGAGGAGCCTTCAGATCTTCTGTATCCAGAGGAAGAATCTGTCCTTCTGTATCTGGAAGAAGACTCGTTCTGATCAGATCTTCTGGGATTCCTGAACTTCCTTTGTCTTTGCTTCCACAGTTGATTCACTCTTCTGGAGAGAAGGGAAAGTTCGTCTTCTTCTGATGATGATCCATCAGATGTTTCTTCAACTGCCTGCAAAACTTTAGACTCAAATTTTCTGTTAGATTTTAATGCTAAAGGCTTACCTTGCTTCTGAGGCTCATCAGCTTCTAGCTCTATCTCATGACTTCTGAGGGAGCTGATAAGTTCCTTCAGAGTGATTTTGTTGAGATCTTTAGCTAGCTTCAGAGCAGTAACCATAGGCCTCCACTGCTTGGGTAAACTTCTGATTATTTTCTTGACATGGTCAGCAGTAGAGTACCCTTTGTCTAGAACTTTGAGACCAGCTACCAGAATCTGGAATCTAGAGAACATAGTTTCAATGGATTCAGATTCTTCCATTTTGAACGCCTCATACTTCTGAATGAGCGCCAGAGCTTTTGTTTCTTTGACCTGAACGTTGCCCTCATGCGTCATTCTGAGAGAATCAAAGATGTTCTTTGCTGTGTCTCTGTTGGAGATCTTTTCATACTCAGTATAGGAAATGGCACTGAGGAGGATGGTTCTGGCCTTGTGGTGATTCTTGAAGTCACGCTTCTGTTGATCAGACATTGATTTTCTATCAATCTTCTGACCACTTGCATTCACAGGGTGCGTGTATCCATCTGTCACCATATCCCACAGATCAGCATCATGTGCTAGAAAGAAGCTTTCAATTCTGTCTTTCCAGTAATCAAAGTTTTCTCCATCAAAGACTGGAGGTTTGCCACTGAATCTGTCTCTGTCCTCATTGTTGTCATTGCTGATGTGAGAATTGTTTCCTGCCATTGTGTTTTTCTGACGCTGGATCTTGTACTGACACGGTTAAGTGTTTTAGCTCAGAACCAGGCACTCTGATGCCAATTGAAGTGGTGAAAAACACAAGAAGGGGGGGTTGAATTGTAAAACTGAAATCTAAAGCAATGAACACGATATTTTTATCCTGGTTCGTTTGATCTCAAACTACTCCAGTCCACCCGTCAAGGTGATTTCGCCTCTCTCCAACGAGGTCTTAATTCACTATATTCAACTGAATATTACAGACTGCTTTAACAACTGCTAAAGCCTTCTTGATTCAAACCACAACCCGGTTTGTCAAGGTAACACTTTCTTACAAAGAGATAAAACAATGTGTGTGGATGTTTTCTACAAAACTTTATCACAACTGTGATGTATACACAAAATGAAGCTTAGAAACTAGATTGCTAAACAGTAATGGGATATCAGAGTATGTGGTTTAGCAAAACTGGTAGAACGAAGATTATGGTTCAGCTTTTGTGCGTGTAGAGATTTGGAGAGCATTAGCCATTATAATCTTCGAAGCCTTGTTTATATAGCACTTGAGATGATGAACGTTGAATGCAATATTCTTGATTCAATGCTAATAACAAGCTTTCCTTATTGAGCAGATCTTGTCTGGAATGAGGCCGTTGGAATTAATTAGCTTTCAATGCACAGTACCGTTGCTTCTTCAATGCACGTTCTGGCTTGGCTCATTCTGATTCTGCTTCGCTGCTGATGAACTATTGTGTTTCTGTATCAGAGTATTAAGCGCAGTTCTGTTCATCAAGCTTCAGCATGTACGTGAGTTGATCATCTGATCTTGACGTTCTGATGTAGCAACTTCTGATGCTGGTGTATGAAATCAAATTCTGATGCTGAATAGATGTGATCTTGTTTATTTCCATCAGCGTATCTGCAAGTCAGAACATAATAATTTTAGGCAGCAGATAGTTCAAACATGAAACTTATAAATACTATATCTTTTCACTTTGTTATCATCAAAACTTAAATATAGGGTAGTAGATTCAAACATTGTTCTAACAAAGGTGATGAAGACTATGAAGTGCCTGGAGAGTTGGGTAGACTTTTGCAACAAGAAGAAAGGGCTATCCTGCCCCATGAAGAGTTGTTAGAGACTATCAATTTGGGCACTGCCGAGGACAAAAAAGAGGTTAAAGTGGGTGCCAACCTGGAGCCAAATGTCAAAGAGCGCTTAGTTCAGTTGTTAAATGAATATGTTGAGATCTTTGCCTGGTCCTATGAAGACATGCCGGGACTGGATACAGATATTGTGGTTCACCGTCTCCCTACAAGAGAAGACTGTCCACCAATCAAACAGAAAGTCCGCTGAATGAGGCCCGATATGTCTGAAAAGATCAAAGTTGAAGTGATGAAACAGTTCAATGTTGGCTTTCTTGCTGTTACTTCCTATCCACAATGGGTTGCTAACATTGTGCCCGTGCCTAAGAAGGACGACAAAGTCAGAATGTGTGTGGACTACAGAGACTTAAACAGGGCTAGCCCTAAAGATGATTTTCCACTACCACACATTGACATCTTGGTTGACAATACAGCTCAACACAAGGTATTCTCTTTCATGGACGGATTTTCAGGGTACAACCAGATCAAAGTGGCCCCCGAAGACATGGAGAAGACTACTTTTGTTACGCAGTGGGGTACCTTCTGCTATAAAGTGATGTCATTCGGACTGAAGAATGCAAGGGCAACCTATCAGCAAGCCATGGTAGCTTTGTTTCATGACATGATACATCATGAGATTGAAGTCTACGTAGACGACATGATAGCCCGTTCACAAACAAAAGAAGAACACCTTGACCATCTGCAAAAGCTGTTTGTCAGGTTGAAGGAGTATAAGCTAAGACTGAACCCTAGCAAGTGCACTTTCGGAGTCAGGTCCGGTAAACTTTTGGGATTCATCGTCAGTAACAAATGCATCGAGGTTGATCCTGCCAAAGTAAAAGCTATACAAGAAATGCCTGCCCCTCGCACTGAGAAGGAGGTCAGAGGTTTCTTGGGACGCCTAAACTACATCGCAAGGTTCATCTCTCACCTAACATCTACCTGTGAACCAATCTTCAAACTGTTGAAGAAAGATCAGGTGGTTGAATGGAATGATGACTGTCAAGCTGCTTTCGATGAAATCAAGGAGTATTTTCTGGAACCTCCTATCTTGATGTCGCCCGTCGAAGGGAGACCTTTAATCATGTATCTGACTGTTTTGGATAATTCAATGGGGTGCGTACTGGGCCAACATGACAAGTCTGGCCGAAAAGAGCATTCCATTTATTACCTTAGCAAAAAGTTTACCGACTGTGAGACTCGCTACTCAGTGCTCGAGAAAACTTGCTGCGCTTTGGTATGGGCTGCTCGCCGGCTAAGGCAGTATATGTTGACACATACCACTTTGTTGATTTCTAAAATGGATCCGATCAAGTACATCTTCGAGAAGCCTGCTTTATCCGGAAGAACCGCTAGATGGAAGATGATCCTGACAGAGTATGATATCCAGTACACAACCCAAAAAGCTATAAAGGGAAGTGTACTAGCCGATCATCTGGCTCATCAAGCCGTCGAAGATTACCATTCTATGAGGTTTGATTTCCCTGACGAGGATATCATGACTTTGGACAACATTAAAGTTAACGGACCGTATGACGGACCTGAACAATGATCCCGATGGACTCTGTACTTTGATGGTGCCTCCAATGCACTTGGGAACGGTGTCGGCGCTGTACTTATTTCTCCAGAAGGTTGCCATACACCTTTTACTGCTAGACTTTGCTTCAGCTGCACCAACAACATGGCCGATTATGAAGCTTGTATCTTTGGTCTCAAGGCTGCCATTGACTTAGGAATCAAATCTTTGATCGTATTTGGGGACTCAGCTTTGGTTATCAGTCAAATCAAAGGAGAGTGGGATACTAAACACCCTAACCTCATCCCTTAAAAAGAACATGTCCTGGCATTGTTACCACATTTCGAGCAAATTACCTTCGAGCACTTCGCGTGAGAAGAGAATCAGCTAGCAGATGCGTTAGCTACAATGTCATCCATGTTTAAACTTAACTGGGACAATAAGGCACCTCAAATCACCATTGAACGAATGTATGAACCTGTACATTGTCACGAGATTAATACCGAAGAAATGGTGGACCGGCCTTGGTTTCATGACATTAAAAGGTATCTCGAAGCACAAGAATACCCTAAAGGAGCTTCAGCCAACGACAAAAAGTTCTTAAGGAGGTTCACAGCCAAATTTTTCCAGAGCAATGGTATCCTATACAAGCGCAATCTTGATTGTGTCCTACTCCGTTGTGTGGACAAGATTGAAGCTGAGCAGATCATGGCTGAACTGCATAATGGCACCTTTGGCACCCACTCGAGCGGTCATACAATGGCTAAGAAGATTCTACGGGCAGGCTACTACTGGTCTACCATGGAAGCTGATTGTCATCAACACTCCCGTACTTGTCACAAATGCCAGGTCTATGCTGACAAGGTACATATTCCCCCAGTTCCTCTCAATGTCTTAACAACTCCTTGGCCATTCACAATGTGGGGAATTGACATGATTGGAGAGATCAAGCCTACGAAATCCAATGGACACCGTTTCATCCTGGTGGCCATTGATTACTTTACCAAGTGGGTCGAAGCAGCTTCCTTCACCTCCGTTAGAAAGAATGTGGTTGCCTGCTTCATCAAGTAGAACCTCATATGCCAGTATGGTATCCCCGACAGGATCATCACTGATAACGGTACAAATTTGAACAATACTATGATCACCGCTCTGTGCGAGCAGTTCAAGATTCAACATCATAATTCATCTCCCTATCGGCCTAAGATGAACGGTGTTGTCGAAGCTGCGAACAAAAATATCAAGAAGATCATTCAAAAAATGACAGTCACCTACAAGGACTGGCATGAGATGTTACCGTTTGCTCTGCACGGGTACCGTACCACGGCACGCACTTCAACTGGGGCAACCCCCTTTTCTTTGGTATACGGCATGGAAGCTGTTTTACCTATCGAGGTTCAGATTCCCTCCCTGAGAATCATGAAGGATGCTGGTTTGAGTGAAGACGATTGGATTCAGACCCGACTTGATCAACTTAACTTGATCGACGAGAAACGACTTACTGCTGTTTGTCATGGTTAGGCGTATCAAAAACGTATGATTAAGGCCTTCAACAAGAAAGTCAAGAGGCAAGTATATCAAGTCGGGGACCTTGTAATCAAGCAGATCATCTTGCCGCAAATTGATCCCAGGGGAAAATGGACTCCTACTTATGAAGGACCATTTGTGATCAAAAACATCTTTTCTGGTGGGGCAATGATTCTGACCACCATGGATGGCGACGACCTGCCACACCCTGCGAACGCAGATATAGTCAAAAGATACTACGCATAAACGACCCGACAAGTTGAAAACCCGAAAGGGCGACTTGGGCAAAAATGGGCATCCCGGTGAATCGAAAACCCGAAAGGGCGGTTCAGGCAAAAATTAGGGATAAATAAAAAAAATCTGTACACCCGGCAAGTTGAAAACCCGAAAGGGCGACTTGGGAAAAAAAGGGTTTCCCGGTGGATCAAAAACCCGAAAGGGCGGTCCAGGCAAAAGTTAGGGAATTAAAGCGTATGACTATGTCTCGTCGGATCACTTTAAGGACAATCTCTTCACAAAGAACCTCCAAGCTTCGGATCAATCCAATCATCTGCGGACGAAGCAACGACTGGACAAGATACTTAGAGTTGTGAAGGCTATAGCAGAATGGGAACCCCATGGAATTGTTACACATAGCCATCTTTCTTTGTATAAATTTTTCTCATTTTTATGACAACATTCTCTTACTAGGATGTCTGTCTCATTTGTACAAGATACTTACACAAAGTTAATACAAAGATACTTCAAAGTGCAGGAATTTATTTGTCTTTTCTTTCTTTTTACACTTGTGTTTTATTTGAAAACGTCCAAAGATTTATTAAAAGAGCATATGCATTTGAATATAATCACTGCTTACAAATAAAACGAAATGAGAAAGGATAATTACTGATAGGTTGAAAGTATAGGAAAAAGTCTTTAGGCTATTCCAGAGGAAATCCCCTACAGTAAGTCATTCATATCCCCAGCGGAGTTAAGGTTCAAGATCCCCAGCGGAGTTAAATACATATCGCCATCAGAACTAAGTTTCCAAACTCCCGATCCCCAGCGGAGCCAGAAAACTTTAAACTACAAACCCTCAGCAAAGATAAAACTTTCTTCCCCAACGGAGTCCAAAACTCCAAATCTTAAACCCCGGTGGAATACCATCCAATTTCCTCCATAAATCCTCAGTATTTTGGCCTACAACCCAAGCTCTTGAGAACTCTTCGACGGAATAAACGTTCTCCCGAGAGTTATTTCCCAGCAGAACGAAGATTCTTGTTCTCTTTTCTCCAGTTGAAGCCTCCCAGGTTTTAATTCCCCAGTAGAGATCGTCAGAGTTTTCCTTATTCCCCAGGAAAGTCATGAAGGATTCTCAATTCCTCGCAGAAGTTGTCAAAACTTTTGGTAATCCCCACAAGTCATCAAGGATTTTCAATCCCCAACAGTAGTCTAGAGGATTTCTCAGTCTCAGCAGTCAAAGGTTTTAAATCTCCAACAGGAGTCAAGGCTTTATTTTCCCCGGCAACAGTCAAAGATTTCATTATCTCCAGTCATCAAGGATTTATTTTTCCTCAGCAAGACGGCTACTCAGCTTACATGCGCATCCATCACATCCATATATCATAAACATTGATAAAGCACATTTTATTGCATCATACATGTCATGCAACATAACTTTGTGTTTTAACTAACATTCTACCCTTTTCAGGATAAGATTAAAAGCTACCTTTAAACAAATGTTCAAAGATTTCAGATACAGTACAGATACACTCCAAGACACGGAAGTCATTCTGCTACTCATTCAGATCTCTTATTCAGATACAATATGGATACACCCCAGACACGGAGGTCATTCTATTACCCATTCAGAATTTCAAGACATATACAGTCCAGATACGCTCCAGAAGCGGATGCCATTCTGTCACTCATTCAGACTTCAGCAATCAGATACAGACTAGATACGCTCTAGATACGAAAGCCATTCTATTTCTCATTCAGATTCAACTATCAATTTTTAAGTCCAGATACACTCCAGACAAGGAAGTCATTCTATCACTTATTCAAATCCCAGTTACAGTACGGATACACTCCAAACACGGAAGTCATTCTGCTACTCATACAGATCTCAACCTCAGATACAGTCCAGATACGCTCCAGACACGGTAGCCATTTTGTCACTCATTCAAACTTATTCCCCATCCCAGAGATACTCCAGCCACGTATGTCTTTCTGTTGCTTATTCAGGTTTTAGGTTTCGGATACAATACAGATGTACTCCAGATGCGGCAGTCATTCTGATATTCATTCAAGAATCAAATACAGTTACAACTTGGATACGCTCCAGACACGGACGCCATTTCCTTGCTCATACAGATCCAATCTCCAGATACAACTCAGATACGTTCCAGATACATATACCATTCTGACATTCACTCTCCTAATTCTCAACAAACAAATCTTGGATGGCATCTTTAAGCCCATCTCCAGCAAGATTCTACCATCTCCAAATGGCATCTTTAAGCCCATTCCCTCAACCACATTTTGACGAGTGCAAATTTACGGGCACTCTAGTGTCCAATCATCTTTTACCTTCGAGTCACGAAAGGAAAACTCGCCAATCTAACTCTTCAGGTTCAAGAAGATTGAACAAGGGCAGCTGTTGTACCCCAAAATTTGCCCTCTCATTTTATCAAGATCTCCCCTCATAAGGCTCCTTGAACTCCAGACAGGATTAGGGTTTTGCTCTGCTCAAGACATCTCTTTGCACTGATGACCTAAATTAGGGTTTGAGTTTGCACATGGATTTTTGGAATTCTAATGCTCAAAGTGACTTTCATACTTCATGTTGGACTCATAAGTTTGTCCATACCAAGTTTCAAGCCTTGAATCAAATTTTTGCCCAATCAATTGGACAGTCGACCTAGAAATCAGCTGTATTGGGGAAAAAGTCAACTATGGCCAATTTACAGTCAAACCTCATGATTTTTGACCCACATCAACATTATAGACTCATATGAACCATTTTATCAAGTTTGTACCATAATTCCTCAAGAAATTTGATCAGATCACCAAAGGGCAAAATGGTCATTTTTAGGGTTTTTATTGTACAAGGGCAATTTCTGACTTTTGAACTAGCCAATGGCAAATTGGGTTCAAGCATGGACTCAAGGACTCAATGGCATAATCTTGACGTATTCAACAAGTTCAAAAGATCTCAGTTGCATTGGATTGACATATGAATTTTTCAGTCAACTGATCAAAATTTGACTGTACACTGAAAAGTCAAACTTTGACTTTTTGGTCAAAATCAAGTGACAAGGGTCATTTTTCATCAAAATGTGTCAAAACATGAAACTTGTTCATCAAGAAACCCATTTTTGCAAATTAGGGTTTAAAGTTGAAAATTTTCATAACTTAGAATTTTTCCAAGTTATGAAATTTTCTTAATTTTTCCTAACTTTGCCCAACATTTTCACCATTATGAAATTGGATTCAAACAAAACTTCCAACATGAAAGTTGTAGTCCTCCACAAAATCTACAACTTTGATTGACAAAGTTTTCCCAAAAGAAGCTTGGATCTCAAGTTATGATTTTTGGAACAAGGGACCATGAAACTTGTAACTTAGTGAAATTTTGCCCTAGTTTAGGCAGGATTTTGACCTATCTTCATGGCCATTTTTCACATAGTTTCACTTAGAATCTCAAATTTCATTTCAAAGATGGATTGTAGAGCATGTTTCAAGCTTTCCAAAATGTCCAAGAACTCTCCAAACTCATTTGTGGTTAGGGATAATCGAAGGCTTGAAGTTGGCGAAAACTCACTTTTCATCCATGGCATGTTCATGTTCATACAAGTTGCAAATTCAAATCAGCTTGCTTTGCACTAGATTACAGGCCTCAAAACCATTTCACACTCATTAATTAAATGCAAATCCATTGGTCTAATACATTGTTTTGGTCATTAGGGCATTGCACACAAAATTAATCCCTAAGTAGAAAAAGGTACATTACCATTTTTGCCATAATCTTGCTTTATGTCAAACAACAATCTTTGAGCATTGGTCCAGATATTATGCAGAAAATAAAATACACAAATTAGAGGGGCCAAGAGCAGAGGGTGCAAGCATATGGATAGCCTGTACAGGCCTGTTTCACATCACTTCACACACTTTGCTTCATAACCAAGAAATTTGTCCAAAACACAAAAACTTGAACCTCAGCAAAAACCAACTTGTGCAAGCATTTGAAACATCTTTCTCACACCCCTTTGAGCCAGAAACACGACCCTTGGAGCCTTCAAACTTCCCATAGGACAAAATCACATCTCATTGGCAAAACAGGGCAGCATCTGCAACTTGAGTTCTATCTCACATTTTGCTCGTGCGTTTTGCCCCAAGTTGGTTCAAACATCTTCCACATAACCCATCCAAACTATCCCAACCCTTAAACACCAACTATAACTCCATTTACAGGGTTTGCCATTTTCAATTTGAGCTTGTGCAGGTTGAGTTCTGTAGGCTTGTTCAACTGCGTTCAAGGCAAGCTAGACATTGGAGAAGGTCAAGTGAAGTTCAAGCAAGCTCTCAGACATATCAGGCCTTGTTAAAAAGCTCCACATTGCCATACATGAAGTCAATTGAAACATGTTTTTATCAACTTCCTATCTCTCTATTTAGGAACATTTAGACTTAGGTTTGTGAATAAGAAATGTAGTATTCATTGCCATGAAGCTGTACATATGCTCAGTTTTCATTTTTATTAAGCATGCTAAGAGAATTTGGACTATGAACATCCTGAAAAAATTAGGTTAGATTTTAGGGCCAGAGAAATTCTCTATGGTCTTTGAGAGTTAGGACAAGTTTTTTATATGGTTGAATTCGTCTTAAAAGCTCTACAACTTTGATGTTATGTGTTTTTGCAATAGAGCTCGTATGCAGGATGTTCGTGTTTGGTACAGGCGCGCGCATTTTTGAAGAACAGAGGTTGAAGATGAAGTGTGGTGGGCTGGGCTTGGTCCTGCCTCACTATTGACACCCCCCTTTTGTTGAATGCACCCCCTGGCCCAATTTCTTTATCCTTTACATTTTTGTATTTTATTTTCATTTCTGATTTTATTTTATTATTTCCAAATATAAAAAATACTCAAAAATATTTTTATAAATTTTTCACATTTATTTTGTATTTTATTTTCATTTTTTGTAACATAAAATTAATTTATTGATTATATAATTTTATTTTATTTATTGAAAACTTAAAAATAATATATAAATTATATTTTTATCTTATCCTTTATTTTATTCACACTAAAAAATATCATTCTAAATATATTTTTATTTTTGTATATATTTTATTTTATTTTTATACATATTTAATATAATTAATATATATATATATATATATATATATATATATATATATATATATATATATATATATATATATATATATATATATATATATATATATATATATACACTTTTATTTTATTTAATAGATACTTTAAAATAAAAAAAACATAGAAATATTATACTTTTTATTATTATTATTTATACTTAAAATAATACCTTTTTCTAAATATATTTAATTGCACATACATTATTTTATTTATTGTATATAAATAATATAATTAATATATTTATTTTCTTAAAGAAAAATTAGGGTTTACCCTTAATAAAAAATAATAATTTCTTTTATTTATTTCTTCCCTTTTTTGTATTAAATATTTTTATATACATAAAAATAAACAAAAAACCTTTTTGCATATTCATTTATTTTGTATATTTATTTAATTTGTTTATTTAAATATCGTTCATTTATTATTTATGCCATTGGATTCAATTTGGATGTAATAGTAAATTAGGGTTTTTAATTTCTTGTCAAATAATCCCCATACAAAATTGTATCCCCCTCTCCATAATCATGTTGTAATAGCTTAGACTTTTAATTCTCGCATTTTACGCTTTCAATTATGCCATGGTTAGAGATTAGGATTTGTATGCAAAAATCCAAAATCAACAAGTAGCTTGACCTAATACAAAGACAAAAATGCATGAAAATCAATACACAATGCACACTTGCACCCCTAGGGTTACATCCACTTGTTGCCTTAAAAATGGGCCATGTTATGCATGTTAAATACTTTGGCAAAACAAAAATAAAACAAAAGATCATAGTCCCTCGATGATGCTATCTTGGTTGCCTATACAAAAATGATCTAGTCCCTAAAAAATTTTCTAAAGATACTTAACACAATTGCTATCATGGTCTATACGATGACCCACGCCTGTCCCGTTTAACATCCTAATACAAGTTTGTTTACCAAATGCAATGGTAAAACAACACTGTCAAAAGGGTTAAAAACATATAGGAAAGATCTTTGAGTAAAATAGGGTAGATAGCTCTTAGTTACTTGATCAAAACTTGCAAAACATCCTTTCTATTTTCAAACACACTTCACAACACAATTTCAAAACATTTCCCAAATCAAACTTTCAAAAATATTGAAACATCTTTTCAAAAGACAAAAACATCTTTGTATACATTCAAAGAAGAATCATTACAAAGGTTTCCACAATGATGGCCTCTTTTTAAAACATCTTTCAAAACCACACACAAAGCACCATTTCAAACAATTGAAAAGCAAAAGCGAGTGATCTAAACAAGTAACTAAGAGCCCATGGATAACCATGGATGAAAAGGGTTCTTGCACCTTCCCTTTTAATAATCTACTCCCCGAACCCAAGAAAACATCTCAAAGGTCTTTCCTGTGCTTTTTGACCTTTCCTTAGGATAAAATAAAAAGTCGGTGGCGACTCTTGCTAAACCGAAACATTTGCGAACACAAAACACAAAATCTCAAGTGAGTTCTCCCACCGTATCACATTGTTTTTATTTAAAGATGTTATTGAAGAATTCCGTTGCATAGTTGTTGAATTATTTTATTAAAGATGCTATATTGATGGTTCATCCGATGTTTTATTAAAAGTGTTATATATCCATGATGAATGCAATGAATTTGTTAGAAGAATTTGTGAGGTCCCGATTCGTTTATATGATTGAATTTTTATAACTATGATTTATTTTGCATAAATTACTTGGGGTAGAATTGGGGTGTTACAAAGTTGGTATCAGAGTAAAAGGTTGGTCTGACCTTGTCGTCGAGTCGTAGTTGTCTAACAATCGAGTATTGTTATTTTGATGTTCTAACCGTTGTTTATGTTATAGTGAGAAGTTGAGATGGCTGGAAGGAATGATGCTGCTCTTGCTCCTGCTTTAGAAGTAATGGCTCATGCGATGGAAAATCAGCCGAATGCTGACGGGAATGCTGGATCTCGTAGCTTGGCGACTTTACAGAGAGAGAATCCACCTACGTTCAAGGGAAAGTATGACCCTGACAGAGCTTTGGAATGGTTGAAAGAGATTGAGAGGATCTTTCGCGTGATGGACTGCACTCCAGTGCAGAAGGTTCATTATGGGACTCATATGTTGGCAGTCGAGGCTGATGACTGGTGGCTAGATACTTTCCAGAAGTTATAAGCTGTAGGTGAGAATGTCACTTGGGTTGTGTTCCGTAGGGAGTTTTTGAGAAAGTATTTTCCTGAATATGTCTGTGGTAAGAAGGAAATTGAGTTCCTTGAGCTAAAGCAAGGAAGTATGTCTGTTGTTGAGTAAGCTACCAAGTTTGCTGAGTTGGCCAAGTTTTATCCGCATTACGCTGAGGAAAATGCTGAACTTTCAAAGTGTATTAAGTTTGAGAACAGGTTGCGCCCGGAGATTAAGAAAGCAGTTGGATATCAGAAAATCCGTGTTTTTGCTGATTTGGTTGATAGCTGTAGGATTTATGAGGAAGACAATAATGCACATTACAAGATTATCAACGAGAAGAGGGGTAAGCACCCACAGAGTCGTGGTAAGCCTTATGATGCCCCAGCTGGTAAGGGTAAGCAGAGAGTTGCTCATGGTCAGAGGACTAGTGGGGGAGATGCTCCTGCTGGTGTGATTTGCTTTAAGTGTGGGAAACCTGGACACAAGAGTAATGTGTGCACTACTGAAGTGAAGAGGTGTTTCTGTTGTGGCAAGAACGGACATGTTGTAGCTGAGTGTGAGCACAAGAGTATGGTTTGTTTCAACTGTAAAGAAGAAGGGCACATTGGTAGTCAGTGTCCGAAACCGAAGAGGGCTCAATCAAGTGGTAAAGTGTTTTCTTTGGTGGAGGATCAGACAACTGCTGAGGACGGACTTATTAGAGGTACATGTTTCATTAATAGTACTCCTTTAATTACTATTATTGATACTGGTGCTACACATTGTTTTATTGTTGCTGATTGTGTTGAAAGACTGGGTCTTGTGTTGTCTTCTTTGGATGGAGAAATGGTCGTCGATACTCCAGCCAAGGGGTCGGTGACTACTTCTTTTGTGTGTGATAAGTGTCCCTTGTCGATCTTCGACAGAGACTTTATTATTGATTTGGTTTGTTTACCGTTAAGAGGTTTGGATGTGATTCTGGGTATGAACTGGTTAGAGCATAACTGTGTTCATATTAACTGTTGTGACAAGTCGGTGAAGTTTTCTACTCCTGGGGAAGAGGAAGGCGGTTTTTTGTCTGCTAGACAGTTGAGAAAGTTGATGCAAGAGGAAGCACATATGTTTTTGTTGATGGCGTTGCTATCTGTAGAGACTCAAGCTATAATTGAGGAATTGCAGGTGGTGTGTGAATTTCCTGAAGTTTTCCCTGATGAGATTCCTGATGTACCGCCAGAGAGGGAAGTTGAATTTGCAATTGATCTTGTACCTGGTACCAGACCTGTGTCTATGGAACCATACATGATGTCTGCGTCCGAGTTGTCAGAATTGAAGAAGCAATTGGAAGATTTACTTGAGAAGAGGTTTGTAAGACCAAGTGTATCGTCGTGGGGAGCTCCAGTGTTGTTAGTGAAGAAGAAAGATGGAAGTATGAGGCTTTGTGTTGATTATAGACAGTTGAATAAGGTGACGATTAAGAACAAGTATCCGCTTCCAAGAATAGATGACTTAATGGACCAATTGGTGGATGCTCGTGTGTTTAGTAAGATTGATTTGAGGTCGGGTTATCATCAGATTAAGGTGAAGGATGAAGATATTCAGAAGACAACTTTCAGAATGCGTTATGGACATTACGAGTATTCAGTGATGCCTTTCGGTGTTACTAATGCGCCGGGAGTATTCATGGAATATATGAATCGTATCTTTCATAATTATTTATATCGGTTCGTAGTGGTGTTCATTGATGATATTTTGATTTACTCTAAGACAGAAGAAGAGCATGCTGAACATTTAAGAGTAGTATTGTAAGTTTTGAAAGAGAAGAAGTTGTATGCAAAGTTGTCCAAGTGTGAATTTTGGCTGAAAGAGGTTAGTTTTCTTGGTCATGTGATTTCAGGTAGTGGAATTGCTGTAGACCCATCGAAGGTTGATGTTGTGTTGCAATGGGAAACTCCAAAGTCAGTGTGATACGGTGGGAGAACTGACTTGAGGTTTTGCGTTTGTGTTCGCAAATGTTTCGGTTTAGCAAGAGTCGCCACCTACTTTTTATTTTATCCAAAGGAAAGGTCAGAAAGCACAGGAAAGACCTTTGAGATGTTTTCTTGGGTTCGGGGGGTAGATTATGAAAAGGGAAGGTGCTATCACCCTTTTCATCCATGGTTATCCATGGGCTCTTAGTTACTTGTTTGCTTTTGCTTTTCAATTGTTCAAAATGGTGCTTTGTGTGTGGTTTTGAAAATGTTTTAAAAAGAGGCCATCGTTGTGGCAACCTTTGTAATGATTCTTGTTTGAATATATACAAAGGTGTTTATCTTTTGAAAAGATGTTTCAATGTTTGAAAGTTTGTTTTGGGAAATGTTTTGAAATTGTGTGGTGATGTGTGTTTGAAGATATCAAGGATGTTTGCAAGTTTTGATCAAGTAACTAGGAGCATCTACCCTATCTACTCAAAGATCTTTCCTACACATTTTTAACCCTTTTGATAGTGTTGTTTTACCATTGCATTTGGTAAACAACCTTGTGTTTGGATGTTAAACGGGACAGGCGCGGGTCATCGTATTGACCATGATAGCAATTGTGCCAAGTATCTTAGCAAATTTTTGTAGGGACTAGATCATTTTGTATAGGCAACTAAGATAGCGTCATCGAGGGACTATGATCTTTTTGTTTTGCCAAGATACTCAACATGCATACCATGGCCATTTTAAAGGCAACAAGTGGATGAAACCCTAGGGGTACATGTGTGCATTGTGTTATCAATTTACATGCTTTTATGTCTTGTATTAGGTCTAGCTATTTGTTTTGATTTTGGATATTGCATACAAACCCTAATCTCTGTCATGGCATATTTGAAAGCATAAAGTGCGTAAAAATAAATCTAAGCTCTTACAACATTGATATGGGGAGGGGGATACAATTTTGAATTGAGAGTATTTGCAAGAAAATAAAACCCTAAGATTAACTATTACATCCAAATTGAATTCTTGGTATCAAACAATAAATAAACAAATATTTAAATAGACAATTAAATAAATATGCAATTTATTATAAATATGTAAAAATGTCTTTGTTTATTTTTATGTATGTAAAAAATATAATATTTAATGTGTAAAAAAATAAGAAAATAAAATATTATTTTTATTAAGGGTGGAAACCCTAATTTGTTTTAAGAAAGTACATATATATTAGTAATATTATTTATGTACAATAAAATAAAATAATAAAATATATACAAATGTCAAAAATAAACATATATTAGAAAAAATATTATTTAAGTATGTAAGTGATAAAAATAAAAATATAATATTTTTATGTATTATTTTCAAGTTTTTATTAAAAAAATAAAAGCATGTTATTTAATAATTATTTTTATGTTAGAAAAATAACAAAAAATACAAAATAAAAATGTAAATTTATGAAAATATTTTTTGGTAATTTTTAAGTTTAAAAAAATAAAAATAAAGTCAGAAATGAAAATGAAAATAAAAAAATATAAAAATATAATGAAATGGGCCAGGGGGTGCAATCAGCAAGCTGGGGGTGCCAAAATTGAGAAATAGCCAGGCCCAGCCCAGCTACTTCATCTTCAACCTTCGTTCAAACAAAAACACGCGTTTCCTGTACAAATGTCTAACTCCTGCATACGTGCTCTAAAGCAAAAACTCATAACACAAAAGTTATAGCATTTTTCAACATGATTCCAACCATATAAAGAACTTAATCTAACTCTCAAAGACCAGAGAGAATTTCTCTGGCCCTAATTTCTAACCTAACTTTTTCAGAATGTTCATCAATCAAATTCTCTTAACACACTTAACTTAAATGAAATCTATGCACATGTATATCTTGAGGGCAATGAGTACTACATTTTTTATTCACAAACCTAAGCCCAATGATTCCTAAATAGAGAGATAGAAAGTTGGAAAATACCTGCTTCAGTTGAACTCGAGTATGACAATGTGGAGGTTTTCAATGAGGCCTGAGATGTTTGTGAGCTTGCCTGAACTTCCTCTGACCTTCCCCAATGCTTTGTTTGCTTTGAGCTTGCTTGAATAAGCCTGTAGAAGTCAACTTGCACAAGCTGAAATCAGAAATGGTGAAGCTTGCAAATGGAGTTACAATCAATGGCCAATGGTTGGGATAGCTTAGGTGGGTTATATGGAATGTATTGGAACTGGTTTGGGACAAAACGCACGAGTGGTTTGTGAGATAGAAGTGAAACTGCAGAGAGTGCCCTTTTTTGTAAGTTTTTGGTGTTTTGATGTTCAAGAGTGTTTGAGGAATGGATGGCTCGTGTTTCTGGATCAAAGAAATATGCAAAAGTTGTTTCAAATGCTTACAAACTTTGTTCTTATCAGATTTCAAAGATATGGATCTTTTGCAAGCTTTCTTGTTTTTGAAGCAAAAAGTGAGAAGTGACAAAGGCCAGGCCAGTACAGGCTAGCTCTAATCCCTGCACACATTTGGTGAGCTTGTCCCCAAGTTTGTGGATTTTGTTTGCTGTCCAAGATTGGGTTCAAGGTTAAAGGGATGCAATTTGACATAAAGCAAGTTTTGACAAAAATGGCAATATTAACTTTTTGCCAAAAATGGATTAAACCCTTGTGTAAACTTCCAATAATCAGAATAATGCCTTAAACCAATGAGTTTGCATTCAATTTTTGAGTGTGGAAGGGTTTAGAGACCTGTATTCAAGTACAAACAAAGTTGGACAGATTTTGCAACTTGTGTCAACATGAAAATGCCATGGATCAAAAGTGAGTTTTTCCAAATTCAAACCTTCGATTCTCCCTAACCATAAATTATTTTGGAGAGTTCTTGGACATTTTGGAAAGCTTGTAACATGCTCTACAATCCATCTTTGAAATTAATTTTGTGATTCCAATTGGAACTAGGTAAAAATTTGCCATGAAGATAGGTCAAAATCCTGCCTAAATTAGGGCAAAATTTTACTAAGTTAGAAAGTTTTTGGACCCTTATTCCAAAAATCATAACTTGAGATCCAAGCATATTTTGGGAAAACTTTGTGAATCAAAGTTGTATATTTTGTGGAGGAATACAACTTTCATGTTGGAAGTTTTGTTTGAATCCAATTGCATAATGGTTAAAATATTGGGTAAAGTTGGGAAAAATAAGAAAATTTCATAACTTAGAAAAATTCTAAGTTATGAAATTTTTCAACCTTAAACCCTAATTTGCAAAATTAGGTTTCTTGATGAACAAGTTTCATATTTTGACACATCTTGATGAAAAATGGCCCTTGGCACTTGATTTTGACCAAAAAGTCAAAGTTTGACTTTTCAGTGTATAGTTGATTTTTGATCAGTTGACTGGAAAATTTATCTGTCAATCCAATGCTTTTGAGATCTTTTGAACCTTGTGATTAGGTCAAGATGATGCCATTGAGTCCTTGAATCCATGCTTGAACCCAATTTGCCATTGGCTAGGTGAAAAATCATAAATTGCCCTTCTGCAGTCAAAACCCTAAAATGACCATTTTGCCCTTTTGATGATCTGATCAAATTTCTTGAGGAGTTGTGGTCCAAACTTAATCAATTGGTTCATATGAGTCTATAATGTTGATGTGGATAAAAAATTATAAGGTTTAACTGTAAATTGGCCACAATTGACTTTGTCCCCAATACAGCTGACTTCTAGGTCGACTGTCCAATTGACTGGGCAAAAATTTGATTCAAGGCTTGAAACTTGGTAGAGGCAATCTTATAAGTCCAACATGAAGTATGAAAGTCACTTTGAGCATTAGAAGTCCAAAATTCCTTGTGCAAACTCAAACCCTAATTTAGGTCAACAGTGCAAGGAGATGTCTTAAGTAGAGCAAACCCTAGCTTGGTTTTGAGTTCAAAGAGTCTTGTGAGGAGAAATCTTGATAAAATGAGAGGGAAAATTTTGGGGTACAAGAGCTACCCCTATTCAATCTTCTTGAACCTGAAGAGTTAGATTGGCGAGTTTGCCTTTCGTGACTCGAAGGTAAAAGAGGATTGGACACTAGAGTGCCCGTAAATTTGCACTCGTCACACTGTGGTTGAGGAAATGGGCTTAAAGATGCCATTTGGAGATGATTGAATCTTGTTGGATATGGGATTAAAAGATGCCATCCAAGGATGTTGATCTCATAAGAGATTCCTTTGCGAGAGCCCGTATACCTGTAGTTGAGGAGGACTACGCTGGGGAATGCTGGTTTCTGTCGTGGGAGAAATAGAATTTTAGGAGCTTCAGTCGTCCGTTATTCTACTGGGGAGTCATCTCCTTGTTGAAGAGGTGAAAATGAAATGATATCTTGTCGTGCTTCAAGCTTTAGAAGGAATTAAATTGTTATTCGGTCACCTCCAAGCTTCAAAGTAATTGGCCGAGTAAACTGTTATTTGGTCAAAATCCAAGCTTCACAGTGTACCTTACTGTTATCTGGTCAACATCCAGGCTTCACAGTGTTGTATTGCTATCTGGTCAACATCCAGGCTTCATGATACCTTAATTCCTATCTGGTCAACATCCAGTCTTCAGAAGGAAATCAACTGGTTATCCGGTCTCCTCCGGTTTTCCCTTTGATTTTGGGGCCTACTAATATCCGGTTGGATCCGGGATTCAAAGTAATTGGCCGAGTAAACTGTTATTTGGTCAACGTCCAAGCTTCACAGTATACCTTACTGTTATCTGGTCAATATCCAGGCTTCACAGTCTTGTATTGCTATCTGGTCAACATCCAGGCTTCACGATACTCGCAGGGGATTCAACTATTTTCCAGTCGATCTCCGGGCTTCAGTATAATCAAGATAAAATCTGGTCGAATCCAGGCTTTA
Organism: Vicia faba; assembly: GCA_948472305.1. NCBI lineage: Eukaryota > Viridiplantae > Streptophyta > Magnoliopsida > Fabales > Fabaceae > Vicia > Vicia faba. Next base: position 995,819,621 of record OX451736.1, read on the forward strand.
TAACTGGAATAGGAATCTGCACCTTGATTTTAATAAGCAAATAGGAAAGCATCCGCGTCTGGAGCGTTTCTAAGCCTCTTTCTGAGCTTCGAATATCTGCTTTAGGTAGCTATTAGTTTCATCCTGAAAAGGGTAGAATGTTAGCTGAAACACAAAGTTATGTTGCATGAAATGTATGATGCAATATATGTGTTTTATCAATGTTCATGATTTATGAATGTAATGTATGTGCACGTAAGCTGATTAGCTATTTTGCTGAGGAAAATAAATCCCGGATAGCTGGAGATTCAAGATCTTTGACAACCTCTGTGGGGAGAAGCTATACTGCTGGGGAGATCAGGAATTTGGGTTGTATGACAATCTACTGGGGACTTCAAGAATGAGAATCTCCGTTCTGTTGAGGGTATTAGGGGAAGACTGAATGGTTTCTATTGGGGATTGGTAGCTCAAAGTTTCCTCTCTGCTGGGGATCTTAATGACGTGCTGATTTGATCGTGTATGGAAACCTGACTCCATTGAGGAAGAAGGTTTTAAAATAACTCTCTGGGGAATTATCTGGTTTTTAAAGCGACTCTCCGGGGAAATTGGAGGAAACTGGATGGTCTCCAATGATGTTCAAAGTTTAAAGGTTTGACTCCGTTGAGGAAGAAAGTTTCATCTTCACTGAGGGTTTGTAGTTTAAAGTTTTACTCCGCTGGGGATTGGGAGTTTGAAAACTCAACTCTGATGGGGATTTTTGAAACTTAACTCCGCTGGGGATATGTATTTCAAGGCTTTAGTTCCGCCGAGGATCTGGATGATGTACTGTAGGGGATTTCTCCTGGAATAGCCTAAAGACGTTTTCCTATACTTTCAACCTATCAGTAATTATTCTTTCTCATTTTGTTTTATTTGTAAGCGGTGATTATATTCAAATGCATATGCTCATTTAATAAATCATTGGACGTTTTTAAATAAAACACAAGTGTAAAAAAGGAAGAAAAGGTAAACAATTTTCTGCACTTTGAAGTATCTTTGTATTAAATTTGTGTAAGTATTTTGTACAAAGTAGACAGACATCCTAGTAAGAGAATGTTGTCATAAAATTGAGAAAAATTTATACAAAGAAAGATGGCTATGTGTAACAATTCCATGGGATTCCCATTCTGCTATAGCCTTCGTAACTCTGAGTATCCTGTCCATTCGTTGCTTTGTCCGCAGATGATTAGATTGATCGGAAGCTTGGAGCTTGTCCGTGAAGAGATTGTCTTTAAAGTGATCCGACGAGACATAGTCATATGCTTTATTTCCCTAACTTTTGCCTGGATCGCCCTTTCGGGTTTTCGATCCACCGGGAAACCCCTTTTTGCCCAAGTCTCCCTTTCGGGTTTTCAACTTGCCGGGTGTACAGATTTTTTTTTATTTATCCCTAATTTTTGCCTGAACCTCCCTTTCAGGTTTTTGATTCACCGGGATGCCCATTTTTTGCCCAAGTATCCCTTTCGGGTTTTCAACTTGTCGGGTCGTTTATGCATAATATCTTTTGACTATGTCTGCATTTGCAGGGTGCGGAAGGTCGTCACCGTCTATGGTGGTTAGAATCATAGCCCCACCAGAAAAGATGTTTTTGATCACAAATGGTCCTTCATAGGTAGGAGTCCATTTTCCCCTGGGATCACTTTGCGGCAAGATGATCCGCTTGATTACAAGATCTCCGACTTGATACACCTGACGTCTGACTTTCTTGTTGAAAGACTTGATCATCCATTTTTGATACGTCTGACCATGACAAACAACAGTAAGTCGCTTCTCGTTAATCAAGTTAAGTTGATCAAGCCGGGTCTGAATCCAATCATCGTCACTCAAACCAGCATCCTTCATGATTCTTAAGGAAGGAATCTGAACTTCCATAGGTAAAACAACTTCCATGCCGTATACCAAAGAAAAGGGTGTTGCCTCAGTTGATGTACGCGCCGTGGTACGGTATCCGTGCAGAGCAAACGGTAACATCTCATGCCAGTCCTTGTAGGTGACTGTCATCTTTTGAATGATCTTCTTGATATTTTTGTTTGCAGCTTCGACAACACCGTTCATCTTTGGCCGATAGGGAGATGAATTGTGATGTTGAATCTTGAACTGCTCGCACAAAGCGGTGATCATAGTGTTGTTCAGGTTTGTACCGTTGTTCGTGATGATACAGTCGGGGTTACCATACCGGCGTATGAGGTTTTGCTTGATGAAGCGGGCAACCACATTCTTTGTAACAGAGGCGAGGGAAGCTGCTTCGACCCACTTGGTAAAGTAATCAATAGCCACCAAGATGAAGCGGTGTCCATTGGATGTTGTAGGCTTGATCTCTCCAATCATGTTGATACCCCACATTGCGAATGGCCAAGGAGCTGTTAGGACATTGAGAGGAACTGGAGGAATATGTACCTTGTTCGCATAGATTTGGCATTTGTGACAAGTACGGTAATGTTGATGACAGTTAGCTTCCATGGTAGACCAGTAGTAGCCTGCCCGTAGAATCTTCTTAGCCATCGTGTGTCCGCTCAAGTGGGTGCCAAATGTACCATTATGCAGTTCAGCCATGATCTGCTCAGCTTCAACCTTGTCCACACAATGAAGCAGAACGCAATCATGGTTGCGCTTGTATAGGATGCCATTTCTTAGGAAGAACTTGGCAGAGAATCTCCTTAAGAACTTTTTGTCGTTGACTGAACCTCCTTCAGGGTATACTTGTGCTTCAAGATACCTTTTGACGTCATGAAACCAAGGTCGGTCCACTACTTCTTCGGTATTAATCTCGTGACAATGTGAAGGTTCATCCATCCGCTCAATGGTAATTTGAGGAACCTCATTATTCCAGTTAAGTTTAAACATGGAAGACATTGTAGCTAGCGCATCCGCCAACTGATTCTCTTCTTGCCGGAAGTGCTCGAAGGTAATATGATCGAACTGTGGTAACAATGTCAAGAAATGTTCTTTATAAGGGATGAGGTTAGGGTGTTTAGTATCCCACTCTCCTTTGATTTGAATGATAACCAAAGTTGAGTCCCAAAATTCAATCAATGATTTAATTCCCAAGTCAATAGCAGCCTTGAGACCAAAGATACAAGCTTCATACTCGGCCATGTTCTTGGTGCAGCTGAAGCAGAGTCTAGCAGTGAAAGGTGTATGGCAACCTTCTGGAGAGATAAGTACCGCGCCGATATCGTTGCCAAGTGCATTTTAAGTACCATCAAAGTACAGGGTCCATCGGGATCCTTGTTCAGGTCCATCATACGGTCTATTTTCTTCAATGTTGCTCAAAGTCATGATATCCTCGTCGGGGAAATCGAACCTCATGGATTGGTAATCTTTGACAGCTTGATGGGCTAGATGATCGGCTAGTACACTCCCCTTTATAGCTTTTTGGGTGTGTACTGTATATCATATTCGGTGAGGATCATCTACCATATAGCAATTCTTCCGGATAGAGCAAGCTTCTCGAAGATGTACTTGATCGGATCCATCTTAGAGATCAGTAAAGTGGTATGTGTCAACATATACTGCCTTAGCCGGCGAGCAGCCCACACCAAAGCGCAGCAAGTTTTCTCGAGCAGTGAGTAGCGAGTCTAACAGTCGGTAAACTTTTTTCTAAGGTAATAAATGGCATGCTCTTTTCGGCCAGACTAGTCATGTTGGCCCAGTACGCACCCCATTGAATTCTCCAAAATGGTCAGATACATGATTAAAGGTCTTCCTTCGACGAGAGGCATCAAGATAGGAGGTTCCAACAAATACTCCTTGATTTTATCGAAAGTAACTTGACAGTCATCATTCCATTTAACCACCTAATCTTTCTTTAAAAGCTTGAAGATTGGCTCACAGGTGGATGTTAGGTGAGAAATGAACCTTGCAATGTAGTTTAGGCGTCCCAAGAAACCTCTGACCTCCTTCTCAGTGTGAGGGGCATGCATTTCTCGTATAGCTTTAACTTTGTCAGGATCAACCTCGATGCCTTTGTTACTGACGATGAATCCCAAGAGTTTACTAGACCTGACTCCGAAAGTGCACTTGTTAGGGTTCAGTCTGAGTTTTTACTCTATCAACCTGACAAACAGCTTTTGCAGATGGTCGAGGTGTTCTTCTTCTGTTTGTGCACGGGCTATCATGTCGTCTACGTAGACTTCAATCTCATGATGTATCATATCATGAAACAAAGCTACCATGGCGCGCTGATAGGTTTCCCCGACATTCTTCAGTCCGAATGGAAATACTTTATAGCAAAAGGTACCCCACTGCGTAACAAAAGTAGTCTTCTCCATGTCATCGGGGGCCATTTTGATCTGGTTGTACCCTGAAAATCCATCCATGAAGGAAAATACCTTATGCTGAGCTGTGTTGTTAACCAAGACGTCAATGTGCAGTAGTGGAAAGTCATCTTTAGGGCTAGCCCTGTTTAAGTCTCTGTAATCCACGCACATTCTCACTTTGCTGTCTTTCTTAGGCATAAGCACAATGTTAGCAACCCATTGTGGATAGGAAGTAACAGCAAGAAAATTGGCATTGAACTGCTTCATCACTTCAGCTTTGATCTTTTCAGACATGTCAGGCCTCATTCAGCGGACTTTCTGTTTAATTGGTGGACAGTCTTCTCTAGTAGGGAGACGGTGAACCACAATATCTGTATCGAGTCCCGGCATGTCTTCGTAGGACCAGGCGAAGATCTCAACATATTCATTCAACAACTGAACTAAGCGCTCCTTGACATTTGGCTCTAGGTTGGCACCCACTTTAACTTATTTTCTGTCTTCCTCGGTTCCCAAGTTGATAGTCTCTAACAACTCCTCGTGAGGTAGAATAGCCCTTTCTTCCTGTTGCAGCAGTCTAGCCAACTCTCCAGGCACTTCACAGTCTTCATCACCTTCGTATTCGGCATGATTGACCAGATCTTCAGAGTCACTGAAGGCCATAGCAAAATTGTTACCCATGGAATCCGGAGTGGATGGGTACCTGCACGTTTTGAGTGTGGGTGTGTGTAAGGGATAGCCACCTTTAAACAAATAAAATGTAGAAAGAAAGACAATGAACATAAAAGTTTATATATGAAAACGTCCATGATTCATTAAAATGGAATATGAATATGAAAAATCAAGCCCTTACAAATGGACCTATATGCCTCGGGTAAGGCATAAGGCAAAAAGTGTACGAATTGTTTAAAAATTATTACAGACCAACAGAAAATGTTCAAAAGATAAATTACTGATTGATGAAAGTAATGGGAACGAAGTCTTTCGCCTCCCAGTTGTTCAGTCCTCCTTCAATAGTTGGAAAAATCCAATCTTCAAAGTTTCTCTCATCTTCACCATCCTCCAGAGCATGAACTCCATGATGAGTGATCTTCAATGGTGGCCCTCTAACCTGGGAGAGGCGCACAACCTTTTGAGCAAAAGTGGTGAAACCCAAGCCGAACTTATTTGTCGTGAAAGGAAAATCTGGTAGCTGACCCCATATTGTACTTCCTCCTTCCTCGATCACAGCCTTCGAATCTTTAAGGGATGACATCCGGGACATAGGCTTGGTAATGATGGGTACAGAAGTCATTGTCTTGGCTGCTGCAACTTCAGGAGAAATCTCTTCAAAGTGTTGGAAAGGGGTTTCTATGAATTCACCATCTAACTCCACATAGCGGAAATAATTAAGATGGCTTATCATATACTCCTCCTCGCCATGAACCATTATGATTTTCCCCTGGACTGGGTATTTGAGCATTTGGTGTAGAGAAGAAGTGACTACCCCAACATTGTGGATCCAGGGTCTTCCCAACAAGCAAGAATATGAAGGACGAATGTCCATCACATAAAATGTAGAGTTGAAAATTTTCGTTCCCACTTTAATTGGGATGTCCAATTCCCCGTGGACCATCCTCTTAGAACCGTCAAAGGCTCTAACAATGATATTGCTGGGCTTTAGGGTAAAACCTTCACAGTCCAATATGTCCAATGCTTTCTTTGGCAGGACATTTAAAGACGACCCGGTATCAACCAGAACGTGAGCAAGAGTAGTCCCTCTGCATTCCACCGAGACATGAAGCGCGTCATTATGCCTTCTCCCCTTAGATGTTAGATCGGCATCGGAGAAGCCAAGACCATTGTTGGCGGTTAGGCTGGCTACACACTCCTGGAACTGGTCCGCGGAGGTTTTTGAGGCACGTGGGCCGTCTTCAGGAATTTGATCAAGGATTTAGCATGAGCCTCGGAACAGAGTAGTAGGGCCAGCATAGAGATTTTTGAAGGGGTTTTCCCTAGTTGTTCTACGACATCATAGTCGCTTTTCTTAATTATTTTTAAAATCTACTCCATTTCCTTTTGAGTGGTCTCGGGGATGACCAAAGGCTGAGCCCTCGTCCTGACAGGCGCTTCCTGGATCATCATACCTTTATCAGCAGCAACAGCAGGGGGAACAACTACGGGAGTAAAAATTTCTTCAATAACTGGACTTTGCACAGAGATGTTGACCGACACAGGAGTAACCTTAGGAGCACTTGAGGGTCCGAAGACTGCCCTTGGAGGAGCAATCTCCGAAGAGAAAATTCTCCCGCTGCAGGTGATTTTACTCGTCCCAGCAATATTTTCTATGTCAGGAGTCTCTTCATCGGAACTTTCTTTAACTGATTCAATCTGCTTAACACCGTGGTAGAAGATTTCTCCTCCAAAATTCCACAGTATTGTTTTGTTGGACTTGTATGGGATAGGCCCCGACATTGTTATCTTTAGAGGTACAAACTTTGGATTGGGTGTAATCTTAACAGCTCTTTTGGAGACCTTGGAAAGACTGGCAGAAATGGTAATTATAACAACATCTTCGACAGGAATCGGAATAACAGGAGTTTTCTCAAAGTGGATCTCTTGATTATCCATTAGGAGTTGGATGCCTAACTTCAATAGCGGACAATCGGATTATAAGGACGAACAACGGTAACAATCTTTTTCACAGCCCAGGAAAATCCCGACTTTCAACAGATTCATCTTGATTATTGGTAAAGGGGTTATTAAGTCATCAATAGCAGCAACATACAGATCCTCTTCGATAGCATGGGCATTGTGACCATGCTTTGGCATTGGGGCAGAGATCACATTCGGTTTTTCGGGCGCGTCGAATTCCACCTCCTTGGCATCTATTAAATCCTGGATCTTGTTTTTGAGGGCCCAACAATTCTTGGTGTCGTGCCCTATGCCGTCTGAATGATAAGCACATTTAGCGTTGGCATGGTAAAAAGGAGAAGTTGTATTCAGATTTTGTGGTGGCTCTCTCAAGGTTGTAAGGTTTAACTTCAAGAGATGGGGGAGAACCTGGGCAGGCGTCATGTTTATTTTGGTGAATTGCCTAGCAGGCCTTCCCACTCTTTGTTGGTTGGTTCTGGGTTGATCGTTTCTAGGCTGATCAGCTGCAGTATTTTGAATCATTACAGCCCCCACCGCTGGCCGAAGCTCCACTCTTCCTTGACCTCTTTGGGAGTAAACAGCTGACACCTATTTCTTTGCTGGAAAAGGTTTTTTAAAGGCAGCGGAAGCAGATGTATCTTTTTGAATTTTACCGCTCTTGACGCCAGCTTCGACTCTTTCACCAGTCAGAATTAACTCAGTGAACCCCGCAAACGAACTCCATATCAGGTGATTAAAGAATGGACCTGACAGCGTCCCCAAAAACATATCAACAATCTCTCTTTCGGACAATGGTGGTTGCACCCTTCCAGCCAAATCCCTCCATTTCTGGGCATACTCCTTAAAGCCTTCATTAGAGACCATACCCATACTCTGTAATTGAGTACGAGCAGGTGCTAAGTTTGCATTATATTGATATTGTTTGTAGAAAGCAGCAGCCAAATCCTCCCAATTGTGTACATCAGATATCTCAAGCTGGTAGAACCAATCTAATTGCGTCCCCAAAAGACTATCTTGAAAAAAGTGGACCCACAGATCCTTATCAGATGAATGAGGTTGGATCTTTCTGACGTAAGACCGTAGGTGCATCTTCGGACAAGACAAACCATCATATTTAGAAAATTTAGGCACCTTGAATTTAGGGGGAATCACAATCCCAACAACCAACCCTAGCTCTTCGAAGTCTAGCCCATGCACTCTTTGTACCTCCATAGCCGCCAGACGCTCTTCTAGATTCTTGTACTTGTCGTCTGCAGGAGGGTACTGCTGCTCATAATAGTCTTCATCCTCTTCTTCTTCTTCTCCAGCCTCAGACTCAGATGGTACTGCAGCTCCCTTTCCTTTACCTATCCCTTTATCAGATGTTGAGGGGAAATCCAGGACCCTTCTAGCTTGGTTCTCAAATCTTCTACCCAGAGTAGCCACACCAACTCTTTTCTTTTTCTTTTTCTCTTTTTCCTTTTCCTTCTCTAACAGTGCTTTAAGATCCTCCTGACCCTTTGCCAAGGTCATGAGTAGTTGTTGGAATTGTGAATTCTGCGCCTGTAGATCTTTGACCGTATGCTCTATATCCATCTTGCTGAAATAAACAGCAGAGAGATAAGGAAACCTGGTGTGAAGACCTGCTTATGCATATGATGAATGATATGTATTCATGTAATGCATTCAAGGATTCAGAAATTCAAATTTGTTGCAAACAAAAAAGAACGCACATCATACTAATAAGATATAATTTATTAGTACATAAGTGCCCATGGGCAAAATAATACAAAATTCTAAGGTAAAAAGACGTTGCGCATCCTCTTTGGTGCGATGTAGGTGTTAGGAGTCTTCTCTTCGTGGAGTCGACGAGTAAGTTCCAAAACCTTCTTCTCACTGGCATAGATGCTGGCTTCAAAAGTGTTTTGTTCTTCCTTGAGCTGTATCCAACTCTTTTGCAAATCTTCCAATGATGTTGGCATGTCAGGATGTAGGAGGGTGCATGGAACCTCTCCTTCCATAACAGGCTCTTTGATCACAAGGAGAATGTAGGGGTAAGGCATCATAAGACTCTGGGCGCGGGTTCGTACCCACTTGAGGTAAGGCTCAAGGAGGATGGAATTCTTGTGTCCCAGTGTCTTACTGTCTACCTTGTTGGGCATCCTCCAAGCTCGGATAAACCTTTGTCGAAGTCCTTGAGTGTCGTTGTTGAAGTCAAAAACCAAGTCTGGAATCAGCGTGTCATGAGGGCCATCTCTTCGGGCATACCCAAATTGTCTCAGAGCCAAGCAGGGGTTATAGGTAATGCCTCCCCTAAGACCAAGTAGTGGGACATTAGGGAATTCCCCACAATGATCAATGATGATGACATTTTCTCTGGACCGAGAACACCAATGAATATCATAATGTGTAAGAGTCATCAACCATTATGACCACCTCAAACCTTGCTCATTCTTCAAGACTGATTGGGGAAGGTGATAAATAAACCACCTTGCTAGAAGAGGAGTACAACACATGAGAACACCTTTTTTCTTCATTGTTCATGTGTGAAATGAGTGGAGGATATCCCCAAGCAATGTAGGCACAAGATTCCGAGATATGAAAATCTTGACAGCATTCACATTTATAAGTTGATCAGGGTTTGGGATCAAGACCAACCCATAGCTGAGAAGTTTTACAATCTCCTCAAAAGCTTGCAGGTCTAGAGAATTCCAGCAGTCTTGTGCCTTCTCAAACAGAAACTTTGCCAAGAAACCCTTGACACCACTTCTGGTTTCCCAATAATCTTTGATATCATATGGTTGCAAGTGTAAGGCTTGAGTAACATCTTCAGGTTTTGGTTCTCTTTCCATACCATTGTAGGGTAGTTGATGGAGAATAGGAATCCTCAGGAGTTGAGAAAATTCCTCCAAAGTAGGCACTAGTTGGTAATCAGGAAATGTGAAGCAGTGGTGTAGGGGGTCAAAGAACTGGAAGAGAACTTTCACCATGTCTTCCTCTATGTTGGAGTTGACCAAGTTGAGAAGTCTACCATGTCTTTTAGTGAAGGTAGAATTCTATGGAACCTTGGAAGCAAGCTCCTTGAGTAGAGGAGGAATTCTCACAAGGTTGACCTGGATTGTTTTCCTACGGAGTGATTCCATAACCTACAAAACATGAACAAAGATGAAAATCCAAACCCTTGAAATGGTTAGTGGATGCATATGATGCTTTATGATGTTCATGATGTATGCACAAGTATATGTACAAGCAAGTCACACAACATCCTAGTTTCAGGCTTGCATGGGGTTCATAGGTAAGTACCCTCTTGAAGTTAGTTGGCTCAACCTGTCCTATAAATAGTAACCGGGTTCTAAGGAGCTCAATATCACTGGATTATTTTCTGTTCATTGTTTCAGTTTAGCCACTTTACTGGCGACCGAAATATTCCAACAAAACAACCCTCAATGAGTGTAGTATCGAGTATCTACTAACTTCAGACTGCACCAAAGCCGGTCATCTCACTACCCCTAATAAGGCCAAGATGGTTAAGTAAAGGTTCTAAAAGTCCATTAGTGCTTCATGACATCACTCAGCGGCCCCGTATTCTCTTTGATTGACTCAAAGGCTACCGGTACCCACAAATATGTCGCACTAATATAGCTATTGCTTCAACCATGTCGGTATACCCCGCACAATTTCCACAACATATTTTCTATTTACCTATGAATGTTTCCCAAATCCGGGTGGAGGATTTCAAACCCAAACAATAGAACCAAATGTAAAGCAATCAAAGCAAACAAGGTAAGCATGTAAAGGTGATCTAAACCCTAAGGTAACCCCACTTTTAGATAATTCCCCAGCAGAGTCGCCAGTTCTGTGATACGATGGGAGAACTAACTTGAGGTTTTACGTTTGTGTTCGCAAATGTTTTGGTTTAGCAAGAGTCGCCACCGACTTTTTATTTTATCCAAAGGAAAGGTCAAAAAGCACAGGAAAGACCTTTGAGATGTTTTCTTGGGTTCGGGGGGTAGATTATGAAAAGGGAAGGTGCTAGCACCCTTTTCATCCATGGTTATCCATGGGCTCTTAGTTACTTGTTTAGATCACTTGCTTTTGCTTTTCAATTGTTTGAAATGGTGCTTTGTGTGTGGTTTTGAAAATATTTTGAAAAGAGGCCATCGTTGTGGCAACCTTTGTAATGATTCTTGTTTGAATATATACAAAGGTGTTTGTCTTTTGAAAAGATGTTTCAATGTTTGAAAGTTTGTTTTGGGAAATGTTTTGAAATTGTGTGGTGATGTGTGTTTGAAGATAGCAAGGATGTTGGCAAGTTTTGATCAAGTAACTAGGAGCGTCTACCCTATCTACTCAAAGATCTTTCCTACACATTTTTAACCCTTTTGACAATGTTGTTTTACCATTGCATTTGGTAAACAACCTTGTGTTTGGATGTTAAACGGGATAGGCGTGGGTCATCGTATTGACCATGATAGAAATTGTGCCAAGTATCTTAGAAAATTTTTGGAGGGACTAGATCATTTTGTATATGCAACTAAGATAGCGTCATCAAGGGACTATGATCTTTTTGTTTTGATTTTTTTGTTTTGCCAAGATACTCAACATGCATACCATGGCCATTTTAAAGGCAACAAGTGGATGAAACCCTAGGGGTACATGTGTGCATCGTGTTATCAATTTACATGCTTTTATGTATTGTATTAGGTCTAGCTATTTGTTTTGATTTTAGATATTGCATACAAACCCTAATCTTTATCATGGCATATTTGAAAGCATAAAGTGCGTAAAAATAAATCTAAGCTATTACAACATTGATATGGGGAGGGGGATATAATTTTGAATGGGGAGTATTTGCAAGAAAATAAAACCCTAAGATTAACTATTACATCCAAATTGAATTCTTGGTATCAAACAATAAATAAACAAATATTTAAATAGACAATTAAATAAATATGCAATTTATTATAAATATGTAAAAATCTATTTGTTTATTTTTATGTATGTAAAAAATATAATATTTAATGTGTAAAAAAAATAAGAAAATAAAATACTATTTTTATTAAGGGTGGAAACCCTAATTTGTTTTAAGAAAGTATATATATATATATATATATATATATATATATATATATATATATATATATATATATATATATATATATATATATATATATATATATATATATATATATATATATATATATATATATATATATATATATATATATATATATATATATATATATATATATATATATATATATATATATATATATATATATATATATATATATATATATATATATATATATATATATATATATATATATATATATATATATATATATATATATATATATATATATATATATATATATATATATATATATATATATATATATATATATATATATATATATATATATATATATATTAGTTATATTATTTATGTACAATAAAATTAAATAATAAAATATATACAAATGTCAAAAATAAAAATATATTAGAAAAAATATTATTTAAGTATGTAAGTGATAAAAATAAAAATAAAATATTTTTATGTATTATTTTCAAGTTTTTATTAAAGAAAATAAAAGTATGTTATTTAATAATTATTTTTATGTTAAAAAAATAATAAAAAATACAAAATAAAAATGTAAAATTTATGAAAATATTTTTTGGTAATTTTGAAGTTTAGAAAAATAAAAATAAAGTCAGAAATGAAAATGAAAATGGAAAAATATAAAAATATAATGAAATGGGCCAGGGGGTGTAATCAACAAGCTATGGGGTGCCAAAAGTGAGAAATAGCCAGGCCCAGCCCATCTACTTCATCTTCAACCTTCGTTCAAACAAAAACACGTGTTTCCTGTACAAATGTCCAACTCCTGCATACATGCTCTAAAGCAAAAACTCATAACACAAAAGTTATAGCATTTTTCAACACGATTCCAACCATATAAAGAACTTAATCTAACTCTCAAAGACCAGAGAGAATTTATCTGACCCTAATTTCTAACCTAACTTTTTCATAATGTTCATCAATCAAATTCTCTTAACACACTTAACTTAAATGAAATCTATGCACATGTACAGCTTGAGGGCAATGAGTACTACATTTTTTATTCACAAACCTAAGCCCAATGATTCCTAAATAGAGAGATAGAAAGTTGGAAAATACCTGCTTCAGTTGAACTCGAGTATGACAATGTGGAGGTTTTCAATGAGGCCTGAGATGTTTGTGAGCTTGCCTGAACTTCCTCTGACCTTCCTCAATGCTTTGTTTGCTTTGAGCTTGCTTGAATAAGCCTGTAGAAGTCAACTTGCACAAGCTGAAATCAGAAATGGTGAAGCTTGCAAATGGAGTTACAGTCAATAGGCAATGGTTGGGATAGCTTAGGTGGGTTATATGGAATGTATTGGAATTGGTTTGGGACAAAACGCACGAGTGGTTTGTGAGATAGAAGTGAAACTGCAGAGAGTGCCCTTTTTTGTAAGTTTTTGGTGTTTTGATGTTCAAGAGTGTTTGAGGGATGGATGGCTCGTGTATCTGGATCAAAGAAATATGCAAAAGTTGTTTCAAATGCTTACAAACTTTGTTCTTATCAGATTTCAAAGATATGGATCTTTTGCAAGCTTTCTTGTTTTTGAAGCAAAAAGTGAGAAGTGACAAAGGCCAGGCCAGTACAGGCTAGCTCTAATCCCTGCACACATTTGGTGAGCTTGTCCCCAAGTTTGTGGATTTTTTTTGCTGTCCAAGATTAGGTTCAAGGTTCAAGGGATGCAATTTGACATAAAGCAAGTTTTGACAAAAATGGCAATATTAACTTTTTGCCAAAAATGGATTAAACCCTTGTGTAAACTTCCAATAATCAGAATAATGCCTTAAACCAATGAGTTTGCATTCAATTTTTGAGTGTGGAAGGGTTTAGAGACCTGTATTCAAGTACAAACAAAGTTGGACAGATTTTGCAACTTGTGTCAACATGAAAATGCCATGGATCAAAAGTGAGTTTTTCCAAATTCAAACCTTCGATTCTCCCTAACCATAAATTATTTTGGAGAGTTCTTGGACATTTTGGAAAGCTTGTAACATGCTCTACAATCCATCTTTGAAATTAATTTTGAGATTCCAATTGGAACTAGGTAAAAAATTTCCATGAAGATAGGTCAAAATCCTGCCTAAATTAGGGCAAAATTTTACTAAGTTAGAAAGTTTTTTGACCCTTATTCCAAAAATCATAACTTGAGATCCAAGCATATTTTGGGAAAACTTTGTGAATCAAAGTTGTAGATTTTGTGGAGTACTACAACTTTCATGTTGGAAGTTTTGTTTGAATCCAATTGCATCATGGTGAAAATGTTGGGCAAAGTTGGGAAAAAAATAAGAAAATTTCATAACTTAGAAATATTCTAAGTTATGAAATTTTTCAACCTTAAACCCTAATTTGAAAAATTAGGTTTCTTGATGAAAAAGTTTCATGTTTTGACACATCTTGATGAAAAATGGCTCTTGGCACTTGATTTTTACCAAAAAGTCAAAGTTTAACTTTTCAGTGTATAATTGATTTTTGATCAGTTGGCTGGAAAATTCATCTGTTAATCCAATGCTTTTGAGATCTTTTGAACCTTGTGATTAGGTCAAGGTGATTCCATTGAGTCCTTTAATCCATTCTTGAACCTAATTTGCCATTGTCTAGGTGAAAAATCAGAAATTGCACTTCTGCAGTCAAAACCCTAAAAATGACCATTTTGCCCTTTTGATGATCTGATCAAATTTCTTGAGGAGTTGTGGTCCAAACTTGATCAAATGGTTCATACGAGTCTATAATGTTGATATGGATAAAAAATTATGAGGTTTGACTGTAAATTGGCCACAATTGACTTTTTCCCCAATACAGCTGATTTATAGGTCGACTGTCCAATTGACTGGGCAAAAATTTGATTCAAGGCTTGAAACTTGGTAGAGGCAATCTTATAAGTCCAACATGAAGTATGAAAGTCACTTTGAGCATTAGAACTCCAAAATTCCTTGTGCAAACTCAAACCCTAATTTAGGTCAACAGTGCAAGGAGATGTCTTGAGCAGAGCAAACCCTAGCTTGGTCTTGAGTTCAAAGAGTCTTGTGAGGAGAAATCTTGATAAAATTAGAGGGAAAATTTTGGGGTAAAACAGTCAGCTACTGAGATTAGAAGCTTTTTGGGATTAGATGGTTATTATAGAAGGTTTATCGAAGGGTTTTCTAAGTTGTCACTCCCGTTGACTAAGTTGACTTGTAAAGGTAGAGCGTTTGTATGGGATGTTCATTGAGAAGAAAGTTTTACGGAATTGAAGAAGAGTTTGATGTCGGCTCCGATTTTAATGTTGCCTAATCCAGAAGATCCTTTTGTGGTTTATTGTGATGCTTCTAAGATGGGTTTAGGGGGTGTGCTTATGTAGAATGGTAAGGTAGTTGCTTATGCATCGAGGCAGTTGAGGACTCATGAGAAGAACTTCCCTATGCATGATTTAGAGCTTGCTGCAGTTGTTTTTGTGTTGAAGATTTGGAGGCATTATCTTTATGGTTCTAGATTTGAAGTGTTTAGTGACCATAAGAGCTTGAAGTATTTATTTGATCAGAAGGAGCTGAACATGAGGCAACGAAGATGGTTAGAATTATTAAAGGATTATGATTTCAGTTTGAATTATCATCCAGGAAAATCAAATGTGGTAGCTGATGCGTTGAGTCGAAAGACTTTACATATGTCATTATTGATGATTAAAGAGTTGAAATTGATTGAGCAGTTCAGAGATATGAGCTTAGTTTGTGAAGTTACTCCGCAGAGTGTTATGTTGGGTATGTTGAAGATTAATAATGAATTCCTAGACAGTATCAGAGAAGCTCAGAAGTTGGATGTGAAACTGGTAGATTTGATGGTTGGGATTGATCAATTTGAGAGTAATGATTTCAAGCTAGATGAGCAAGGTGTGTTGAAGTTTCATAACTGAATTTGTATTCCTGATGATGTTGAGATGAAGAAAGTGATACTTGAAGAGAGTCATAGAAGTAAGTTGAGTATTCATCCAGGAGATACTAAGATGTATCAAGATTTGAAAGGTTTGTTTTGGTGGCCTGGGATGAAGAGTGATGTGGCTCGGTTTGTGTATGCATGTTTGATTTGTCAGAAGTCGAAAGTTGAACATCAAAAGCCTGCAGGATTGATGCAACCGTTGGAAGTTCCAGAATGGAAATGGGATAGCATTTCAATAGAATTTGTGATGGGGTTGCCTAATACTTTAAGAGGACATGATTCGATTTGGGTGATTGTTGATAGGATTACGAAGTCAGCTTATTTTATTCCTATTAACATCAGTTTTCCAGTGTCGAAGTTGGCTGAGATTTATATTAGTGTGATTGTGAAGCTGCATGGTGTTCCTTTATGCATTGTGTCAGATAGAGATCCAAGATTTACTTCTGATTTTTGGAAGAGTTTGCAAGAAGCATTGGGTTCTAAGTTGAGGTTGAGTTTAGCGTATCATCCTCAGACAGATGGTCAGACTGAACGGACGATTCAATCATTGGAAGACTTGTTGAGGGCATGTGTTCTTGAGCAGGGAGGTTCGTGGGATACTTATCTTCCATTGATAGAGTTCACGTATAATAAAAGTCACCATTCTAGTATTGGAATGGCACCTTTTGAAGCGTTGTATGGTCGAAGATGTAGAACTCCGTTATGTTGGCATGAATCTGGCGAGAGTGTAATACTTGGACCTGAACTTGTTCGTGAGACTACTGAGAAGGTGAAGTTGATTCGGGAAAAGATGAAAGCTTCACAGAGTAGACATAAGAGTTATCATGACAAGCGAAGGAAGGATTTAGAGTTTCAAGCCGGTGATCATGTGTTTTTGAGAGTTACACTTGTGACTGGTGTTGGGCGAGCATTAAAGTCTAAGAAGTTCACTTCTCGTTTTATTGGACCGTATCAGATTTCAGAGAAAGTGGGGAATGTTGCCTATAGAGTGGATTTACCGCCTAATCTTTCGAATTTGCATGATGTGTTTCATGTGTCGCAACTTTGGAAGTATATTTCAGATCCATCTCATGGGATTCATATGGACGGTGTGCAAGTACGGGATAATCTTACGGTGGAGACGATGCCTGTACGGATCGCGGAACGTGAAATGAAGACTCTGAGGGGAAAAGAGATTTCCTTGGTTAAAGTGGTTTGGTTAGGAGCTGCAGGAGAAAGCATGACTTGGGAGTTGGAGAGCAAGATGCGAGACTCCTATCCTGAATTGTTTGATTGAGGTAAATTTTCGAGGACGAAAATACTCTAAGTGGGGGAGAGTTGTAACGCCCGTAATTTAATTAATTATTTAAGTAAATTATTTTTGGAATATTTGTGAAGATATGTTATTATTAAATTGGATTTATTTTATTAAGTGGAGAAATAATAATATTAGAGGTATAATATTATCATGTGGTGAAATAATATTAGAAGTGTAATATTATTAAGATGGGCTTAATTTGAGCTAGTGGATGTAATAAAGGGGTGTAAGTTT
The DNA here is from genome assembly GCA_948472305.1 of Vicia faba. Lineage (NCBI taxonomy): Eukaryota > Viridiplantae > Streptophyta > Magnoliopsida > Fabales > Fabaceae > Vicia > Vicia faba. The sequence continues at coordinate 995,837,050 of OX451736.1, forward strand.
GGAGCCCACTAAGTAATAATAGAATATTAGGTTATTTTATTATTTGTTGTTAGAATAGAAGAAAGAAGCAGTAGAGGAAATAAGGATTTGAGAAGAACGTGAAGCTGCTGGAAAAAGTGGAAAACTGCAAGAACAAAGATTCAACCCGGAAATTGTAGAGCGACCTTCAATCCAAGGTAAGGGTGGGGTTCTGACTTTATAATTGGGTTCATGATGTTTGATATATGGGGTTAGAGGTAATTGTTGTTTGTTCTTGAATTGGACGTATTATGAATGATGTATGGTGAATATTGATGAATTCTTGATGGATAATGATGTTATTATGTTGTTTGATCGATGGAGTAATAGGGTATAACGTTAGGTGATGAATTTCCATGATTATATTAAGGTTTGTAGGACTGTAACATAATTCCCATAGTGAGATTACAGAAGAAAACGCAGAATTATGCAGGAATGGGTCAGTATGTGTCGACGTCAAGCTGGATGGGTCGATACATAGGAAATGATAGACTCAAGATGAGTCGATACAAGAAGGGCTTACATCAATGCATGGTAGTTGCAAGACTCAGGATGAGTCGACCGGTTAGGTGCATGTGTCGATACATGCTGTGATTTAAAGTCAGGATGAGTCGATCCATAGGGTTTTTGCGTCGACCCATGTTGTAAAGGAGAAGCAGGATGAGTCGATCCATAAGGTTTTGTGTCGATACATAATGTATGGTTTTTGACAGAATCAGTTTTTCATTGCTGTAACTTGAGTTTTAAGATGCTATTTGAGATGTCGTTCGAAGCGTCGATTAACTAACGCGGTGAACTTTATTCTAGATGATTAAATGATGGATAAGAAGTGTAATCCTAGCATATAATGCATGATTTAGAATTAATTCCCGTAGATGACCGTTGTGCTTATTTTTGGACAGAACGATGAATAGTAGATGTTTAGAGGCTGGTGTTAGAATTATGACAGTAGGATTAGTGACAATAACGATATAAATTATCAGAATAACAGGATGGATTATTGTATTATTAATATACAACTGAGTTATTAGTGAGACGTTATTACTAAAGTAATGTTTGATGATTATGATGAACAAATGACGTTTGATAAGTAAATGATGTTTAATAAACTATTTTGATGATTTGAGATGTTGCTATTTTGAGATGTTAATTGAGATGATTTTAGATGTGGTTAACTTGGGTGTTGTTATTGCATTCATGATGAGTCGCATACATTGCATTTTTGAGATGGAGCTTATGCTCGTTGAGATGGCCTGGATTGGCAAATTTTGAGATGAAGGCTATGCCTTGCTGATGCCTCTATTAATTGGCAGATTTTTGAGATGGGAGTTCTGCTCTGATGGTACCACATGCATTTGCATAGTTTTGGAGTCGCATTATATGATTGAATAATGAAGTGTATTTGATGTTGATGAATGAGTATATATATGCTGTAATTATTGTTGATTATGAGATGAGAAGTGGTGATATTAGTGATCTAATTTAATATATTAATTATCATGCGCTTTATTATATTGTTAGATATCTCACCCCTTCTATTTGAATGTTGTCCTTATGTTGGTAATGTGCAGGTAATCACGAGTGAAGGCTGTATACCTTCAATAGTTCGAGTCGGTGTCATTGCTCTGATATGTAACACTCGGGGGGGGGGGGGGGGGGGGGGGATGAACGCTTGCTGATTTTTTATTGTTGATTTTCAGTTGCTGAATTTTGAATTGATTATTATTAAATATGAGATGTTTCAAAGTTGTTGTTTTTATTTAAAGATGTTATTGAAGAATTCCGCTGCGTAGTTATTGAATTATTTTATTAAAGATGCTATATTGATGGTTCATCCGATGTTTTATTAAAAGTGTTATATATCCATGATGAATGCAATGAATTTGTTAGAAGAATTTGTGACGTCCCGATTCGTTTGTATGATTGAAATTTTATAACTCTGATTTATTTTGCATAAATTGCTTGGGGTAGAATTGGGGTGTTACATCGATCGCGGAAGCAGAATATCAGATTTTGGCGCATACGACATTTGTTATTTTATGGCTGTAATCTCTTCTTACTGGATTATATATTGCTTACTTAGTTCCCACAGTACTATGTGGTAACCTAAGTGCAAAAATGATATCCCATAATCCGGTTCTACATGCTAGAACGAAGCATATTGAGCTTGTGATGACTTCTTGGCAAGGGTACTGGTAATGTCGAAGTAATAATAAATTTTTTATCTCCATGAGGATTGTAATTTAACACAAAAATTTTGAAAGAAATTTAGTAATTAAAGAGGAGGGTTCATTAGAAAATCGGTTCTAAATGTTAGTGCAACTTCACCATTAGATGTTTTGCATGATGTCAAAACTAGAAAAACTTAACATTTATATATATTGGACAATATTGATAAGTGGTTATTGCATCTCTTTTATCGTTAATTTCTCTTTGTTATTTCATTACTTTTATCCATTTTCCCCTCGTTTTATGCTTTGGTATTTATCTTTTGTTGTTTTCAGGCCTTAACATGTATTATGGAAGTAAAGAGGATCAAATTGGACGAATCATGAGGAAATCACGAAAAGTCAGAATTTCCTAGTACGAAAACCAGGGGGCTGTTACGATCACCCGTAATACCCATTACGATCCGTAACAACATATACAGTGTCAAGAGATAAGTTGTTATGTTCGGTACAAAATCCTGGGACCTGTTACGGGTGCCTGTAATAGCCATAACGACCCGTAAAAAGTAGGTGCAAATTTCATCTTTTGTTTCCTTTTTTGGCGCGATTATGCTATTTTGGGTTTTCTGCCAGTTTTGGATCTGATTTGATTACACTTGAATTCTAGGATTTGTTTGTTTAATGGATATTTTTCTATTTAAGTGAATAATTTGTAAGGATTAGGCATCCAATTTTCATCGTACAATTTGGTTCTGCATACTTTTATCAAGTTTTGTAAAAGCCTCCATTGGAGCAGTTGGATCAAGAATTCTTAATCTATTCAAGTATTTCATTTTCATCAGGTTCTTACTACTATTTTCTTTACAATTAGTTTAATCATGTATGCTATTATTATGATTCAATTGATCGCTTGTTTTCTCACCATGAGTGAGTAGTTCTATAGAGATGAAGGGACTTGTATCAATAATGATCTGAAAGGACTTTTATCAATACCCGAAAACAGTTTTTTGAACAACCATATACGATGGTATGAAAGTACTCGAGTAAGGTTGAGAAATGCTCCATCTTTATAGTTGTGCAAAAGTGATGGATCTTTGACAAATAACTGTGCACAAGCGAAAGCCGACAAGCGTCTCGTTTGCCAAAGATTGGACAACACGCTGGAAAAAGCAGGTGTAATATGATGGGAGAACTGACTTGGTGTTTTTTTGTGCTTTATCGCAAATTTTGCGGATAGCAAGAGTCGCCACCGACTTTTCTTTTATCCAATAAAGGAATGGGTGAAAAGAACAGGAAAGACCTTTGAGAATTTTCTTTGAGTTCAGGGGGTAGGTTATGAAAAGGGAAGGTATTAGCACTCTTTTCATCCGTAGTTATCCACAGGATCTTAATTGCTAGCTCACTTTTAAATAATGCTTTGTGTTTGTGTATGTTTGAAAATATTTTGAAAACGCCTAAGTGTGGCGATTTTGTAATGATTCTCGTATCGTTGAGAATGTATACAAAATGTTTGTTTTGAAAATATTTATTGGAAAGAAATATTGGTTTTGGAAAGTGTTTTGAAAATGCCAATGTAAGGCAGTTTGCTTTATAATAACTTTTGTATCAGTCCTCAAGAGTATTTATAAAGTGTTTTGAAAGTAGTTTGTTTTGAAAGTGTGAAGTGTGGAAATTGTTTTAGTTTGTGAGCAAGCGATTACGAGCGATCTACCTACTAAAAAAATCTTTGTTCTTTTACTCCTCCTTTAGATAGTTCTAACCTTCCATTAGTTAGTAGAGATCCCTATCATTAGATGTGAGGGACATGCGTGGGTCATCGTACAGTCATAGAAGGCAACTTGTAAGACGCTTTAACAATTGTTATAAGGAACTAAGATCGTTTATCGAAGGCAACATCAAAGGGTCATCGAGGGACTACGATCTTTTAACCGAGGGTCTTTGCTAAAGCATCTCACGTTCGAGGGACATGACTATTTTAATCCGAGGCAACAAGTAAGGTTATTCTAGAAGTGTGCGTGTGCGAAGTGGTTTGATTTCAAGTATTTGTCTTGTGATTAGGTTTTCTAATGATTGATTTTAATCTTGCCATACAAACTCTAATTACTAACAGTAATAAGGAAAGCGGTAAATTGAAGAAATTAAATGTCCTACGCTATTACAACGCTTCGGGAGTGGGGGTACAAGTTTTATGAATGGGGTAGGAAAGCAATAAACCATAATTATCTATTAAAAACTTTTGACAGTTACATAATTGTATTAATGCGAAAAATAAACAAATTCACGAAGATAGAAAGGGGAAATATAAAAAAACCTAAAAATTCTAAGTATTTTAAGAAAATATTTTGTTGTTTCTTTGTTTAGAAAAAATTTGAAATGTGAAATAAAAAGTTAGACCTAATTTTAATTTAATTTACAATTTAATTATTTTAAAATAAAATAAGGCATGATTAATTTAATTAATATTTATTATCAAAAATTAAATTAACTAATTAAAGTCTAAAGAATTCTAAGTATTTAGAAAATATTTTTTGGTGTTTTATTTAGAAAAGATATTTGAAATATAAAACCTAATTCTAATTAAATAAAATCAAAGTGATTAAATAAATTAATTTTTATTTGTCAAAAATTAAAATAATTAATTAAAAACCTAAATATAATATTTTTAATCATTTTTATGAATTTTTTCTGATTAAATAAAAATGATTTAGAAAAAAAAAAGTAAATTAAAATAAAAAAGGAAATAAAATGGGTCTGTGTTTGAACAAGTAAAATGGGGGTGTTAGAAAACAAAAAAGAAAGGCCCAAGACAAGGAATTCGTGGATCCTGTATGAGCAACTCAGGGGGTCCATTGTAGGGATGCAATTTTGGGCGTTGGATGGTGATGAACATGATCTGATGATGATCTGATGGTTGAGATGTGAGGATGTACCATGCGCGCGCTTGCCTTGCTTATACTAGATTTGTAGAGAAAATATGGAAAAATAATATGCCAGGGGCAGGGATCAAACCCATGCCCTAGCACACTAATACCTTAATACACACACGCTTACCGCTGAGGCGACTGTTACATCCGGTGATAAAACAACAATCATTAAATATAATATGAACTAAATGTTGAAAATTTAAAAATGTAATTTCCTTCTTCTTCTTCCTTTGCACGGTCTTACAGTAACAGTAACAACATAACTTCCATTCTCAAAAATTCTAACTTCCTCATTTCTCAACCATTTTTAAAAATATAAAAACCAAACATGCTTATAATTTCGTAAGAAATCTAATGGTATTATTTTTCTGAAGCTATGAATCAAATATTTTCATGAATTTTCTATTGGTACCAAACGAAAACCTAAGTTTTCAAAAAATTCAGTTTCAAAATTCTCATCCCACAGTTAATTAAAATGAAAACTAAAGATATGGTTAGCTTCACAGACATGATATCTACATTTTTTCTTTAGAAAATAAATGCAAATGATGCTTGTATAAAGATTTCAAAGTTTGAAAAACTTACCTCTTGATGCATAAATTGAATGTCCTCTACACGACTTCCAGAAGTAATGTGATGCTTGCTTTAGCTTCCTTGAACCTTGGTGAGTATGTTGCAACTCTTACTTTTACTTGAGAGGGTCTGGATCAGTCTACTCAAGTCAAGTTGCAAAGTTGGATTTTGAAAATTATGAATGTTGAAGATGATGTTACAGTGATGAAATAGGTGTTTGGATCAACTATATATGATGTATATGAAGTGTTTGGATGATTGGTTTAGACAAAAGTTACAAGGTTTGAGAGATTCGAAGATTTAGACTTCAAAGCTCAAAAATGGAGTTTTTGAAGCCAATTCGGATTTGGGAGAGTTTGAGAGGGTTAGAGGGCTTGTCCAAACGTGCCATGGCTTGCAAATGAGCTCTATATTTATAGGCAAAGGATAGAGATAATGAGATGGTCAGGTTTGCAAGTGATAGAGTTTTGGTTTGGTTGAGGTGAAACAACCAAGTTTGTGTGAAAATTGTTATTCCAATGCATCAATAGGGTGGTTGGTAGGCTTAGAGATATTGCTTCTGAGCATTCATGTTGAGTGTGATCAGAAGAAATAAGTTAGAGGCTCAAAGAGTGGACTTTGTGATTAAAGTGATCTTTATGCAAATGGATATGGAGCTTTTTGCAATTTCATCCAAAAATGGTATGATCAAGTGGATAAAGCTTCAAATATTTGTGTAATGCACCATAATTTTGTGTAAATCTCTGATTATGTGGAGATTTAGAAGCAACATTGCCTGAAAAGTGATATTGAATGATAAGGTTATGAGATTTTCTCTTGAGTTCTTCACAAAATGACTTGAAATTCAAGAATGGATGCCCAACTTCATATCTTCGAATCTCCTAGCTCAAGTATGATAAAAATGTGTTCTTGGACATTTTGGAAAGCTTGAATCAAGATCTATAACTTTCATGTTGTCAGTTTTTGCTAAATAAATTTGGATCTTAGTGAAAAATAGCCATAAAGTAGTGACTTTGTTAAGAACAAAACACTTAGAAATTTTTTCTAAGTGTTGGGCAAAAATAATCAAAACTTCATGGGCTCATATCTCTTAAATTAAGCACTTTTTGAGGATAACCCCACATTATATATTTGTAGAATTCATCAATCCCTACAACTTTTATGTTGAAAGTGTTCCTTGAATCAACTTGTATCTTGAGGAAACTTGCTTGTGAAGTTAGGTTTTTTTAGGTACAAAACACTTGAATTTTTTTCTAAGTGTTTGAAAATCTTGACTTTTGACTTTTGTTGACTTTTTGATTGTTGATGATAAAGTTTGATAATTTTGAATATCTTGATGATTCTTGATTTTGAATTCCAATGTTTAACCAAAAAGTCAAAGTTTGACTTTTGAGTGACTGTTGTCTTTTCATCAATTGGTTCAAATTTTCAACTATCAATTACTTGCGTCTTTGGAAATGACTTGTGCCATGTAATTATGTCAAGATGTTGTATTTGAGTCCTTAAGTTCATGCTTCAAGCTATTAGGTCATTCACTAGGTCAACAGTCAATGATCAGTCATCTTCAGTCAAAACCCTAATTTTACTACTCTGACATAGTCGTGCACTTGCGACATGTCAAGTTTTGGCGCTGTTGCTGGGGACCAATTGCGTTAATATTTAAATTCTATTTGATCAACTTAGAGACTAAAGTTTTATTTTCTATTTTTGTTTATGCGAAGAACTAAGTTCTGTAGACAATTTAGTCGAACCCATTGACGAAATCAAGCGTTTCCTGCAAGAAAGACTCCGAGCTCAAAGAAAACTAACAGTGGTTTCACCTATTATTGATACAAAACCTTTGAAGGATTATGTGATTCCTACGGAAGAGGAACCACATTGCACTATCATGCACCCACCTATCGAGGCAAATACTTTCAAGCTGAAACCTTCATTGATAGGTATGGTCCAACAGAACCAATTCTCAGGATTACCTACGGAGAATCCGAACTTACACCTGTCAATTTTTGTTAATAAATGTGTTACTATTAAAGAAAATGGTGTTTACTAGAATATTATCCGCCTAAGGTTGTTTCCCTTATCCCTAGAGATCGCTCAAGAGCTTGGCCCCAATCCTTGCCCTCCAATTCTATCACTTCCTAGACATAATTGAAAGCTGCTTTCCTTGCCTGATATTTTCCTCCAAGTAAGACAACCCAAGTTAGGAACATGATAAATAATATCAGTCAAGAAGATGGGGAATCTTTATTTGATGCCCATGAATGCTATAAGGATTTACTGATATTATGCCCATTCCACAGACTCGAAAAATGGATGATTATCCATACCTTCTATAATGTTCTTCTTTACTCCACAAGGATGACCTTGGATGCAACTTCTGGCGAAGCCCTTATGAACAGTCCAAAAGATATAGCCTATATTTTTATAGAAGAAATGGATAAAAACCATCACTCTTGGGGAAGTGCGCGACAAGTTAACGCTAAAACCACCCCTAAAGCTGGGGGAATGCATGAAGTGAATGCTTTTGACCACATGAATGCAAAGGTTCATGCTCTTTATAATAAAATTGATGAATTAAGCACCACCCTTACTAACCCCACCCTTATTGCTTTTGTTTCCCCCACTATCCTAAACTTTGAAATTTGCGGAGCAAATATACATATCGCTAATGATTGTCAAATGATTATTGCCGAATGATCTAATCAAGAAAGTGTTAATTACTTAAACAATCAGAGAAACAACCCTTATTCCAACACCTATAAACTTGGTTGGAAAAATCACCTGATTTTATCTTACAAAAACAACCAACCACAATAAGTTACAGCACCACCGAGATTCCAAGATGTTACCCCTCAAAATAAGTCTAATCTTGAATTGATGTTGGAGAACATAATCGCAACTCAAGCTCGTCTAAATGAAGATTTCAAAAACCAAAACCTCTACATCAATGGAGTGCTTAGGCAGTTGAGTACAAAAGTTGAGGGCATCACCACCCACTCTAAAATGTTATAGACCCAAATCTCCCAAGTTGCTCAACAACAAGCACCCGCTTCTGTTCTGCCTGGAAATTTTTGGGATAACCTAAACAAAATCCCAGAGGTTATTTGAATGCCATAACTATTTCGAGTGTTGAACAAGTTGATAAGCTTAAGAAGGAAGAAGTTGTAGTTACGAAAAATTTTAGGAAAAGAATTGAAAAACTCAAGAAAGAAAATTATGAGCTACCTAGGAGGGAAGCAATTGAGATTAAGGAAGAAGTTCGCCTTAAGAGCTTTGTAGAGTTACTAAAGAAACTCTACACCCATATCCCCTTTTCTGAGTCTTTACCTTGGATGCCCTCTCTTCTGAGAACCATGAAAACTATTTTTTCCAAGAAGAAAAAAATGAAGAACCATGGTACCATGAAGTTAAATGCTAAGTATAGTGCCTTAATGCAACATAGAACCCCACCTAAGATAGAGTACCTTAGGTATTCTCAATCCCCTGTGATATTGGTGCTCTAAAAGTTGAAAAATATCTTTGTAACCTCAGTTTTGCTGTCAATATGCTCCCCGTAGCCTTTGTAATACGGTGGGAGAACTGACCTTTTTGGTTTTATCGCAAATGTTACAGTTAGCAAGACTTGCCATCGACTTATCTTTTATCCAATATTTATGAAAGGTGAAAAGAACAGGAAAGACCTTTGATAGATTTTGAGTTCGGGGGTATGTTATGAAATGGGAAAGTGTTAGCACCCTTTTCATCCATAGTTATCTATAGGCTCTTAATTGCTTGCTCACTTTTACAACTTGCTTCGTGTGTGTGTCATTTATTTGAAAATATTTTGAAATGCCAATGTAAGGCTAACTTTGTAATAATTCTTGTGTCAGTCCTTAATAATGTATACAAAGTGTTTTTAGAAAATATTTGTTTTGAAAGTGATGTGTAAAAATGTATTTGTTTGTGAAAAAGGTGGTGAGCAAGCATTCAAGAGTTCTTACCCACTAAGTATGGTATTTCTTGTTATTTTCCTTCTCCTTTGGAGATAATATTATCCATACCATTAGTTGGTAGGTAATACTATCTATTGGATGTGACGGGACATGCGTAGGGTCATCATATGACCATCGAATGCAACATGTAAGGATACTTTAGCATTTGTATTGAAGGGACTATCATGATTTTGCTCGTAGGGTCATCGAGGGACTATATCATTTAACAGGCAACTTGAAGGGTCATCGAGGGACTATGATCTTTATCCGAAAGGGACCATGATGATATTGTTAAATCAAGGGTTTTTCGCTAAAGTATCCCCACTTTCAAGGGACATGACCAATGTTTCGTAAGGAAATAATAGAGGTTACCCTAGAGGTGCAAGTGTGAAAAGTGTTTGTTTTAAGTTATTTAGTCTTTAAAATTAGGATTTTCTAGATTTTCTTTTAGTCTTGCCATACAAACCCTAACTACCAACAATCAAATATGTATAGAAAATTAAAGTGCGAAAATAAACCTAAGCTATTACATCCTATGAGCAGTTATATAATTAGAAGAAATGAGAGAAAATATAAATCTACACTAATATATCGATAGTTGCCACCTATACAGTTTTCTAGGAAATTAAATAGCAAAAAGAAATAAGAAAAATGTTAGAAAAAAGTGTCTTAATGTTTTTGTGTTTTTGTAGAAAAATAAATTATGTTAATAATTAATAAAAACCAAATTATTTCTAATTAATTTTAATATTAAGAAAAAGGCTAATTAACTAATAGATATGTCAAAAACCCTAATCCTAATCTGTTATGTTTTGAAATGTTTTTTAAGGTTAATGGTTAATTAGAAAATAATTAGTTAAGAAAATGGAATGAAAGTTAGGGTTATAAAATAAAGAGAACAAAAATGCATGGGGTGGGAGTTGAACCCACACTCTTCCCTTCACTAGTATAACCTTCTACCATTGCGCCATAGTGTTGTTTGTGACATGGAATGGGAATGAATCCTTTTGTTATAAACCTGCATGTTATCCTGAAAAACAAAATTATTTGACAAAAGCTAGGATCGAACCCACACCCTTTGCAATACTATACAACGCCTTTACCAATTGTGCCATTGTTGTTTCTTGTTATTTAGATATGAGTTAAAATATATATAATAAAAAAAACTTCAAAAATAATCAAATAAAAAAGAAACGTGCGTGGGCCCATGATTATTTGAATGAGCGAATCATATGGCTCATAACTACCATGCAAGCCCTTGACCACCTTGTAAAAGTCAGACCGGCTGGAGGTGGTGGAAACCACCGTCTTCTCCGGTGGTTAATCTCTCAAATCTTGCAAAAATCCCTCAAATTGAAAAAAGAAAGATGCTATCTTGCTTAAAATTTTCTTCTGAACTCAATTCTGGACTCAAAAAGGGCAAAAAGTTGGTGAAATAAGAGATTCAAATGCAAACTCAGATCAAGCCCTAACAATGACATCTCATGATCCAGGCCTCCATCCTTTCAAATGATTGCCTAGATTTGTTCCTTACAATCATTAGAATGCAAATCAAATGCTGCATGGTATTGAAAATGATTAGGATAAAAGTTTCAAGTTTGAGTTTTATACCTCAACTGATGATGATGGATATGGTTGTTTTGGACGTGGAATTGCTTGACAAATGACTTATATCAATTTCTTTGATTCTTAGGAAGTTATTGTTGGCGTTGGTTTGGATTGAGACTTCTTGGATTTTGAAACTCAATTTCTCACTTTCTTCTTGAATTTTTGGAATTCAATCCCTATTCTCTTGGCTACAAAAACGTGTCCTCTTGGTCTGAGGTTGTTGGGTATGTATAGGAGACCAAATTAGGTCAAGGGACATGGAAAATATCTTGTGTAATCATTGTGTAATATTTGATTTGAATTTTGCATGAAAAACTTCTATTTCAGGACAAATCAAATATTCATGATCCTACACGGTTTTGCTAGCTGGTTATGAGCTTTTTGGGCTTCAAATCTGGTCCAAAACAAAAGCCTTGTGCCTTAATCCATTAGCTTTATATTTTATTTGATTTATTGAATTTAATTGAATAAAATCAAAATAAAAAAGAAATAAAAATGAAAAAAATATATGAATGGATTTAGAGGTCTAATATGAGGTCATGAACACATTTGAACCAAAAAACTTAGGCCCATTAGCCCAAAAATTCAATTTTGCTCAATTTGAACTTCATGCATTTTATCAAAATTGCTCAACTTGCACCAATCATAACTCTCTCAATTTTGGTCATATGAAGATGATCTTTGACTTTTTGGAAACTTCAAGATGTCTCCTACAACTTTCATGTTGGTCATTTTTTCATTTGAAGTTTTAACTTGATGGAAATTGCTTTAACAAAAGATGTATTTTTGTTGACTTTTAAAATGACCTGTATTGTTTTGGCCCATATCTCTCAAATGAAGCATTTTTGGCCTTGAGCTTAGAGAGACAAAGTTATAGAGAATTGAATTTTCTCCAAAATAGGCTTTGGTGGAGGAATTTCTGATGAAGTATGTGAAAGTTATGCTTGGTCAAACTTCAGTTGACTTCTCCTTAAGAAAACCCTAATCTAGTAACTTTTGACTTTTGATGAATCTTTAGTTTTCTTGATGAATCATGATCAACCCTTGATCAAATGATGAATGTGACTTTAAAATGTTGATGTTAACCAAAAATCTTGAAGTTTGACTGGAGATTGATCTAAGATGACTTTTTGTCCAATACAATTGATTTTCAATCATCTGTTCAATTGACTGAGAAAACTTGTGATGTAAGGCTTATAATATGGCATGAGGATACTTTAAGACATATGAGAAACCATGAAGTCCACTTGAGGCATTAGGAGTCCAATTTATTTTGAGAGAAGCAAAACCCTAGTTGTAGGTCAATTGCTTAGGAGGAGAATTTTCCAGGTCAACCCTTGAGTAGTCTTGAGTGTTTGAGACCTTCATGAGTATGAGGAGGTATCTTGAATCAATTTGTCTCAAAGATTGGAGGACAAATTTTGGGGTACAACAGCTTCCCCTGTTTAACCTTCTTAAACCTGAAGAGTTAGATTGGCATGCCTGCCTTTCGTGATCTGAAGGTAGAAGAGGAATCAATACTTATAAGTGCCCAGAAATTTTCACTCACATGTGCACGAAGTAACACTATTGGTTAATTGTATCGGGAATGGGCTTAAAGATGCCATTTGGAGAAGTGATAGAGTGTCGTCAGAGACAGGCTTATAGATGCCATCCGAAGTAAATGTTGATATAAGTATTAGAATGAGTCTATGCCTGACTGTATCTGAAAAAGTATACTATAATAAGTATGTGTCCAATTGTATCTAGCAGACGTGCTGGTAAGTGTCAGAATGAATCATATGTCTCGATTGTATCTGGATGATGTTCTAGAATGAGTCTATGTCTTGACTGTATCTATAAGAGGATCAGAATGAGTCTTCGCCCGACTGTATCTGAACAATGTATTTGAATGAGTCTATGCCTGGCTGTATTTGAACAATGTATTGGAATGAGTATCATAATGAATCTATATCTTGATCTTATCTGAATTGTATCTAGAAGATGTACTGGAATGAATATCAGAATGAAAATATATCTCGATCATATCTGAACTGTACCTAGAAGAGAATCTAGAGTGAATCTTTAACTGACTGTATTTGAAAGACGTGTTTATCAGAATGAATCACTTGTCTGATTGTATCTAAAAAGTGATAATTGTTGACAATGTTCAGGAACTAACCTAAAAATGCAAAGTTAGATTTATGCAATAACATGATGTATTTAAATGAGAATATTATATGTGTTTCATATGCATATGTTATGATATTTTATAAATTAGGTATGGATGCAATATGTCATTGGAGCGTATCGATAGCTTTTTATAACAACGTCTAGTTAGGGAAAATAAATCCCTGACTGTTGCTGGGGATGAAGAAAGTAATTATTCAATTTTTGTTTATAATGAATTTACTAGGGATTTCCACTTTCTGTTTGAGGAAACTCCACTGGGGATGTTCGACTTATGATTGGGGATGAAAGCATTCAAGGAGAGTCGGTCGTTCATCATTTTTTATCTATTGAAGGATTTAATTCTTATGTACCTTGACTGGGGATAAAAGAGATGGATATTCTTCTAATGCGCCATCTGACCAGGTTTAAGATATGGGTATCAACTCTTATGGGGAGGACAACATTGAATGACATTTGGCTGGAGAAGAGAATTATGTTGTGGAACTTGTAGTATTGGAGAAATAAACTCTGTTGAGGACTTAAATCCTGTAGACTGCATTGAGGAAATAGTCTCTGATGGGGATTGGAAATTCATAAGCTGCATTGAGGAAGTTTCCACCATATGCTGGGGAAATGATCAAACTTCCTTATTCGCTAGAGGACCTATTGAGTAAGATGATTATGTCAAGCTATCCATCAGGGATATGGAGGTGAACTGCTGGAAGATGCCCCAATTTCTGTCTTAGGCCATATTAGATTTACTGGGGAATATATCTCTGTTGGGGATGAGCTTGTGAAGATAACTCTATAAAGATAGTTCCATGGAGATTGCTCTGTGGGGATTTGTGGATACCTTGAACATTATCCCAACTCCTAGAGTCTTTAGTTAATGCTAATCCTATTTTCATGCATACATTTTGTAAACAGTAATCATATTCAAGTGCATATGTTTATTCAACTAATCATTGGACATTTTTGCAAACAAAATAGAGAAAGTAAAAACAATTTTGAATTTTGAAATATACTAATTCTGAAAGTTTGCCTATAAGCAGGCAATTTTATACAAGAAGACGTAAATCCTAGTAAGAGGAAATCGTCGTAAAATTGAAAAAGGGGTACAAAGTGGTAAACAAAGAAAAACAACTATGTGGAAACGATCTCATCAAGTTTCAACTCTGCTATTGCCCCCATGTCTTCAAGTATCTCATCACTTGTTGTCGGAAGAAGATGATTGAAGCTGGATATACGCAGATGGGTGATCCAACGAGACATAGTCGTACACTTTAATCCCTAACTTTTTCCTGGACCGCCCTTTCCGGTTTTCAGTCCATCGGGATATCCTTTTTTGCCTAAGCCGCCTTTTCAGGTTTTCGACTTGCCGGATGTACAATTATATATATATATACATATATATATATATATATATATATATATATATATATATATATATATATATATATATATATATATATATATATATATATATATATATATATATATATATATATATCCCTAATTTTTGCCCGAATCCTTTTGGTTCGTTGAGATGCCCTTATTTTTTCCTAGGCATGTCAACCTAGCGGATCTCTTTTATGCGTAGTATTTTTTGACTATGTTCGCATTCACAGGGTGCGGAAAATCCTCACCATCCATGGTGGTAAGTATCATAGCACCGCCAAAAAATATCTTTTTGATCACAAATGGCCCTTCGTATGTGGGAGTCCATTTGCCCCTAGGATCACCTTGTGGTAGGATGATGCGCTTTATTACCAAATCACCAACCTGGTACACCTGATGTCTGACTTTCTTGTTAAAAACCTTAATCATGCGTTTCTGATACATCTGACCATGACAAACAGCTGCAATCCTTTTTTTCATCAATCAAATTTATCTGGTCAAGTCGAGTCTGAATCCATTTGTCTTCATCTAAACCTTTGTCTTTCATAATCCTTAGGGAAGGAATCTGGACTTCAATAAGTAAGACAACCTCCATACCGTAGACGAGGGAGATGGGGCTGATCCCGTTGATGTACATACTGAAGTGCGGTAACCATAGAGAGAAAATGGTAGCATCTCATGCCAATCTTTGTATGTCACTGTCATCTTCTGCAAGATCTTCTTGATATTCTTGTTGGCGACTTCCACTGTGCCATTCATCTTTGGTCGGTACAGAGAATAATTGTGATGCTTAATCTTGAACTGCGTGCCGATTTCCGTGATCATAGTATTGTTAAGATTGGTACCATTGTCCATGGTGATCCTTTCAAGGATTCCATACTGATAGATACGGTTATACTTAATGAATCGAGCCACAACATTCTTGGTAACGAAAGCAAACAAGACTGCCTCTACCCACTTCATGAAGTAATCAATAGCGACAAGGATGAAACAATGCCCATTGGAAGCAGTAGGCTTAATATCTCCAATCATATCAATGCTCCATATTGAAAACGGCCAAGGAGAAGTCAAGACATTTAAAGGAACCAGAGGCACATGTACTTTGTCAGCATAAATCTGGCATTTATGGCAAGTTCTGGAATGATGGTGGCAATCGGTTTCCATGGTAGACCAATAATAACCTGCTCTCAAAAATCTTATTAGACAATGTATTTCCACTGGAGTGAGTACCAAAGACACCTTCATGCATATCTTCCATAATTTTCTCAACTTCCTTCTTGTCTATAAAACAGAGCAAAGTCGAATCGTGATTGCGCTTGTACAAGATTTCGGTACTCAGAAAGAACTTGGCAAAGAACCTCCTTAGAAATTTCTTATCATTGATAGATGCTCCTTTAGGATACTCTTGAGTTTCGAGGTATCTTTTCACTTTGTGGTACCAAGGCTTTTCCTCCACTCAATCAGTATCAACTTCGTAGCAATGCACCGATTCGTCTAGTCTCTCAATAGTAATTCAAGGAGCTTCATTATCCCATCTGACTTTGAACATAGATTACATGGTATCTAGTGCGTCTGCCAATTGATTCTCTTCTCGTGGAATGTGTTCAAAAGTGATTTCTTCGAAGTACGAAATTAATGTCAACATATGCTCTCAGTAAGGAATGGTATTTGGATGGTTCGTGTCCCATTCTCCCTTAATCTGACTGATCACTAGGGATGAGTCCCCATATACATTCAAGAATTTATTTCTTATATCGATGGAAACTTTGATAACCATGATGCATGCTTTATTCTCGACCATATTGTTGGTACAATCAAAACACAATCTGACAGTGAATTGCGTATGAAAACCCTTGGGAGATACAATTACAACACCAATTCCATTACCAAGCGCATTGGAAGCTCCATCAAAAACCATAGTCCATCGGGATCTCGGTTCAGGTCCTTCATATAGTCCAGGTTCTTCATAATCAGTAACTAACATGATATTCTCATTTGGGAACTCAAAATTCATAACCTGATAGTCATCTACAGCTTGATGAGCCACATGATCTGCCAGTAAACTTTCTTTGATTGTCTTCTGAGTAGTGTACTAAATGTCGTATCCTATCAAGACCATTTTCCATCTTGCTATTCTTCTGGAGGGAGCAGGTTTCTCGAACATGTATTTTATTGGGTCCATCTTAGAGATCAACAAAGTAGTATGAGTCAACATATACTGTCTTAGTCGGCGAGCAACCCATGCCAAAGCGCAACAAGTTTTCTCGAGAAATGAGTCTCTTGTTTCACAATCGGTAAACTTTTTGCTAAGGAACTATATTGCATTCTCTTTTCGACTAGACTCGTCATGTTGCCCAATACACACCCCATTAAGTTCTCTAATACTGTCAAGTACATGATCAAAGGTCTTCCTTCAACCGGTGGCATCAGAATTGGAGGTTTCTGGAGGTACTCTTTTATTTTATTGAAGGCTATCTGACAATCTTCGTTCCACTTTACTACTTGATCTTTCTCCAGTAACTTGAAGATTGGCTCACAAGTAGCGGCCAAATGTGAATAAATCTGGCAACGTAGTTCAATCGTCCCAAGAAACCTTTGAATTCCTTCTCAGTACGGGGAGCTGCCATTTCTTGAATGGCTTTAACCTTGGCCGGATCAACTTCAATACATTTACCACTGACAAAAAAACCTAAGAGTTTACCGGATCTTACCCTAAAGGTGCACTTGTTTGGATTAAAACTTAACTTGCACTTCTTTAATCTCTCAAACAACTTGTGCAAGTGGTCGAGATGTTCTTCTTCAGTCTGAGACTTGGCTATCATGTCATCAACATAGACCTCTATCTCATGATGGATCATATCATGGAACAAAGCTACCATCGCACGCTGATATTTTCCCCCAGCATTCTTCAAACCAAAAGGCATAACTTTGTAATTGAAAGTGTCCCACTGTGTGACAAAAGTAGTATTCTCCATGTCTTCAGGTGCCATATTGATTTTATTATAACCGGAGAAACCATCCATGAAGGAGAATACTTTGTGCTGAGCGGTGTTGTCAACCAGAACATCAATATGCAGAAGCGGAAAGTCATCTTTGGGGTTTGCCCTATTCAAATCCTTGTAGTCTATACACATATGCACCTTACCATCTTTCTTAGGTACCGGTACCACATTTTCAACCCACTGAGGATAGGACGTAACAACTAAGAAACCTGCATTGAACTGCTTCATGGCCTCAACTTTGATCTTTTCAGACATCTTAGGATGCATACGACGAACCTTCTACTTTATAGGAGGACTACATTCCTTCATTGGTAGACGGTGAACCACAATGTCAGTATCAAGCCCTGGCATGTCTTCATAAGACCAAGCAAAGATCTCAACATAGTCACATAACATCTAGATTAACCTCTTTTTAACACTGTCTTCTAGGTCAACATCTATCTTGATTTCTTTCTCGTCCTCTTCAATACCCAGGTTCATAACCTCGACTGCATCTTCATGCAGTTATATGGCTCTTTCCTCCTGCTCTAACAATCTATAAAGCTCTCCAGGTACTTCATAATCTTCCCCACCTTCGTCCTCGGCTTGGTAGATCAGATTTTCGAAGTCATAATTGGCAATAGCAGAATTGTTATCAATGGGACCCAGGATGGATATGGATCTGTAATTTGTTATGTGGTTGTGTGTAAGAACACATAAATATTTTAAAAGCAATAAAGTAAAAGAAAGACAAAGAGAGCAAAATTTGAATGCAAACGTCCAATGATTTATTAAATGAAAATATGTGGATGAAAAATGACAACCCTAACAATTGGACCGTTGTTCCCCGGGTAAGGCACAACGCTTAAAGTTATTGTTCAAATTACATAACCAAAAACTTGAAAGCAGGAAAACAAAAAATATCATTTACTTCTGACTAAAGGAGATTGGTATAATGTCTTCAACCTTCCAATTGTTGATCCCACTACCGGTAGTAAGGAAAATTGAATTGTCTATGTCATAGTCGTTATCAGCGTCTTCCACAGTGTTGACTTAATTTTTGTGAACTCTATTGTTGTTGATGCAGAATGGCGGTCTCCCAGAATTAGAATGAGCACGACGGACAGCCCTTTGATCCTATGAGGTGAAACCCAAGCCAAATTTTTTGTACTTGTAAGGAATTTCGGGAAGCTGACCCCAAATAGTTCCACCACCTTCTTATACCATAGCCTTAACATCTTTCAGAGAAGAAATTCTTGGTGGAATCCTAGTAATCTTAGGAACAGTAGGAGCAGTTTAGTAATATGGGTTGTCTGAGGAATAACTCAAAGGTCTGTCAAGGAGTCTCTAGGAATTCACCATCCATCTCAACATAATTGAAGGAGTTCAAATGGCTCACCATGTATTCTTCTTCGCCACAAATTGTAATTATTTTTCCTTTCAAAGGATACTTAAACTTTTGGTGTAAAGTAGAAGTAACAACGCCTACCCCATGAATCCAAGGGAGTCCAAGCAAACAAAAATAGGTTGGACCAATGTCTATCACATAGAAAGTATATTCGAAGACCTTAGAACCAACTTTGATTGGAAGATCAACCTCTCCATGCACCATTCTTTTTGAACTATCAAAAGATCTCACCATAAAGTCACTAGGTTTTAGCACAACCCCTTTGTTGTACCCCAAAATTTTCCCTCCCATATTTCTCAAGACATTACAAGAAGAATCTCCAAATGGTTCAAGATTGCTCAAGAGTTGGAAAGTCAAATCATCTCCTAAGGCAGTCAAACTCAAATTAGGGTTTTGTGTTGCATCAAGGTCCTTACATCCAAATGACCCCAAGTGCTCCCCAATGTCCTAATATGTTCTCAAGTTCATCCATGTCAAATTTCAAGCCTTGCAGAGGAAGTTTGGTCAGTCAATTGCTCAAGAGGCCCCAAAATCGACTATACTAGGGCAAAAGTCAACTGTGACCTATGGAAAGTCAAACCTCAAGATTTTTTGTCAACATTCTAATTTTGAAGTATAATTAATCATTTGATAAAGGTTTTATCATGATTCATCAAGGATTGCTCAAAATTCATCAAGATTCAAAAGTTGCTAAATTAGGATTTTGTAGGAAAAGTCAACTCAACTTTGACCAAGCATAACTTTCTCATACTTTATGAGAAATGACCCATCCAAAGCTCATTTTGAAGAGGACGCAATTTCCTAAAATCCATCTTCACACCCCAAGATCAAGAAATGCACTCACAAAAGTTACAAATTTGGACATTATAGGTCATTTTTGAAAGTTAACAAAAACACCTTTTTTCCAAAGCTTATAACTTGAGCATGGAATATCGAAATGAGATTAGAAAAAAAGGGTTGGTTAGAGGACATCTCAAGGTTTCTAAAAAGTCCAAGAACACTTCCAAAAGTTCAAAATTGAAGAAGTTATGCATTGTTGAAGTTGGGCATTTTTCCAAAATTGCCAAAAGTCAACTATCCGCAAAACTTCAAATTTTGCCTAATGGGCCCACTTTTTCCGACTTGATTTGATCTTGACACACCACACACGTGTCCTATCTTCAGTCTGGTGCCCATTCATTGATTTTTCTATTTTATTTGATTTTTATTAATTTAATTCATTTTAAATCAATTTAAATCCCAATAAAATCCAAACCTTAATCACTTGGTATCTTTTTGATCATTACAGGTCTTAAATATCATCATGTACACAATCAAATCTGAATCAAGCCATGTTGTGAACAAAATATTGGTTTTTGACAAATTTGGAAGCTTTTTCAATGGAGAATAAAATCAAATCTTGAATCATCAATGCTCATGGATTCAAAGCCCAATGTTTAACCTAATACATTGCTTGATACTTATACAATCCAGGGACACAAAAATCAAGACCAAGAGGCTGCATAATCAGAATACCAAAACTTGAAAAAAAGCTTGAAAAGTGTGAAACTGAAATCCATACTAGATGTAAATTCAAGGCAAAAGCTCAACGTGGTTCTCTTGCCAGGCATCCATTGAATCTATTGGAATCAAAAGCAAGCCCTGGAACCTCCTAAATCGCACTGTAAGTCTCCTTGAACATACCCCTGTACACGAAATTGCAATCTCTGATTCTTGTATCTTTTTGACAGAACATTGGTATATTCATGACTCTTGCATGATTTCTAAACATTCTGCAATATTCAATTGAGTTTTCATGGCCTGTAATGCAATACCCGAATCTAGGGTTTTCGTTTCTTGTTTTTAGGCGTTTGAGTTTCAGGTAAAATTGAGGCAAATAATGGATATAGATGAACTCAGGAGGAAGAGACGATCACGCCCATGTTCTTGGATTGTATTTCTATGGCTTGAAATTGATTTTAGGAACAAGCTTTGGATTTTTCTGCGGATAAAAATCCGCAGGTAAGAAAACCAGGTTTCATTAAAGAAGACGAATACCTACCTTTCCTTGATTGGCTGGTTTTGAACTGCGCGCATTTTTTTGTTTTTTTTTTCCAGTATATTATTTGTGTTTCCAATATAATAATTAATATGTATTCCATTAACAATCAGATGCAGTGGTTGAGTTGGTAAGTGAAGCGTGTCAAAGTCCAATGGGACCTGGGTTCGAATCCCAAGTCCCCCAATTGCTTGTTATTATTTTTCAATAGGTACTCCCATGAAATGTCCAAAGCTTGGTCCACCATACGCCCTCAAATCTCAACATGCCAGATGGCCTCCAGGCCAAATCTGATGGCCTAGATGGGAGACCCACCATGGTGCCCAGTCAACGTGTCATACTGGATCAAAAAGTCAAATGAGTCTTGAACGTGAATTGGGCTTGGAAAATGCTGAACAAACCTCCTCTTGGGCCCAACACCCCCCTTGGTTTATTTCTTTTTCTTTTCATTATATTTATTTATTTATTTGTTTTATTGTTATTATTTTTATTAGCACTAACCAATTAATAATTTTTCTTAATAAAATCAAAAACACAAAAAAATATTTTTATTTATTAAAATTAAATCCATACTTTATTTTTGTAAATAAATTAATTTAATCAATTTAGCATTAATTAGGTTTAACTTTTAATATTCTTTGCAATATTTAAAATCAATTTAGACAATTAGGTTTTATTAACATTAATCAATTTATTTTATTTCTTTAAATATTCAAAAATCCAAAAATATATTTTCATTAATTAATTAATTTAATTATTAATTTAGATCTAGTTTCCTTTTAATTCAAAAATAAACAAAAATCTTTTCTTTAATTAAAAAGGGTCAAAACCCTAAAAAAAACGCTGATTTAATTTTCTCGCACGCGATCCATATTTTCATATTATTGTACTTGCTTCCGGAATGTAATAGCTTTTAATTTGGACTTTATTTTATCGCTTTATTTTTACTTTCCGCACTTTAATTTCAAGGGTTTGTTTTTGGCGATGTAAATACCCGACGCCTTGTAATAGTTTAGATTTAATTTCCGCAAATTTAAATTCCACAATATTAACTGTTAGATGTTTGATAATAGGGAATGCATGACAAGATCAAATCTTTAACCTAAAATCAACATAGCTCACCCATGACATGTACAAAGATAAAAATAACTGAAATAACACACTCGCACATGCGCACTCTTAGGGTACACCTCACTTTGTTGCCTTCGAACATGGTCATTGAGTATAGAAAGTTTTAGAGGTCGCCCTCTTGTCCAAAGATAATAGTTGCCTTGAAACGGTTGCCTCGAAAAAATGATCTAAGACATTAGGGTTACCGCTAAGGCGTCCTAACATTGCTTTAGTGACCGCACGTCCCTTAATCGAATTGGCCCTTAAAACTCCAACGACGACGCTACCTACTCATTCATAGTGGGATAGCATTGTCTAAAGGACATTAGCACAGATTGATTCCTTTTTTGAGTAGGTAGATGGTTCTTAAGTACTTGCTCTTTTCAAAACAAAATAAAACTTTTCGCACTTATACCTTTCAAACAAGCAAAAACTTCTTTCAAACCCACAAACACAAAGAAAAGCAAATTTTGAAAACACTTTGAGCAAGTACCTAAGAGCCCGTGGATAACCACGGATAGAAAGGCTGCTAACACCTTCCCTTTCTATAATCTACCCCCAGACCCGAGAAACATCTCGAAAAAGGAATTTTTATGTGCTTTTTTCCTTTCCTTGTTGGATAAAATAAAAGACGGTGGCGACTCTTGCTTACCGCGACATTTTGTGAAAACAAACGCAAAACGCAAACCAGCATTCCAAAAAACAGTCAGTTCTCTTCTCACCGATCACAGAACTGGCGACTCTGCTGGGGATTATCTAAAAGTGGGGTGTACCTTAGGATTAGATCATTGTGTTTTCAATTGTATGATTTGTATGATTAATATTTGTGGGCTTGTATCAGAGTTCTATAGATCCTAACCCGGATCTGGGGATACCCTTTAGGTAAGTAGCAATAAACTGTGAGGGAACTGTACGGCGTAGACCGATACGGTTGAAGCAGTAGCTACATTGGTGTGGCACTTTAGATTGTACCGATATCCCTTGTGTTGAAACGAGGAGAATATGGGTCATCTAAGGGGTCATTAAGAACAAACTGACCTTAGAACCTTTAAATTGACCAACTTGGCCATAGAACAGTAGCAGTATGCTACACTCATTGAGACTAAACTCTCGCGATGATTATGACCGCAAGAAAAGGTTGCTAAACTGGAATTATGACCGGTCGAGGGTAGTCAGTGATATTGAGATCCTCTAGAACCCGGTTACTATTTTTAGGATTTTTTAAACCAACTGAACTGAAAGAGGGTAGTACTTAAGCTCCTTGCCAGCTTGAAATCTAAGGGCTCTCTCTGTGACTTGTGTGCCTTTACCATGTTTGCTATTTGTGGATACTTGTGGTGTGCTATCTATCATGACATCATGACATCATAACATTGCATACATATTGCATTGGACTAACCTATTTCAAAGACAAGAGGGATTCATCTTTGTTCTATTTTGTTGGTCATCATGATGCCTATGCGTAGGAATACCATCCTGATTAACTTTGTCCAGGTTCCCACTATGCTTAAAGATTTGGTTGTAAGGATGCCAGATACTACTTCCTTCATCAGAAGACATGGGCATCTTCTTAGTTTGGTCACCTCCCAGATGGATGAACAGATGAGGAAAGCCTTGGTCCAATTCTATGATCCATTGTACCATTGTTTTACTTTTCAAGACTATCAGTTGGTTCCCACCTTAGAAGAGTTTTCTGATCTGCTCGGTATCTCTATTCTGGAGCAGACCCCGTTTACTGGTTGGGAAAAGATTCTTAGGCCCGAAGAGATTGCTGCAGCCCTTCATTTGACCAAGGAAGAGGTAATGACTAATTGGGAGACTAGAAGTGGAGCAAAGGGCTTTCTGACTAAGTTTTTGGTTGGTAAGGCTAACTATTTCTGGGATAGTCTAGACTTCAAGGCATTCGAGGATATTCTGGCTCTTCTGATATACGGCTTGGTATTGTTTCCGAACTCTGACTCCTTTGTTAATGTTAATGCGGTAAAGATCTTCATCTCTCAGAATCCGGTACCCACTCTCTTGGGTGACATGCTTCATCAGCTCTATGCTCGTATTGCTCGAAAGCGGGGAACCTTGATGTGATGTGCTCTTTTATTGGTGAGGTGGTTTATTTTGCACCTCCCCAAGTCAGTGCTGAAGAATAAATAAGGCATGGTCTGGGCTTATAGGGTTATGTCTCTATCTCATAATGACATTATCTGGACTCTCAAGGGTATGGACGAGGTGACTATTATTGATCGATGTGGGGAGTATCCCAATGTTCCACTATTAGGAACCCATGGAGGAATTTCTTACAACCCATGCTTAGCTCTACGTCAGTTCGGGCATGCCAGAAGAGAAGGACCTCATGAGATGCTAATGCCTAGTATCATCTTTGATTTTCAAGGGGATAGAGACGAGCAACGTCGCAGATTCATAAGGGCTTGGGATAGAGTTCATCAATCTGATCAACATGAGCTGGGCCCAAAGACTTCACTCTCGATGGAGCCATATCTCAGATGGGTCCGTATCCGTGCCCAAAAGCTGGGTATGCCATATGAAGCTGTCCGGCATGTCACTCTTGAAGTTGCTAATGAAGAAGGAGTTCTTCCAACCATCCTCCATCCTTATATTCCCACTGACATTGGGGCACTGAAGAGATCTTGGATACAACTGAGGGAAGAACGAGATTCTTACCGAGAGAAGTTCAATGAGCAAGAGCAAAATATCCAGAAGTTGACTAGGAAGTTGGAGAACAAGCGGATTCTCAACGACTACGTCCGCACTGATAAGAAGAGACCATGGGAGCGTTGATTTACCTTTGATGGTTTCCTTTCCAGTTTTTATTTACTTTTCAGTATGTCCTTTCATGTAACGCCTCAAGGGCAATTTGTTGAACAATTTTAATTACAAAAGTTTTTCTAATAAAGTGTGTTTCCTTTCTGGTTTACAAATTTAAATCTCTTGACTGTCTTTGAAATCATAATCATACGCATTCCATCCCATGCACTTCATAACAGGTACCCATTACAGGGCTCTTATCTTCTTCGTTGTTTATTTCAGCACTCATCATGTCTGCTGAACCTTCAACTGAGCAAGCTATCAAGGCCCTCCAGGCCCAGAATGCCCAATTCCAAGAGCTGTTCATGAATCTAGCTAAGGGTCAGCAAGATCTGAAGACCCTGATTCTAAAAGAGAAGAAGAAGAAGAAGAAGAAGAAGAAGAAGAGGACAATCATGTTTAGCATGGGGCAGAGGTTTGGAAACAGGCTACAAAATGAAGTTGATCTGACTACCTCATCTGGAGGGAAAGATAGTCAAGAAGAAAGAATGGCTCCTAGCCCTGTGGTCTCCGACAACGAGATGGACTACGACGAAGAACAGTATCCTCCGGCCGAGGATAAATATAAGCAACTGGAAGACCGGTTGAATGCTATGGAAGTTCAGAAGGTGCCTGGTCTGGACTTTGGTGATTTAGGACTATCATCTGGGGTGGTAATTCCCCACAAATTCAAGGCACCAACCTTTGCTAAGTATGATGGAGTTTCTTGTCCAAAGTTACACCTCTGGTCATATGTGAGGAAGATTCAGCCGTACACCACTGATAAGAACCTATGGATCCATTTCTTTCAAGATAGTCTCTCAGGGACTCAGCTTGAATGGTTCTATCAGTTAGACGGAGCCAGCATCCGCAGTTGGGAAGATTTGGCTACTGCTTTCTACAGGCAGTATCAATACAACTCTGACCTCGCTCCTACGCGTACCCAACTCCAGGGTATGTCAATAGGAACGGGTGAAGGATTCAAAGATTATGCTCAGAAGTGAAGGGACCTCGCCGGTAGAGTACAACCAACCTTGGCTGATCGGGAACTTGTGGATATGTTTCTGGGGACCTTATCTGGTCCATTTTTCAACCACCAGATTGGAAGCTCTTCATCTGGGTTTACAGAGCTTATTTTGACTAGTGAGAGGATTGAGGCTGGTATTAAGGCTGGTAAGATACAAAAGGGTGCCTCGCCGAGCACCGAGAAGAAACCGTTTAAGAAAGAGTCCAGTGCTGTCTACAGTTCGAGAAGACAGAATAGACCTGAACACCGCCAAGCTATTAATGCGGTTGTTATTTCAAAACCTGTTGGTGCTCCTTAGCACAATAATCAACAAAAGGACGAGAGACCCCGAAGGCAATTCACCCGTCTCAGCATGACCTTATCTCAGATTCTGCCACAGTTGCTGAAGACCAATCTGGTGATTCCAAAGGAAGCTCCGAAGAATCCAAATACAACGTCACCAAAGTATAACCCCAATACCCGCTGTGCTTATCACTCTGATAGCCCGGGGCATAATACGGATGATTGTTGGGTTTTGAAGAACAAGGTACAAGACTTGATCGATGCAAAGGAGATTGAGTTTGGAGCACCAGAGAAGCCTAATCAAGATGCAGGGGTGAATGCTATCAGAGATGACGATGATGAAGAGTTTGATATCGACAGTTGGATCTACCCGACTGCCAATGGTGGATTAAGCAACTGGACAACGAAGGATTCTATGCCCGTTTCTGTGATCACCCAGTAATGAAACTTTTGTTTTGAATATGTAACAGACAATATTTTAAAACTTTATGGCCCAGTGTCTTACCCGGGGCACTGTGGCTTCATTTGTGAGGGCTTTATGTGTGTCATCTTCATATATCATTAATAAAAGCATTAGACGTTTCTTGCATTTCAAATTTTGCGCTCCTTGTTTTTCTTTATTATATATTACAAAACAGCTATTTACACACACTCACGTATACATGTCCACATCCACTCTGGATCTCACTGGTAACGACTCTGCTACTACCAGTTATGACTTCAAAAATCCGATCAACTTAGCTGAAGACGAAGGTGAAGATGATTGCAAAGTTCCTGGTGAACTTGCAAGACTGTTACTCCAAGAAGATAGGGTTATTCAGCCACACGAAGAGCCGGTGGAATCAGTGAATCTGGGTACTGAGATAGACAAGAAGGAAGTCAAGATCGGTGCAAATCTGGAGCTTAGTGTGAAACAACGGTTGATTCAGATGCTGCATGACTATGTTGAGATCTTTGCCTGGTCTTACGAAGATATGCCTGGTTTGGATACTGATATTGTGGTTCATCGCCTGCCTACCAAGGAGGATTGTCCTCCAATGAAACAGAAGGTTCGCCGAATGCGCCCAGAAATGTCTGAGAAAATCAAGGCTGAAGTTATGAAACAATTTGACGTCGGTTTTCTAGCAGTTACTTCTTACCCTCAATGGGTTGCCAATGTGGTTCCAGTGCCGAAGAAGGATGGTAAGGTTAGAATGTGTGTCGACTATAGGGATCTGAACAGGGAGAGCCCCAAGGATTACTTCCCTCTACCTCATATCAACATTCTGGTTGACAACACTGCTCAACACAAGGTATTCTCCTTTATGGATGGTTTCTCCGGTTATAATCAGATCAAAATGGCTCCTGAAGACATGGAGAAGACAACCTTTGTTACTCAGTGGGGTACCTTTTGCTACAAGGTCCTGCCTTTTGGATTGAAGAATGTTGGGGCAACGTATCAGCGTGCCATGGTTGCTTTGTTTCATGACATGATCCATCATGAGATTGAAGTATACGTCGACGATATGATTGCAAGGTCCCAAATTGAGGAGGAACACCTTGACCATCTGCAGAAGCTGTTTGACAGGTTGAAGTTGTACAAGCTGAGGTTAAACCCGAACAAGTGCACCTTTGGGGTGAGGTCTGGTAAATTGCTGGGTTTCGTCGTGAGCGACAAAGGTATTCAAGTGGATCCTGCAAAAGTGAAAGCTATACAGGAGATGCCAGCTCCCAGAACAGAGAAAGAAGTTAGAGGCTTTATGGGACGACTGAACTACATTGCCCGATTCATCTCACACCTGACTGCTACTTGTGAGCAAATCTTCAAGCTGCTGAAGAAAGATCAAGTAGTACGTTGGAACGATGAATGCTAGGCCGCTTTCGAAAGGATCAAAGAGTATCTCCAAGAGCCACCTATTCTGATACCTCCAGTTGAAGGGAGACCTCTGATTTTATACTTGACAGTACTCGACAACTCAATGGGGTGTGTGCTGGGGAAGCATGACGAGTCTGGCCGAAAAGAGCATGCTATTTATTACCTTAGCAAAAAGTTTACCGACTGTGAGACCCGATACTCACTGCTTGAGAAAACTTGTTATGCTTTGGCATGGGCTGCTCGCCGGCTGAGACTGTATATGCTGACTCACACTACTCTGTTGATATCAAAGATGGATCCAATCAAGTATATCTTCGAAAAGCCTGCTTTGTCCGGAAGAATAGCAATATGGCAGATGATCTTGATTGAGTATGACATCTAGTACACGACCCAAAAGGCAATCAAGGGAAGTGTATTGGCAGACCATTTGGCACATCAGGTAGTGGATGATTACCAGTCTATGTACTTTGAATTCCAGGACGAGAATATCATGTTGGTAGCTGACTGTGAAATACCTGGACCGGATGAAGGACCTGGGGAAGGATCCCGATGGTCTATTTACTTTGATGGAGCTTCGAACGCTTTGGGTAATGGCATTGGCGCCGTGATCATATCTCCTAAAGGCTCTTATACTCCGTTCATCGCCCGACTATGTTTCAACTGCACCAACAACATGGCGGAGTATGAAGCATGCATTATGGGTCTTCGAGCAGCAATTGACCTAAGGATTAAGTTTCTAAGTGTCTTCGGAGATTCCGCTCTCGTGATCAGTCAGATCAAAGGCGAGTGGGATACGAAACACCCAAATCTTATTCCTTACAAGGAGTATGTATTGACATTGCTTCCCCATTTCGAGGAGATAACCTTTGAACACTTCCCGAGAGAGGAGAATCAGTTGGCGTACGTGATAGCTATGATGTCTTCTATGTTCAAAGTCAATTGGGACAACGAGGCTCCCCGGATTATCATTGAAAGATTGAACGAACCTGCACATTGCTGTGACATTGAGACTGAAGAGGTAACAGAAAAGCCTTGGTTTCATGAGGTGAAGAGGTATCTTAAAGCTCAGGAGTACCCCGAGGGTGCATCTATTAATGAAAAGAAGTTTCTGAGAAGGTTTGCGGCGAAGTTCTTCATCAGCAATGGCATTCTTTACAAACGCAACCATGATTCGACCTTACTGCGTTGTGTGGATAAGACTGAAGCAGAAAGGATCATGGCAGAGTTACATGAAGGTACTTTCGGGACTCATTCCAGTGGACACACCATGACAAAGAAAATCCTTCGAGCAGGATATTATTGGTCCACAATGGAAGCTTACTGTTATCAGCATTCTCGGACATGTCACAATGCCAAGTCTATGCTGATAAGGTGCACATACCTTCAGTTCCTTTGAACGTCTTGACGACTCCTTGGCCTTTTGCAATGTGGGGCATTGATATGATCGGCGAGATCAGACCTACAACCTCCATCGGGCATCGTTTCATCCTGGTAGCTATTGATTACTTTACGAAGTGGGTTAAAGCAGCTTCCTTTGCTACTGTAACCAAGAATGTCGTGGCACGGTTCATTCGGCATAATCTGATCTGTCGATACGGTGTACCAGAGAGGATCATTACGGATAATGGTACCAATCTCAACAACAAGATGATCACTGAGCTCTGCGAGAAATTCAAGATACAACATCACAATTCTTCTCCCTACCGACCGAAGATGAATGGGGTTGTCGAAGCGGCTAATAAGAATATTAAGAAGATTGTGCAGAAGATGACAGTGACATACAAAGACTGGCATGAGATGTTACCATTTGCTCTTCATGGGTATCGTACCTCAGCGCGGACGTCAACAGGGGCAACACCCTATTCCTTAGTATATGGCATGGAGGCAGTCTTGCCCATTGAAGTTCAGATACCCTCTCTTTGGATCATGAAGGATGCATGTTTAAGCGAAGATGACTGGATTCAGACCCGACTTGATCAACTGAACCTAATCGACGAAAAGAGACTTACTGCTATTTGCCATGGTCAGACGTACCAAAAGCGGATGATCAAGGCATTTAACAAGAAAGTGAGACGACAAGAGTATCATGTTGGGGACCTGGTAATCAAGCGCATTATCTTACCTCAAGGTGATCCCAGGGGCAAATGGACCCCTACTTACGAAGGGCCATTTGTGGTTAAGAACATTTTCTCAAGAGGAGCTATGATTCTAACCACCATGGATGGTGACGACCTTCCTCACCCCGTCAATGCAGACATAGTGAAAAGATACTACGCATAATCAAAGACCCGCTAGGTTGACTGGCCTAGGCAAAAATAAGGGCTTCCCGGCGAACCAAAAGGGTTAGGGCAAAAATAAGGGAAGAAATTGAAAAAAATCTGTACACCCGGCAAGTCGAAAACCTGAAAGGGCGGCTTGGGAAAAAATGGGTATCCCGGTGGACTGAAAACCTGAAAGGGCAGTCTAGGCAAAAATTAGGGATCAAAGAGTACCACTATGTCTCATTGGATCACCTTGCATCCAGACTTCGGTATCGACTATCAAGCTCAGACGGCACTAAGCAATCTGATTCATCTTCAACCAGTAGCAAAGCGATGAGATGCTCGAGGTCATAAAGGCAATAGCAGAGTTGGAACCCAGTGGGATCATTCACATAGCTGTTTTGTTTAGTTCTTCACAAATTGTGTAAATTCTATTATTCGGCGGCGTTCTCTTACTAGGACGTCATCCTCTTGTACAAAAAACGCCTCTTTACAGGCCAAACTTCAAAATCAATACAAATTCATTTTCAGACAAATTTCAAACTGTTTTCCCTTTATCTGTTTTGTTTTGCAAAGAACGTCCAATGTTCATTTTTGATATATGCATCTGACATTAATTGCTGCTCATAAATATTTACATTTGAAACAAAAGATGAATTACTGGTAGTAGTAGAAACAGGGGCAATAAGAATTGTCCGAACTACGTAGTTGCTCTGTCTACCAGGTACAAAGGTATATTCAGCTGAAGAATATGGCTAAGTAACATTCACTCCTCGCAGAGCAAGATAGTAATGATAGCTCTCCCAGCTGAGACTTGCAACCATGAACAAATCAGTGATGCTCTCCCCAAGCAAAGTTTATCTACCATCAGCGCTAAAAAGGTCTGAATATTCCCCAGCAAGTATAAGAGTATCCCCGACAGTCTTAATATTCCTCAACGGAGTATAAGAATGTTCCCCGATAGAATACAAGATACCCCAGTGGAGTCAATATTTCCCCAGCATGGTCTGAAAAAGCTTCACCAACAGAGTTGAAGCATCATCCCCAGTAGACTTTGGAAGTTTAGCCCCAGCGGAGTACAAATAGTAAATCTCCCCAGCCCAATTCAGAAGGGTTATCCCCACAAGAGTCTAACAGGATTATCCCTAGCAAGTCGTTACTGAAAGATCATCCCCAACGGAGTTCTTTCCTTTCACAAGCAGGAATTCAATCCTCAATAGATTAATATCACTAGCAACGGTAATCCATCCCCAGTGGAGTTTATCGTTGAAATCCCCAGCGGAGCTTATCAGCGGAATCCCCAGTAGAGTTTATCAGTGACATTCTCAGCAGAACATCTCTTACCCACAGAGTAATTCCCCTCGGAGTATTCTCTTCATCAGTTTATTCCCCAACGGAGTTATCCTCTCCTGCAAGTTTATTACCTTCGTTCATCATCCCCAGCGGAAACGAAAAATTCAACTCTATTCTCCAACAGCTATCCGGGATTTATTTTCCCCAGCTAAAACATTACATTTCCATACATCATGATACATGCATATATGAATCATATAATACAATCTCATTTATGTTGAGAACATCATTGCTTAATCCATATCATGCATTGCATATGACTGATATCTACATTTCAGGAAAGATGAAGTTAAGTTCTCAGCTATGTCAAAGGAGACAAAATCAGTTAAATCGATTCCTAAAGATTTTTCTGAGGCCAATTCAGTCAATGGAGACAAAATCAGTTAAATCAATTCCTAAAGATTTTTCTGAGGCCAATTCAGTTAATGGAGACAAAATCAGTTAAATCGATTCCTAAAGATTTTTCCGAGGCCAATTCAGTCAATGGAGACAAAATCAGTTAAATCGATTCCTAAAGATTTTTCTGAGGCTAATCCAGTCAAAGGAGACAAATTCAGTCAATGGAGACAAAATCAGTTAAATCGATTCCTAAAGATTTTTCTGAGGCCAATTCAGTCAATGGAGACAAAATCAGTTAAATCAATTCCTAAAGATTTTTCTGAGGCCAATTCAGTCAATGGAGACAAAATCAGTTAAATCGATTCCTAAATATTTTTCTGAGGCCAATTCAGTCAATGGAGACAAAATCAGTTAAATGGATTCCTAAATATTTTTCTGAGGCCAATCCAGTCAAAGGAGACAAATTCAGTCAATGGAGACAAAATCAGTTAAATCGATTCTTAAAGATTTTTCTGAGGCCAATTCAGTCAATGGAGACAAAATCAGTTAAATCGATTCCTAAAGATTTTTCTGATGCGAACGCAGTCAGTGGAGACAAAACCAGTTAAATCGATTCCTAAAGATTTTTCTGATGCGAACGCAGTCAATGGAGACAAAACCAGTTAAATCGATTCCTAAAGATTTTTCTGATGCAAACGCAGTCAATGGAGAGAAAACCAGTTAAATCGAATCCTAAAGATTTTTCTGATGCAAACGCAGTCAATGGAGACAAAACTAGTTAAATTGATTCCTAAAGATTTTTCTGATGCGAACGCAGTCAATGGAGACAAAACCAGTTAAATCGAATCCTAAAGATTTTTCTGATGCAAACGCAGTCAATGGAGACAAAACCAGTTAAATCAATTTCTAAAGATTTTTCTGATGCGAACGCAGTCAATGGAGACAAAACCAGTTAAATCGATTCCTAAAGATTTTTCTGATGCGAACGCAGTCAATGGAGACAAAACCAGTTAAATCAATTCCTAAAGATTTTTCTAATGTTAATCCAGTCAAAGGAGATAAATCCAATCAAAGGAGACAAATCCAGTCAAAGGAGACAAATCCAGTCAAAAGAGACAAAACCCCTCTGGTCCAGTTAAATCGATTCCTAAAGATTTTTTTGACGCCGATCCGGTCGAAGTTCAGACCACCTACCAACAATCTCTAAATGGCATCTGTAAGCCCATTTCCGACATCACAATGCTGATACTATACCATGCGAGTGCAAATTTCTGGGCACTCTAGTGTTCAATCATCTTCCACCTTCGGATCACGAAAGGCCCGAAGGCCAATCTATATCCTCAGGTTTAAGAAGATTGAACAGGGGAAACTGTTGTACCCCAAAATTTTCCCTCCCATATTTCTTAAGACATTACAAGAAGAATCTCCAAATGGTTCAAGATTGCTCAAGAGTTGGACAGTCAAATCATCTCCTAAGGCAGTCAAACTCAAATTAGGGTTTTGTGTTGCATCAAGGTCCTTACATCCAAATTACCCCAAGTTCTCCCCAATGTCCTAATATGTTCTCAAGTTCATCCATGTTAAATTTCAAGCCTTGCAGAGGAAGTTTGGTCTGTCAATTGCTCAAGAGGCCCAAAAATCGACTATACTAGGGCAAAAGTCAACTGTGACCTATGAACAGTCAAACCTCAAGATTTTTTGTCAACATTCTCATTTTGAATTATAATTCATCATTTGATCAAGGGTTGATCATGATTCATCAAGGATTGCTCAAAATTCATCAAGATTCAAAAGTTGCTAAATTATGGTTTTGTAGGAAAAGTCAACTCAACTTTGACCAAGCATAACTTTCTCATACTTTATGAGAAATGACCCATCCAAAGCTAATTTTGAATAGGATTCAATTTACTACAATTCAACTTCACACCCCAAGATCAAGAAATGCACTCACAAAAAGTTACAAATTTGGACATTATAGGTCATTTTTGAAAGTCAACAAAAACACCTTTTTTGCCAAAGCTTATAACTTGAGCATGGAATATCAAAATGAGATGAGACCAAAAGGGTTGGTTAGGGGACATATCAAGGTTTTTAAAAAGTCCAAGAACACTTCCAAAAGTTCAAAATTGAAGAAGTTATGCATTGTTGAATTTGGGTATTTTTCCAAAATTGCCAAAAGTCAACTATCCCTAAAACTTCAAATTTTGCCAAATGGGCCCACTTTTTCCCACTTGATTTGATCTTGACACACCACACACGTGTCCTATCTTCAGTCTTGTGCCCATTCATTGATTTTTCTATTTTATTTGATTTTTATTAATTTAATTCATTTTAAATCAATTTAAATCCAAATAAAATCCAAACCTTAATCACTTGGTATCTTTTTGATCATTACAGGTCTTAATATCATCATGTACACAATAAAATCCAAATCAAGCCATGTTGTGAACAAAATATTGGTTTTTGACAAATTTGGAAGCTTTTTCAATGGAGAATAAAATCAAATCTTGAATCATCAATGCTCATGGATTCAAAGCCCAATGTTTAACCTAATACATTGCTTGATACTTATACAATCCAGGGACACGAAAATCAGGACCAAGAGGCTGCATAATCAGAATACCAAAACTTGAAAAAAAGCTTGAAAAGTGTGAAACTAAAATCCATACTAGAGGCAAATTCAAGGCAAAAGCTCGACGTGGTTCTCTTGCCAGGCATCCACTGAATCTATTGGAATCAAAAGCAAGACCTGAAACCTCCTAAATCACACTGTAAGTATCCTTGAACATACCCCTGTACACAAAATTGCAATCTCTGATTCTTGCATCTTTTTGACAAAACGTTGGTATATTCATGACTCTTGCATGATTTCTAAACATTCTGCAATATTCAATTGAGTTTTCATGGCCTGTAATGCAATACCTGAATCTAGGGTTTTCGATTCTTGTTTTTAGGCATTTGAGTTTCAGGTAAAGTTGAGGCAAATAATGGATATAGATGAACTCAGGAGGAAGAGACGATCACGTCCATGTTCTTGGATTGTATTTCCATGGCTTGAAATTTATTTTAGGAACAAGCTTTGGATTTTGCTGCGGATAAAAATCCGCAGGTAAGAAAACCAGGTTTCGTTGAAGAAGACGAATACGTGCCTTCCCTTGATTGGCTGGTTTTAAACTGCGCGTGTTTTTTTGTTTTTCTCCAGCATATTGTTTGTGTTTCTAATATAATAATTAATATATATTCCATTAACAATCAGATGCAGTGGTTGAGTTGGTAAGTGAAGCGTGTCAAAGTCCAATGGGACATGGGTTCGAATCTCAGGTCCCCCAATTGCTTGTTATTATTTTTCAATAGGTACTCCCATGCAATGTCCAAAGCTTGGTCCACCATACGCCCTCAAATCTCAACATGCCAGATGGCCTCCAGGCCAAATCTGATGGCCTAGATGGGAGACCCACCATGGTGCCCAGTCAATGTGTCATACTGGATCAGAAAGTCAAATGAGGCTTGAACGTGTATTGGGCTTGGAAAATGCTGAACAAACCTCCTCTTGGGCCCAACACCCCCCTTGGTTTATTTCTTTTTCTTTTCATTATATTTATTTATTTATTTGTTTTATTGTTATTATTTTTATTAGCACTAACCAATTAATAATTTTTCTTAATAAAATCAAAAACACAAATAAATATTTTTATTTATTAAAATTAAATCCATACTTTATTTTTGTAAATAAATTAATTTAATCAATCCAGCATTAATTAGGTTTAACTTTTAATATTTTTTGCAATATTTAAAATCAATTTAGACAATTAGGTTTTATTAACATTAATCAATTTATTTTATTTCTTTAAATATTCAAAAATCCAAAAATATATTTCCATTAATTAATTAATTTAATTATTAATTTAGATCTAGTTTCCTTTTAATTCAAAAATAAACAAAAATCTTTTCTTTAATAAAAAAGGGTCAAAACCCTAAAAAATACGCCGATTTAATTTTCTCGCACGCGATCCATATTTTCATATTATTGTACTTGCTTCCGGAATGTAATAGCTTTTAATTAGGACTTTATTTTATCGCTTTATTTTTACTTTCCGCACTTTAATTTCAAGGGTTTGTTTTTGGCGATGTAAATACCCGACGCCTTGTAATAGTTTAGATTTAATTTCCGTAAATTTAAATTCCGCAATATTAACTGTTAGATGTTTGATAATAGGGAATGCATGACAAGATCAAATCTTTAACCTAAAATCAACATAGCTCACCCATGACATGTACAAAGATAAAAATAACTGAAATAACACACTCGCACATGCGCACTCATAGGGTACACCTCACTTGGTTACCTTCGAACGTGGTCATTGAGTATAGGAAGTTTTAGAGGTCGCCCTCTTGTCCAAAGATCATAGTTGCCTCGAAAAAATGATCTAAGACATTAGGGTTACCGCTAAGGCGTCCTAACATTGCTTTAGTGACCGCACGTCCCTTAATCGAATTGACCCTTAAAACTCCAACGACGATGCTACCTACTCATTCATAGTGGGATAGCGTTGTCTAAAGGACATTAGCACAGATTGATTCCTTTTTCGAGTAGGTAGATGGTTCTTAAGTACTTGCTCCTTTCAAAACAAAATAAAACTTTTCGCACTTATACCTTTCAAATAAACAAAAACTTCTTTCAAACCCACAAACACAAAGAAAAGCAAATTTTGAAAACACTTTGAGCAAGTACCTAAGAGCTCGTGGATAACCACAGATAGAAAGGGTGCTAACACCTTCCCTTTCTATAATCTACCCCCCGGACCCGAGAAACATCTCGAAAAAGGAATTTTTTTGTGCTTTTTTCCTTTCCTTGTTGGATAAAATAAAAGATGATGGCGAATCTTGCTTACCGCGGCATTTTGCGAAAACAAACGCAAAACATAAACCAACATTCCAAAAAACAGTCAGTTCTCTTCCCACCCATCACACCCTTCATAGTCAAGTTTGTCTAAAATAGCTTTTGGCAATACATTCAATGAGGAACCTGTGTCCATCAACACATGAGATAAGGTAGTGCCCCTACACTCAGTAGAGACATGCAGGGCCTTATTATGGCTCCTTCCTGCGGGAGTTAAATCAACGTCAGAAAAGCCTAGCCCATTATCAGTTGTCAGGCTAGCAACACAATTTTCGAACTGATCAATAGAGATTTCCTGTGGTACATGAGCATATTTCAGAAATTTTACCAAAGCCTGAGCATGGGCTTCAGAGCACAACAACAAAGATAGCATATATATTTTGGAGGGGGTATGCCCAAACTGTTTGACAATATTATAGTCACTCTTATGAATAATTTTCAGTACGTCTTCCATCTCTTGCTTGGAGGTATCTCAAACAATAACCTCTTTCGGTGCCTCAGTCTGGACGTGCTCAATCATATGTTCTATGCCTCGAGTCTCAGTAGTTGATTTAGTAGCAGTGACACGAACTGGTGTAGAAACAGCCTTTGGAGAGATCTTTGGAGAGAAAACTCTTCCTCTTCTAGTAACCTTACTAGTCCCAACAATATTTCCAACATTGGGATCAATAACTTTAGTATTTTCATCTTTCACAGCCAATGGTTCTTGCTTGACGCCATGGTAGTAGACATCAACTCCATAATTCCAAGGGATAACCTTGTCAGAGGAATATGGAATTATCCCAGGTGCAGTAATGATCATAGGAGAAACCCTAGGCTCGACAGTAATCTTCACAGGACCCTTAGAAGTGATCCTTAAAGGAGTACCGAAAATTTTAATCACAGACACGCTTTCAAGCTTCAGGCCTTGAGACATACTTTTACATAAGTTCTCCATTGAAGGGGTCTTCTCAAACAAAATTACACAGTCATCCATCAAACGCTGAATACCTTCTTTCAGCAGTACACAATC
The DNA here is from genome assembly GCA_948472305.1 of Vicia faba. Lineage (NCBI taxonomy): Eukaryota > Viridiplantae > Streptophyta > Magnoliopsida > Fabales > Fabaceae > Vicia > Vicia faba. The sequence goes on from OX451736.1 coordinate 995,875,226, forward strand.
ATTGGATTGGGATGCAGAGTAGTAGCAATTTTCAATGCAACTCGAAAATAAACCGCTTGCAACAACTTCTTCTTAACAATCACCAAAGGAGTATTCAAGTCACTCACAACAGAAACATTAGAAACATCATCAATAACATTAACGCCTTTATCATGATGAGGCATAGGTGCAATGATCACATTAGGAGTCTCAGGAGGATCAAATTCAATCTCTTTAGAGTCAATCATATCTTGAATCTTATTTTTCCGAGCCCAACAACCATTAGTGTCATGTCCAGGACTATTGGAGTGATATGTATACCTTGCATTGGGATCGTAATTGAGAGAAGAAGTATTGGGATTCTTAGGAGGATCCTTCAATGTAATCAGCTCTGCCTTCAACATGTGTTGCAATGCTTGAGACAACGACTTGTTGATTTTGGTGAACTGTCTCCTGGGTGCGACTTGCCTACGCTGATTATTCTATTGTTGTTGTTGCACTAGAGCATGATTAGAGATTAGAATTTACCCCACATATTGGTTGCAGTCACTCTTATTACGACCCTTCTGGCCGTACACAACATTGGATTCTTTCTTACCATTGTATGACTTCTTTGCAGTATTCGAAGATATATCCACCTAAATTTTACCACTTCTAATTACATTCTCAACATGTTCCCCTGTTAATATCAGTCCAATAAAACCTGCTGAAGAACTTCCAAGTAGGTGATTATAGAAAGGACCTATTAGCATACTCATGAGCATATACACATTTCCCTATCAGCCAAAGGAGGTTGAACTCTGCCTACAAGACCTCTCTATTTTTGTGCGTACTCTTTAAATCCTTCCTCAAAATCCATGGACATACTCTGTAGTTGCATGTGGGTTGGTGCCAAATCAGATTTATACTGATACTGTCTATAGAAAGTTTTAGCCAAATCTTCCCAGGTATGGATATTGGTGCCTTCGAGTTGATAATACCATTTCAATTATGCTCCAGATAGACTTTCTTGAAAGAAATGCAACCACAATTTCTTGTCAGCAGTGTGTGGTTGAATTTTTCGAACATATGATCTCAAATGCAGCTTCGAGTAAGAAACGCCATCATACTTAGAAAAGGTAGGAGTTTTGAACTTAGGAGGAATGACGACTCCGAAGACTAAACCCAATTCTTCAAAGTTTAGGCCAGGCACCTTCTGGATATCCATAGCTTTCAGACGCTCTTCTAACAGCTTATACTTCTTGCCAACAGGGGGATATTGTTCATCCAAATAATCATCTTCCTCTTCATCAGAATATTTTTCAGAACCATGATTGCTTTTTTCAGTTTTAACACTTTTACCATCTTCATCCCGTTCATCATCTTTGTCCAATGGGATATTTAGATCTTGAGCTCACTTGATTGGGCCTCTGTACTTTCTCCCCATGTTAAGGATGTCGATTGGTTTCTTTGTCTTCTTCTTCTTCTTCTTCTTCTCGTTGATGAGCGCCTTCAGTTCTTCTTGCCCCTTGGATAAGCTTAGGAACATCTCTTGGAACTGAGCATTCTGAGCCTGGAGTCTTTGACTGTCTGTTCGAGAGCCTATTTTGCTTAAATAAACAACAAGAAGATGAGAAACATGTCTTAGAAACCTGTTATGCAATGATATATATGGCATGTAGATGCATATGCAATGTTTTCAAGGACCTTGTGAGATTTAAATTTGTCAATCAAAAGGGAACATAAACAAATATTCTTATTAGTAAGTTCAAATTATAACTGCCTCTTAGGCTTACAATGAAAACAAAAAGAGGGAACAAGGAAACAAATTATGAACTCCTAATACTTAAGACTCAAGTCTCCCATAGACGCTTCCTCTTTGTGTTGACATATGCATTAAGGCTCTGCTCTTCTTAAAGTCGTTTTGTCAGCTCCATCACTTTCTTCTCACTAGCATAGAACTGAGTCGCAAAGGTGTCCCTTTCTTCTTTCAACTGAATCTAAGACTTTTGTAGCTCTTCAAGGTCAGTAGGCATATGTGGATGGGAAATGGTATTATAAGATTTTGAGCACGAGATCGCACCCATCCGTGGTAGGGCTCAAAAGGGATGGAATTTTTCTGTCCCAAAGTCTTGATATCAATCTTATTCACCATGCCACAAGCACATATAAACTTTTGATGGTAACCTTGAGGATCATTCTCGTAATCGAATACAATACCCTGGATAAGCATATCATGAGGACCATCTCTTCGAGCATAACCAAATTGACGTAGAGCTAGAGAAGGGTTGTAAGTAATACCCCCCTTATACCAAGGAGTGGCACATTAGGGAGTTCCCCACATTAGTCAATAATAGTGATGTCCTCCTGAGATCGGGAACACCAATAGATATCTAAATGAGAGAGTGATATCATCCTTCGAGACCACTTCAAACCTTGTTCATTCTTCATCACTGATCGTGGAAGGTGAGAAATAAACCACCTGGATAGTAAAAGTATTCAACACATGAGAGTCCCTCGTGCTCTCATAGTACAAGTGTGAAGAGAGTGCAAAATATCTCCAAGCAAATTAGGCACATGATTATGAATAAGAAATATTTTGATGGTGTTCACATCTATGAGTTGGTCTGGATTAGGGAATAGTACCAAACCATAGATCAACAGAGCCAAGATCTCCTCAAAAGCATGAAAACTCATAGCATCTAGAAACAACTGAGCCTTCTCTATTAGAAATTCAGTAAGAAGACCTTTAACTCCACTTCTTGTTTCCCAATTAGATACAATGTCTGACCACTTCAAATGTAAGGCAGTTGTAATAACTTCAAGTTTTGGAACTTTCTCTAAATTGATGAAGGGTGTCTGATCAAAAATAGGTACTCCAAGTAGCTTAGAAAACTCTTGCATTGTGGGTACCAACTGATGATTTGGGAAGGTTAAACAGTGATGCTTAGGATCAAAGAACTAGAACAGAACACTCATCATGTCTTCTTCAAAACCCGAGGTAACCAAACTGAGTAGATAACCATGCCTCTTGGTGAATTGAGAGTTTTCAAGAACCTTTGAGACTAACTCCTTAAGCTTGGAAGGTACCCTTACAAAGTTGATTCAGATAATATTTCTACGAGCGGAGGCCATAACCTGCAATAAGGAATAAAGATAAATCCCTAGCTCCTTGAAATGGTTAGTGAAAATGTTATGTTATGATGTTATCTTCATGTCAAATAAGTAGAAAACACAAACAAGTCATACAAGAGCCTTAGGTTTAAAGGCTTGCATGAAGTCCATAGATAAATACCCTTCCCCACTGAAGTTAAGTTGGCTTAACCTGTCCTAAAATAGTAACCAGTTCCTAAGAATCTCATATCACTGATCTTTCTTCTAGGCTTTATTTTAGCACGACAAACAACTTGCCACCAAAACATCCCGAAAGTCGATTATCAATGAGAGTAGCCTCGATTATTAACCAACTTTAGACTGCACTAAAGCCGGCTATCTCACTACTTTCTAATGGCCAAGATGGGTCACTTAAGGTTCTAAAAGTAAGTTAGTGTTAACGACACCACGCGAAAGCCTAATGTTATGCTGGACTCAATCGAGGAACATCAGTATAAACCAAAGTGTGAAACTAACTATAGCCATGATGTTAACCATATCGGTATACGCTGTACAATCTTTATGATCTATTTCTACTTACCTAAGGAATCACTTGATCCGGGTGTAGGATATTACAAGCAATACCCAAACAAGCCCTTAAATTTAAAGCAAATAATTCAAACAATCAAAGTAAGTAAAGTGATATAACTCTTAAGGTAACCCTATTTTACATTTTTCCCTAGCAGAGTCGCCAGTTCTGTAATACGGTGGAAGAACTGACCTTTTTGGTTTTATTGCAAATATTGTGGTTAGCAAGAGTCGCCATCGACTTATCTTTTATCCAATATTTAGGATAGGGGGGAAAGAACAGAAAATACCTTTGATTGATTTTGAGTTTAGGGGGTAAGTTATGAAAAGGGAAGGTGTTAGCACCCTTTTCATCCGTAGTTATCTACAGGCACTTAATTGCTTGCTCACTTTTAAAACTTTCTTCGTGTGTGTGTGTGATTTGTTTGAAAATATTTTGAAATGCCATTGTAAGGCTAAATTTGTAATAATTATTGTGTCAGTCCTCAAGAATGCATACAAAGTGTTTTTAGAAAATATTTGTTTTGAAAGTGATGTGTAAAAATGTATTTGTTTGTGAAAAAGGTGGTGAGCAAGCATTCAAGAGTTCTTACCCACTAAGTATGGTATTTTCTTATTATTTTCCTTCTCCTTTAGAAATAATATCATCCATACCATTAGTTGGTAGGTAATACTATCTATTGGATATGAAGGGACATGCGTAGGGTCATCGTATGGTCATCGAATGCAACATGTAAGGATAGTTTAGCAATTGTATCAAAGGTACTATCATCATTTTGCTCGTAGGGTCACCGAGGGACTATGTCATTTTGTAGGCAACTTGAAGGGTCATCGAGCGACTATGATCGTTATTTGAAAGGGACCATGATGATATTGTTAAATCGAGGGTTTTTCGCTAAAGTATCCCCACTTTCGAGGGACATGACCAATGTTTCATAAGGCAACAAGAGAGGTTACCTTAGAGGTGCAAGTGTGAAAAGTGTTTGTTTTCAGTTATTTAGTCTTCAAAATTAGGATTTTCTAGATTTGCTTTTAGTCTTGCCATACAAACCCTAATTACTAACAGTCAAATATGTACAGAAAATTAAAGTGCTAAATGTAAAGTATGGAAAATTAAACCTAAGCTATTACATCCTGTGAGCAGTTACATAGTTAGAAAAAACACGAGAAAAGATAAATCTACGCTATTACATTGATAGTTGCGACCTATACAGTTCTATAGAAAATTAAATAGCAAAAAGAAATAAGAAAAATGTTAGAAAAAGTGTCTTAATGTTTTTGTGTATTTTTAGAAAATAATTTAAGTTAATAATTAATAAAAACCTAATTATTTCTAATTAATTTTAATATTAAGAAAAAGGCTAATTTACTTAATTAACTAATAGATATGTCAAAAACCCTAATCCTAATTTGTTATGTTTTGAAAAAAAGTTTAGGTTAATGGTTAATTAGAAAATAATTAGTTAAGAAAATGGAACGAAAATTAGGGTTAGAAAATAAAGAGAACAAAAATGCATGGGGTGGGAGTTTAACCCACGCCCTTCCCTTCACCAGTATTCCCCTGTACCATTGTGCCATAGTGTTGTTTGTGACATGGAATGAGAATGAATCCTTTTGTTATAAACCTACACGTTATCCTAAAAAACAAAGTTATTTGATAAAAGCTGGGATCAAACCCACACCCTTTGCAATACTATACAGCGCCTATACCGATTGTTCCATTGTTGTTTATTGTTATTTAGATATGAGTAAAAATATATATAATAAAATAAAATTCAAATATAAACAAATGAAAAAGAAACGCGCACGGGCCCAGGAGTATTTGAATGGGCGAATCATATGGCTAATAACTTCCACACAAGACCTTGACCATCCTATAAAAGTCAGACTGACCGGAGGTGGTGGAAACCATTGTCTTCTCCGGTGGTCAATCTCTCAAATCCTCAAAAATCCCTCAAATTGAAAAAAGATTGATGTTATCTTGCTTAAAATTTCATTCTGAACTCAAATATGGACTTAAAAAGCGCAAAAAGTTAGTAAAACAAGAGACTCGAATGCAAACTCAGATCGTTCCCTAACAATGGCATCTCACAACCCATGCCTCCATTTTTTCAAACGATTTCCTAGATTTGTTCCTTAAAATCATTAGAATGCAAATCCAATGATGCCTGGTATTGAAATTGCTTAGGATAGAAGTTTCAAGTTTGAGTTTTATACCTCAACCAGTGATGATGGATATGAGTTTGTTGGCTTCGGTTTGGATTGAGATTTCTTGAAATTTGAAACTCGATTGCTCACTTTCTTCTTGAATTTTTGGAATTCAAACCCTATTCTCTTGGCTGCAAAAACGTGGCCTCTTGGTCTGAGGTTTTTGGGCATTTATAGGAGACCAAATTAGGTCAAGAGATATGGAAAATATCTTGTTTAATCATGGTGTAGTATTTGATTTGAATTTTGCATCAAAAACTTCTATTTCTGGCCAAATCAAATATTCATGATCCTACACGGTTTTTCTAGCTGGTTATGTGCTTTTTGGGCTTCAAATCTGATCCAAAACAAAAGCATTGTGCCTTAATCCATTAGCTTTATATTTTATTTGATTTATTTGAATTTAATTGAATAAAATCAAAATAAAAAAAAATAAAAATCACAAAAATAGATGAATGGATTTAGAGGTCTAATATGACGTCATGAACACGTTTGAACCTAAAAACTTAGGCCCATTAGCCCAAAATTTCAATTTTGCTCAATTTGAACTTCATGCATTTTCTCAAAATTGCTCAAATTTCACCAATCATAACTCTCTCAATTTTGGTCATATGAAGATGATCATTGACTTTTTGGAAACCTCAAGATGTCTCCTACAAATTTCATGTTGGTGATGTTTTTATTTGAAGTCTTTAACTTGATGGAAATTGCTTTGACAAAAGATGTCTTTTTGTTAATTTTTAAAATGACCTTTAATGTTTTGGCTCAAATCTCTCAAATGAAGCATTTTTGGCCTTGAACTTAGAGAGTAAAAGTTGTAGAGAATTGAATTTTCTTCAAGTTTGGCTTTTGTTGAGGATTTCTGATGAAGTATGTGAAAGTTATGCTTGGTCAAAGTTTAGTTAACTTTTCCTTAAGAAAACCCTAATTTAGTAACTTTTGAATTTTGATGAATCTTAAGTTTTCTTGATGAATCATGATCAAACCTTGATCAAATGATGAATGTAACTTCAAAATGTTGATGTTGACCAAAAATATTAAAGTTTGACTGTAGATTGATCTAAGTTGACTTTTTGTCCAATATAGTTGATTTTCAATCATCTGTTCAATTGAATGAGAAAACTTGTGATGTAAGGCTTGAAATTTGGCAATAGGATACTTTGAGATTTATGAGAAACCATGAAGTCATCTTGAGGCATTAGAAGTACAATTTCTTTTGAGAGAAGCAAAACCCTAGTTGTAGGTTAATTGCTTAGAGGAGAATTTGTCTGGTCAACCGTGAATAGTCTTGAGTGTTTGAGACCTTCATGAGCACGAGGAGGTATCTTGAATCAATTTGTCTCAAATATAGGAGGGAAATTTTGGGGTACAACAACCTTTTATAGGAAACTTGACCTGGGAGAACTAAAACCCTCCAATCTATCGCTGTAACCTGCTGATGGATCCGTCAGAAAAGTGTTAGGACTTCTCGAAGACATTCGTGTTAAAGTTGGGGACCTTTACATTGCTACTGATTTTGTAGTATTGGATATAAATTAAAGTCTCCAAGTCCCTGTAATCTTAGGAAGACCTTCCATGATCACAACAGGGACAATCATTTATGTCAAACAAGGAATACTAACCTTCAAAGTTGGAGAAAACAAGATATGATTATTTATCCCCGATTAGTAGACCCTCTTTGATACCCTAAATTCTTGTCAATACCTTGGCCTTGTCCAACAAAATGTCACATGGAGAAAACATGAAAATAAAGGAAGGAAGAAAGAGAAAGTTCCTGAAAAAGTGGGTTCGAGGGAAGAACATCGACAAAGGAAGAAAAATATTAGATGTATGGCATGGATAAAAGGTATTGGTTGGAGACTTAAGCTAACTAGCGAGAAAAATAAGGACACAAATTTGAAGGAATAACCATCTTGAGTGGTAACACTTAAGGACCGTCGAGCTATGTGACATTAAATGAAGCACTTAGTGGGAGGCAACTCACAATTTTTATGCTAATCATTATTTCTCTTTTTATTTTCTATTGTTTGTGTGTTTATTTTTCAGCCAATACAAAGGAACTTGCAAAGAGGAGGCAAAAGGATCACTTTTAGTCGTCAAAAGAGTCGATAAGAAGTTAATACAGAAAATCATAGTGTTGAACAGAAAAAACCAGAAGCATACTACAGACCCCCGTAATAGGCATTACGACCCGTAATAGCCCCCAGACTTAAAAATCCTTTTTAGTTCGTCCTGCTGGAAACAAGCATAGGTGCATTATGGCATGTTATAATAGGCATTACAACCCACAATACCTCCAGTGAAAATTCTCAATTTTATTTGATTTCTTCTTCCTCTTCTTTCACCACCTGCATGTCACGATGCGACAACTGATGCTAAATTTTCCTCTGCCACCACCTCCTCAATGAGGTTCTCTATAAGTTCCCCTCCCTCTTTTTTGCTAAAACATTGGGGACAACGTTTAGTTCAAGTTTGGGGGGCTTTACCTGCTTTTGTTATTTTTTCCAGTCATTTATTTTAGTTAGCTTATTTGCTTTCTGTTAGTTGCTTCTGTTTATTTTATTTTCATAAGACCACTTTGTGAAGTTTCTCCCAAACTATGATTGATGGTAAAAAAAATTCAAAAAGAGCTTTGACTTTGAAACAACTTGGAACAATATATATAGTTAGAGGAATGAAGGGCTAAGGCTAGGGAAATCGGAAAAATATGACAAAAAGAAGTTTTTACTTGAGCACCCTAGGTTTCCCCAAAAGAGATACGAGTCTAACATGTAGATTTGTACCATAGTAATTGGACTTTGAGAAGTACTCCCAGATTAGTTTATCTTGACAATTTGGAAAAATTTAGATTCACATACATGTATTATTGATTGAGAAATAAAATAAAGACAAAAAGGTGGTAAAAGGCAACCGAAAAATGGTTGATCCCCAACATCGTCCTAAATAGAAGACAATACATAAACTTGCAAAAGTATTGAAAATTTCGTCAACACCAAAACGATGAAAAGGAGGTAAAGGGAATATGAAAGGTGGTTGATCCCCATCATCTCCCTAAAAATAAAAGGACAATACACAAACTTGAAAATGTTTTGAAATTTTCATCCGTGGATAAAGATAAAAGAAAACTCTCGAACAACATGTGTGTGAGGATTATCAATAATTTTTATTGCCTTAATGTGATTGTCCGAATGAACAGGAGAAAAATCAAAAACAAGACTTAAGTACAAAGCATAGTTAGAGAGGTATCCAAGTAGTGAATCTTAGGTTCTTATTCTCACTATGCTTTGTGTTTTTGTAAATACTCTTGGAGTTGGATGAGTACCAGAAGAACTAGGCCTTAACCTTTTTAAATAAAGACTCACGTATGAGTACCAGTTTGTTTCACCTTTCATGAACTCTTTCATCTGATGTTTTGATTGGTCCAAAAACCTGTTTTGCAAGCTATGTTGCTTGAGGATAAGCAACAATCTAAGTTTGGGGGAGTTTGATAAGTAGTTTTTGCATTGCTTTTATCATTAACTTCTCTTTGCTATTTCATTACTTTTATCAGTTTTTCCTCGTTTTATGCTTTGGTAATGCTCTTTTGTTGTTTTCAGGCCTTAATACGTATTATGGAAGTAAAGAGGATTAAATTGAACAAATTATGAAGAAATCACAAAAAGTCGGAATTTCTCATTACAAAAACCAGTGGGCTGTTACGGCCACCTGTAATACCCATTACGAGCCATAACAACATATGCAGTGTGAAGAGATAAGTTATTGCGTTCGATACAAATTACCGAACCTGTTACGAGTGCATGTAATAGCCATTATGGCCCAAAACAAGTAGGCGAAACTTTCCTCTTTTATTTCCTTTTTCGGCGTGATTATGTTGTTTTTGGATTTCCGGCAGTTTGGAATCTGATTTGATTACACTTGAATTCTAGGATTTGTTTGTTTAATGGCTATATTTCCATTTAATAGAATAATTTGTAAGGATTAGGAATCCAATTTTCATCGTACAATTTGGCTTTGCATACTTTTATCAAGTTTTGTAAAGGCCTCCATTGGAGCAGTTGGATCAAGAATTCTTAATCTTTTCAAGTATTTTATTTTCATAAGGTTCTTACTATTGTTTTCTTTTCAATTAGCTTAATCATGTATGCTATTGTTATGATTCAATTGATCACTTGTTTTCTCACCATGAGTGAGTAGTTTTATAGGGATAAAGGGTCATGAGACCTAACTCTTAACCATCCATATATTTGATTCACCGCTTGTGAGAATTTGAAACGTGTTTATTTTATGAACCTGGGTATTTATAGTTTACCATTGTTACAAAAGTAAAAGAGTTCTGAGGTATCGATAATGATCTAAAAGGAATTGTATCGATACCCGACAACAGGTTTTTGAACAACCAAATACGCTAATGCGAAAGTAATCGAATAAGGTTGCAAAATTCTCCATCTTTATAGTTGTGCAAAAGTAATGATCTTTGACAAATAACTCTGTGCGAGCAAAAGCCGACGAGCGTCTTGTTTGCTAAGGATAGGACAATACGCTGGCGAAAACATGTGTTATCCATATTTATCTATAAACGACGCAAGAATTCTCATAGAAAAGGTAATTCAACTACTTGGAACTGTTAGAGTAAGGGATCATTGTAGCAACTGGTTTTTAAATCAAGAGTCGCCACTATTAGTTTTTATCCTAGGGAAGGGAACCTAATAGAAAACCCTAATTCGCGGACAGAGATTCTAGGTTTCGGACTGAATTAGACGAAAGGAAGGTGTTAGGCACCTTTCATCCACCTTGTTCACAAGGATATTAAGCTCTAGGTTTAGGTTTGGGATAAACAGGGTTTTAAGTTTTAATTAGCAAGACTTGCCACGATTTTAGATCGCGTGCCTACGTATTCTCTTATGAGGAATCAAAGTACCAATTCGTAGTTCGTATGGGTTAGTGTATTTTAGGGGTTTGCAAACATATTTTGAATCACTTTGCACTCGGTCGGGAGTAGTGATTGTGGAGATTTTGACTGAGTACGCAGTAAGTCAAAATTAGTTTGAAACCCATTTGCAAAAAAGACTGTTGATTAGGTTAATTTGTTCGCGAAAGTAGTTTGATGCTTGGTTTGTGTTTTCTAACTGTATTAATTGCGTAAATCTTGATTAATGCGTGATAAAAAAATATTTTAATGCAAATAATACATAAGATAATATATGTAAATTTAACATAAAAATAATTTATTTGATCATATAATAATACTTAATAGTAAATATATTAATAATATTTAAAACATGATAATAATAAAAATTAATAATAATAATTTTAAATGAAAAAAAGAATAAATAATTAATAAAATATAATATAAAAAATAATATAAAAAGAAATAATAAAAAATATTAATAATTTAGGTAAACCTGTGGGGTGCAGTTTTCTTGTTGATAAGCAAAGAAGGGGGTGCTAAAATAATTCAGGCTAGGCCCATTATGGTCCAGCCGGGGGGGGGGGGGTGAAAAATGTTTTGGATTTTTAGTAATCTGTTGGAAGCAGGGTGTGAGTAGCAATTGGGCTGGGCTCAATGCTTTTGGAAAGGGGGCAGGCTGATTGTGTGTTACGCGGTGCATGGCCTTACGGTGCGGCTTGGCCTTATGGCCACCTGATTAAAATCATATGGCTGACAAGTGAGGGAACGTGATTGCCATTGTGGGCGCGCGGGTACAAGATTATAACACCACATAACACTGTTCTTTTTATCATTCGTTTTCATTTTCATTTTTTGTTTGTTACAGAAATCATCTCCTTCCTTCTCTCCCAGTAAACACCCCTTCATCTTCCTTTCAAAACCCTAGCGCTCTTAGAAACCGGCGGCGGATCAACCACAAATCTTACCTCCACCACCAATCAACCCCAACACAACCCACAAACGAAACAAATAGCAAGCTAAGTTGTTTTTTACCCCTTTCGCGATTCTAAGATTCTGACTTCACGAGCTCCTTCCGATCGCTTTTCCGATTTGGGTCTTAACCCATTTTTCTTTCCTTTTGCAGGCGCCGATTGAGGGCTTGAAGATGGTGTTCAAGCGACGACGATGATGGTTATTTAACGGCTAGTGATTAGGGTTTCCGATTCATAAACTCTAATCGCCTCTTCCTTTCGTCTTCAACGGTAAGGAGTTCGTTCCAGCTTTCTTCCTCTAACCTTTCCATCTTCGGCTTTTCTTCAATTTCGTCCTAGAATATTTCCCCTGTTTTTTGTCAAAGATAGCCGCCTTCACTCTGTTCTTCTTCTGTCCAGAGAATCCCCCTCTTTTCTTAATTTTCTGTTTATTTATATCATTAGGAATTTTAGGGTTTTTCATTTTTGTCGTTACAGTTAGTCCTAAAGATTATGAGATAAATTAGGGATTACGAAATGGTTGTGATCGATTTATTATTGTGTAATTTAGATTTGATTCTGAGATTTTGCAATTCCTCCTTGTAATATTTGATTCTATAAGAGATTGGTTTTGATGATGTACTGAATATAATTATGGATTTGATATTTTAATAGATTTGGTTTAATGCAATATGTACACTATTTGTTAATAAAAACTTGCACAAATTTATGATGATCTGAACAGTGGGTGTTGTTTGGTTTAACTGGGCCAGCAATTGACTAATTATTTGGGCTTTATCTTATTTTTTGTTTCACTAAATCATGTGTTTTCCATATAAACTGGGCCTAACTTTGGTCCAGCAAAACTAGTTCTTAATAATTAGATTAAACAACATTTGATATAAAAACATTATTTACAAAAGCTTAACAGTAATAAACGTTTTCTTAATAAAAAATATTTTTTCATTGAAATAACAAGAAGTTTTTTTTCTTTTAATAATAATGCTTTTCCTAAAACAAAGCAACAACATTAAATGGACTAGAAATCTTAATGGGATTGAATATCTTTTAAAGCAAACAAATTTTAGAACCCAAAGTTACTGGTAAAACATTTTAGTTTTTTCCTTAAAAAAGAAAATATATTATTTATTTATTTACTTAAAAACAATAAACAATTTTCTTTAATATAAAAATAGAAATTTTCAGCAATTATATTTTTCTTCATAATATGCATTTATCCTTAATAATAAGACCAAAGAGTCTTACTAATAACACCCTCTTCAAAATCCTTTATAAAAAATGATTTAAAACTCTTACTCAAAATCAAACTAATAATTTTGCTCACAAATGCCAAGTGGGATAACTTAGCGGCTGTTTAATTTCTCATTTCTCTTCTAAATAGCAATTATTCGATAATTAAGAACTTAATACTTGCTCGAATAATTGATTTTCGAATTGCATGGACAATTGACCAACATTCCTCGCGGACGAATTTATGAGTCTTTCCGATTTAGAAAGCCCCGCTCTCCTGGATTAAGACACACCCCCTAGCCAGATAAAGACGAACCATCAAATACTGCTATACCGTCTTAAGTTAAATATTTCTTCTATTTTAATCTTGAAATATGAAATCATTGAGGTAGGACAAATTTGGGTTACGACAGCTGCCCCTATTCAATTATCTTTTAATCAAATAGTGTGAGAAAACTCGAGTCTTGCGCATTTTGAATGAAAGTTTATTGAATACTTGAAGTATCCCAAAATTTTCCCGACAAACATAAGTGTGATACGGTGGGAGAACTGACTTGGGTGTTTTGCGTTTGATCACAAATGTTGCGGTTTAGCAAGAGTCGCCACCGACTTTTCTTTTATCTAAAAAGGAAAGGTGAAAAAGCACAGGAAAGACCTTTGAGATTATTTTTTGAGTTCAGGGGGTAGATTATGAAAAGGGAAGGTGTTAGAACCCTTTTCATCCATGGTTTTCCATGGGCTCTTAGTTACTTTCTAGATCACTTGCTTTTGTTTGAAAATGTGTTTTGGGTGATTTTTGAAAGTATTTTGTAAAGAGGCCTTTGTCTAGGAAAACTTTGTAATGATTCACGTTCGTAAGAATGTATACAAAGGTGTTGATCTTTTGAAAATGTTTTCATGTTTTGAAAGATGTTTTGGAAGTGTTGGTGTTTGTTTTGAAAATAGCAAGGATGTTTTTGTTTTGAAATGGAGAAATTAACTAGGAACATTCTACCTACTCAAAAGTATTTCATGTTCATTTCCTTTTTCCTTTGACATTGTTGTCTTACCATTGATTTGGTAAGTAACCCTATCTTTGGATGTAAAAGGGACGGGCGTGAGTCATCGTATAATCATGATTAGCAATGTTTCAAGGTATCTTAATATTTTCTTTAGGGACTAAGATCATTTTTGTAAGGAAACTATGATAGTGTCATCGAGGGACGATGATCTTGTATTTTGCTTGTTTTTGCTAAGATACCTCACATGTGTAATATGGCCATGTTTGTATGGCAACCAAGTGGATTTACCTTAGGGGTGTTTGTGTACAAGTGTATTAATTTTCATGCTTGATTTGTCTTTGAATAGGGTTTTCTATTGATTGGTTTTAGTCTTTCCATACAAAACCCTAATTACTAGCATTTGTATATAAAGCAATAAATTGCGGAAATTAAAATTACTGAGCTATTACAATACTTAGGGGAGGGGGTGTACAAATTACAAATGGGGAATATTGCAAGAATTTAAATCTAAATAAATATTACAACCATATTGAAATTTGAATAAATGTACAAAATAAACAAATAAAATACAAGGATGTAAATGTGAAAAGAAATATGATCTTTGTTTGTTTTTTTTTATGAAAAAGTTTTTTTTGACCTAATTAAATAAAATAAAATAATTAATTTAAGGGAAATTATTTTTAAGGGTTTTTGTGTGAATTTAATTAAACTAGTAAATAAAAATAATTAAATAAAAATCCTAAGTTCTAAATTAATTTTAAATAAAAAGAAAGTAAAATAATAATCATGCCTAAGTCAAAATATTAATTATTTAAGAAGGAAAAAAAGAAATTAATTATTAAGAAAAATGTTTTTAATCTTTTTTATGTTTCATAAAGGAAAATAAAAATGTATAAGTATTTTTTTTTAAACATGCAAATAAATAATTAAAATATTTTTGGATTTTTTTATTAATAATAATAATAATAATACTAATAATAATAATAATAATAATAATGATAATAATAATAATAATATTAATGATAATATAAATAAAAGATAAAAAAAACAAAAATAAAATAAAATAAAAACTAAAGTCAGAGGGGGTTAATAAGTGAAACAAGGAGTATTGTAAGGAAAAAAAAATCAGGCCCAAACGGCTGGTCCAAGCACTTCAAAAAAGTGTCAAAAATGTGAGAAAATGTAAAAAAAAACACAAAAGGTCACGTTGGGACTTGAACCCAGGACCTCATGGTGACAGGCGTGCGCTTTAACCACTGGGATGGTGATATATCCGTTAACTTATGTCAAACCATAAATATATAACACAAATCTTGCCCTAAATATACTTCATCTTCAACATACAGCCAGAAGCCCTGCAACTTGTTCATTTCTCAACCATTTGCAAAAATGTAAACATGAAACTTGCTCCATTTTTTCATACGAATCCAACCATATAAATATCATGAACTATTAATCAAAGATGAATGAGAATTTTTGAAAGTACCAAATTCTGACCTAATTATTTTCAGATATTCAACCCTAAAATTCTCCTAGCTCAATCAATATAAATGAAATCTATGGACATGTACAACTTCAGGGCAATGATGTCTACATTTTATCTTCACAAATGCAAGCCTAACAATGCCTAAGTAATGAGATAGAAGTTCAAGAAAAATACCTCAAAACTGGAAATCGTGAAATGCAAATGAGCTTGATTCAAGGTGCTGCAATGATCAAGTTAGCTTCCTCGAGTTCCCAGGAAGCTAATGAAATGGTTTGCTTGAGAAATGGATGGCTGGAATGGCTTGGAGAAGTCAATATGCAATGCTATGTTTTTGGTTATGGAGGATATGGTAAATGATGTTATAGTAATGAAACAGGGACATGGATAGGGCACACTTAATGTAAGGAAGCTTTAGAAACTAAAAAGCCAAGAAACACACGAGGGAGAAATGAGTTTGGTGTTCAAGGTCAGAAACTGTGCAACAATGGAGTTTTTGGGAAATTTCTGATTTGAGAGAGTTTTGGTGTGTTTCAGGGTGCTTCAGCTTGTCCTTTAGCTCATAAATAGTGCCTCTATTTATAAGCAACAAGTATGGAGGCTTGTATCTAATCAGAATTCAAAATCACATGTTTAAGCTCAACATGTGATTTTTTGAGAAATCAAGTTTCAATGTCTTGTGTACTGGCCAAGATAGAGTGGTTATGCTTTAAACATACTTGATTTTGACTTTGTAGATGGAGTGTGATCAGAGGGAACAAGTTAGCTGCTCAAGAATTGACTTTGCACAAAAAGCTTGCTTTTCTAAAATGGAAGTGTTCACTTTGTGCAATTAATGGAAATATGGATTGGATAAAGCTTAAACCACTTGGATTAAAGCTCAAAAGTTTGTGTAATCCATTAATGATGGATAGATACACAAGTTATAAGGCCTACAAAGCAAGATTACGCAGCCTAACATTTAAATTGCAGTTTTGTTCATCATGAAAATGACCTATAACTTTAGTTTGAAACCCTAAATTCGTCTCTTCGATTCTCCATGTTCAAGAATGATCTCAAGGAGTTCTTGGACATTTTGGAAAGCTTGTAATGTGATCTACAACCCCCCTTTGAATCACTTTTGAAAATTCCCCTTGGAACTATATGAAAAAGTGTCATGAAGTTAGGTCAAAATTCTGCCTAAATTAGGGCAAAATTTCACTAAGTGTTTAATTTTAAAGACCATGACTTTATGAATTAATAACTTGAGATCCAAGAATTTTTAGAATAATTTGTGTAAAGTAATGTTGTATATCTCATGGAGATCTACAAATTTCATGTTGAAAGTTTCTTTTGAATCACCTTGCATCATGGTGAAAAATTTGCTCAAAGTTGTGAAAAATCATGAAGTTTTAAACACTTAGAAACATTTCTAAGAGAAAACTTTGACTTTTCAAAATGAAATCTTGACTTTTTGATTTCTTGATGAATAAGTTTCATATTTTGACATGTTTTGATGAATTGTGATCTTTGACACTTGATTTTAACCAAAAAAAGTCAAAGTTTGACTTTTCAGTGTACAGTTGACTTTTGATCAGCTGACTGAAAATTCACTATCAATCCAATTGATCTTGAGCAATGTTTTGGGTCATGCCATTAGGTCAAAATGATGCAATTTAACTCTTGAGATCATGCCTCAAACCAATTAACCATTTTCTGGGTCAAAAATTAGAAATTGCCCTTTCTCAATCAAAACCCTAATTTTGACAATTTTGCCCTCTTGATGGTTTGATCAAATTTATTGAGGAATTATGGTCCAAATTTGATAAACTGATACATATGAGTTTATAATGTTGATATGGATAAAAAATTATTAAGTTTGACTGTAAATTGGCCATAGTTGACTTTTTCCCCGATACAACTTTTTTTTAGGTCAATTGTTCAATTGATTGAGCAAAAATGTGATTTAAGGCTTGAAATTTGATATGAGTAATCTTGGGGATCCATAATGATCCATGAAAGTCATAAGAGGCATTGGAAGTTCAATTATCCTTATGAAATTTCAAACCCTAATTTGAGTCATCAGTGCTTAAGGAGATGTCTTGAGCTGATTAAACATTGTGCAGTCTTGAACTAAATGAGATCTTGTGAGAAAATATTTGATAAATGAGAGGGAAAATTTTTGGGTACAACAACTTCCCCTGTTCAATCTTCTTAAACCTGAAGAGTTAGATTGGCAGATTTTCCATTCGTGACTTGAAGGTGGAAGATGATTGCACACTAGAGTGCCCAGAAATTTGCACTCGAGGATGTGGAAGTTAATGGTGTAGGGAATGGGCTTAAAGATGATATTTGGAGAGGTGATAGAGAGTTGTTGGAGATGGGCTTGTAGATGCCATCTTAAATGATTACTGGTAGGAACAAAAGAAGTGTCGGAATAAATCTCTGGTTGATTTACACTGGAATGGCGTCCATATCTGGAGCGTATCTGAACTATATCTGACAGATGAATCTGAATGAGTACCAGAATGGCATCCATGTCTGGAGCGTATCTAAAATGTATCTGAGAGCTGAATCTGAATGAGTATTAGAATGGCATCCGTGTCTGGAGCGTATCTGAATTGTATCTGAGAGCTGAATCTGAATGAGTATCAAAATGGAATCCGTGTCTGGAGCGTATCTGAACTGTATCTAAAGGTGAATCTGAATGAGTATCGGGATGGCATCCGTATATGGAGCGTATCTGAACTGTATCTGAGAGCTGAATCTGAATGAGTATCATAATGGCATCCATGTCTGGAGCATATCTGAATTTTATCTGAAGGTTTAGTTGGTCGTGTAGATAATTGTCCTGGCTTGTTTCAGGTATCAATCTCTGACCTTTTTGTAAATTGTTGATGATAGCCATTTGTTGACTGATCTTTCCTGAAGAGATGAAAGATTAGTTTTATACAATTTCATGATGTATGAAATGCATTGTATAATGATGTTCTCAATAAAATGAATGAGATTATGTTGTATGTGTTCGTGTTGTCAATGTTATGACGTATGGATACGATTTATGGGCATGTAAGCTATGCTGCTGTCACACTGTTAGATTAGGGAAAATAAATCCCTGACTGCTGTTGGGGACGTGGAGTGTAAGTTTTCATGTTTTGAAGTGCTGATGAGTTGATGAGCTCCTACTTGTTAGAGAAATAAACTCTGTTGTAAGGGAAACGCCGTGTATGGCTTGTGAAATCTTGTTGGAGAATCTTGAGAAATTGGGTGACCTTTACTGGGGAATGATAAACTGGAAGTTTTGTTTCGCCGGGGATGTTAGAGAGCTTGACATCATTAGGTTGCACACTGTGGGGAATTTTATAGTCTAAAGATATTATCCTATTTCTTAAAGACATTAGTGATTGTCTTTCTATTTTTGTTCATTTGTAAACAGTAGTTACGTTCAAATGCATATGTTCAAATATAAATCATTGGACATTTTTGTAAACAAAACACATAAATAAATGAAAACAGATAGTTTTGCACGTTCAAAGGGGTATCTTTGTATTAGCTTGAATAAGTCTTTTTTGTACAATGAGACAAACATTCTAGTAAGGGAATATCGTCGTAAAAAATCAAAATTTGATACAAAGAAAAGATAGCTATGTGCAATAATCCTGTGGGGTTCCCATTCTGCTATAGCCTTCGTGTCTCTGAGCGTCTTGTCCACTTGCTGCCTTGTCCAAAGTTGATTGGATTGATTAGACCAACTGAGTTTGTCAGTCGAAACCAAATGTTATTTGTAAGGTGATCGAAACAGGACATAGTCATACGCTTTAATTCCCTAACTTTTGCTTGGACAACCCTTTCGGGTTTTTAGTTCACCAGGATACCCTTTTTTTTCCCAAGTCTCCCTTTCGGGTTTTTAACTTGTCGGGTGTACAGTTTTTTTTTTATCCCTAATTTTTGCCTGAACTTTTTTTTGTTCGTCGAGATGCCCTTGTTTTTCCTAGGTATGTCAACCTAGCAGGTCTCTTATGCATAATATCTCTTGACTATGTCCGCATTTACAGGGTGCTGCAGGTCGTTGCCATCCATAGTGGTTAAGATCATTGCTCCACCAGAGAATATGCTTTTGATCATAAACAACTCTTCGTATGTAGGAGTCCATTTGCCCCTAGGATCACCCTGTGGCAGTATGATGCGTTTGATCACCAGATCCCCGACTTGATACACTTGGCGTCTAACCTTTTTGTTGAAAGCCTTGATCATCCGTTTTTGATACGTTTGACCATGACAAACAGCAGTAAGCCTTTTCTCATCAATCAAGTTCAGTTGATCAAGTCGAGTTTGGATCCAATCTTCTTCATTCAACCCTGTATCCTTCATAATTCTAAGAGAGGGGATCTGGACCTCAATAGGCAAGACAACTTCCATGCCGTATGCTAGAGAGTAAGGTGTTACCCCGGTTGATGTGCGCGCCGTGGTACGGTAACCGTCGAGAGTGAATAGTAGCATCTCATGCCATTCCTTGTAGGTTACTGTCATTTTCTGTATGATCATCTTAATATTCTTATTTGCAACTTCGACAACGCCATTCATCTTTGGCCGGTAAGGGGAAGAATTATGGTGATGGATCTTGAATTGCACGCACAGTGCGGTGATCATAGTACTGTTGAGATTCGTACCATTTTTTGTGATGACCCTCTCTGGGATACCGTACCGACAGATGAGATTCTGATTGATGAACTGGGCGACAACATTCTTGGTAACGGAAGCGAAAGAAGCCGCCTCGACCCACTTTATGAAATAGCCAATGGCCACCAAGATGAAGCGGTGTCCATTAGAGGCTGTTGGCTTAATTTTCCCAATCATATCGATGCCCCACATAGCAAAGGGCCAAGGAGCCGTCAAGCCATTCAAAGGAACCGGAGGCACGTGCACCTTGTCAGCATATATCTGACACTTGTGGCAGGTTCGAGAGTGTTGATAGCAATCTGATTCCATGGTAGACGAGTAATAACCTGCCCGTAGGATTTTCTTAGACATCGTATGCCCGCTGGAATGGGTGCCAAAAGTGCCTTCATGTAGTCGTGGTTGCGTTTGTAGAGAATGCCATTACTAAGGAAGAACTTAGCAGAGAATCTCCTTAAGAACTTCTTATCATTGACTGAAGCTCCTTCTAGATACTCTTGAGCCTCGAGATACCTCTTGACTTCGTGGAACCAAGGCCAGTCCACTACTTCTTCCGTATTAATCTCGTGACAGTGAGCTGGTTCATCCATTCATTCAATGGTGATCTGGGGAGCCTCATTATCCCATTTAAGTTTAAACATGGATGACATTGTGGCTAGCGCATCCACTAGTTGATTTTATTCTCGTGGGAAATGCTCGATGGTAATATTCTCGAAATATGGGATTAATGTCAACACATGTTATTTGTAGGGGATAAGGTTAGGGTGTTTAGTGTCCCATCCTCCTTTGATCTGGATGATGACTAAGGCTGAATCTCCGAATACACTTAAGGACTTGATCCCCAAATCTATGGCAGCTTTGAGGCCAAAAATACACGCTTCATATTCTTCCATGTTATTTGTACAGTTAAAGCAGAGTCTTGCAGTGAAGGGAGTGTGACATCCTTCAAGGGATATGAGTACAACACCTATACCCTTGCTGAGTGCGTTGGACGCCCCATCAAAAACCAAGGTCCATCGGGATCCTTGTTCAGGTCCGTCATATGGTCTGAATTCTTCACAGCTGTTTACCATCATGATGTCTTCATCTGGGAATTCGAACCTCATGGACTGGTAGTCATCCACAGTTTGATGAGCAAGGTGATCAGCTAGTACAATGCCCTTTATTTCTTTTTTGGTAGTATACTGAATGTCATATTCCTTCAGGATCATCTGCCATCTTACTATTCTCCCAAAGAGGGCAGGTTTCTCGAATATGTATTTTATTGGATCCAACTTGGATATTAATAAGGTAGTATGGGTCAGCATATACTGTCTTAGCCGGTGACCAGCCCATGCCAGAGCGCAGTAAGTTTTCTCGAGCAGTGAATATCTTGTTTCACAGTCGGTAAACTTTTTTCTGAGGTAATAAATAACATTCCCTTTTCGGCCAGACTCGTCATGCTGCCCCAGCACACACCCCATTGAATTTTCCAAAACAGTTAGATACATGATCAAGGGTCTTCCCTCGACTGGTGGCATTAAAACATGAGGCTCTTGTAGGTACTCTTTGATCTTGTCGAAAGCAGTTTGGCATTCATCATTCCATTTGACTACTTGATCTTTCTTCAATAATTTGAAGATTGGTTCACAAGTAGCGGTCAAGTGACAAATGAATCAGGCAATGTAGTTTAGCCGTACTAAGAATCCTCTGACTTCCTTCTCAGTACGAGGAGTAGGAATTTCTTGTATTACTTTCACCTTGGCAGGATCCACTTTGATACCCTTACCGCTGACAACGAAGCCTAGGAGTTTATCGGACCTCACCCCAAATGTGCATTTATTCGGGTTTAACCTCATCTTGTATTTCTTTAACCTCTCAAACAGTTTCTGTAAATGGTCAAGATGTTCTTCTTCAGTTTGAGATCTGGCTATCATGTCGTCCACATAGACCTCAATTTCGTGATGTATCATGTCGTGAAATAGAGCTACCATGGCACGCTGATAGGTTTCCCCAGCGTTCTTCAACCCATATGGCATAACCTTGTAACAGATGTGCCCCATTGTGTGACAAAGGTTGTTTTCTCCATGTCCTCAGGCGCCATTTTGATTTGGTTGTATCCTGAGAAACCTTCCATGAAGGAAAACACCTTATGTTTTGTTGTATTGTCAACCATAATATCGATGTAGGGAAGTGGGAAATCATCCTTAGGGCTTTCCATATTCAAATCTCGATAGTCCATGCACATTCTCACTTTGCCGTCCTTTTTAGGCACGAGACAACATTGGCGACCCATTTCAGACAGGAGGTGACAGACAAGAATCCGACGTTGAATTGTTTCATGACTTCGGCCTTGATCTTCTCTGACATGTCTGGTCGCATGCGACACACCTTTTGCTTTACCAGAGTGCAGTCTTCTTTTGTTGGTAGACGATGGACCACGATATCAGCATCCAATCCTGGCATGTCTTCGTACGACAAGGAAAATACCTCGACATAATCATGTAGCAACTGAGTTAGACGCTTCTTGACACTGGATTCCAGATTGGCACCCACCTTAACTTCTTTCTTGTCATCTTCGGTACCTAGGTTAACTGTGTGCACTGGTTCTTCGTGGGGCTGTATGGTCCTTTCTTCTTGTTGTAGTAACATGGCTAGTTCCCTTGGTACTTCACAATCTTCCTCACCTTCGTCTTCGGCTTGGTAGATTATATTTTCAGAGTCACAAAAGGCCATAGCAGAATTGTTACCCATGGGATCCCGAATGGATGTAGATCTGCATTTTGAATGTGAGTGTGTGTAAGAGTATAGTTATCTTTGAAAGAAATAAAAATGTAAAAAAGAAAGAAAAAGAGCACAAAGTTTGTATGCAAAAACGTCCATGATTCATTGATGACATATGAAAATGAGGTAACAACCCTTATAAATGGACCGTTGTGCCTCGGGTAAGACACAAGGTTTTAAAAGTCTGAATTATTTAATTATTACAGGTCCGACAAAATTTAAAGACAATTACTGTGGGATAAAAGTAATTGGGACAAAATCTTTAGCTTCCCAGTTGTCGAGTCCTCCATTGACAGTTGGGAAAACCCATTCCTCCAGGTCATAGCTGTCCTCATCATCCTTCATTGTGTTGACTCCGTGGTTGCTGATCTTCAAGGGTGGTCCCTCGGTACGAGCATGGCGTACAACTTTCTGGGCTCCTGAAGTGAAACCCAAACCAAATTTTTCAGACTTATATGGGATATCCAGGAGCTGGCCCCAAATAGTACACCCACCTTCTTCGATCATTAACTTGGCATCTTTTAACGAAGACATCTTTAGCGGAGGTCTTGTAATCTTTGGGATTTGGGAAACATCCTTGGTTACTGCCACGGTTTGTGGGACTTCCTCGAAATGCTGAAACGAAGTTTCAATGAATTCACCATCCAATTCCATGTATCTGAAGGAGTTCAAGTGAATGACCATATATTCCTCTTCTCCATGGACAGTAATGATTTTCCCCTTGGTTGGATATTTCAGCATTTGATGTAATGTAGAGGTAACGACACCGGCATTGTGAATCCAGGGTCGGCCTAATAAGAAGGAGTAGGAAGGGCGAATGTCCATCGCGTAAAAAGTTGAATCAAAAGTTTGGGTTCCAACTTTTATGGGGATGTCCACCTCCCCATGCACCATTCTCTTTAAACCGTCGAAGGCCCTTACCACTATATTGCTGGGTTTTAAGGTCAAACCTTCACAGTCGAGTCTATCAAGAGCCTTCATAGGCAGCATATTCAAAGACGAACCGGTATCAACTAAGACATGGGCCAAAGTTGTGCCCCTGCATTCGACAGAGACATGCAATTCCTCGTTGTGCTTCCTCCCTCTAGGTGTCAAGTCAGCATCAGAAAAGCCTAAACCATTATTTACGGTCAAGTTGGCCACATAGTCTTGGAACTGATCAGTAGAGGTTTCTTGTGGTACATGGGCAGTTTTAAGAAATTTCACCAAGGCCTTCGCATGAGCCTCAGAGCACAACAATAAAGCCAGCATGGAAATCTTTGATGGAGTCTGCCCTAGCTGTTCGACTACGTTGTAGTCGCTTCTCTTTATAATTTTCAGAATTTCTTCCATCTCCTTTTGGGAAGCCTCAGGGATAGATACTGATTGCGCATTTATCCAGACAGGCTCAACCATAATGAATTTTCCCCGAGTCTCGGTCGACTCAATGGTAGGAGTGTCTGTAGGGGTAACCATAGGGATTGTAGTAGTAGTAGTAGTGTCAACAGGAATAGGAACAAGGATGATCACATAACCAGTAACAGTCTTTGGAAGAGCAATTTTCGGGGAGAATACTCTTCCACTTTGGGTTATATTGTTGGTTCCTATAATGTTGCTGATGTCTGGGTCAACCTTCTCAAAAATTGAGTCTTCAACAGCCGGCCAATCCTGCTTGACACCGTGATAGTAGACGTCGCCCCCATAGTTCCATGGGACAGTTTTATCTGATGAGTACGGGATTGGTCCAAGCATAATAATTATCAGTGGAGATACTTTAGGAACTGATGTAATCCTAACAGGTCTTTTGGTGGAGACCCTGGAAGGATTGGAGGAAATGGTTACTATTGAAACATCATTGTAATAAATGGTTGGAACGAGAATCTTTTCAAACAAAATCTCTTTGTCATCCATTAGGCGTTGAACACCTTCTTTCAATAAATGACAGCCAGTTGGTAGGAATAAGCAGAGGTGGCAGCTTTCGTCACAACCTGGAAATAAACCGGCCCTTAATAAATTCTTCTTGACAGTCAAGAGAGGAGTAACAAGCTCGTCAACAGCAGTAACAAACATATCATCTTCAACATCGTTAACATCACGACCATGCTTGGGCATAGGAGCGGTGATAACATTCGGGATTTCAGGAGCATCAAATTCAATTTATTTGGCTTCAAGAAGGTCTTGTACCTTATTTTTCACAGCCTAATAGTTGTTAGTATCATTGACTGGACTTTCTGAATGGTATGCAAAACGAGCATTAGGAAGGTAATGAGGAGAGGTTGTGTTAGGATTCTTCGGAGCTTCTTTCAAAGTTACCAGATTAGATCTCAACAAATGTGGCGGTACTTGAGATAATATCATATTAATCCAGGTAAATTGTCTTACTAGTCTTTCTGTTATAGGTTGGTTGCTTCTTTGTTGAGTGGGTGCAGACTTTGCGATCATGATAGCCCCCACCATTGGACGATGTTCAGTTCTATCTTGATTTCTTTGAGGGTATACAACACCAACTTATTTCTTCCCAATAAATGGCTTTCTTATAGCAGCGGAGGATGCGTCTTTTTGAATCTTCCCACTCTTAATCCCAGCTTCCACTCTTTCTCCGGTTATGATTAATTTAGTAAAGCCTGCTGAGGAACTTCCAATTAAGTGATTTAAGAAAGGACCGGACAGGGTACCCAGAAACATGTCTACTAGTTCTCTTTCAGAAAGGGGAGGCTGGACCCTTCCTGCTAAGTCCCTCCATTTCTGAGTGTAGTCTTTGAAACCTTCACTTGAAACCATAGCCATGCTCTGGAGTTGAGTACGGGTGGGAGCAAGATCTGCATTGTACTGATACTGTTTATAAAAGGCAGTGGCAAGGTCTTCCCAATTATGGATATTGGCCCTTTCCAGTTGATAGAACCAATCTAGCTGAGTCCCGGATAGACTGTCTTGAAAGAAGTGGACCCACTAATCTCTGTCAGTAGTGTGAGACTGTATCTTCCTCACATAAGATCAGAGATGCATCTTGGGACACGAAACCCCGTCGTATTTAGCGAACACTGGTGCCTTGAATTTTGATGGAATAACAATCCCAGATACCAAACCCAGCTCTTCAAAGTCCAGCCCGGGCACTTTCTGAATTTCCATTGCACTTAGACGCTCTTCCAAATGTTTGTATTTGTCGTCGGCCGGGGGATACTGCTCTTCAGAGTAGTCCTCCTCTTCTTCCTCTTCAGATTCTGGCTAGGTAACCGCTTCCTTGCCTTTCACTTCTTGATTATCCTTTTCACTAGATGACGTTGCAAAGTCTAGGGTCTGTCTGGCTTGTCCTTGGAATCTTCTTCCCATATTCAGAACTCCGGTTATTTTCTTTGCTTTCTTCTTCTTTTCTTTAACCAGCAAAGTCTTCAAATCCTCTTGTCCTTTGGATAGAGTCAAGAACATTTGTTGAAACTGAGCATTCTGTGCCTGGAGGTCTTTTACTGTCTGCTCGAGATCCATCTCACTGAAATAAACAGTAGAAAGATGAGGAGACTTGTTGTAAGAAACCTGCTTATGTTATGATGAATAGTAAATTCATATGCAATGATTTCAAGGAAATTAGAGATTTAAATTTGCTTTAGACCAAAAAGGAGCACACGTTATATTAATAAATTAAAGTTTGAGTACATCATGCCTCTTTTAGGCTTACAAAGAAATACAAAAACTCTAAGATAAAAAAGTTATACACATCCTCTTTGGTGTAATGTAGGCGTTCAGGATCCGCTCCTCATGAAGTTGCTTAGCGAGTTCCAAAACCTTCTTCTCGCTGGCGTAGAATTGGGCCTCGAATGTGTATCGCTCCCCCTTAAGCTGTATCCAATCCGTTTGTAAGTCTTCGAGAGAGGTGGGCATGTCAGGATGAAGGATAGTGTATGGGACATCTCTTTCCACAACAGGCTCTATGATTATTGGGAGAATGGAGGGGTAAGGCATTATAAGACTTTGAGAACGAGCTCGTACCCACTTGAGGTAAGGCTCAAGAGGGATGGAATTCTTATGCCCTAATGTCTTGCTATCTACATTGTTTAACATCCTCCAAGCTTGGATAAATCTATGACGATGACCTTAATCATCGTTCTCGTAGTCAAATACCAAACCTTGAATGAGCATCTCATGTGGGCCATCCCTTTGGGCGTAACCAAAATGTTTTAAGGATAAACAGGGGTTGTAGGTGATACCTTCCCTAATGCCAAGTAAGGGGACATTAGGGAATTCTCTATAACGGTCGACAATAGTAACATTCTCTATAGATCGGGAACACCAATGAATGTCTGAATGTTTGAGTGTCATCAACCTATGTGACCACCTTGAACCTTGCTCGTTTTTCAATACAGACTGGGGAAGATGCGAAATAAACCATCTTGCCAAAAGAGGAGTACAACACATAAGGATACCTCTTTTCCTCATAGTACGAGTGTGAAAGGAATGTAGGATGTCCCCTAGCAAAGTAGGCACCGGGTTACGAGACATGAAGATTTTAACGGTGTTCACATCTATGAGTTGGTCAGGATTTCGAAACAAAACCATCCCATAGATGAGGAGAGCCACAATTTCCTCAAAAGCTTGCAAATCCAAAGAGTTCCAAAGGTTTTGGGCTTTCTCAAACAAGAACTTTGCTAGGAAACCTTTGACACCACTCATTGTTTCCCAATTAGTTGTGATATCAGATGGTTGCAAGTGTAAAACTTGAGCAATCTCTTCTGGCTTTGGTTATCTTTCCATACCGTTGAAAGGTAGTTGATTGAGAATGGGAATCCTCAAGAGTTGGAAGAATTCTTCCAAAGTTGGCACAAGTTGGTAATCGGGGAAGGTGAAGCAATGGTGTAGAGGATCAAAGAACTGGAAGAGCACCTTTAACATATCCTCATCAGTGTTGGAGATCACCAAGTTTAGTAGGCGACCATGTCTTTTGGTGAATGGAGAATTTTCAGGAATCCTTGATGCTAGCTCTTTAAGTTGAGGAGGGGTCCTTACAATATTGACTTGAATGGTTTTCATGCGAACAGAATCCATATCCTACAAAATGGAACAAAGATAAATCCCAAGATCCTTGAAATGGTTAGTGAGTATGAGTATGATGTTATGATGTTTATGATGTTATGTACAAGTAAATATATACAAACAAAGCAAACAATTCCTTAGTTTTAGGATTGCATGGAGTCTTATAGGTAAGTACCCTCTTGAAGTTTAGTTGGCTCAAACCTGTCCTAACAATAGTAACCGGGTTCTAAGGAGCTCAATATCACCAGTTTGTTTCTTTGGGCATTGTTTCAGCACAAGCCTCTTTAATTGCGACCGAAATATCCCAAAAAACCAAACCTCAATGAGTGTAGTATCGAGTATCTACCAACTTCGGACTAAACCAAAGCCGATCATCTCACTACGTCCTAAAGGCCAAGTTGGTCAAGTAAAGGTTTTAAAAGTTCATTAGTGCTTCATGACATCACTCAGCAGCCCCGTATTCTCCTTGACTACTCAAGGGCTACCGATACCCATAAATATATCACACTAACATAGTTATTGCTTAGACCATGTCGGTATACCCCGCACAGTTTCCACAACGTATTGCTACTTACCTATAAGGTATCCCAAATCCGGGTAGAAGATTCAAACCCAAACAACGAACCAAAAAGTAAAGCATACAAGTCAAATAATGAAAGCAAGTAAATATGATCTAACCCAAAGGTAACCCCACTTTAAAAGAATTTTCCCCAGCAAAGTCGCCAGTTCTGTGATACGGTGGGAGAACTGACTTGGGTGTTTTGCGTTTAATCGCAAATGTTGTGGTTTAGCAAGAGTCGCCACCGACTTTTCTTTTATCCAAAAAGGAAAGGTGAAAAAGCACAGGAAAGACCTTTGAGATTATTTCTTGAGTTCGGGGGGTAGATTATGAAAAGGGAATGTGTTAGCACCCTTTTCATCCATGGTTTTCCATGGGCTCTTAGTTACTTGCTAGATCAGTTGCTTTTGTTTGAAAATGTGCTTTGTGTGGTTTTTGAAAGTATTTTGTAAAGAGGCCTTTATCTAGTAAAACTTTGTAATGATTCTCGTTCGTAAGAATGTATACAAAGGTGTTGATCTTTTGAAAATGTTTTAATGTTTTTAAAGATGTTTTGGAAGTGTTGGTGTTTGTTTTGAAAATAGCAAGGATGTTTTTGTTTTGAAATGGAGCAAGTAACTAGGAACATTCTACCTACTCAAAAGTCTTTCATGTTCATTTCCTTTTTCCTTTGATATTGTTGTCTTACCATTGATTTGGTAAGTAACCCTATCTTTGGATGTAAAAGGGACGGGCGCGGGTCATCGTATAACCATGATTAGCAATGTTGCAAGGTATCTTAGCATCTTCTTTAGGGACTAAGATCATTTTTGTAAGGCAACTATGATAGCGTCATTGAGGGACTATGATCTTGTATTTTGCTTGTTTTTGCTAAGATACCTCACATGCGCAATATGGCCATGTTTGTAAGGCAACCAAGTGGATTTACCCTAGGGGAATATTACAAGGATTTAAATCTAAATAAATATTACAACCATATTGAAATTTGAATAAATGTACAAAATGAACAAATAAAATACAAGGATGTAAATGTGAAAAGAAATATGATCTTTGTTTATTTTTTTATGAAAAAGGTTTTTTTGACCTAATTAAATAAAATAAAATAATTAACTAAAAAAGAAAATTAAGGTTAAGTTAGTAAAAATAATTAATTTAAGGAAAAGTTTTTTTTAGGGTTTTTGTGTGAATTTAATTAAACTAGTAATTAAAAATAATTAAATAAAAATCCTAAGTTCTAAATTAATTTTAAATAAAAAGAAAGTAAAATAATAATTAAGCCTAAGTTTAAATATTAATTATTTAAGAAGGAAAAAAAAGAAATTAATTATTAAGAAAAATGTTTTTAATCTTTTTTATGTTTCATAAAGGAAAATAAAAATGTATAAGTATTTTTTTTTAAACATGCAAATAAATAAAAAATATATTTTTGGATTTTTTTTATTAATAAAAATAATAATGATAATGATAATATTAATGATAATATAAATAAAAGATAAAAAAAACAAAAATAAAATAAAATAATAAATAAAGTTTGAGGGGGTTAATAAGTGAAACAAGGAGTATTGTAAGAAAAAAAATCAAGCCCAAACGGCTGGCCCAAACGCTGCAAAAAAGTGTCAAAAATGTGAGAAAATGTAAAAAAAAACACAAAAGGTCACGCTGGGGCTTATACCGAGGACCTCATGGTGACAGGCGCGCGCTTTAACCACTGGGGTGGTGATACATTCGTTAACTTGTGTCAAACCATAAATATATAACACAAATCTTGCCCTAAATATACTTCATCTTCAACATCCAGCCAGAAGTCCTGCAACTTGTTCATTTCTCAACCATTTGGAAAAATGTAAACATGAAAGTTGCTCCATTTTTTCATACGAATCCAATCATATAAATATCATGAACTATAAATCAAAGATGAATGAGAATTTTTGAAAGCACCAAATTCTAACCTAATTATTTTCAGAGATTCAATCCTAAAATTCTCTTAGCTCAATCAATATAAATGAAATCTATGGACATGTACAACTTCAGGGCAATGATGTCTACATTTTATCTTCACAAATGCAAGCCTAACAATGCCTAAGTAATGAGATAGAAGTTCAAGAAAAATACCTCAAAACTGGAAATCGTGAAATGCAAATGAGCTTGATTCAAGGTGCTACAATGACCAGGTTAGCTTCCTCAAGTTCCCAGGAAGCTAATGCAATGGTTTGCTTGGGCAATGGATGGCTGGAATGGCTTGGAGAAGTCAATGTGCAATGCTCTGTTTTTGGTTATGGAGGATATGGTAAATGATGTTACAGTAATCAAACAGGGACAAGGATAGGTTACACTTGATGTAAGGAAGCTTTAGAAACTAAAAGGCCAAGAAAAGCACGAGGGAGAAATGAGTTTGGTGTTCAAGGTCAGAAATTATGCAACAATGGAGTTTTTGGGCAATTTATGATTTGAGAGAGTTTTGGTGTGTTTCAGGGTGCTTCAGCTCGTCCTTTAGCTCACAAATAGTGCCTCTATTTATAAGCAACAAGTATGGAGGCTTGTATCTGATCAGAATTCAAAATCACATGTTTAAGCTCAACATGTGATTTTTTGAGAAATCAAGTTTCAATGTCTTGTGTACATGCCAAGATAGAGTGGTTATACTTTAAACACAATTGCTTCTGACTTTATAGATGGAGTGTGATCAGAGGGAACAAGTTAGAGGCTCGAGAATTGACTTTGCACAAAAAGCTTGCTTTTCTAAAATGGAAGTGTTCACTTTGTGCCATTAATGGAAATGTGGATTGGATAAAGCTTAAACAACTTGGATTAAAGTTCAAAAGTTTGTGTAATACATTAATGATGGATAGATACACAAGTTAGAAGGCCTGCAAAGCAAGATTATGCAGCCTAACATTAAATAACCTTCTGAGAATCCCTCCACAACTTAAGGAGCTAGTTTCAAGGATTCCTGAGAACTCTCCATTCACAGAGAGACATGGTTGTCTACTCAACTTTGTCACCTCCAACACAGATGAGGATATGATGAAGGTGCTCTTTCAGTTCTTTGATCCTTTGCACCATTGCTTCACATTTCCCGACTATCAACTTGTGCCTACTTTGGAGGAATTCTCCCAACTCTTGAGGATTCCCATTCTCAATCAACTACCTTTCAACAGTACGGAAAGAGATCCAAAGCCAGAAGAGATTTATCAAGCTTTACACTTGCACTCATCTTATATCACAACTCATTGGGAAACAAGGAGTGGTGTCAAAGGCTTCCTAGCAAAGTTTCTGTTTGAGAAAGCCCAAAGCTGTTGGAATTCCTTAGACTTGCAAGCCTTTGAGGAAATTGTGGCTCTCCTCATCTATGGGATGGTTTTGTTTCCAAACCCTGACCAACTCATAGATGTGAACGCCGTCAAAATCTTCATATCACGTAACCCAATGCCTATATTGCTAGGGGATATCCTACACTCTTTTCACACTCGCACAATGAGGAAAAGAGGTGTTCTTATGTGTTGCACTCCTATCTTGGCAAGATGGTTTATTTCTCATCTTCCCCAATCTGTATTAAAGAATGAACAAGGTTCAAGGTGGTCAACAAAGGTTGATGACGCTCAAACATTCAGACATTCATTGGTGCTCCCGTTCCAAAGAGAATGTTATCATTGTCGATCGTTATGGAGAATCTCCTAATGTCCCTTTACTTGGCATTAGGGGAGGAATCACCTACAACCCTTGTTTAGCCTTAAGACAGTTTGGTTACACCCGAAGGGATGGCCCGCACGAGATGTTGATTCAAGGTTTGGTATTCGACTACGACAACGGCAATCAAGGTCTTCACCAGAGATTTATCCGAGCGTGGAGGATGTTAAACAAGGTGGATAGCAAGACTTTGGGACACAAGAATTCCATCCATCTTGAGCCTTACCTCAAATGGGTACGAACTCGCGCTCAGAGTCTTATGATGCCTTACCCCTCCATTCTCCCGGTAATTATCAAGTCTGTTAAGGAAGGAGATGTTCCATACATTATCCTACATCCTGACATGCCCACATCTCTTGAAGACCTCCAAAGGGATTGGATACAACTCAAAGGAGAGCGAGATACTTTCGAAACCCAATTCTACGCAAGTGAGAAGAAGGTTTTAGAGCTCACTAGACTACTTCATGAGGAGCAGACTCTGAATGCCTACATTGCACCAAAGAGGATCTGCACTACTTTTTTATCTTAGAGTTTTGTATTATTTTGTCCAAGGGGCATTGATGTACTCAAACTTTATCTTATTAATATAACGTGTGTTTTCTTTTTGTCTAAAATAAACTTGAATCTTTGAAATCCTTGAAAACATTGCATATGCACATACCATTCATCATAACATAAGCATGTTTTTGCAACAAGTCTCCTCATCTCTCTACTGTTTATTTCAGCAAGATGGATATCGAGCAAACAGTGAAAGATCTCCAAGCCTAGAATACGCAGTTTCAATAGTTGCTCATGACCCTAGCCAAAGGGCAAGAAGAGTTGAAGACTCTGCTGGCTGAAGAGAGGAAAAAGAAAATAAAGAAGGTAACTAGAGTCTTAAACATGGGAAGAAGATTTCATGGGCAGACAAGAAGGACTTTGGACTTTGCAATAACATCTGGTGAAGGAGAGGGGAAAGGCAAGGAAACAGTTGTCCAGTCAGAATCGGAAGAAGAGGAAGACTACTCTGAGGAACAATATCCCCCAGCTGATGACAAGTACAGACATCTCAAAGAGCGTTTGAGTGCGATGGAAATACAAAAGGTGTCGGGCTTAGACTTTGAGGAATTGGGACCAGTGTCGGGGATTGTGATTCCTCCGAAATTCAAAGTGCCTATATTTTCAAAATATGATGGAGTGTCATGCCCTAAAATGCATCTCCGGTCATATGTGAGAAAAATCCAACCCCACACCGCTGATAAAGACTTATGGGTGCACTTTTTCCAAGACAGTCTGTCTAAAACACCACTCGACTGGTTTTACCAACTAGAAAGAGCCAACGTCCATAATTGGGAAGATCTTGCCGCGACTTTCTACAAGAAATATCAATACAATGCTAATTTGGCGCCCAGCCGTACTCAACGCCAGAGTATGGCCATGGCTTCCAATGAAGGTTTCAAGGATTACGCACAAAAATGGAGAGATTTGGCTGGAAGAGTTCAACCCCCTCTTTCTGAAAGGGAATTGGTGGAAATGTTCTTAGGCACCTTATTTGGTCCCTTCTTCAATCATTTAATCGAAAGTTCATCTGCAGGCTTTACTGAATTAATATTGACCGAGAGAGGGTGGAAGCTGGCATAAAAAGTGGAAAGATTCAGAAAGATTCATCTTATTCTATAACTGTAAGGAAGCCTTTCATCGGGAAGAAAGAGGTGGCTGCCGTATATCCGCAAAGAAACCAAGATAGAGCCGAACACCGACCAATGGTGGGGGATGTTATGATTCCAAAGCCTACGTCTGATCAACAAAGAAGTAATCAACCAAGGGTGGAAAGGCCAGTCAGGAAATTCAACAGAATTAACATGACTCTGTCTCAAGTATTACCACATCTTCTAATATCCAACTTGGCAACCTTGAAAGAAGCTATGAAAAACCCCAATACAACATCCCCTCATTATCATCCCAATGTTTGTTGCGCATATCACTCTGAAAGTCCTGGTCACGATACTAATAATTGTTGGGCCTTGAAAAACAAAATACAAGACCTCATTGAAGCAAAAGAAATTGAGTTTGATGCACCCGAGAAGCCAAATGTCATTTCTGCTCCTATGCCCAGACATGGTCACAATACCAATGTTATTGAAGAAGATTTGTTTGTTACCACAATTAATGAACTCATGACTCCACTTCCAACCATTAAGATAAACTTGTTGAAATCCGGTGTGTTCCCTGGCTGTAATGAAGTTTGTCATCTCTGCTCGTCCTCACCAACTAATTTCCCTTTGTTGAAAGCATGCATTCAACGCCTAATAGATAACAAAGAGATTTTGTTTGAAAGTACTCATGTTTCACCTATTCCCGTTGAAGATGTTTCAGTCATTACCATTTCCGCCAATTCTTCCAGGGTCTCCACCAAAAGACCCGTTAGAATTACATCAATTCTAAAATCAACTCCTCTAATAATCACAATGCCTGGGCCAGCCCCATATAAATCAGACAAGACCGTGCCGTGGAATTACGGAGGGGACATTTACTACCATGGCATCAAACAAGACCGGCCGGCCGCCGAAGAGATAAATTCCGAAGAAGAAGATTCTGACATCAGCAATATTATCGGAACTAGCAAAATTACCCGAAGTGGTAGGATATTTTCTCCATAAATCGCTCCACCAAAAACGGTTTCTGGACCCGTGATCATACCCGTGGCTTCTCCAAAGGTTACTTCCGTACCCATAATCATCTCTGCAAGTGCTCCTATTGACAAAGATGTTACAACTCCTGTTATCGTTCCTACCAACACTCCTACTGCAGAGACTCATGGAAAGAGTATTCAAGTGGAGCCTGTCTAGATGAAGGCTCAATCACTGACTATCCCCGAGGCTTCCAAGAAAGAAATGGAGGAGATCTTAAAAATTATAAAGAGGAGTGAGTATGATGTAGTTGAACAATTGGGGCAAACTCCCTCCAAAATCTCCATGCTGGCATTACTACTGTGTTCCGAGGCACGTGTGAAAGCCTTGGTGAAGTTCCTAAAAACAACCCATGTGCCTCAAGAGACGTCTGCTGATAAGTTCCAAGACTGCATAGCCAGCTTGACAGCGGATAATGGCCTAGGTTTCTCGGGTGCTGATCGAACACCAAGGGGAAGAAAGCACAATGAGGCATTACATGTCTCAGTGGAATGCAGGGGCACAACTCTGACCCATGTTTTGGTGGACACTAGCTCATCTTTGAATGTATTACCCAAAAAAGCTCTTGACAGACTTGACTGCGAGGGGCTAACGTTAAAGCCAAGAAACATAGTAGTAAGGGAATTTGATGGCTCGAAGAGAATGGTGCACGGGGAAGTGGATATCCCCATAAAGGTTGGGACTCAAACTTTCAATTCAACATTTTATGTAATGGATATCCGCCCTTCTTATTCCTACTTACTAGGCCGACCATGGATCCATAATGCTGGCGCTGTTACCTCTACATTGCACCAGATGCTGAAGTATCCGGTTCAAGGGAAGATTATCACTGTCCATGGAGAGGAAGAATACATGATCAACCATCTCAATTCCTTCAGATATGTGGAATTGGACGGAGAATTCATTGAAACTCCATTTCAACACTTCGAAGAAGTCCCCCAAGAGGTGGAAGTGAATAAGACTGTGTCCCAGATTCCCAAGATTGCAAGACCTCCACTCCGGATGTCATCGCTGAAGGATGCTAAAGCAGTAGTAGAAGAAGGAGGATGCACTATCTGGGGACAACTTCCAGATATCCCGTATAAGTCTGACAAGTTTGGCTTGGGTTTCACTTCAAGTTCTCAAAAGATGTACGTTGTGCCCGTGCTGGAGGGCCACCCTTGAAGATTAGCAACCGTGAGATCAACGCGGTAGAAGATGGTGAAGATGATTGCAACCTGGAAGATTGGATCTTTCCGACTTTCAATGGAAGGCTCAGCAATTGGGAGGCTAGAGACCTAATCCCAATCACTTTCATCCCTCAGTAATTTATCTTTACATTTTGTTGGATCTGTAATATTCAAAACAATTCGCACTCTTAAAACCTCGTGTCTTACCTGAGGCACAATGGTCCATTTGTAAGGGTTATTATTCCATCTTCATATGACATCAATGAATCATGGACGTTTTCGCATTCAATCTTTTGTGCTCATTGTTTTTATTTTACATTTTATTTCAAAGATAGCTATACCCTTACACACACCCACACTCACAATGCAGGTATCCATCCATTCCGGATCCCATGGGTAACGATACTGATATGGCCTTTTGTGACTCTGAGAATATGATCTACCAAGCCGAAGACAAAGGTGAGGAAGATTGTGAAGTACCTGGGGAACTTTCCAGACTGCTACAACAAGAGGAAAGAACCATTCAACCTCACGAGGAACCCGTGGAGACAGTCAACCTGGGTACCGAGGAGGATAAAAAAGAGGTCAAGGTGGGTGCCAATCTGGAACCCAGTGTCAAGGATCGTCTGATTCAATTATTACACGATTATGTTGAAGTTTTTGCCTGGTCATATGAAGACATGCCAGGACTTGATACAGACATCATGGTACATCGTCTGCCTACAAGGGAAGATTGTCTGCCAATAAAGCAAAAGGTTCACCGCATGAGGCCCGATATGTCAGAAAAGATTAAAGAAGAGGTCATGAAGCAATTTAACACTGGATTCTTGGTTGTCACCTCCTATCCTCAATAGGTTTCCAACATTGTTCCGGTACCTAAAAAAGACGGCAAAGTGCGAATGTGTGTGGACTATCGAGATTTGAATTGGGCAAGCCCCAAGGATGACTTTCCACTCCCCCACATTGATATCCTAGTTGACAATACGGCACAAAACAAAGTTTTTTCCTTCATGGACAGATTCTCAGGTTACAACCAAATCAAAATGGCACCTAAGGACATATAGAAAACAACATTTGTCACACAGTGGGGCACATTCTGCTACAAGGTGATGCCATTCGGACTGAAGAATGCTGGGGCAACCTATTAGCGCGCCATGGTAGATTTATTTCACGACATGATACATCATGAAATAGAAGTCTACATGGACGATATGATATCCAGATCGCAAATAGAAGAAGAACACCTTGATCACTTACAAAAACTATTTGAGAGACCGAAGAAGTACAAGCTAAGGTTGAATCCAAACAAGTGCACATTCGGGGTACGGCCTGGTAAGATCCTAGGCTTTATTGTCAGCAACAAAGGTATTGAGGTCGATCCTGCCAAAGTTAAAGCAATACAAGAGATGCTTGCTCCTCGTACTGAGAAGGAAGTCAGAGGATTCTTGGGACGTTTAAACTATATCGCCATATTCATTTCTCACCTGACAGCTACTTGTGAGCCAATCTTCAAACTATTGAAGAAAGATCAAGTAGTCAAATGGAATGATGAATGCCAAGTTTCTTTTGATAAAATCAAAGAGTACTTACAAGAGCCTCCTGTGTTGATGCCACCAGTCGAGGGAAGACTGTTGATTATGTACCTGTCTGTTTTAGAAAATTCAATGGGGTGTGTATTGGGGCAGCATGACGAGTCTGGCCGAAAAGAGCACGTTATTTACTACCTGAGCAAAAAGTTTACCGACTGTGAAACCAGATATTCACTGCTCGAGAAAACTTGTTGCGCTCTGGCATGGGCTGCTCGCTGGCTAAGACAGTATATGTGGACTCATGCTACCTTGTTGATATCTAAAATGGATCCGATAAAATACATCTTCGAGAAGCCTGCCCTTTCTGGGAGAATAGCGAGATGGCAAATGATCCTGACAGAATATGACATACTGTATACTACCCAAAAAGCTATAAAGGGCAGTGTATTAGTTGATCACCTCGCTCACCAAGCTGTGGAAGACTACCAGTCTATGAAGTTCGATTTTCCGGATGAAGACATCATGGCATTAGACAACTGTGAAGAATTCAGGCCATATGACGGACCTGAACAAGGATCCCGATGGACCATATTCTTTGATGGAGCCTCCAATGCACTCGGCAATGGTATTGGTGTTGTACTCATATCTCCGGAAGGGTGTCATACTCCCTTTACTGCCAGACTTTGCTTCAATTATACAAACAACATGGCAGAATATGAAGCTTGCATCTTTGGTCTCAGAGCTGCCATAGACTTGGGGGTCAAATCCTTTGATGTATTTGGAGATTCAGCTTTGGTCATCAGTCAGATCAAAGGGGAATGGGACACCAAACACCCAAATCTCATTTGCCGGTACGGTATCCCCGAAAGGATCATCACTAACAATGGTACAAATCTAAACAACACTATGATCACCGCCTTGTGCGAGCAATTCAAGATTCAGCATCACAATTCTTCCCCCTATCAGCCAAAGATGAATGGTGCTGTCGAAGCTGCAAATAAGAACATTAAAAAGATCGTATAGAAAATGACAGTCACATACAAAGACTGGCATGGGATGTTACCATTCGCTCTCTACGGGTATCGTACCACAGCTCGCACATCAACCGAGGCAACACCCTATTATCTGGTGTACGGCATGGAAGTTGTCTTGCCTATCGAGGTTCAGATCCCCTCTCTGAGGATTATGAAGGATGCAGGGTTGAACGAAGACGATTGGATCTAGACTCGACTTGATCAGTTGAACTTAATTGATGAAAAGAGACTTACTGCTGTTTGCCATGTTCAAACATATCAGAAACAGATGATCAAGGCTTTCAACAAGAAAGTCAGGCACCATGTGTATCAAATTGGGGATCTAGTGATCAAACACATCATATTTCCACAAAGTGATCCCAGGGAAAATGGACTCCTACCTATGAAGGACCATTTGTAATAAATAAAAAATTCTCTGGTGGGGCAATGATCTTGACCACCATGGATGGCGACGACCTGCCACACCCTGCGAACGCGGACATAGTCAAAAGATACTACGCATAAGAGACCCGCTAGGTTGACATACCTAGGAAAAACAAGGGCATCCCGTCGAACCAAAAAAGTCCGGGCAAAAATTAGGGATAAAACAAAAAATTTATACACCCGCCAAGTTGAAAACCCGAAAGGGCGACTTGGGAAAAAAGGGGTTTCCCGGTGGATTGAAAACCCGAAAGGGCGGTCCGGGCAAAAGTTAGGGAATTAAAGCGTATGACTATGTCCCGTTGGATCACTTTACGGACAACCTTTGGCTTCCACTGACAAACTCATAGGTTCTGATCAATTCAATCATCTTCGGACAAGGCTACAAATAGACAAGACGCTCGGGGATACAAAGGCATTCTCTTACTAGAATGTTTGTCTCCTTGTACAAAAATACTTACTCAAAGTCAATACAAAGATATCTCTTTGAAAGTGCAAAAACTATCTATTTTTTCTTTACGCTTGCGTTTTGTTTACAAAATCGTCCAATGATTCATTGTTGAACATATGCATTTGAACATAATTACTATTTACAAGTAATCAAAGTGAAAAGGAGGCAATTACTGATAGGTTGAAAGGATAGGGAAATACCTCTAGACTTTTCCATATGTAATCCGCTGCAGTACGTCGTTTAAATCTCCAGCGGAACAGAGTCTCAATTTGTTAATCCCCAGTAGAAGTCGTCAATTTTCTCAGGATTCCCCAATAGGATTTTACAAGCAGTACATGGCATTTCTCTTACAACAGAGCTTATTTCTCTCGACAGAAATTCATCAACAGTTCGAATTCAAGACATGAAGACTTACATATCCTCAACAACAGTCAGGGATTTTTCCAACAGCAATACAGCAAATTAGCTCACATATGCATACATTGCATCCACATATCATAAACATGGATAAAGCAAATACATTACATCATACATTTCATGCAACATGACTTCGTATTTTAGCTAACATTTTACCCTTTTCAGGATAAGATTAACAGCTACCGTTAACAATATTCAACTTCAGATATGCTCTAAACACGGATGCCATCCTGATACTCATTCGAAGATAGTTTCAAATACGCTCCAAACAAGGGTGCCATCCTGATACTCATTCGAAGGTAACTTTCAGATACAATCTCAAATACACTCTAAACACGGATGCCATCCTGATATTCATTCGAAGACAACTTCAGATACAGTCTCAAATACGCTCCAAACACGGATGCCATTCTGATATTCATTCAAAGACAACTTTAGATACCGTTTCATATATGCTCCAGACACGGATGCCATTCTGATATTCATTCAAAGACAACTTCAGATACAGTTTCAGATACGCTCCAAACACGGATGCCATCCTGATACTCATTCAGACTCAACTTTCAGATACAGTTTCAGATACGCTCCAAACACGGATGCCATCCTGATACTCGTTCAAACTCAACTTTCAGATACAGTTTCAAATACGCTCCAGACATGGGAGCCATTCTGATATTCATTCTTACAGCTCACAAATTAAAAAACCAATAATCACTTTTGGATGGCATCTTTTAAGGCCATCTCCAACAACTATCCATTATTTCTCCGAATGGCAAATCTGCCAACCCTGTTATCCAGGATTTCATCTTGAAGTAACCCTACTATCCAGGTTCCTTCTCCCTTATCTCCAGACAACAGTTTACAACACTGAAAAGCCCAGATCCGACCAGATACAGTCAGTTTCACATTTCCTCAGTAGGTCGCTGTTCAATCTAGACCCTAACTAGGTATACATTCTACTTTCACTCCCTCAATCAAGAGTTAATTCCCCAATGAGTAATGGACAACTGAAGCTCCTAGATCTTACTTACCATGGCATAAATCAACATTCCTCGGCGGAGTCCTCCTCAACAGCAGGTACATGAATTCTCACCAAGGAATCTCTTATGCAAACGATCTTTTCTGGATGGCATCTTTAAGCCTATCTTCGATGATTCCCTGTCGCCTTCCAAATGGAATCTCTAAGCCCATTCCTGACATCACCAATCAGCATTACTTCATACAAGTGCAAATTTTCGGGCACTCTAGTATTCAATCATCTTCCACCTTCAGATCACGAAAGGCAGACCAGCCAATCTACATTCTCAGGTTTAAGATGATTGAACAGGGGAAGCTATTGTACCCTAAAATTTGCCCTCTCATTTCTCAAAGGATCAACCCAGGCCCTCAAGTCTTCTTCCATCCAATTTCAAGCCATGAATTACAAATTTTCCAAGAAAGCCATTCACAAGGGAAAAATGGTCATTTGCACACTAAAAAGTCAAACTTTGACTTTTGGATCAAAATCAAGCTTCAAGAATCATATTTCGTCAAGACACGTTGAAATATGAAGTTTGTTTCACAAAGAAATTCAAAAGTCAAAATTCTAAATACTTAGAGTTTTTTTCTAAGTGTTTAAGAAATAGGACAAGCTCAGAACTTTTGATCAGTTTATCACCATGATGCAAGCCGGTTCTGGAAGAACTTCTGGCACAAAAGTTATAAATTTCAATAAGATCTAAAAAATTGCAGAACAGAATTTCCCCTGGAAGTGCTGGAATTTCAAGTTATAAATGTTCAAAGACACGTCCATGAAAACTAAAGCATTCATCAAATTCTCGACATTTTTAAGACAGAGTTAGGTCAGAACTTCTGAGCCAGTTTTCATAAAAGTCCAGTCAGAGTTTGCAAGGGTAATTCCAAGAAGGTTACAAAGCATGCTACAAGATTCCTGGAAAGTCTGAGAGCTCCTTCAAAACATGCTGGAATAAGGAGGTACAAAGATCAGAAGTTGGATGTTTATTCTAAGTCACGCTGAAGCTGAACCTCTGACCCAGAATTAAACAATGATGCAAAATCTCACATTGCAGGATTTCTGGTTTGATCAATCTCATCATCATTTAATGCTCACAACCACTTATGGATATTTGTTCAAAGGATTTCTCCACGCGTGGCATAAAAGTACCTTTACTGTCTTGGAAAAGCAAACTCTTGTACAAAAGTGTGTTGGGCCCATGCGTTACTTTTGCTTTGGAAGTTACCTGTCTTTAATTCCTGCTTACAGTTCTAACTTAGGCGCTGCTAAGGCTACTAACCACCATACTTGTTTCAAACAGCAAGGCATCACCCTAGCATGTGATGGTTGCACTCTCCAAGCTACAAGATCTTTACCTATAAATTGAAAGCTATTGGCAACGATAAAAGGGTCGAAAATTTGAGAAAGAAAAAACCTTGAACCCCTGCAAAAAAATCCAAGAGTCCAAAAACTGCAAACACAAACTACAAAAAAAAACCTGTTAACTTTTGATTCCTTGCATTCAAACTTCACTTGTTCTCGAGTGTTTCTTGACTAAAAACCATCCACACAGTTTCTGACTCATATATTAGAAGCTACCCTAACTTCTGTATCCATACTGCAATACACTCTCCATCCATCTTCACCTCAAAGAAGTCAGAACATCACCCCTTGGCTGTTCCAGAAATTGAAAGCTTCCAACCGACTGGGTACGTGAAGAAGTTTCTCAGAACATCACCAGAGTTCAGGACCAACCTCCAGTTCACAAAATCTTTTCCAGCTGCAAGGTAATATTTTGCGGACTCTCATCATATTACTCAAGCATTGTCAGATTTTGCATGTTTAAAATACAATATAGATATTCTAGTTTTGATGATGTACATATTCTTAGATTTCATGCATTTGCCTGCCTAAGTAGAGGGAATTCCAGTTCAGAACTTCATGAAGAAATTAGGACTCAGAATTAGGATTAGCAAATTCCCGTTTGCTTCTGATCTGTATTGTTGATATCTTTTGCTTCTGAAACATTATGAAACTTGTCATAATTGTTATATACATAACTTTCGTTCTGTTAAGAAATGACTAAGTTACACATGTTCTGACTAGCATGGAGAGGGAGATGAAGTTCTGTCAGTAGCGTCAGAATTTCTGAAAACTTCTTTGTTCCCAGCGGATCCAGAACTTATGACTTTCCCTATTTCTGTTAATGTTGTTTCTGTTTGTGCAGTATGCCAGAGTCAACTTCTGACCTCTTCTTTTCAGCATTTGCGCTGATTCTGTCTTTCTTCTCCTTATTATTTTTTTTACCATCACTTTTATTTTATCATTAATCAAAAAACACCAAAAATATTTCATATTCACATATTATATTTTATTCCTTTTAACACAAAAAGATCAAAAATATTTTCTTAAACCAAACTTATCTCTTTTCTAAAATAAAACAAGTTCATTTCATATTTCCTTGTACATTCTTATCCATTCAATATGGTTGTAATAAGTAACTTAGGACTTAATTTTATTTGCAATCCCCATTTGTAAATGTGTACACTCGATCCCCCCAGTGATTGTAATAGTGTAGAATCTTTATTTTTGCACTTTTTATTGCTTTAATATGATATTAGTAATTAGGGTTTGTATGACAAGACATGAAATTGACAAATAGATCACCCTAATCCAAGAAAAAATCAAGCATGAAAATGACACACTTGCACACAAACACCCCTAGGGTTGCTCCACTTGGCTGCCTTGAACAAAAATGGCCATATTATGCATGTGAAGTATCTTAGCAAAACAAACAAATATAAGATCATAGTCCCTCGATGACGCTATCCAAAGTTTCCTTACAAAAAATGATCTTAGTCCCTCAAAAAATTCTAAGATACTTTACAACATTGCTAATCATGGTTATACGATGACCCACGCCCGTCCCTTTTACATCCAAAGATAGGGTTACTTACCAAATCAATGGTAAGACAATAATGTCAAAGGAAAAGAAAATGAACAAGAAAGACATTTTAGTAGGTAGATTACTTTTAGTTACTTGCTCCATTTTAAAACAAATATCCTTGCTATTTTCAAAATAAACACCTACACATTTTCAAACATCTTACAAACATTGAAAACATTTTCAAAAGATCAACATCTTTGTATACATTCTTACGAACGAGAATCATTACAAAGATTTACTAAACAATGGCCTCTTTTACAAAATACTTTCAAAAACCACACAAAGCACAATTTCAAACAAAAGCAAGTGATCTAGAAATTAACTAAGAGCCCATGGAAAACCATGGATGAAAAGGGTGCTAATACCTTCCCTTTTCATAATCTACCCGCCGAACTCAAGAAACAATCTCTAAAGGTCTTTCCTGGGCTTTTTCACCTTTCCTTTTGGATAAAAGAAAAATTGGTGGAGACTCTTGCTAACCGCAACATTTGCAATAAAACGCAAAACAATCAAGTCAGTTCTCCCACCGTATCATAATTGTGTTGATTGTTTTATCATTCTTTTAATTCTATATGGCTTTTGCATATCCGAGTTTACAATAACAAGATTCGTTTAGACGACTTTTTCGATCTAGACAAAAAAATCTTTCGCTCAACATTGTCTTTTAAAATAAATTTAAATTACCTATTTTTAAAGGTAAGTTTTACTTGGGGATCTGGTCACCCCCTATAGATAAGTCATTGTCGTCTAATACTAAAATGAGAGATTAAAAAGATGAAATTCAAGGCGAGAAAGGGAATTAAGACTTATTATCGAATTCCCTTATTTTTACCTGTTGATGAACTGTTTACCTGTTAAGTTTCAATCATATTATTATCTCAATGCGAATTAACATAACCACTACATTCATTCCTTGGTGTATAGTTCACTAATTTACACGATAATTCCTTTATTCCTTAGGCTAATTCAAATTAAATTAGGTGTTTTAAGCATAATAATTCATTAGCAACAACTTCTAGATTCCTATTCCTTGTTCATTACAAAGTTGAATAAATGACCTAGTTCAGATAATTAGACCAACAGTTAGAAATCTCTATTTATCTGGATCAGTTCATACGCCCATAAGAAAAAA
The DNA here is from genome assembly GCA_948472305.1 of Vicia faba. Lineage (NCBI taxonomy): Eukaryota > Viridiplantae > Streptophyta > Magnoliopsida > Fabales > Fabaceae > Vicia > Vicia faba. Next base: position 995,920,098 of record OX451736.1, read on the forward strand.
AGCATTAAACACAAGAATAATTTAAATAAGATAATAACATTAAAAGTACTCAACAAATCTCACACAACCATAAGATCCAACAGAGTAAAAACAAGGTTCATCTCAAGAAGCCCTAATCTAGAGAAACTTAGCTACTCGTTGATAAGATAACAAATACCATGAGTGGAGAAGTATTCATCATCAAAATCTATGGAATAATATGACTCCAATGTGCTTTAAAATCTATCCTTGAATGACCATTTCCATCACTTTTTTCTTGGAATTTTGAACCCTCGAAAAAATAGCCAAAATCTCCTTTAAATAGGCAAAAAAGCAGCATCATGCCACAATAGCTCAGTATCGCGCCGTGATGCACTCCTCATCGCACTGTGATAAAATGGATCACATGTGTGAGAAAACCAATGGAAAAATCACCCTTTCCCCTCCTTTTTCTTCATTTTTTTCACCTAGTCTTTGTATCTTGCTTGTATTGACTTTTTGCTCTACTCACATTTTAACATGGTTTTTGATCATTCTTCTTCCAAATTTACCCTAATTTCTTCCTAAAAATCACGTAATGATAATTATCATGAAAAACTCAAACTTGAATTGTTGCTTGTCCTAAAGTAACATGTTTGCACACTAAACATCTCATCAGAATTAAAATGATGACCCTTACCAGTTCTTGTCACCTCTAATTTGTTTGATCAACAATGTGTTTCTTGCTTTAATTCAATCAACTCATAAAAGTTCTTCTGACATACAAATACTCAACATGTCTATCATCTCATAATCATGCACTCAATTTGACATGGTAATCACTCAATCAACATGCAATATCATTTAATAATGAATTTGAATTTTTTTTAATTGAATCGATCAAAGTCATATTTAAACACACACTTTTGAGGTCTTTTCCGATTGTAACATGGCTTATGTCAGAGTAGGATTATTTAGGATAGAAGGCTTAAAACATTTGAGTTAAGTACCTAGTTTTCCTGATGTTATCAGATTCCTTTCATATCACTATTTTCTTGATCAATCGGTACTAGAGAACACATTTTGTTGGTCATATTTTTCTTTCTTTTTTTTCAAAACAATTTTTATTGACTTTATTATAACTTCTTGTTTTTCTTTTTTTTTGTGACTAATTTCTCTAGTACCCAAATCCCAAACTTATTCGTTGCTAAATTCCAAGAGTAACCCCAAACTTATTCTTTTGCATCAACAAGTAAATCAATTTTTTTACCTAACTCTAAAGAGGATGGAAAGAATTTACTTTTCAAGTCAAATGGCTATATAATGAAGTCTAAGTCACTGAAAGAATGGTTTAGACTCAAAATGGTTAAAAAACTAATATTATCATATTGAAACATGGTGGCTTAAAAGGGCTCACGGTTTTCAAAAACAATTGCCTCAATGTATATTTATTTTACCAATAGACTCAAATTAGAAATAATTCAAATTCTATAAAATAACTAATGTATGGATATTCTCATAAGACAAAAAAGTAAATAATGGAAGTATTTGGCTCAAATCATACTTGTTGACGTATCTGGATATTGAGTACAAGTAGTCGGTTTCCCCTTTCTTTATCAACCTTCAATCTGCAAGGGAGCTTCATATTTGATCCCTTTCATTCTTTTCTTTTTCTGGTATCTTTTTCTTTTCTTTTTCATGATGGCACCGGTATGGTAGTAAATTAAAAACTGAAAGAAATCATTGAAACAAACAAGTTCATTAATTAAACCAAAAAGAAGTATAAAGGGAATATATTTCATGAGAGTTAGGTAACACTCTTCCTTGGATCATATTCAAAAATGGAAATAATTGAAATAAACTAAAATAGAAAACTGAAAAATGATGGGTTAACTCATATTAAGCGTTTCTTTAAAGTCCTAAGCTTGACAATTTTCTTCTGTGTTATGGCGGCATATATGACACAAAAAACACATCATCATTCTTCTTTCTTTTGTTTGGTAGGACTCCCATGAACTTGAGATATTGATGACACAACTTTCCCATCTTCTTCAGCTTGATAATAACGAACAAGGAATAAATGGAATTCAATACTTTATATATTTCTTCTCTTTCATATTCCTTGTTGCTACAATACCTTTTAGGAACATTATTTAGTTGAAGATTTTCTTGTTGGATATCTACATCTAGACAAATTGTTGAGTTAAAAACTAGATAATCTTAGCTTGCAATTCCTCCTCTTTTCCCAAATATTTTTTTTGCCTTGATGTCTTCTATTCTTGATTCAATATTATCTGATGGCATGAATTCTTCTTCTTTTTTCTCTTTTTCAACTCCTATCTCATCGACCACGTGCCATTTAATTTTCACTTCTTTCTCAACTTCGTCATCCTTAAAATTGTTTAACATATTCACATCAGACTCTCAACTTGCTTTAACTACCAATGGTTCATATATCTTCCCCGTATAATTTTCAATATTCTTCAAGGATGCTCTTATGTTATTGTTATATTCTTCTATATATGCTCTTATGTTCTTGTTGGGTTCTTCTATGTTCTTGTAACTTGCTTCCCAGTTGCATTGAGCTGACCTAAATTCGTCCAAAGTCTCTTCTAGAAGGGATGATGTCCTTGGTCGTGTATCTCGAGGAGCTTCCTGGTTGAAATTTTGAATTTGATTATGACTATAGTTAAGAATTGAATGATCACCATGCCATAGGTTATCGGTGTTGGAGTTATAATTTGGATCTTGATACTGATATGTATAATGTGCTTCTTCAACATATGGTACACAATAATCATTAGCATGACCTCCAACCTAAAAATCACACCATTGGACTTTGACCAAATTAACATTTGGTTGAGCATGACTAAAGGCAACCAATTGCTTTGATAACGCTTCAGGTTGTGCTAACAGAGCAAGTTAAAGGTCAACTCCCTTATATATTTCTTCCTTTACCTAGCATTCACAATTAGAAGAAAAATACCTCAATAGCACTGAACTAGATAAAAACTAAATAAGAACATAAATCAGAAAAGTAGAATAAAATGATAAAAATGAAAATAACAAAAACAAAAATAATTAATAATAACTAAAAAATTAAAATTAAAATACTAACAATAAAAAAATTAAATTTCAAATAGAAAATAAGATATAATGCTAATTATTTACAATAACTCATTAATAAATAGAACTAAAACAAATTAAAATAAAAATGAAAGATAAACTAGCCAATAAATAAAATTCAAATTTAAACCTAAAAATACTACGCGCAACAATTTCTTGTTGAAATTACAATCTCCGACAATAAGAAGTAACAATAAAGAGATTATCTCCATGAGGATTGTAATTTAACAAGAAAATTATGTGTGAAATTTAGTAATTAAAGGGGGGGGGGGGGGGGTCGTTAGAAAATTGGTTCTAAGATGAAAGCTTAAAAAGATGATATTCAAGGAGAGAAAGGAGATTAGGACTTATTATCGAATCCCCTTATTTTATGTGTTGATGAATTGTGTACCTGTTACTTTCAATCATATAATTATCTCATTGCGAATTAACATAACCACTACACTCAATTCCTTGGTGTTTAGTTGACTAATTTACACCATAATTCATTAGGCCAATTCAAAGTTAAATTAGGAATTCTAAGCGTGTCAATTCATTAGCAACAACTTCTAAATTCCTATTCCTAGTTCATTAAAAAGTTGAATAAATTATCGAGTTCAGATAATTAGACTAACAGTCAAAAATTCCAAATTGTCTAGATCAGTTCATACACTCGTAAGCTACAAAAAGTATTAAACACAAGAAAAATTGAATAAGATAGTAACGTTAAAAGTACTCAACAAATCTCAAACAACCATATGATCCAATAGAGTAAAAACAAGGTTCATCTCCAAAAAGTCTTAATCTAGAGAAGCTTAGCTACTCATTGATAAGATAACAAATACAATGAATAGAGAAGTATTTATCATAAAAAATCTATGGAAAAATTGATCTCTAATGACTCTAATACGCTCCAAAATCGCTCCTTGAATGACCATAGTCGCCACTTTCTTCTCAGAATTCGGAACCCTCGAAAAAATGGCTAAAATCTCATTTAAATAGGAAAAAAGTGTGTCAGCAGAAATAGCACCATCACACTGTGATTGCTCAATATCGCGCATCAATGCACTCCTTATCACGCCACAATGAGATGTATTGCGCGCGCGAGAATATTAGTGGCAAAATCACTTTCCCCCCTCCTTTTTCTTCATATTCTTCACCAAGTCTTTGTATCTTCCTTGTAGTTAATTTTTGCTCCATTCTTCATATTTTAACATGATTTTTTTTATCATTCTTCTTCCGAATTCACCCAAATTTCTTCCTATAAATCACGTAATGATGACTATTATCATCTTGATATTCGTTTTGTCCAAGAGAAGATTGTTGTGAAGCATCTACAAATTTATCATGTTTCAGCTCATGCTTAGATAACGGATATGTTAACTAAACCACTTCACATGATTATGTTCATAAAATTCAAAAACTATCTGAAGGTGTCTTTGCTAAACCCACCATAAGTTTGTGGGGGAGTATTGAAAAATACATTTCAAATGCTAGTTGAAATAGTTTGTTGAGAAAGTTAAAACAATTAAAGAGTTAGTTAATATAGTTAGAAACTTAGTTATGGTATGTAACTAACTTCAACATAAGTTGAAACTAACTAGTAGACACAACTAGTATAAGAAGGTGATTACTCATGTATGTATGGTTAATAAAATTGTTCTAGACTGGCCCAATAACTAGAATTGGCCCAATCAGCTTCTACCTATGTATGGCCCAAAAAACTTTAGCCCAGTAACTCTGATCCCCAGTCGAGCACTTGGTCGACCATACCATGGGAATAATGAGGATAACAATGCCCTGACCATGCGTCTTCGCGCATCAACATCCAGTTCCAGGTCTACTCTCTACTCGTCGAGCAGACAACCAGGAAGGCACTCACAATGCATTTGCCTTTCATCTCACCCTTGCTCGAAGCAACGACTAGTTACAGGCACGACTGCACATTTTGACCAAGTCCTAACAAGTACCTATTTTTGCAGAATCTAATATCTAGGCCCAAAAATAGGAACCAATGGCTACGCGTTGGAGGCATTATATAAACCTTAACACTTGTGAGAGCCAAGTATCCAATATTCATATTAAAAACCCTAATATCTTTCTTGTATCTCTTTGCATCCATTCTTACTTGATCATTGAAGTTCCTTGTAGGTACATGATAAGTGCAAATTATAGCTATTTTTGTATATACTTTTTGTTGCACTTATTGACCTTTTGTTGTTAATATCATGGACTAAACCCGAATTTTGTGTAAATACATGTAGTTTGTGTTTATTTGTGTTTTTGTGTACATAGTGTATCATTTGATGTTTTTCCATTCATTTTGTAGGTATTTGTTGCATTTTGGAGCATTGAGGAATAAAGTGTCGAAGGCACAGCTCCGGATGCACATTTTCTAAATAAAAGACTGGTTTTGGGATGTTCTGTCCAGGAGAGCCCGCTTAGCACATAGAAGCCGCTAAGCACGAGTGCGCTCAGTGCATTTTGTAGTGCGCTGCTTCCGTTTGACAACTTGGCAGAACCAATATTTTGAAGCCCGCTTAGCGCAGATAGTGCGCTTAGCGAAATTTTAGGCGGTTTGATGTGTTAAATAAGGAAGTCGCGCTTAGCGTTCTAGGCCCGCTTAGCACGGTCTGCTGAGATTTTATTTTATAACTTCATTTCATTCATTTTTTAAGTTTTGGTTTTGGGGAAGTTTTTACTCCCAACTCCATCAACCTTTAGTTTTGTTAGGATTATCTTAGATAACAACTATGGAGCTTGCATACGAATGATCCGAGGTGGATTTCTCTTCGATCGATGCTGACAAACCGGTAGATTTGTGGTTCATTTCTCTTTTTCTTTGTGTATTTTCTATTGGTTTGGCTTGTATGTATATTTTATTTGAACTGATGTATATTTATCGCCCTTGGCGGTATATAAAACTTGCTTTACGAATCTTTGTGGATTTTTATCCTAGATTTTTGCTCTGTGTTAGGGATTTGAGTTGTTATAGACATATACTGCTTAGATTCTTATCTAGGATGATTATCTAATATTTTCTGAATTCTAGAGAGAGATTTAGTGTTGTTATTCACTTAGGGTATCTGTAATTAATGTCTCTGTTGTTTGTGTCGCTCTGAGAGATCGTCCACACAAGCGAGCACAATTGACTTCTGTGTTGTTGAGGTGGTTGAGAGATCGCTACCGAGGTGATACAGTCGAATTCTTAATTTGGGTTAGAAATGATTTAGGTTGTGAGTGACACGTGTTGACAATGATGAATATCATAGGTTGAGTATAACAGGTCGATAGGTTTAAGTCTGTGAGAAGTAGTACATATGCATACTTGACAAGTTATTCCTTTTTCCTTTTTATTCATTTATTTTCTGTTGATAACTTTTTCTTTTCAACCCATTTATCCCCAAAGTGCTAAACGAATGATTTTTCGAATGGAAATTCAATAACCAATCTCTGTGGACATGATACGATATAACCTAAATATCACCCGGTAAATTAATAACTTACTTTTTTCTTGCCGCTATACAATAGCAGACAAAATGGTGTCGTCGCTGGGGGCTGGTTCTATTGTTTTCGCATTGCGATAATTCTTTTGTTTTTGAGTTTTGTAATTAATGTATATGTTGTATAGAATGTGTACATTAACTTGTCTATTTTTCCTTGTACATGTTTTGTGTTTATTTTACATACATGTGCATATATGTGTTTTTTCTTTGTTTTCATGTATTGTTGTGAATTGTCTCAATTTCGTAAAGTTTTTTGTGTGGATGTTAGGACACTTTCTTTAGGTTTGCACAGTGTGGCAATACCAAGGCATGACGAGAGGAGATTACTAGCTCGCACAATAAAGTCGTCGAGCTTACGATGTAAAACAAGCATGTTTTGTTTGTATTCGTTTATGTATGTGTTGACTTGTGTTTTAACAAGTTGAAATTGGACTTGTTTTAAATTCTCAAATTTTCACTTTTCAACTTGTTAATTCACTTTCACCCGTTTGTTCAGTTATGTCAATTTATGTTTCTCCGTAAACTTGTCGTGTTTAGCTTGTGGAAGTATGTTTGTGTGTTGTAAATATTGTACATGTGTAGCTGAGATTGTATAGTTGAATGTGGAGGCTGCATTGTTGTTGTTGTTCTGCTTTTTCTACAACTGGTGTAGCCCGCTAAGCGTAGTTTAAGCCACTTAGTGCGCTCTCCTGTGCTGCGCCAGTGAAGTTTTTTTTAGTGTTCACTTGGCCTTACTTTTTCCCACTTTCACCAAGGCTTTAAATAGTAAATAATATTAATATAATTAATTCTTTTGTTATTGTTTGGACTCAATTTTGGTTCGATGGCTTGAAGTCACTGTTGGTGATTTTCCAAGTTTGAGTGTTTCAACTTGTGAATGCATGGTAATGATTATGTTAAAGTTTTGTACACGTTCGAGGTATGTGGTTATCACTTTCTATACTTTAGCATATTCATGATACTTAGACTTTTTACAATTTTATGCCATTAATTCTTTTGTATACTTGTTCATTTGTGAATCACTTTAGTTCCTTCCCTTTTGTGAGGTAGATTTCCATTGTTCACATATGCTGGAGACCACAATTCTTGTTTTAACTGGATTTTATTATGTTTAATATTTTGTTTGTGTTGATTGTATGAAAGCTTGAACATGATTTAGGCATATTTTTGTTCCATTTTGAGCACAACTACCTTGGCCAAATAGTCAATTCACCTTGTGAGTGTGTGAACTTTTGTTACCCCCTTTGAGCTTTTTGCTGATATCCATGTTGTTTTTGCTAAATGCTTGTCTATGAGTGTTTGATTCATCTTTTTGTATGGATATTGATTCTTTATTTTCTTGAACCCTCAACTATTATTTTTAGTTGAATTTTTACCTTGCCTTAGAAAGTAGGGAGCATTCACTTTGATGATGGTCGAATTCAAGTTGGGGAGAGGAATGTTTATGTGCTTATGTTGTGATTGCTATGAGGTTGTGAAGAGAAAAAGAATGAAATAGAAAAGAAAAAAAGGTGACACATAAATAAAAGAAAAAGAAATAAAAAAGAAAAAAGTTTTGAAAAACAAAATTAAAAAGAGTTCGAATAATTGTGCTAATAAGTGATGTGTGTTGGTTTGAAATTTTGAATGAAGAAGAAGTTTGATTGAAATTATTTTGCTTGAGACCTTGTGAGTTGATCACTCCCTTAGGTTTAGGCAAGTTTTTGTTTCAATTAGCTTTAGGATTTATCCTTTGTTTGTTAACCAAGCCACATTACAACCTTGAAAAGCCCTTGAGATTTTTACCTTTGTATTTTCAATATGATTTTCTGGATGAATGCATAATTTAGTATTTTGTTTGCAAGATTGTGGATGTGTGAAAATACCTTATTTTGTGTGTTTTTCATCTACCGATAATTGATTTTTCTAGGTGTGATTCATTTGTGAACTAGTATTTATTTTAGAATGTTTGGCATGTTCTTTGTATTTAGCATTCGTTTCATGTTTATGTTATTGTCGTAGTTTAGTGGTAAGTATATTTCTTCGTGTGTACTGTTTTTCATTTGAACCATTGCATTTGTTTTCCGTTTTCAAAACTTGTTGATTCATAATAATTTGGTTGATTACTTTTGGTTCTTTGAGTTGTCGTCCGTGCTTGAGGACAAATAAGTTCAAATTGGAGAGAGTTTTATAAGTGCAAATTGTAGCTATTTTTGTATATACTTCTTGTTGCACTTATCGACTTTTTGTTGTTAATATAGTTGAATAAACCCGACTTTTGTGTAAATATGTTTAGTTTGTGTTTATTTGTGTTTTTCTGTACATAGTGTACCGTTTGATGTTTTTCCATTCATTTTGTAGGTATTTGTTACATTTTGGAGCATTGAGGAATAAAGTGTCGAAGGCACGACTCCGAATGTGCGTTTTCGGAATAAAAGACCAGTTTTGGGACGTTCTATCTAGGAGAGCCCGCTTAGCGCGTAGAAGCCGCTAAGCGCGAGTGCACTCAGCGCATTTTGTAGTGTGCTGCTTGCGTTTGACAATTTGGCAGAACCAATGTCTTCAAACTTGCTTTTAAAACTTGCTTTTATGAATCTTTGTGGATTGTTGTCCTAGATTTTTGCTATGTGCTAGGGATTTGAGTTGTTATAGACATATACTGCTTAGATTCTTATCTAGGATGATTATCTAATAGTGTCTGAATTCTAGAGATAGATTTAGCGCTGTTATTCACTTAGGGTGTCTGTGATTAATGCCTATGTGTTGTTTGTGTCGCTCTGAGAGATCATCGACGCAAGCGAGCACAATTGACTTTTGTGTTGTTGAGGTGGTAGAGAGATCGCTATCAAGGTGATACAGTCGAATTCTCAATTTGGGTTAGAAATGACTTAGGTTGTGAGTGACACGTGTTGACAATGATGAATATCGTTGGTTGAGTATAACAGGTCGATAGGTTTAAGTCTGTGAGAAGTAGTATATATGCATGCTTGATAAGTTATTTCTTTTTACTTTTTATACATTTATTTTCTGTTGATAACTTTTTCTTTTCAACCCATTTATCCCCAGACTCATTAACGAATGATTTTTCGAGCGACAATTTAATAACCTATCTCTGTGGAAACGATACAATATAAACTAAATATCACTTGGTAAATTAATAAATTACTTTTGGCTTGCTGCTATACAACACCAGACAATACACCCTATAGCCTCCTCATATTTCTAGCCAAGCAGGCGTCATCATCAAGGCCCACCTTTAGATTCTAATCAACCAGTAAGATCAGTGCCACCATTTATGGGAAACTATTTTCCTTCTCTTCCTTTTCCTTAAAACTGAAGATCAAAGATACTTTCACTACTTTTATTATGGACAACCATGATGACCACCATCTTCCTGGAAAGACTGTACTCTCTCTCGTCAATAAGACAAACATGAGCTAAGAACTTCCTTACCTAGAGGATACCCTTGAGATCAGAGATGGTCTAACAGCGTTCCTATATTCAATCGACATTGAGCGTGACAAGATCCAATTCTTGGACGATTAGAGGTCCAAGAACCCCAACGAGGAGCTTCCAGAAGTCCTCCATCCAGTTCATATTCCACCAAATGCTGACCCGGCCATGGCAGCGTTGCTCACTTCCCTTAATCAAACCAATGCCCTAATCCTACAACAGAGCAAGAGGATTAGGGTCTGGGAGAAGAAGCAGTCAAAATCTCCTCCTTGGAGACACCAGCGTTATGAATCCCGCAGTACATCTCCACCAAGGCATGGCCGTTTGACAGCACGGGAGAAATAAGAGGTTTCTTTCATCAAGAAACGAGGTCACACACCTCTCCATAAAGAATTACACTCCCCGATCTGACCGCGGCCACTCACCATCTCCTAAGCCAAGAAGGAACACCTCTCCCCACTGGGATAACATCCCCAACATGGAAGAGATCATCGTTCCCCGTCACCATCTCCTGATAGAAGACAATGACGAACCCCGCAACCCATTATCAAGAGAAATCATGGAGACCATATTCCCTGTCGATCTGGAGAAACCCCCCTCCCCCACCTGGGGACCTACGATGGAACCACTGACCCGAATGAGTACATCAAAAACATTGACGCATTGCTTGAATATAGAGGAGTCTGTGGAGTGATCAATTGCTGACTTTTCCTACTACTCTCAGGAAGGGGACCATGGCATGGTACAAGAGCCTTCTAGACAAGTCCATCACTTCCTGGAAGAACCTAGGAAGACAACTTTCCAGGAATTTTATGGCGACTCACCGACATCCAAAGTCAGAAGCATCTCTGGAGGCAATCATCCAAGGGAGGGATGAGTCCCTCAGAGAATATATTGAAATTTAAACTAGGAAGCCGTACAAGTCTCCACGATCGATGACATGAAAAATTATCTCCTCGAATACGAGCTTTATCCCCGCAGTGACTTTGCCAAGGCAATTGGCATTAAATCACCAGCCACACTGGATGCTCTACTGCTAAAAGCATAGGCATACATCCAGTACAAGGAGAAAGAGGAAACCAAAAATGCGAAGGACTTGCGACATAGAGAGAATGCGAAGGCCTCAAAAAATGAAGAACCCTCGACATCCCGTCGGGGAGGAGAGAAGAAAAAGGAAGACAAGTCCTGGGAATCTCGATACTACAAGGGCCCACCTGGTCACTTCCATGACTATACTCCACTCAACTTCTCGTGCGAGAAGATTCTGACCGACTGCACAAATGCAAAATTCAAGCAAGCTGGGGTTCGCTTCCTCTGACAAACACCATCCAAGCCAAGGACGGATAAAAGCAAGTACTGTCAGTTTCATAAAAGTCATAGGCATATGACGGAAGAATGCATCCACCTCAAGGATGCCAACGAGATCCTCATCCAGGACAGGCATCTCAAATAATACAGAAAGAAGAAATCTCCCCTGGAAGATGCTTCTGAATCCAAACAGGTCGAAGAAACCAGGGCCTCCCCAGACAAAGCTCTCATGCCCTCCGCCATGAGCATTATGAGGAAAAAATACTTTTACTTCCCCGACATGAAAGCGGTCCCCCGGTACCTCTTTTCGCACAATCCTTGGGAGTCATTCCATGCAATAATGGTCATTTCGGGTGGTGGCTTTAACAAATGCAACATAGGCTCGGTGAAGAGAAGACTTGAGCTTTTAATGGAGGCCAACTCCAATATGAGTGCTACCCTCGACAAGTCCAGGGGAAGCTCTCACCCCCTCGCATTCTATAGGAAAGAGTTGCTTGGGGGATCCCCCAATTCCAACATTTCATTGCTCGTACGCAGTTACATGGAAAACTTCAATGTGAGATGCATCCTGGTCGACCAAGGAAACTCATTCGATATAACATATTCCCAAATGTTCATAATCTTGTAGCTGAATGAGACACACCTGACCCTGTACATGGGCTTTGATGTCCAAAGGTTAAATGGTTCCATCACAAAACCCTGGGGACATGTCGAACTGATCATTACTTTTGGAGCAGGAGAGACGGCTAGGACCATCAAGACTCAATTCCTTGTAATAGACTGCCCATAATTATATTAGTGCATCTTTGGAAGGCCCACCTTAGCTGAACTAATAGTAGTGCCCTCCACGGTGTACCTTATAATGAAGTTCTACAATGCTAGTGGCCCTGTCGCTACCGTGCACGGGGACATCCAAGAAACCTATAGATGTTTCGAAGCAGCTGCTAAAGGCTCCAGCTCCATCAACACTCAACCTAGATCGGTAAACATATATGCTCTCCCTAACAGTTCTGAAGAGCCGAAACCGCTTCCCCACGTTGACACAATCAACTTAGACAACAAATTTACAAAGGAAGATCTCTGAGAGCGGAAGAAGAAGTGGAAAGATCCCATGCTCGACGGAGAAGGCTCATCCTTGTTGACGAGCATTGTCGAACCTGCAGATCCTATTCGGCCAATTCTGGATGGAGAATTTGAAATCGTTCCTCTGGGAAGCGACCCCTCCAAAGGAGTCAATATCGACGCTGACCTCCCCGACCTAGTGAAGAGACAACTGAAGCTGTTCTTAATGGAGAATGCTGATCTGTTCGATTGGAGCACAACGGAGAGGCCCAACCTAGACCCAGAAATAGCTTGTCACCATTTGAAAATAGATCCTGCCCTCAAGGTAGTTTCTTAGTGTAGGCCCCAACAGACCCCAGAAAAAATTGAGGCTGCCGAGCACACTGTCAAATACCTCATAGAGGCAAATTTATTTCTAAAGTCTAGTACATAACATGGCTCTCTAATGTAGTTCTTGTAAAAAAGAGTAATGGAAAATGGCGCATGTGCATTGACTATACTGATCTCAATAGGGCTTGCTCTAAAGACCCTTACCCCCTCCCCAGTATAGATAAATTGGTCGATAATTCTGTAGGTTTCAAATTTATTTCGTTCATGGATGCATATTCTGGGTACAACCAGATCCCCATGGCTAAAATAGACAAAAATTATACGACCTTCATGACCGAATTAGGAAACTATTACTACAACACAATGCTCTTCGTCCTGAAGAACGTCGACGCCACATATCAGCGAATGATGAAAAAAGTATTTCGAGGAGAAATTAGGGACATGCTCGAAGTCTACATGATGGTAAAATCCCAAGAGGAAACCGATCATGCACTCCACCTTAGGAGGGTCTTCGACCAGGCTAGAAGAGTCAAAATGAAATTCAACCCCGAAAAATGCACCTTCGACGTACGAGCAGGTAAGTTCTTAGACTTCTGCTTAACAGAACGAGGAATTAAGGCTAACCCCGACATATGTCGAGTGTTTTCCGAACTTCTGACCCTGAGCTCAAAAAACCGATCCAAACTTTAAACGGAATGTTCACATTATTATCCCGCTTCGTGGCGAAGTACTCCCAACACACGCTCCCCTTTTTAAAAATTCTCCATAAAGAGGCGACCTTAGAGTGGATCGAGGAGTGCGAACGCACCCTCTCCCATATCAAGCAGGCACTATCACAACCACCAGTCCTTTTGCGACCAGAGAAGGAAGAATTTTTCTATCTCTATCTGGCTGTAGCATTCGAGGCTGTAAGCACTACCCTCATCTGAGAAAACTATGAGGGGAAGAGCCCTATCTACTTCACAAGAAAATACTTACAAGGCCCTGAAGTAAGGTATCAGCAGATAGAGAAAGTAGCCTTAGCACTCATCAACGCAGCGAGGAGGCTGAGGTATTACTTTTTGGCCCACACTATTAACGTCTAGACAACGCAACCAATAAAATAGTTACTTGGTCAACCTAATATGGCGGGAGGGATGCTCAAGTGGTCACTAGAGCTCTCTGAGTTTGACATCATATATGGAAGCAGGAAAGCCCTGAAAGCACAAGTGTTGGCCGATTTCATAGCAAAAATGACCCTCTCGAGCACCACAAATGGGGCACACAAGTGGACCATCTTCATGGATGGAGCTTCCAGCTCAACGGGAAGCGGGGCAGACATATGCTAGAAAATAAGGAAAGAATACTAATCGAAATATCCCTCATGCTATCCTTCCCGACCTCGAACAACCAAGCATAATATGAGGCTCTCCTTACTGGACTACGACTGGCCGAGGACTTGGGCGCCGAAGAAGTAAAGATCTTCATGAACTCCTAGCACGTCGCCTCCCAGGTACGAGGGGAATATTAGGTAAAAAATGATCAACTCTTAGAATACTGGACTTTGGTCCAAGAAAGAATGAAGAAATTCAACTTTGTGGACGTGCAACATGTTTCCTGCAAGCACAATTCTCGAGCAGATATCTTGTCAAAATAGGCCAGCACAAAGAAGAAAGGAGGGAACAAATCCAAAATACAGGAAATACTCCCTCGACCAAGCATCGAAAAACCATCCTCTAATCTAGAAGTGTATTCCATCGGTGACAGTAGATGTTGAATAACCTTGATATACAACTACCTCACAAAGGGAGAACTACCATCTGACCAGAAGGAGGTCAGCATGGTCAGACAAAGAGCCTGCTCCTACGTCCTGATCAAAGGCAAATTGTATATAAGAGGATTCTCCACCCCCTCCTCAAATGTGTCAAAGAAAACAAAGTAGCCGATATCCTGCGTGAAATCCATGAAAGAATCAACTGGCAACACCTGGGTGGAAGATCCCTAGCCAGAAAAGCATTACGGGCAGGGTACTACTGGCCTTCCATGCAAAACAACACCAAAGAGCATGTAAAGAAGTGTGACAATGTCAATGCCTCGAGGGCATGCACTTGGCGCCTCCAAGCGAGCTCAAGTCACTATCATCCCCCTGGCCATTTGCGTGGTGGGGCCAGGATATCCTCGGACCATTCATGGTAGGATCAAACTAAAAATTTCTAGGAATTCGTCGTAAAGTTAAGCACCATCTAACACTTCACGTCTATCGAGCACCCACAGAAAAATGGGCAAGCCGAGTCTGTGAACATGGTGATCCTGTAAGGTCTCAGACGAAGATTAGACCAAACCAAAAAGAGATGGGTCGAGGAGCTATATAGTGTACTCTGGGCCTATCAAATGATAACTCACTTATCCACCGGGGAGACCCCCTTATGTCTAGCTTACGGAACCAAGGTCGTCATCCTAGTCGAGATGAGAGATCCCTCTAGACGGACAGAAGCTCCCCTTGATGAAGAGATTAGCAACATACCGTTAAGAGATGAGCTCGACCTTGTCAAGGAAATCCGAATGGGAGTAACCTTATTTGAAGCCTTCCTCAAACAAAAAATCACCATACGATATGACACCAAAGTCATACGATGTTAATTTGGAGTCAATATCCTAGTATTAATGAGAAATCATAAAGAATCTCACAAAGGAAAACTCGCCGCAAACTGGGAAGGCCCCTATCGCGTCCATGCAAAGACGGGGAATGAAGCCTACTACCTGGAAAACCTACACGGGGAACAACTTGCTCGACCTTGGAACACTGAAAAACTAAGGAAATATTACAGTTAAAACACTGATACAGTCGACGTGCTTTGATGAAACAACAAGCACAACTTACTCGACCACATGTGCATGCCCAGGTACAAGCATGTCACTCCAAAATTAAATAAAGAAGTAAGTCTCCACTCTTTTAATGAGAAGATTCTTAGCCCGACGTGGAAAACTCAAACGAGCTCCACCATCATTGTACCATGATGGCAGAGCACCCAGATCATGATGGGAAGTTCACGCTGACGATCTCGGGCCCCAAAAACGAGGCCTGAGTTCCGGCTCGTGCCCGAAAATGACCCTGGCGGTTCGACCAGTTTCGCTCGCTTGCGAACCACAATGACTAACGAGCGAATTCCCTGAGAAACTCAAATAAGATAAATGTTTTCGATAGGAAAGCATACAAACATGCAAACATTTCACAATAAATCATGCACGAAGCAAAGTTAAAAACATTGAAACCATGCTGATTAAAACAAATGACCACCACGGTCGGAAAATTTAAAAGACGACCACAAGGGTCGCAATTGTAGAGGATATTACATAAAGGAGGCCTGCGGCCCCCATCCAAATAAACAAACATGTGGCCACACGGACCACAATTGTTTGAGAATTACATAAAATGGGCAGAGCCCCGAAAAAAATTACAATAGAGAGGCACGCAGGCTAAAACAAGTAATGACAAACTGGTTAACTATTAAGCTAGTTTGGTTCCTCCCGAGGAGACTCCTCATCCTCTGAAAGCTTAAGGGATTCAAGAACAACAATCTTCCCATCAGCCATATAGTAAAGGAACCTCGTGCGGACTGTGTTCAGCTCCACACCAGAATTCGCCACTCTGAGCTGCGCCACAACATTATTGAAGCTTCCTTTAGTATTTACCAAATTGTTGTCCACGACCAATTGAAGGCGAGCAACCAACTCTGATCAGGTCTTCAGACCCTTAGCCTCATCTGGTTCATCCTCAGCAGGAGCCATCTCTACCCTCATAGATGTGACCGTATCCTCAAGAATTTTACTTTCCAGCACAAGAATCTTATGCTCCTCAGTCAACTTAGCCAGGCTTTCCGACAACCCTTTGTTGGAAGATTTCACCTTGTTGAGCTTCTCCTCGAGAACCGCGACCTTTGCCTGAGACTTCTTCAACTTAGCCTTCTGGGAGGAGTCCTTCTCATTATACATAACTTCCATCCCAAGGATCCTTATTAGGGCACCAGCATCTCGGGCCAACATCATCCATTTTCTCAGACGATCTATCTCTTCGAGCACCAATGATTCAGCTCAATGAACCTGTAGAGAGGATCCCTCTAAGAAGGCCTTGTCATGAAACATGGGGGGAGTTCAAATTTCCCCTTTTCCTGTTCCCCTGTCAGGTCGAGAGAACCTTCAATACGTGGTCTCTTAAACCTCGAGGACGCCTACTGAGGAGAAGGGTGTCCGATAGCCTGGCCAGACGATGACTTCCCTGAACCAGTCTGGGAGCCATACCCGTATCTCCTTGAGAGCCTATATCATACTTATGTCCCCTCTTCTCCTTGATCGCAACCAACTTGACCATGCGCTCATGGGAAACATTCATCTTTCCTGCAAAATAACAAGTCAAAATCAGCAAACGGGGATAAAGAAACATGCATACAAACCTAATTAAAAGAGAAACAAAACAACTACCTAAATACTCTTTAGGGTCCTCGCATTCGAGAAGCTCCTTAATGTTTATAAGCCCTGGCTCGAACACATGCCCTCCATCCCCGTCGATAACTGGCCTCCCCCTTTGGCCCATACGCTGGACGGAAGGTATCCCCGCGGAAAATACTGATAATCGTTCGTGGATGGCCTGGTCCTCCAAACTCAGCTGAGCCTTCTTCTAAATGTAATGGCTGGTCCCATGAGAAAAATGTTTCCTCGACCAATGGAAACTAAACTTTAGCACAAGCTTCACCATTGGGCTCTCTTCCTCATTCAACACGGGTTCCCCGACACCGCCGAACAATTAGATGCTCCTAAAAACATTTAATAACACGCTCTCTGAGATAGGATGGATCAACATGTACCTATCCTTGAAATTCCAGACAAACTCAAGATAAGCCTTAAACAGTTTTTGGTTCGCCTATTTCAGAGAGACCCATTCGAACTGAGTACCAACTGTGCCCTGTTGAAGATGGAAGCAATAGAAGAATAAATAAACTATGAATCCTATTTGCAAATGATAACACACTATCTTGAAAGCCTGCATGAAGGAAACCAAGTTAGGATGAAGCTGGGAGAGAGCAAGGCGGAGATGCCGAAAAAAGGCCACATGGAGATCAGTAAAGGGGAGCCGAAGATCTAGATCCCAGAAGAGAATCTCGTACATAGGGAGGTGGTTTGAATCAAACTTAGAGTATATGAGATGGTCCTTCCCCGAGACATAAATCTCCCATTCTTCCTCGACACCCTCTGACACCTCCCCCGGGGCCACCAACATGAACACTTCGTCTGGGTGCTCGACAAAGTGAGAGGAAATCTCCAAAGGAACTGACGCGACCCAGACCAAGGGATCCTCAAGAGCCGCGGGAGAACCCTGAACATTTTCATACTGCTCGGGTACTCTAGACTCAGGATCACGCACTCCCAAAGTACTCTCCTAAGTTGACATGCACTCGGACGAGCTTGGTGCAGAATCATTGCACTCGCTCATGAATTCGTCTTCAGCACTATTGGCCATTGTACCTGAAAAGCAGAGGACAAAAGTGAATTCGACGTCAAATCAAATCACCCTTCCACCGCTAATCAAGTGAAAGGGAGCACAGAGGAACGAGGACCTTGTCCCCGACCAGAGCCCTCACTCAAACAACAAAAAGATAAACACATGGGTGATTCCCTCTAATGAATTGAGCGCCAACCCGTCAAGATAAAACCCTAACACGCACAAGGAACGATATTCTCAATCACTGAGTTTAATACCACATGCAGAAAATCATAAGAAGCATATGAAGGTCTCAGCACAAATACAGAAACGTCCCCAACTCTGCCTAAAAATTCATCACGAATCACCGTAACCAGCCTTAAGTCCAAACATCTCTGAACAGGTGCATGACGGATCCAACATTCTCAAACGATACAACCACCGTCAAACACCAACATACCTCCATAGAGCTACACACTAAAGCTATTCTAACCCTAACCACATGTATTTCTAGGAAAAGAAATAGAAAATCTAACCTAGAACAGAATCAAATTCCACAGAAACAAGGATAAATCGAGAAACTTACTTGATTAAAGAATATTAATGGTGGAATGAGCAAGATCTTTAGCGAAGAACAACGGTGTCATGCAGAATTAGCATAAACGAGTAGAGAAAGAGCAAGCGAAAAATACAAATAAGGCTCACTCTCCCCTTTTTATAAGGTAGCTTACTGGCATGTGACCAGGCACGCGCCTAGGGAAACCTAAGGGACGCCATCATTACGCCCTAGTACCTAGACTTGCCATCATTACACATTTATGATAACACGTGGCTCGATGCAAGCACAATAGGCTAACCCTCAAGGTTCAATCAAATGATCTTCTCTCCGCGAGACGGGCACACCAAGCATCACTCGAACTCCTCGCACAAAGTCTTCTAAGAAACGTCCCCCTTTTACGGGCATGTCTTAAGTCGTCACTCATCATCCCAGAAGCAACGAATTGGGGGGCTCATGTTCTGGGCTGGCCCAGTAACTAGAATTGGCCTAATCTGCTTCTACCTCAGCATGACCCAAACAACTTTGGCCCACTAACTATGATCCCTGGTCGAGCACACTTTGTCGACCATACCTTGGGAATACCGAGGATAATGATACCCTTACCATGCGTATTCCCACATAAACATCTAGTTTCAAGTCTTCTCGCTACTCGTCGAGCAGACAACCAGGAATGTGCTCACAACGCGTCTTCCCGTCATTTTACCCTTGCTTAAAGAAATGATTAGTTATGGGCTTGACTGCCTATTTTGACCAAGTCCTGACAATTTCCTATTTTTGCGAAATCTAATATCTAGGCCCAAAAATTGGAACCAATGGCTATGCGTTGGGGGCATTATATAAAACCTCACACCTGTGAGGGACAAGTATCCAATATTTATACTAAAAACTCTAATATCTTTCTTTTATCTCTTTTCACCCATTCTTGCTTGATCGTCAGAGTGCCTTGCAGGTACACCCCTCTCATCTCCTCATATTTACAACCAAGTAGACGTCATCATCAAGGCCCACCTTTAGGTTCTGATCAACCGGTATGATCAAAAACTGTATTGCAAAGCACAATAATTTTAACAAGGAAACCTTGCTCATCACTCTTTATCATTCTCAATAAACAAGGATTCATTTCTAACATAAATTATCTTGCTAAATGTTTTGGACAATTATAAAATCTCTTCATGTTGGATGAATTTTTTTAAAAGTAATTAAACGTTATCTCATAGATAAAGAGAATATATTATACTTTCTAGATAATATACTTCTTCCTCTTTGACAAATAAAAAATACGGAAAAAAACATAAACATGTATTTCATGTAAAATACACAGAGAAATGGAATAATAATAATATGAAGAAACATTTTGAAGACTAATCCATGCATAGTTGATTTAAGATTCATAACTAAACTTTTATGAAACAAATTCTTTAGAATGAGGCTCAATTTATTAGACGAGGAGACATCAACTACCTGTACGATGTATTCTACTGCAGTTGTGGATTATACAACACTTACTTGTTTCTTGCTATGCCATGAGACAAGTGAGTTTTCAAGCAAATTACACATATCACTGATAATTGTCCTATCTAATTTGCACCTAGTAAAATCGAAATCAAAGTACCTAACTAAAGTATAATATGTACCTTTGGGGTACTGTTATACCCCAATTTTTGCCCCTAAGATCTCTCATCATTTTAATATTAACCCAATCACATCAAAATCACACACTAGGGTTCGGTTCATCTTCCTATCTTTAGGTTTTCTCATGTGGGATCAACAAGAACTTTGATTTGTATTTTTTGTATATGTATATATTGTGTTTATTAACTCTTATCTAACAAATAAATGTATGTATGTTTTCTCTATAGATGTTGGCATTATAGGTGATGGCACAACACATTTCGTCAAGATGATTCATAGGTTCATGAGTTTATTTCCACGTCTTCCTCAAAAAGAATCATTGAGATCTAAACTTCATCTTTGAGTGTGATTTAAGACAATGTCATGACAAGGCCTACTATGATCCATAATGCTTCAATTTTCCAAATGAAGTCAAAAAATGCAAGATTGATTCAAGAAGTTTGACCTAAATTTGACAAGTTCTTGATTCCTTGACCACAAGTGCATACTTTTCTCAATTCTTAAGATTTGGAAGTGATTTTTTTCTATGGGTTCTTATTATCATCCATAACAACTTCTCTTCACATAGAAAAGGCAATTGTGCAAGAAAGATTGTCAAAAGTTGAAAGGGGTTCCAAGTTATTTTGATGCTTTAGAAGATAGGGTTTTGAACTTCTAAGGACTATATCTTGTTCACCTTTTGAGATTTTTTAGTTATTCCAAAGATATGTTTCTCTTTAAATGGTTATTAATAAATTAATTCAAGAGTTTCAAGCAAATTTTATATGGAAGATCACTAATGGTTGAGAAAATATACAAGTCCTCTAGATAGGCCATCAAATTCTTTTAAGTGATTTCAAAGGATCATAACATGGTCAATTTTTATCATCTTGAGCTCATTATTTTTTCACAATGATCTTAAGGATGTTAAATTTAACTCTCTTTTTGGTTCTAAGCTTGTAAATGATTGCAAGATGCTTGTTGAGTTCAAAATATTATAGGTTACCTCATGGATTTTAATCAATTTTAAAAGATCATAACTTGTTAAATATTTGGAATTTTTTAGTGATATAAGTTTCACAATACTCTTTAGGGAGTCCACTTTAAGCTAACATCAATGATCAAAGCTTA
The DNA here is from genome assembly GCA_948472305.1 of Vicia faba. Taxonomy (NCBI): domain Eukaryota; kingdom Viridiplantae; phylum Streptophyta; class Magnoliopsida; order Fabales; family Fabaceae; genus Vicia; species Vicia faba. The sequence goes on from OX451736.1 coordinate 995,941,555, forward strand.
ATTTTGAAGGAAGACCTTTTTTGGAATCAAAACATTATAGGTCAATTTTGAAGAAAAAACTTAGAATTTTTCTAAGTATAAAAGTCAGCGCATTTTTCGTGATTTTGACCAAGCATAACTTCTAGCCCAAGCATCCAAATGAATTATTACTTGGCAAATTATAAATAATATTACCTGATCATTCCAATGCATCAAGAATCAAGTCCTAAGGCTTCCTAAATCGTGCACACCATGAGTTCAAAGTCAGCTACTTAAAACTGCATTTTTACTCCAAGTTGGATTTTGAAATACATAATCCAACTTCTAAACACAAAATTAGAACACGTTTTTAATTTAAACATGTTTAACAAAGTTTCTAAGTTGAATTAAGGATCAAAACTCATGAATTGGTAGAGTTTTTTGATGTACATGGAGTCACACGTTTTCCACTTTCGGGCTCCATCCAATTTCCCTTCAAACTTCAATTTTTATCTTAATTATTTACACCATTCACTTCCCTATAAATAGAGGACCTCACTCCTCTCATTTTCTCAAGCTCGGACAGCCAAAAACACTCTGCCAAACTCTCTTCGTAACTCACTTTTTGGAGTTTTCAAATTCATCTTTTATCCACTTTTCAACCCAATTTCTTTGTTGATTCTTCATCCTTGAACTTCACTGAAGCTAACAGAAGAAGAATTAAGCCTTGAGGTATCCTCAATGGTACTAGCCAAGTCTAATTACAGGGTAAATGCATCTAACTTCTTTCAGGTAGTTTAAGGCATTAAATCTTCTAACTCAAATTACTGGAATGGTCTATGATGTTCACTGATTTTTCCTATCAACTCAATTTTGGTGAATCAATGAATTTGGTGTTGATGTTTTTGATTTCAGAATTTTCAAAAGCTCTCTGGTTTTTTTTCAAATCGACTATGTTGTGATTTATATAAATTTTTCGCGAGCATATGATTGTGATCGTCTCAAGTAGACGCATCTGATGGCATCACTGTGAACGCGTAGATTTATAGATTGAAGGATTTGAGTTTTGCCCTATTTGCAGGAGGCTGGAGGATGAAGATGACCTACCTGTCATTCTTCAACCAATGATACTCATCCATTTATTTAATTTTAATTGGTTGGACTTTTTGTGTTACATACACGCGCATTGACTTGGATTCATGATACTCTCTCACCTGAGATCTATTAGATCTACCAGCGTGTATAAGTGAGTTAGATCCAACATGTGTGGTTTTTTCTAATTTATTTTATTTTACAAAACTATTTTTAAATTCTTTTATCTTTAAAAATTCATAACTCTCTTACTTTTTATCCAAAAATTATGAAAATAATATACAAAAATACTTTGAATTGTTTCTGAATTTATGAATATTTTTTCATATTTTTATTTTGATGTTTGATATTTTTCATAATTTTTGTATTGTTTGCCTTATTTTAATTATTTTAAAAATACCTTCTGGTCTTTTTAAATTCTAAAAAAATTATGGAAGGATCCAATGACCTCTTGACAAATATTGGTGACCTCATTTTATTTTTATTTCTTATTTTACTATTTTTTTAACAAATTTTGGTTTATTTTGATTATTTATTTAAATTTGAAAATTAGTTTATGACTTTAAAAAACTCTGAAATTTTTTGTCAACTATTATTGACTCATGTTTGACCTCTGACTATTTTTTAGGATTTCATTTGGTATTTTAATATACTTTGTGTATTTTACCAATTACTTTCCTTTTATTAACCATTTAAACATTGTTTTATTAAACATTATTTTATTATTTTTGTATGGTCCTGACTTGGATTTCATTTGGTGACAAATTCCTCAACCTCATTGATTCTTGGGTGTTGATAGGTTGAAAAACCAAATCCATCAAAATGGAAGAATGATGTTGATGATATTTGAAACCCTAATTTCATATAATACATCCCTTCCCTCTTCATCTTATCCCTTTCTTACATGTTCTACATGTTGTTAGAGAATGATCTACATATCATTTCTCTAAACATATGGTACATAGATTGCTATTGACCGACCTCAAAATAGGTGCGACTTCTACATAAGTCAACTTACGATTGTTTAACGTATCGCTAAATTTTGTCTCGATTCGAGAAATGATCATTCATGGCCCAAACCTAAGTTTGCAAGCCCAAATATGTTAATATGAAACCTTTGATCCAATAAATTTGAGGTTTATTATTAGGAGGCTTTGGTCTTATCAATCCTCTAATGAACCTTCATAAAATTTGGTTTAAGAGAATCATTTAAACATCGTTGATTATATGTTGTTGCCTCGAACACTTGAAATGAATGATGTACTTGGAAAAAAGCAAATGAAACTTGTTGTTGAGAAGCTTTGATTTTATCAATCTTCTAATGAGTTTTCAAATGCAAGTTTCAAGATGGTCATTCAACTAATCTCTAATTTCTAATTCACTAACAATTGACTTTTACTTTGATTTTTTACTTTATGCTTTTTATTTTATGCCTTTACTTTTATGTACCATTTACTTTGGCAGTTACATTTCATGTCATTTTTATTTTTACTCACTTGAGCATTTATCTTTATGTATTTTTTTTTATCTTTACTCACTTAAGCTTTCATTTTCTTTTTGAAGATACTTAATAATAAACTTGAGCATTAAAAAACCTTAAGGTTACTCGGACTATTTGGTTACTATCCTTGGAATTATGGAGTTGTGGACTTCTTGGACTTATGATTATAAGCCTTGATACCCTTGGGATATTGTGATTTTGTTGTTATTTTGTCTGGAGTTCTTGGGGTTCACCCCAAGATATTGGGTTGATTTTCTTTGTGTGTAGGTTATTCTAATTATATGCTTTGTCTATGATTGGGAATTTCCTTTGTATACAGCTGTTACTCTGACCAATTTTTGTGAAGACTTAATGCATCTGAAGCTTGGTATTCTTAAGCGCTTTAGTATTCTTTCTTTCTTGGTTTCAATCTAAAGGATGGGAATTCTACATTGACTCTTTATGTCAAGCATTGACTTCTTGTTGGTTCGACAGTTCTTTTCCCTAGATTTTACCTTATGCTTTAAGATAGTCCCTTCATCTCCTCCCATCTTCTTTAATTTCAAAAATCTTCTCCCTCCTTTTCAAAACTCTTCTTGTTTTCCAACTTGAACCGCTTCCATAATAAACTTGTACTTAGGTTCATGCATTTTCAAAAATATTTTCTTAATTAAACTTTAACCAACTTAATCGTACTTTGACATTTTTGTGAGAAGACTAAAAGTCAATCAATCTCATTCAAACCATTTTTGCCACTTTGGTTTTTTACTTTAAACTCTTTTCAGAAAAATATTAGACTCTTGTCAATCCTTGTAGTGATGTGAGCTACTATACTTCTAAGATATGTAGTGAATCGAGATATTTATCACTTGGGTGTCGAGTGAGGCTTTGTTGATTTTAAAATCCAAGCTATATCCTCCACTTTGAGATGATGCCAATTCTCCTTTCCCATAATCGTGGGTAGTAAGTGTGTTTTCCACTCGGAGATGACGGTGATGTCTCGTCTCTTAAAACTAACCAGCACACTTGTGTTTTAAAATTTTTAAAGGAGAACTATGAGTACCTTGATCCCTATTGTACCCCAAATTTTCCCAACCATTTAATTTTGCTTGGCTTAGACTTTGCATACCATTTGCATCATTTTCACTAAGTCGTTTGCATATCATGCATCTTAGGTAATCAAGCTCTTTGGTTTAAAGCATTAGGGTTGTGCCATCCCCATGTTTAATTTTGTTTTGAAGTTTCCTCATCAGGTTAAGGGCAATTTCATTTGGTTCTTTAGCAGTGGATTATGGAATGAAGTTATGAGGTATCATGGGTTTCCTTCTTCGTCAAGTCACGAGGATATTCTTCAAAGTCCTAGATTAGGGTTTTGATTATCTTCAACACTTCGAGATCTTTCTTCATCAATGTGCATCATCATATTTGAGCCTGTTAAATATTTCAAAATTGTGGTCAAGGGTTTGTGACTAATATTGCAAGTGTTTGAGCCATGAAACAAGAGATGATGTTGCAAACTCGTATGATAATCATGGCATGTTTTTGTTACTTTAGTTACAAGTCACTTGTAGTATGGACATCAAGGTTAAGGTCCTTATTAAGAATGAAAGTTTGATTTGGACACGATAGGAAGAGTGAGGTTAGAAGACAAGGAATATGGTTTACTTGAAATACAAGTTACAAAGGTCATCTGTGATTTCTTGAAGTTCAAGTTACAAAGGCAAGATCTATCATTCAAACCATTCAAGTGAGAATTTTAAATTTTAACCGAGATTTAAGAACTGTCTAATTTCCATACAACAAATTCATCATTCATAAGGTTCAACGATAACACATTCAAGTGTCGTATTCATTACATTTGTGAGAAATTTACAAAGCAAGTTACAAATTGGAAATACAAGTTACAAATGTTTTGTTTACAAAGAAAGAAATGATTGTTCTTAAAGTTTTATTTGCTTCATCTTCAAGCAATTTGTCATCACTCATTGTTGGCCATGGCCTCTTCATCTTTCAACCTTGTTTTTTCCATCTAATCCTCATTACTCATGAAACAAGAAAGAGGGAAAGAGTTAGCAAACCATCAATATATGAATACAATTCCAAATAAGAACTAATTGTTAAAAGAGAATTTTCATTACATCATTAGGGTTTGTATTTGGAATCAGAAATTAAAAGGGGTTGATTCAATCACATACTATCTTCTCCTATTTTGAAAATCACAAAAGTTTGGGTTTTTGGTTCACAAAAGGAAAAGAAATTTACAAACAATTTTGCTGCAAAAATAAAGCCAGTCAAAAGCATTGCCAAAAGTCAGGCCTGCTGTCCTGCTCATTACTGTCAAAGAAATAATTTGAATTGGCCAAATATGAAAATAAAAAACAGCAGTAAAACTGCCAAAACAAGCAAAGCAGCAAATATACAAACATCGGCCAACAACAACAAAACTGCCAAAATAACAAAGCAGCAAATATACAAACAGCAACTACAAGCAAAATAGCAGAACAACAGCCAACAACAGCAACACAACAACCAACAAGCACAACAAGAAACTTCTAAACAACAACGTAGCAACCTAAAATAGCAGCAAACTGCTAAACAATCTTGACCAAACAAAATAGTAGTAAGACTAGCAAATAACAGCAAACTAAAAGCCCAAAACAGAAGCAGTTCATAAAAATTGTGTAAGCTATCAAGTAGCTAGAACCCTGATTGTGTCATCATTTTCCTAAAATTTTCAAACCCTTCTGAATTTCGAGAAAAGTAGAATAAATCTACATCACAGATAGAAGAAGAAGAAAAGATTAAGATTAGAAGGGTATTACCTAAGCAAAACCAGTAGACTAGCTGCTGTACAGTCCAGCCTTGCCAAGTCTGCACCAAGTAGCCTTGATGTCATCCCTATTATACTGCCACAAGCCTCAAAAAAACCAGTTGCACAAATATATACATAACCAAAAGCTGACTCAAAAGGCTACAAAAACAACATATCAAAATGTTCAAATTTCTCAAACATTTTCCCCCCAACTTCCCACTTCTCAGTTATTATAAAACACATAGAAACAACCAGAAAAAGGGACCACTATTTTGAACACCTTCAAGTCACTCTCCCAAAATAAACCTTGCAAAAAAACAACCTTCAAGCCCACTGTAAATCAAAACCATAAAAATTCTACACCCCAATCATAACAGAAATCATCCACAAAATTCCCAGAGAAATATTTCAGATATTCAAAAAAATCAGACTACTATAGTCAGACTTCATTCATTCACATTATGTACAAGCACAAAGCAAGCTTACCGAAAATCCCAACTCCATCTCTGAATTAAATTGAATCCCTTCATCCTCTTCAACAAACCTTCTCCAAAATCATTAGTAAGCCACCGCCAAACTTCATCATCACTGCCTTTCAACCTCACAACAGCAACCGTATCGTATCAACGTCCTGCGTCCAAATTTCAGACCTACAACCACAAGGCACAAAGTCAGCAGTGAAAGATGGGACAAAAAAAAGAATTGAATACGCAAGTAGTGAGAACCAAACACCGTACCTAAGTCATTTCCTCCATTCTCTAAAATCGCAAACTCATCGCACTGGCTCGAACCTTGTAAGTTCTTATTTCTTCGCATTTCTTCGTACCATTGGGATTATCATGACTTGCTGAGCATAAACTCCATAAATATTGATTGACGACTCTAATGCTAGCCATTGAATTTCCTTTCTCGCAAACTTAAGATTACTATTTAGGAAACAAAATGTGTGATTTATGTATCTCTGTTTAAGTTTTTGTTTTGGCTTTATGAGTAAAGAACTGGGAAAGTAGAGAGGCTATTTGAGAATGAGCGTAAGAGAGTTCGGTTGTTTGTGATGGATGCGTTTCGGCCATAAGGGCCTAAGAAGGAGATCAAGAGATATCGAAAGAAATATCGAGTTCATGATCATTGTTTATGAGGTGATTGTTGTAAGGAAGATTGGAGGCGGAAGGGAAAGCGACGAAGGTGATGAGGGTTTAGTTCGGGCGGAGTTTCATTAGGAAGAGAAGAAAGAATGTCAAGAGCTGAACACTAGTTTTGGGACCCCAACGATATTTGGGAATTGTGGTTTTTAATTTCATTATCATTGTTTTTTTTAATTTGATCATAAAACAAAAAATGATAAAAAAAAGAGTGTTTGAAGTAAATTGGACTTAGGAGAAAACTTGTACTCGGGCCTGAAACAGTATTCGTTTTTTACACCCCCGGAGGCCCATTGCACCGTTTTTGATAAGTTGTTTGCCTAGAACAAAATAACTCTTACTGGATTTTGGATGTTGGGCTGTAGGGCCTGATTTTGGATCCACACCATTATTTCTACTTTTGCACCCCCAGTTTACTTCATTTTTAATTTCTTTTGGTTTTAATTTTCTTTACTAATTTAAAATTACAAAGATATTAGAATAAGTTTTACTTTTCTTTTAATATTTTCTTTAATAAAAAAAAAATCAATCACAAAAATGTGTTTAGAATTTAAGTTTTAATTTTCTTTTAGTATTTTTATCACTTAAAAATTCATAAAAAATATAAAAATACAAAAAGAATATGATTACATTTTTTAACTTATTAAACTAAATTTTTTAAATATTATTAGTCATTTAGAATAGTTAATTTCATAGATAGTTTAATTAGTTAGTTGTTAATTTTCGATTTGGTTGTATTGCTTGTTTAACTAGATTTTTTAGTTAAACTTTCGATTAAACTCATCCCCCTTCATAAACTTGTACCCCCATCCCCATATGGTTTGTAATAGTTTAGAATTTTATTTCTCTGCTATTTTCTTTACATGTTTAAATTGCTAATTATTCATATTTTGTCCAAATTAGAACACTTGGCCTCCTCTTGGGCTCATCGTCAATGAGCAGGTATCCACTTGCAAAGGCACACTCGTACACATTTCATAGTTTGGTCATGGGCTTTTCTACAGCGACAACCATTCGATCGTTTGTCTCAATTAGTCATTTAGAATACTAGTGCCGCGCTAGTCTCACTTTCTAGGAACATGCATATAGCCACCTTGTATGAGCTTTTTATTTTTATCTTACACATTGAAACCACTTCTCTCCCCTTGGTTTACATACCAAGCATATTCCTAAAGGGTCTCATAGTTGAGTTTGGGCATGACCATTCTCACGAGGTTAATCAAGTCTTGCCTTTGACTAATCATAACCCGAATCAACCACCTTGGTCCATATACCAAGTGTTTCCATGCACAAAGGGCCTCATAGTTGAGGGTAGGAGCACCTACTCTCATGAGACTAATCAAGTATACCCCTTGGTTAACCATAACCCGATTCTATCCCCATACACCGAGCATTCCATTTACGCCTTTCATGATACTACTCATTTTGTCGTCACTTTTTGCTATGATCACCATGTACGATCACTCTTCACGAACACTTTCACTTTTACTTTATGCTTATAAGAATGTTCCCTTAGGATGATGGTTTCCTCTTCTTTAGGATGCGAATTATTTAGACCTTAGGTTGGAACCCATGCATGACTACATTAGGATTTTTCTAGTCTCCCTCTTAAACCTCTTTTTATTTTGTAATTAAAAAACTTCTCATTCACAAATCAAAAATCCAAAAACATTTAATCATTACTCAAATTCATTCTAAAACTTGCAAAAACACTCACCCAATCAAAACTCCCCCAAAAGGGCATGTTATCTCCATTCTACCGCGATATCGGCCATGCCTATTGCTAGAAAGAGTGTGTTAACGTCGCTCACTAAAAGACACCAACAAACCAATATTTTCTAGAAGAACTATGGTGTTCTGATTCCGTCACTGGATACGTAGGCAAAGGGTTGCGAGACCCTCACGAACACACTAACAAAAAATAATTTCTTTCGCCTTAGAAAGTATAGTTATAGATAAACACATCCTTAGAAGCAAATAAACAAAAATTGGATCCCGTTGAGTACAGCGGGTGTGAGGGGTGCTAATACCTTCCCCTCGGATAACCAAACCCCTTACCCTTTCTCTTGGTCGCAAGACCATCTTATCCATCCTCTTGTGGTTTTCTCGATATTTCCCCTTCCTTATGGATAAATAATGTTCGGTGGAGGCTCTGTGTTTTCTGTCGGTAGCTTCAGCTGGCGACTCTAATGGGGGCATTTCTTTCGCGAGTCTCTCCTAGTTTTGTTTATTTGTATCTTTGGGTGTTTATTTATTTTCTTTATTTGCTTTATCGCTTTATTTCTTTGCTTTATTGTTTACTTTTGTATATATTGCATTATATTGTTGCTACTCATATTATGGATATGCTGTGATGTTGGGTTGTGTGATTACATTTGATAAGTCATAAGCCTGGACTTGGGTTACATTTAGGATTAGGACGGGCAGTATAGTCATGCTAACTTTGAGGGAGTAATCCTGAAGAAGGAGGCATGAAAATCCCCCACTCAGTGGAGGCCCCCTTGAAAGTAGCGTTGTTTACCGAGTAATTGGGAAGACATTATTGCTTTCAACCTGGGAACCAGAGAAACTGAGAGCTGTAGAACCATTAACCTATCCTGGCCTTTTTATGTGTAGTCAGAGACTATAATGGAGTAATACGGAAATAGTTGTCACACGATGCTGCACTCGGACAACTTTTTACTACGAATATTACTGATTACCTAGTAATTGGGACGTATGTAATATCCAAAGGAAGAGAGTAGACTCTGAGGTTTCCCTAGAACATTGTCCGACAGGTGATAAACCCCTAATACACACCTTATGGATGGTTACTTTGACTTCATGCCTGTGACGTCAGACTTTTGATCCTGTTACTTTCAATTTATACAAAGGACTACACAGTGGTTATCCAGAATATATGGAGCTGAAATCTCATGCCATAGCATACCATGACATCATACCAGCATGTATATACATCTCATATCTAAGGAATTCCAAAGATAAGTCTCGTTGGTCAAACTCTTCAAAAATGAAAACAAAAATTTTAAAAGGACAGACGAGTCTTTGGATTTCCTCGGAAATGAATATAAAACATTCATTCATACTACCATTCACAACAAAAAACTTATTAGGGTCCCTTTTCCATCAGACTTCAGTGAACAACAAAGACGAATCTCCAAATCCCTAATGTACAAGCATAAACTAGCGAAGACTTATGGATCTTTTAGAAGAGAATCAGAATGCTCTCTGCTGAGATATGGACACCATGGGCACTCGCATGGATCATCTTATGGAAACTCTTCATGCTGACATCAAGGGTCAAGAAGAGTTACATCAAAGTGTTTCCAAGCTTACTACTGCTGCCCCCTCCACTTCTGCTAATGGGAGGAATGGTAATGCAAATGTTGAAACCCCTACTGGAGATCCTCAGAATGACGTTGATGATCATCACGACATCATTGATCTTGATTAACCCCAGGTGAATATTTTGACGCAGGAGTTGCTGAAACTGCAAATATGTACCGTGCTCTCAAAGAGTGTCTCAAAGCAATGGAGGGTATCAAGACTTCGGGATTCAATACTGCTGCAATGTGTCACATACCTGGGGTAGTTATCCCTCCCAAATTCAAGGTTCTTGATTTTGACAAATACAAAGGCACCTCCTGTCCAGAGACTCATCTTCATTCCTACTGTCGCAAGATGGCGGCCTATGCTGAAAAATGAGCCATTACTCATGCACTTTTTTCAAGATAGATTGACCGAGGCACCGTTGGAATGGTATATGCAACTAGAAAGAACTCATGTCAGTACTTGGGGAGAACTTGTTGACGCCTTTTTGAAACATTATCATTATAATACTGCCATGACTCCAAGTCGCACTCAACTTCAAGGGATGATACAGAAATATGAAGAGTCGTTCAAAGAGTACGCCGGAAGGTGGCGTGAACTGATTGCAAGGGTCCAACCTACTCTCTTGGATTGTGAACTAATTGATTTATTCATGGGTACTCTACGAGGTCCTTATCTCCAACACATGCTCAGCAGTACCACTATCTCTTTCTCTGATATGGTTATTATTGAAGAACATGTTGAAACTTGTATTAAGGCTGGGACGATCCAAGGTATCCCTAACAATACCTACAACAATACTGGCATTGGTAGGAAGCCATTTTCTGGTTTCGTCAAGAAGAAAGAGGGTGAGACTAGTGATGTCACCATGAACCAAGGGAAAGCTCATGCATATCCTCAAGTTCAGTTTCCTTATTTTCTAACACCTGCTGATATTTCTTATCAATTTGTTCCTCAAGTGTATACTGCTACAACTCCAGCACCCTGGATGGACCAACAACGGCCTTTCACTCCTCAACCACAGTATCTTCCAAAACAATAATTTACACTACCTCTGAATTATCAACAACAGAATCAACAACCTCAAGGCCCGAGAGCTCCACAAAGACAGAGAGCTCCTGAAAGAAGATTTGATCCCATTCATATGTCCTATGCTCAACTTCTCCCTCAGTTACTTGCCAATCAGTTGGTTCAACTATGTGAACTTGGTCCACCACCTAATCCTCTCCCCAGGGGGTATGACATTAATGCTCATTGTGATTTCATTCTGGAGACCCAAGCCACACGATTGAGAATTATAGAGCATTTAAATGTAAAGTTCAAGATCTCCTCGATGCAAAGGCCATAAATTTCTACCCTGTTGGTCCCAATACTCAGAATATCCCATGCCTCCTCACCCAGGGGCAGCGGTCAATGCTATTGAAGAAAGTAGGGAATAGACTCTGGTAACCAAGGTTGATGAGATCAAGATGTCATTAGGAACTGTTAGAGAACATTTGTTGGAGCATGAGGTGATGCAGGAACTCCATGATTTTTGCTTAACATGTTCCTCTAAACCTGAAGAGTGTACTAGTTTGAAAACGGCTATCCAACATCTAATGGATGAAGGTGTCCTACAAGCCGAGAAGATATTTCGAGAAGAAGAGATTGATGTCTTGGAAATTCCTTATTATCCAACAAGCATCTTAGTAACCCCGGGTACCCCGTTGATAATTCAAGATCCTACTACCCCATTAATGATTCAGGCTCCTACTACCCCGTTAATAATTCAAGCTCTCGCTACCCCAACCATAACTCAAGCTCTTACTCATCCTCTATGTAACAACTCAAAAAACAATTTAGTGGGATTATAATGTGATCTATATTCCGGGGAAGAAATATGAGTGTCCCGCAGTAGCTGACAAGAGTATTACCAACATTGTAGGAACCAGTAACATGACTCGCAGTGGTAGGATCCTTTCTCCACCACCACCTCCTTCTAAAGAAACTAACAATGATGCTCAGGATAAGGCTAGGGGCAAGAAAGTGATTGATAATCAGCCTGAACCTTCTGTAGGACAAGAAGTAGAGCATATTTTGAGGATTCTTAAGCGAAGTGATTACAAAGTGGTGGATCAACTCAACCAAACGTCGTCCAAGATCTATATCTTGTCTCTTCTCTTGTGTTCAGAGACCCACCGCAATGCTTTACTAAAGATTTTGTGTTGCGCCCATGTTACTCAAGACATTTCAGTGGCCCAGTTTGAAGGGATCGTAACCAATATTTCCGTGGGAAATTTTTTGGGTTTCTGTGATAATGAGCTCCCAATTGAAGGCAGATCCCATAATAAAGTGTTGCACATTTCCATGAAGTGTTCGGATACAGTTTTATCTCGATTTTTGGTTGATACAGATTCTTCACTTAATGTGATGCGTAAGGATACTATATTCAAGCTGAATATGGATGGGGTAATGATGAGGCCTTCCACTCTGAGTGTTCGAGCATTTGAATGCTCAAGGAGATATGTGGAGGGAGAAGTGGACTTGCTTGTCAATATTGGTCCCCACACTTTCTATCTGTCATTCTATGTTATGGACATTCGTCCATCCTACAATTGCCTTTTGGGTCGCACATGGATCCATGTAGCAGAAGCTGTGACATATACTCTTCATCAGCGCCCAAAGTTCATTTTGAATGACAAAGTTGTTTTTGTTTGTGGAGAAGAAGATGTAGTGATTAACAATCTGACAACCTACCGTTATGTGAAAGTAGAAGGTGAGGTGCAGGAGTTGCCCTTTCAAGCTCTGGAGATTGTTTCAGTTGACAAGTTCCCCGTCGTGGAAAGTAAGAAGTATGAAGCACCTATGGACTCTTTGAATGAAGCCAAAGCCCTCATAGAAGCTAGATCTCCCCATGATGGTTGGGGAAAACTGATTGAAGTACCTGAGAATAAAGGTCGTTGTGGTCTTGGATATCAACCGTCGTCCTCCATGCAAGCTAGTTTGGTTCCTCCCAAAGGAAAGCAGGTTCCCCCAATTTCTGAAGTTTTCATCAGTTCTCGTACAACTAAATAAGGACAAGTTCTCTCAACAGATGACGAAGGTGACAAGCAAGATGTTTCCAGATTTATCTATCAGATTGCACCAGACCAGGAGCTCAGCAATTGGACTGCCGTGGACATCCATGAAGTTGTTTTCCTTGATGTGTAATTTTTTGTTTCCATTTTTTGTTTCCTTTCATATTCTAAATATTTTCTTGCACTTTCTAAAATAAAACATAGAATCATCAATCATGCAAATCCGTCTCGAAATCCATCAAAAATGATAGTGTTATGGTTACAAATATCCTTGAGAATTCAGTTGACCATGCTGACGAAGATAGTGGGGAAGATTGTGAAGTACCTGAAGAACTAGCAAGAATCTTGAGATAGGAAGAGAAGGTCATCAAGCCATATCAAGAAGAAACAGAAGTTATCAATCTCGGTATTGAAGAGGTAAAGAGATAAGTCAAGATAGGTGCTGCCTTGCAAAGTGAAGAAAATAAGGGGTTGATTGAGTTGCTTTGGGAGTATGTTGACATCTTCTCCTGGTTGTATGAAGACATGCCCGATTTAGACACTGATATAGTGGTGCACAGGTTGCCACTCAAGCTAGAATGTCCTTCTGTAAAGCAAAAGCCGAGAAGGACCAGACCCGACATGGCTTTGAAGATCAAATAAGAAGTTCAGAAACAACTTGATGCAGGCTTCTTATCTATGATAAATTATCCACCTTGGATTGCTAACATTGTGCCTATACTTAAGAAAGATGGTAAGGTACGTATGTGTGTTGACTACCAAGACTTGAATAGAGCAAGCCCGAAGGATGATTTCCCGTTGCCTCATATTGATGTATTGGTTGATAATACTGCTCAGTCTTCAGTGTTCTCCTTCATGGACGGATTCTCGGGTTACAATCAGATAAAGATGGCTCCTGAAGACATGGATAAAACAACTTTCACAACTCCTCGGGGTACCTTTTGCTATAGGGTCATGCCTTTTGGTCTCAAAAATGTTGGTGCGACATATCAGTGAGCTATGGTGACTCTCTTTCAGGACATGATTCATAAAGAGATCGAGGTGTATGTGGACGATATGATCGCAAAATCACAAATTGAAGAAGAACATTTGGTCCATTTACAAATGTTTTTTGATCATCTACGAAAGTTTAGGTTAATGCTTAATCCAAACAAGTGCACCTTTGGGGTTCGATCGGGAAAGTTACTTGGTTTTATCATAAGTCAACGAGGAATTGAAGTAGATCCTGACAAGGTAAGAGAAATATAGGATATACCGACACCGAAAAATGAAATAGAAGTACGAGGTTTTCTTGGAAGGTTGAATTATGTAGCTAGATTTATTTCTCATCTTACTGCTACCTGTGAACCTATCTTTAAATTGTTACGCAAGAATCAAGATGTCCGTTGGGATGAAAACTATTAAGAGGCCTTCGAAAATATTAAGCAATACCTTCAAGAACCACCAATACTCATACCTCCAGTTCCAGGGAGACCTCTTATCATGTATTTGACTGTGCTTGAAGGATCTATGGGTTGTGTGCTCGGATATCATGATGATACTTGACGAAAAGAACACGTTATCTATTACCTGAGCAAGAAGTTTACTGATTTTGAATCAAGGTATTCATTACTCTAGAAAACTTGTTGCACTCTTACGTCGGAAGCTCGACGTTTTAGGCAGTACATGTTAACGCATTCTACACTTCTAATATCTAAGATAGATTCGATAAAGTACATCTTTGAGAAACCAACACTTACAGGGATATTGACTCGATGACAAATGCTTTTGTTTGAGTATGACATCCAGTATGTCACACAAAAGGCTATCAAAGGTAGCATTCTTGCTGATCATCTTGCCCACCATCCATTGGAAGAGTATCAACCAATGAAGTTCAATTTTCCAGACGAGGATGTTATGAAACTTGATGATAGGGAAGGACCTGAACAAGGAGAGTGATGGAATCTCACGTTCGATGGTGAATCAAATGCCATTGGCCATGGTATTGGGGAAGTTATAACTTCCCCATGCAATACTCACATACCTTTCACAGTCAGGCTATGTTTTGATTGTACGAATAATGTCGCAGAATATGAAGCTTGTGTAATGGGTTTGGAAGTAGCCATTGATTTGAAGATCAAGATTCTTTAAGTTAACGGGGATTCTGCCTTAGTGATATATCAAGTACGAGGTGATTGGGATACACAACACCCTAGTTTAGTCCTGTAATATGGTGGGAGAATTGACTTGAGTGTTTTGCGTTTGGTTGCAATTGTTGCGGATAGCAAGAGTCGTCGCCGACTTTTATTTTATCAAATAAGGAAAGGGTGAAAAGAACAGAAAAGACCTTTGAGATTTTTTCTTGAGTTCGGGGGGTAGGTTATAAAAAGCGGAGGTGTTAGCACCATTTTCATCCATAGTTATCTATGGGCTCTTAGTTTCTTTCTAGATCACTTTTGAAATTTCTTTGTTTGAAATGTGTTTGTGGTGGGTTTTGAAAGTATTTTTGAAAAGCGCCTTCGTTTAGGAAAACTTTATAATGATTCTCGTCTCTATAAGAATGCATACAAAGTGTTGGAATTTTTGAAAATATTTTCATGTTTTTGAAAGTGTTTGGTGTGTTTGAAAAGATGTTTGTTTTTGAAAATGGATTGTGAGCAAGCAACTAAGAACGTTCTACCTACTCAAAAGTCTTTGGTTCCTTTCTCTCTTCATTTGATATTTCTATCTTACCATTGATTGGTAAGTAGCCCTATCTTTGGATGTAAAGGGATGGGCGTGGGTCATCGTATATTCATGAATAGAAATGTTGTGAGATATCTTAGCATTTCTCTTGAAGGACTAAGATCATTTTTAAGGCAACATTCGAAGCGTCAACGAGGGACTATGATCTTGTATTTTTTATTGTTTTTGCTAAGATGCCTCACATGCATAACATGACCATTTTTAAGGCAACAAGTGGAGTTAACCCTAGAGGTGCAAGTGTGAAAAGTGTGTTTGATTGCGTGCATTTTTGTCTTGAGTTTAGGGTTTTTCTAAGCATTTTTATCTTTCCATACACACCCTAGTTACTAGCATTTGTATTTGAAAGCGGTAAATTTTGGAAAATAAAGTCCTACGCTATTACATCGTTTAAAGGGATGGGGTAAAATTTACAAACAGGGATGGATAGGAGCTTAAATATTATAACCATATTGAATAGCCATGAAGAAAATATGTGAAACATGTAAAAATAAAGGAAAAGGAAAGAAAAATGCAGTTTTGAACATTATGTGCCGACACAGGCTCTTTTGCATCGACACGTAACCTTCCCTTGCCCCTGTATTGCCAAATCAACTCAGTATGAGTCGATACATAATGGTATTTATCGACTCATACACTGCATGTGTCGACTCATACATTCTTTTTTCCTTCTACTTTGGGCCTGTATAGCAGTATGTGTTGACTCATAAAGCTATGTGTCGAGTCATAACCTGTTTCTCCACTAAGATGTGTCGACTCATATAGGTATGTGTCGACTCATACTGTCTGTGATACGGTGGCAGAACCGATTGTTAATACTTGTTTTGCATTTGGTATTCGCAAATGTTACGGTAAGCAAGAGTCGCCACCGACTTTTCTTTTATCCAACAAAGGAAAGGGTGAAAAGAACAGAAAAATACCTTTTTCGAGATTTTCTGAGTAAGGGGGGGTAGATTATGGAAAGGGGAGGTGTTAGCACCCTTTCCATCCGTGGTTTTTCACGGGCTCTTAGGTACTTGCTCATTTTTGAAAATTGCTTTCGTGTTTGTGTGTTTTGAAAAAGTTTTTGTTTGCTGTATGATAACTCTTGTATCAGTCCTTAAGAGTGTGATAAAGCATTTTTGAAAGTAGTTTTGAAAATGTGGTGTAAAAATGAATTAAATTTGAGCAAGTACTTAAGAACTATCTACCTACCCGAAAAAGGGCATTCTTTTCCTCCTTTCCTTTAGAAAACTCTATCCTACTATTAGTTAGTAGGTATCCCTATCGTTGGATGTTGAGCGACTATCGTAAGGGACTTTTATGATCATTGAAGGCAACATGTAAAGATACCTTAGCATTTCGAAGGGACTGTCATCATTATATATTCGTAGGCAACTCGAGGGACAAGATTATTTCTCGTAGGTAACTCGATGGACATTTAGGGACTATGATCTTTATGATGACTTTAAACTGAGGGTGTTTGCTAAGAGTATCCCTACGTTCAAGGGACATGACCATTTCCGAAGGCATCCAAAGTGGGAGATACCCTAGGGGTGAAAGTGTGCAATAGTGTGCTTTTTTCAGATATATTACCTTGATGTTAGCGATCTAAGACTGATTATTTAGTTCTTGCCATACACACCTAATTTACTAGCAGTTTATATAAAGGCATATAATATAGTGCGGAAAGTAAAACCTACAACTATTACAAGGCTTCGGGGTAATTACAATTATATCTGACTGAAAATGTAAAATGCGGAAAATAAAACCCTAATTAAGCTATTACAAACCAGGCACAGTTACAATAATAAAAAAAACATGAAAGTAAATAAATGCGTGCATGAATTGAAAATACGTCTATAATCCTAAGTGAAAGGAGTTTTTTTGCTTGTTTTTGTTATGAAAAGAAATTGAATTAAAAATCCTAAGTCTATTCAATTTTAGTTTTTTTAAGAAAATATTAAAATAATTATTTAATTAGTTAACAAAATTAATTTAATATAAAAGGCTAAACCTAATGTTTTTATGGTTTTTTAATGTTAATTAAAGCTTAGAAGAAGTAAGGATCAACAATCAAAAGAAAGGAAAAAACAGTAAATGGAAAAAAGTGCATTCTTGGAAATAAGACCTAGATCGAAGAGGCTTATGATGCCTTTCGATCCAATGAAGGATCTTGATCGAAGGTTCCTGAGATACTGCAAATCTGGTGGCGTTTGATCTGGATGTCCCATCCTTCGATATGGGATATTGGATCTGCAAGGAAATTTGTTAGAAATTGAAAATGCAAGGCCTGAGATTCGAACTCTGGTCCCTTCGATTACACGAATTCCCTTTCACCACCTGAGCTGCTTACTCATTCGAAATACAGGACACTTGCTTTTGGTCCTGCAAATTAGTTAGTTCGAAACTAAACAAAACAGAAAATATCCCATTCAAAATCAATCCCTGAACCCGGATCTGGGTTTGTTTCAGTTTTCCACAACCGGTATCATGGGTTTCAAAGGTAAACAACTTCGAAAAAACTCTATCCATGGTGTATGGACACTACAACTTGCATACATTTGGTTAAATCACTCACAAATAACAACAAAAACTACGAACACGCAATCATGAGTCTAATTTAAGATTAAGTGGGATTGAACATTTTTACCACTGGAGTCGTCTGGATATGCAGTCATGGGTGTGAGATAGCTGAGGCACGAACGAGTGTACGTCTGTGTGAACTCCAAGAACACGATCAGATTGTTAATCTGGACGGAAGGTGCCTGCAATGGTATGGAGTTTTATCAACTTTGGAACTCGATGCTACTTTCTGGACCTTCGTGGGGCAGACTGCGTTTTTTTGCGAGGCAATATATATGTGTCTCCGTGTGTCTTTTCTCTGAGATCATGAGGTTTATATAGACAAGGGAATTTAGGTCAACATTTGTGTATCAAATCTTGTTCCATTACGAGGAAGAGATTTGATTTGATTTCTTCATAAATACTTGCTATATTTGATTAAATCAGGTGCCAATCTATTTTCATGCGTTACTGCCAGCCTGTTATGAGTTGTTTGGGCCTCCAATGTGATGAAAATCGAAAGCTGACCTGCCCTTGCAGATCCGTTTCCCTTCGAGTTTTCTCTCTTCGAAGGCTCTAAGCTCCAATTAGTATTACTCAGAGCTTTCCTCATCAGAGCATTGTTTCCTTCGAAAGCTCTAAACTCTAATTCGAATTGCACCAGCTTCAATGTCATAGCTCCTTTGATTGAGCCACCCTCTGCATCGATTGCTTGATTTAAAGAGAATCACTCTGGTCGAATCAACTCTTTTGGAGTTTTGAACAAACAAGGCAATAATTTGGCCTTTAACTCAGGAATTGAATCCACGATCAACATTGAATGCTTGCCATATTTGTAAGGAAAACATGTCATTTTGAACTTTGGGTGAACCTGGACAGGTTAGGATAGTTTTTTTTTCCGAATTCGGCTTAAGGCTTTCATCATGGTTCCTTCGATTACGTCTCAAGTTTTTCTCTCTTCGATGGCTTTGAAATTGATTCGAATTGCTCATATTCTCAGCATCAGAGCTTCTAAGTTTGAACCATAGTCTGCAGAAAGGCTCAGAGTTATCCTGCATGAATTCGAATGTCTATCACCAGAGTTTCTAGAACCCTCTTATTTATTTCTCTTTTGATCTCATCTTCTCTAACATGAACAATCATAATATCACCCTATTGATATGAAAATTGAAACTTCACTTGGTTAACATGCCTGTCGAAAGGCACTTTATACGTTCTAACGAAAAACAACCTTATTTAAGATTCCTGTCGAAGCTGCCTTGTTGGAAATTCCCATCGAAAGGCCCTATACCAATCGAAGGATCTTTTGCAGATGTCAATCGAAGGGTCTTTTGTAGAGGTCAATCGAAGGTTACTTTGTAGATGCCAATCAAACATTTTTTTGTAGAGGCCAATCGAAGGGTACTTTGTAGATGCCAATCGAAGGATCCTTAACCATCTTTTAAAAAATTTCCCTTTCCTTTAGCCAAAGGTTTGTAACCACCTATGCAAGAGGAAATCTTGGAAAAACATGAGAGGGAAAATTTTGGGGTACAACACTGTCATTTTTTCACTTCAACATTGTTTTGCTGCATACATGGGTTAGTTCTCAACACATAAATGAAAAGAATGGAAGACAAACAAAGGGTTAGCTTTAAGGGCAACGGTTACTACATTTTATCTTCAAAAATGAATCACTAATGATGCTTGAAATGAAGAGTTTAAAGTCAAGAAGACTTACCTTGGAGTTGGAATTTGTGTTTTGAGTTTGAGTTGCTGCCTTGACTGTTCTTGAACTTGAAAAAAAATAGAGGTGTTACAGAAGCTTGTTCTTGACTTTGAACAACTTCTAGGTGATGTATGTGAGGTGCTTAGATGTTTGGACAGAACTTGCAAGATATGTAGAGTTCTAGGATTTGGATTTCAAAGCTCAAGAAATGGAAGCTTTGTCGACTGTTATGGCTTTTGTGAATATGAGATTTTGAGGGTTTATCAACAAAACTTCTGGATTTTGTCTCTATTTTTCTCACTGTTTTTTCTGATCTCTTTCTATTTCAAATGCTTCTTCTATTTATAGGCAAGAGATTTGTGAACAAGCTGATTTGGTTTACAAACTATGGAGTTATGGCTAGGTTGGATTGCAAATACCAAGTTATGTCATGGTCCCAAGATGAAGTACCAAAGTTTCTGGTTTAGAGGGGATGATTTCCATGATTTATGGTGGAGTAAAATCAGAAACAAACAAAGTATGGGCTCAAGACAAACTTTGTACAAAAAGCTTGCTTTTCAAGAATAACAATGGTGCCTTTATGCCATAAATGGAAAGATATTTTGGACAATGGCTTAAACACTTGGGTAATAGCTCAAGAGTGGGTGTAATCATTAAATTATGGTGAGCTTGGAAAGTAAAAAGGCCTGAAACACAAGATTATGCAGCATAGCATAAGGGTTTTGTTATGTGTTCTTCACTAAAATGACTTGTAGTTCAAGAATGGATGCCCAACTTCATGCACTTGAATCTCCTAGCTCAAGTATGATAAATTCATGATCTTTGATGTTTTGGAAAGCTTGAAACATCCTCTATAACTTTTATGTTGGCCATTTTGACAAAATCATCTTGGAACTATGTGAAAAACTTCCAAGAAAGTTGGGATAAAATCCTGACCAAAATTGCTGAAAAGTTCTTTAAGTGTTTATTCAAAAATGCCATGACTTCATGAATTTATAACTTAAAATCCAAGCATTTTTAGAAAAAGTCCTGCCCTATAATGTTTTATATCTCATTAATATCTACAACTTTCATGTTGGGAGTTTTCCTTGAATCATCTTGCATTATGATGAAAATTTGGTATGAAGTTATGAAATAAACATGTGCAAAACACTTAGAAAAATTCCTAACTCTTGAAAAGTTTGACTTTTCAAATTGACTTTTTACTTTCTTGAGTTTTTGATGATCAAGCTTTATATTTTTGAATGTCTTGATAAATTGTGATCTTTGAAATTTAATGTTGACCAAAAAGTCAAAGTTTGACTTTTTGTGTTATAGTTGACTTTTTCATCAATATAGTTGATTTTAGGTCATTTGATCAATTGACTGAGCAATTTTGGTGATCCAAGGCTTGAAACTTGTCATGATAATTCTTGGAGGTCCATAATGATCTATTAAAGTCTTTTGAATCATTAAAAGTCCAATTGACCTTATGAAGACTTAAACCCCAATTTGATGTATCAATGTTGCGAGCTGGCTTGACCTAGTCAATACTTGTGCAAGCTTGAGCTTTTGAAGATATTTTTGAGAAATGTATTGAGAAAAGAGTGGGAAAATTTTGGGTTACAACAAGTCCCATATCGGGATTACATATTAGATTTGTTTCCCACTTTTAATGAGATCACTTTTGAGCACATTCCTAGAGAAGTAAATCAATTGGTAGATGTCCTGGCCACTTTAGCAGCAATGTCCAAAGTCAGCTATCTGAATCATGCGCCCAATATAAGAATCCTTCGTTACAAGGAGCCAACACACGTTTTCCCTGCTCATTGTATCACAAGTGAAGATGTGTCGGGCGAAAAGCTGTCATATTTCGACATCAAAATACATATTGAGAAGCAAGAATGTCCCGAGGGTGCTACAGTTTGTGACTAGCGGACTCTTAGAAGGTTGACATCCATGTTTTTACTGTCAAGAGACGTTGTGTACAAAAGAAACTATGATTGGGTTCTGCTCAAATGTGTTGATAGACATGAAGCAGAATCCATCATACGAGAAATTCACGAGGGCTCTTTTGGAACTCATGCCAGTGGACATTCCATGGCCAAGAAAATCCTAAGAGCAGGTTATTTTTAGATGACTATGGAAAGTGACTGTTGTGTGTATGCAAAGATGTGCCACAAATTTCAGGTTTACGCAGACAGGATACATATTCTTCCCACCCCTATGAATATGATGACTTCACCATGACCCTTTGCAATGTGTGGCATTGATATGATTGGACGGATCAAGCCGAGCGCTTCAAATGGACACAGGTTCATTCTCGTTGTTATTGACTACTTCACCAAATGGGTAGAAGCAGCCTCGTACAAGAATGTGACCAAGCAAGTTGTCACACGCTTCATCAAGAAAGAAATCATATGTCGTTATGGAACTCCTAACAAGATCTTCACTGATAATGGGTCAAATATCAACAACAAAATGATGAAGGAAATGTGTGAAGAATTCAACATTGAGCATCATATTTCATCACCATATCGGCTAAAGATGAATGGGGCAGTTGAAGCAACTAACAAGAACATAAAGAAGATTGTCCAGAAAATGGTGAGAACATACAAAGATTGGCATGACATGTTACCTTTTGTCCTGCATGACTATCGAACTTCAGTGTGTACTTCCACTGGGGTAAGTCCCTTTTCAATAGTCTATGGTATGGACGCGATGCTCCTAGTCAAAGTGGAGATTCCTTCATTAAGGGTCCTGATGGATACTAAGCTTGATGAACATGAATAGATTCAGACAAGGCTCGAACAACTCAATCTTATCGAAGAGAAGTGCCTAACAGCCATTTGTCATGGTCAGTTATACTAACAACGTCTCAAGAGAGAATTCAACAAGAAGATTCGACCTCGAGAGTTCCACACAGGTGACCTGGTCTTAAGGAAGATTCTCCTAATTCACTCTGATCCAAGAGGCAAGTGGACTCCCAACTATGAGGGGCCGTACATCGTGAAGAAATCCTTCTCAGGAGGTGCTCTAATCCTGACAAACATGGATGGGGTAGACGTTCCACTTCCAATTAATTCAGACTCAGTAAAAAACTGTACACATAAAAAGACCCGCTAAGTTGAAAACTCGAAAGGGAGGCTTAGGCAAAAGTTAGGGCTAAAAAAAGAATAACCCGCTAAGTTGAAAACCCGAAAGGTCGGCTTAGGCAAAAATGGGTATCCCGGTGGATTGAAAACCCGAAAGGGCAGTCCAGGAAAAAATTAGGGACAAAAACCGAGAGATTGCAGTCTGAAAACTCTTCACGAATAACAAGTACACCCTCCTAACACCGGATGGATCTATGCAACTATTTTCTTTCGGAAGCTCCACACTAAGATGATTTGAGATATGGGAACTATAGCAATGTCAATTTTAATGGAAGTTCAAGATTTTCTCATTGCCATTTTACTTTTTGAATTATGTCTTTTCTTTGCAACTTCGTCATTTAGGAGTTGTTTCCATGTACAAATGCCTGTTCACAGGTCAAATTCATTAATAAAAATTTGCCCCTTCCACTAAAAAGTCTTTGTTATGTCCTTTTACTTTATTTTTTGTATGCGAATTGTGATTTAAATTATTTGTTAAGCATTGCATTGAAAACAATAAGGAAATAATAATCACAAGCTAAGATGTGAAACATGACATTACATGGATATAAAAGCATCCCAAGGGAATTCCATGGCGTTCAAGTGTTTGTTTTTCTGTGCAGGTAGCAAGTCATAACGGTCACCTAGACCAAGCTTTCATCCTCATCACCTCCTTACAGACGGCTGAGCACCTGATTCTCCAACACCGAGAAACTTGGGGAATTTAATGAGATCCATATCTCTACCCAGTCATCCACAAGAATTCCAGCATGTGAAGAAAGTCAGGTCAAGCTACTCCTCCTCAACAAGATTTAATTCCCAGTGAACTCGACAAGGCTATAACTCAATTCTCGAAGTTTTTAAGCACCAATCTGTATTGGTATCTCAAGACAACGGGCAACAGATCCCAATGAGCTTAATATTTGGCACTTTGCATACAATAATCATTACTGCATATTGCATTGTATCCTCAAACGCATAACATATCCATGGATCATCATGCCACACTTTAAAATGCATATGAAGCATGAGCCAAATTTGGTACCTTGAATGAAAATCCCAAATCAACAAAACATCCCCATATATAATATCATCCTTATAATTCCTAGTTAACATCTGTCATTACACTACCAACCAAAATAAGCCGTGGTGCCAGTACATTGTACTCCACAACTCTCAAATACTTACTTTATATTCTCTAGGGTCGTAGGTCGTCTGTAGATCTTACCCTCACTTTACTTTTCCTAGGGTCGTAGGTCATCCGTAGATCTTACCCTCATTGTATCTTTCTTAGGGGCGTAGGTTGTCCGTAGATCCTACCGTTACTTTACATTTTTTAGGGTCGTAGGCCATCCATAGATCTTACCCTTACTTTACCTTTTTTAGAGTCATAGGTCGTTATTAGATCTTACCCTTACTTTACTTTTTTTAAGGTCGTAGGTCATCCGTAGATCTTACTCCCACATTATCTTTTCCTAGGGTCGTAGGTCATCCGTAGATCTTACCTTCACTTTACTT
Organism: Vicia faba; assembly: GCA_948472305.1. Lineage (NCBI taxonomy): Eukaryota > Viridiplantae > Streptophyta > Magnoliopsida > Fabales > Fabaceae > Vicia > Vicia faba. The sequence goes on from OX451736.1 coordinate 995,966,029, forward strand.
TTCCTAGGGTCGTAGGTCATCCGTAGATCTTACCCTCACTCATCTTTCTAGGGTCGTAGGTCGTCCGTAGACTTTACCCCCACGTCATCATTTTTAAGGTCGTAAGTTGTTCATAGATCTTACCTTCACTTTACTTTTCCTAGGGTCGTAGGTCGTCCGTAGACTTTACCCTCACGTCATCATTTTCAAGGTCGTAGGTCGTCTGTAGATCTTACCTTCACTTTACTTTTCCTATGGTCGTAGGTCATCTGTAGATCTTACCCTCATTGTATCTTTTTTAAGGTCGTAGGTCATCCGTAGATCTGACCTTCGCATTATATTTCTTAAGGTCGTAGGTCATCCATGGATCTTACGTTCGAATTATCTTTTTAGGGTCGTAGGTCGTCCGTAGATCTTACCCTCAAGTTGTCTTATCCTACGTCATAGGTCGTCCATAGATCTTATCCTCGCATCATCTTATCTTGGGTCATAGGTCGTCCGTAGATCTTACCCTTGTTTTATCTTTTCTTGGGTCGTAGGTCGCTCTCCGGTGTTACCCTCATGATATCCTTTCTCTTGGGTCATAGATTATACGCCGATCTCTACCCATCGTCTTTAAGTTATCATGTTGTCATTAATCCTACTTTTAGTCACCACGACATCGTCGACTATATCTTTTCAATCACTTTAAATCCCACTTCCATGAGGACCATGTATTGGAACCGTTACCCCAGTACAAGCTATCATTATTCAACCATAATTATCCGTCATGACCAGTTCACCAGAAAATTCATTTTTCTCATCCCCAACAGACGTCACGAACAAATAACACTCACACCATCTCTCTGGGACAAATTTCAGGTCCTGGTATTTAATCATCTTCCACCTTGAACTTTCGAAAGGCTGACGCTAATCTCAACTTCAGGTTTAAGACGATTAAATAGGGGCAGCTATCGTACCCCAAATTTTCCCTACCTTTTACTTTTGTCTGGCTTAGACTTTGCATCCCATTTGCATCATTTTGACTAAGTCTTTTTCATATCACTCAGGGAATCATGAACTTTGTTTTAAAGCATTAGGGTTGTGCAATCTTCATGTTTAATTTTGTTTTGAAGTTTCCTCATCAGGTTAAGGGCAATTTCATTTAGTTCTTCAGTAGTGGATTGTGGAATGAAGTTCTGAGGTATCATGGGTTTCCTTCATCGTCAAGTCACACGGATATTCTTCAAAGTCATGGATTAGGATTTCAATTATCTTCAACACTTCGAGATCTTTCTTCATCAATGTGCATCATCATATTTGAGCCTGTTAAATATTTCAAAATTATGGTAAAGGGTTTGTGACTAATATTGCAAGTGTTTGAGCCATGAAACAAGAGATGGTGTTGCAAACTCATATCATAATCAAGGCATGTTTTTGTTACTTCAGTTACAAGTCACTTATATTTTGGACATTAAGGTTAAGGTTCTTATTGAGAATGCAAGTTTGATTTGGACACGATAGGAAGAGTTAAGTTAGAAGACAAGGCATATGGTTTACTTGAAATACAAGTTACAAATGTCATCTATGATTTCTTGAAGTTCAAGTTACAAAGGCAAGACATATCATTCAAACCATTCAAGTAGGAATTTCAAATTTTAACCGAGATTCAAGAACTGTCTAATTTCCATACAACAAATTCATCATTCATAAGGTTCAACGAGAAGACATTCAAGTTTCGTATTCATTACATTTGTGGGCAATTTTCAAAGCAAGTTACAAATTGGAATTACAAGTTACAAATGTTTTGTTTACAAAGAAAGAAATGATTGTTCTTCAAGTTTTCTTTGCTTCTTCTTCAAGAAATTTTTCATCACTCCCTGCTAAACATGGCCTCTTCATCTTTCAACCTTGCTTTTTCCATCCCATCCTTATTGCTCATGAAACAAGAAAGAGAGAAAGAGTTAGCAAACCATAAATATGTGAATAAAATTACAAATAAGAACTAATTGTTAAAAGACAATTTTCGTTTCATCATTAGGGTTTGTATTTGGAATCAGAAATTAAAAGGGGTTGATTCAATCATGTGCTATCTTCTCCTATTTTGAAAATCACAAAAGTTTGGGTTTTTGGTTCACAAAAGGAAAAGAAATTTACAAACAATTTTGCTGCAAAAACAAAGCCAGTCAAAAGCATTGCCAAAACTCAGGCCTACTGTCCTGCCTATTGCTGTCAAAGAAATAGTCTCAATTGGCCAAATATGAAAATAAAAAACAGCAGCAAAACTGTCAAAACAAGAAAAGCAGCAAATATACAAACAACAGCCAACAACAGCAAAACTACCAAAATAGAAAAGTAGCAAATATACATACAACAGCTGCAAGCAAAACAATCAAAACAGCAGAACAACAACCAACAACAACAACACAACAACCAACAAGCACAACAGCAAACTGCTAAACAACAAAGGAGCAACCCAAAATAGCAGCAAACTACTAAACAACCATGACCAAAAAAATTAGTAGCAAGACTAGCAAATAGCAGCAAACTAAAAGCCCAAAACAACAGCAGTTTATAAAAAAAAGTGAAAGCTATCAAGTAGCTTGAACCCTAATTGTGTCATCTTTTTCCTAAAACTGTCAAACCCTTCAGAATTTTGAGAAAAGAAGAATAGCTCTATGTGATACGGTGGCAGAACCAACTTTTTATACTGGTTTTGCATTTTCTATTCGCAAGTGTCGCGGTAATCAAGAGTCACCACCGACTTTTCTTTTATCTAATAAAGAAAAGGGTGAAAAGAACAGAAAAAGACCTTTTTTTGAGATTTTCTAAGTAAGGGGGGTAGATTATGGAAAGGGAAGGTGTTTGCACCCTTTCCATTCGTGGTTTTCCACGAGCTCTTAGGTACTTGCTCATTTTTGAAAATTGCTTTTTTGTGCTTGTGTGTTTGAAAAATTGATTTCTTTATGATAACTCTTGTATCAGTCCTCAAGAGTGTTGATAAAGCGTTTTTGAAATTTTTTTTGAAAGTGTGGTGTGAAAAAGGTTATTTTTGAGCAAGTACCTAATTGTTATCTACCTACACAAAAAAGACATTATTTTCCTCCTTTTCTTTAGATAGTGCTATCCTACTATTAGTGAGTAGGTAACCTTATTATGATACGGTGGGAGAACTGACTTGAGTGTTTTGTGTTTTATCCAAATATTGTGGTTAGCAAGAGTCTCCACCGACTTTTCTTTTATCCGAAAGGAAAGGCTGAAAAGAACAGGAAAGACCTTTGAGATTGTTTTCTTGAGTTCGTGGGGTAGATTATGAAAAGGGAAGGTATTAGCACCCTTTTAATCCGTAGTTATCTATGGGCTTTTAGTTGCTTGCTAGATGACTTGATTTTGTTTGAAAATGTGCTTTGTATGGTTTTTGAAAGTATTTTGAAAAAGCGTCATCGTTTAGGCAAACTTTGTAATAGTTCTCATTTGTAAGAACGTATACAAAGTGTTAATCTTTTGAAAATGTTTCAAGTTTGAAAGATGTTTTGAAAGTGTTGGTGTTTATTTTGAAAATAACAAGGATGTTTTGATTTGAAAATCAGCAAGCAACTAGGAACATTCTACCTACTCAAAAGTCTTTCTTGTTTATTTCCTCTTTCCTTTGACATTGTTATTTTACAATGGATTGGTAAGTAACCTTATCTTTGGATGTAAAAGGGACGGGCAAGGATCATCGTATAGTCATAAATAGCAATGTTGTAAGTTATCTTAGCATTTTCAGTGAGGGACTAAGATCATTTGTAAGGCAACTTCAGAGGGTTTTCTATGTATTGATTTTATCTTTCCATACAAACCGTAATTACTAATATTTGTATAAAGCGATAAATTGCGGAAAGTAAATATTCTATGCTATTACATTATTTGGGGGATGGGGTATACATTTTTACAAATGGGGATTGTAAGAATTTAAATCTAATTAACTATTACAACTATATTGAACAATGTACAAGAATTGAAATAATAATGTACAAGCATGAATAAATGAGAAATAGTTTAATTAAATTAAGAAAAATTTAACTTAAATTAATTAAAAAAAGAAATTAATTTAATTAAACAAGCAAGTTTTTTTTAGGTTTTTTTTTTGTGAAAAAAGGTTTTAACTAAGTTAATATCTGTATAAAAATTAATTAATTAAAAGAAAATCTAAGTTCTAAATTAATTTTAAATTAAAAGAAAATAAACTAACCTAAGCATACTTACTAATATATTTAACAATGGATTAAGTTTATTAAGAAAAATGTTTTTTTTGTGTTTTTGGTTTTAAAATAAAACATAAGTAATATTGGATGTAAATGAATAAAATATTTTTTTGGATTTTTATTGATGATAATAATAATATAATAATAATAATAATAATAATATTAATGATAATAATAAAAGATAAAATAAAACAAAATAAAATAAATAAAGTCAGGGGGGTTAAAGTTGAAGTTGGGAGGTTTGTTAGAAAAAAACAATTTTGAAGTTGGCCCATTATTGTTTTCATAATCAGAAAAAATAAAATAATAATAATAAAAAGAGATGGGCTGTGTGTTATAAGCAAACAGGGGGTGATGTTCAGCAAAAATAGAGGAAGCCCAAAGGGGGAGGCCCAGCGCTGTAAAGGGTAAAGAGAAGAAAAATGTGAAAAAAGAAACAAAAGGAAGCGCGCTGGGGTTCGAACCCACGCCCTCTCGATTACCAGCGCGCTGCCTTACCACTGGGGTGGCTATACATCTGTTTACTTATATCAAACCATAAATATATATTTGAAAACAATACCTAGGCCTGAACTTTATCTTCAACCTCACGCCAGCCATACCACCTGCATCTTGTTCATTTCTCATCCATTTGCAAAAGTGTAAACATGAATCTTGTGGCAAATTTCCTCACGAATTCAGAAATGTAAAGCATTAAAGCTATAGATAAAAGACAAACATGAATTTTATTGGCCCTAATCTGAAACCTAAAAATTTCAGAAACTTCAACTACAAAATTCTCTAAGCTCAAGCCATATAAATGCAAACTATGGATATGTACAGCTTCGTGGCAATAAGGTCTACATTTTATCTTTGAAAATGAAAGCTTAACAATGCCTATATGAATAGTTCAAAAGTCAAAAAAACTCGCCTTGCAAGAGGGTATCGTGTTTTGAGTTTGAGTAGCTTTTGATGAGTTCTGGTGATTGGGTTAGCTTCCTCAAGTTCACAGGAAGCTAATGTGATGCTTGGCTTGTGCTGAAAGTGGCTGAGGAGTTCTGGAGAAGTCAGGTTGCAGACCCCTGTTTTTGAAAATGGAACTTGATGATGGAGGTGTTACAGTTGAGAAAAAAGGACTTTGGATGGTTTGTATTTGATGTTTAGAAGCTTTAGGAACCAAAAGGCTTGGAAACACACGGGGGAAATGTAAGTTTCAAGTTTTTGGTCAGATTGTGCAACAATAGAGTTTTTGTGTATGATTCTGAGCTTTAAGGGGTTTCAGGGATTGAGCATGCATGTGTTAGCTTGAAAATGACTTGTAGATTTATAGGGAAGAGGTCTTGTATGTTACAATAAGCCAGAATTTGAAAATCTCAAGTTGTAGCATCTTTCTTGTTTTTGAAGCAATGTTGAAACATCTTGTTCCAAGGCATGGTACAGGGCTGCATAGAGTTGTTAGTACTTTAGACATGCTTAATTTTGGTTTATAGGATTTGTGTGTGTAGAAAGAACAAGTTCAATGCTCAAGGAGAATGGACTTTGTGATTAAAGCCACTTTTCAAGAATAGCAATGGTGCCTTTCTACCAAAAATGGAAATGCAACTTGGATAATGGTTCAAATGCTTGAAAAATGGATCAATATATTGTGTAAACATTTATTTAAGGAGTGAATTCCAAGTTAGAAGCCCGCAAAGTGAAATTATGCAGCTTGGCTATGTGATTTGGTCCATTGTGCATCACAAATTCTGCCTTGTAAAACAACTTGAAACCCTAACTTCTGGCCTTCGATTCTCCTTGATAAAAAATGATCTCAAAGAGTTTTTGGACATTTTAGAAAGCTTGTAATATTCTCTACAACCCCTATTTAAATCAATTTTGCAAAATCAAATTGGAACTATATGAAACTTGGCCCAGAAGTTAGGTCAAAATCCTGACCAAAATGCTCAAAATTTCACTAAGTGTTTTAGTCTCATGACCATGATTTCATGGATTAATAACATGAAATCCATACATTTCTAGGAGGAGTTGTGTTCAGAAATTTTTTAGATATCATTGAGATCTACAACTTTCATTTTGAAAGTTTCCTTTGAGTCATCTTGTATCATGGTGAAAAATTGGCTCAAAGTTGTGAAAAAATATGAAGTTTTCAACACTTATAAAAATTTCTAAGTTTGTAAATTTTGACTTTTCAAAATGAAATCTTTACTTTTTTATTTCTTGATGAACAAGTTTCATATTTTAACATGTTTTGATGAATTGTGATCTTTGACACTTGATTTTGACCAAAAAGTCAAAGATTGACTTTTCAGTATACAGTTGACTTTTGATCAGTTGACTGAAAATCAACTATCAATCAATTGATCTTGAGGGAATTTTTGAGTCATACCATTAGGTTATAATGATGCATTTTAAACCTTGAGATCATGTCTCAAACCAAATAACCATTTTCTAGGTCAAAAATCAGAAATTGCCCTTTCTCAATCAAAACCCTAATTTTGACCATTTTGCCCTTTTGATGATCTGATCAAATTTCTTGAGGAATTGGGGTCCAAACTTGATAAAATGACATATATGAGTTCACAATGTTGATATGGATCAAAAATTACGAAGTTTGACTGTAAATTGGCCACAATTGACTTTTTCCCAATAAAGTTGATTTTTAGGTCAACTGATCAATTGACTGAGCAAAAATGTGATCCAAGACTTGAAACATGACATGAGCAATCTTGAGGGTCCATAATGATTCATAAAAGTCATATGAAGCATTAAAAGTTCAATTATCCTTGTGGAATCTCAAACCCTAATTTCAGTCATCAGTGCTTAATGAGGTGTCTTAAGCTGATCAACCCTTGTGCTGTCTTGAACCAAAGGATATCTTGTGTGAAAAATACTTGATAAATGAGAGGGAAAATTTTAGGGTACAACAGCTTCCCCTGTTCAATATTCTTAAGCCTGAAGGGTTAGATTGGCGGATCCTCCATTCGTAACTTGAAGGTTGAAGATGATTGAACACTAGAGTGCCCATAAATTTGCACTCGAAGATGAATTGTGAATGGGCTTATAGATGCCATTTAGAGGAATGTTGGTAAACACTGGAAGAAATATCATCAAAAATCTTTTGTTGATTTATACTAAAACTTGATGTTTTACTTGTGATAAAAAGAGTTAGTAAAAGTGGAGATGAATGCATGATGTTCATAAGATGAATGAGATCATGTTAAATGCATTTTGTATGTACATGCAATGATGTATGAATGTGAGATGTATGTTTTTGTCTGGGAAAATAAATCCTTGACAGTTGTTGAGGAGTTTTGGGAATTTGATTCCTAGATTTCCGTTGGGGATGAAGAATATACATATCTTCATACTTTGTTGAAAGGATGCTTCCGCTGGGGAATATCTCTTGAATGTTAGTTATTATCTGGTCGGATCCAGGCTTCACAATTTACTGAGGATGAAATAGTCAACTACTATCTAGTTGAATCCAGGCTTTGCAGAAAATTTCTTGGAATTGAATTCTTATCTGGTCGGATCCAGGCTTCACAACAACTTGTCGGGGTAGAGACAAACTCTACTGGGTAAGAGGAGTTTTGCTATTAATTTTGTAGGAATTAAACTGTTATCTGGTCGGGTCCAGGCTTCAGCAATTTTGAACTTGAGGTTAACTAGTGTTTATTCGGGTTCAGGTTTCAGAAACTCAAACTGTTATCTGGTCGGGTCCAGGTTTCAGCAACTGATAAAATCAAACTAATATCTGGTCGGGTCCAGGCTTTATAGTAGCTTTTGGAGATATTAAAGGTTGTGTTGACGACTTTAATGGGGATTAGGGGTTGTGGCCCTCTGATTTGTAATAATCTGAAAGGAAAACTCGAACTGGAGAGTGTAGACTCAGTCGGGGAGGATATACTCAGCTAGGGATATACTCGGCTAGGGATAACAGATTCAGCTGGGGAAGTTAGACTATGCCGGGGAAATTTGAACTCGGCTGGGAAGTTATGCTATTCGTTGTTTGTTGGGGAAATAAACCATGTTGATGAATACTTGGTGAACTGCTGATGAGGTGAGTTCTTTGAGGAAGAGGTCCACAAGGCTTTTACTTGTATGATCAACTTAGCTAGGGGAGAGATTCCAAGAGATTGAGACTCTGGTTGGAGATTCGCCGGAGATGAGCTTGTAGATGCCATCCAAAGGTGACTGTTGATAGAAAATGGACTAAGTCTGAACTTGATTTCAACTAGAAAAGAATCAGAATAAATCTTTGGAGCGATTTATCTAAAACTAGCAGAAGTTTTATATGTTGTTTGACTGGGAAGAATCAGAATAAATCTTGGAGCGATTTATCTGAACCAGAAATGTTCATTTGGAAAGTATCAGGATAAACCGTTAAGAGGTTTAAACTGAACCAAAAGAGGTCTTGGATATTCTTTAACTGGAGAGAATCAGAGTAGATCTTTGAGTGATTTATCTGAACCAGAAATGTTCATTTGGAAAGTATTAGGATAAGTTGTTGAGAGGTTTAAACTGAACCCAAAGAGGTCTTGAATATTCTTTAACTGGAGAGAATCAGAGTAGATCTTTGAGCGGTTTATCTGAACCAGAGAAAGTGCCTATTAGGAAAGAATCGGAATAAATTGTTGAGAGATTTATCGGAACCATAAGGGATTTGGATAAGAATCAGAAAAAATCGTCTAGAGATTTATCTGAACCAGGGAAGACATCTGCGGGAAAGAATCAGAATAAACCGTTGAGATATCTAAACTGAACCAGAAGGGATCTGGAAAAGATATCTGTTATGTAGATTGTCGACCAGTCCTTTCTTGGGAATTGATCTATAATTGACTTATTGAAAATTTGACGATAACTTTCTGTTGATTGATCTTTCCTGAAAAGGTGAAGGGTTAGTTGCATGCAATGCCATGATGTATGAAATGCACGATATAATGTTGTTTTCTCAAAATAAATGAGATCGCGATGTATGCATCTGTGTTATCAATGCTATGACATATGGATGTAATGTATGGACACATTAATTGTTATGTCGCAGTGTTTCTGGAGTCGGGGAAAATAAATCCCTGAGTACTGCTGGGAATGAGGAGTGTAAGTCTTCATATTTTGAGGTTTAAGTGTTGATGGATGAGTTTCCATTTATTAGAGAAATAAACTCTGTTGTGGAAGGGAAACGTCATGCATTACTTGTGGGCCTCGTGAAATCCTGCTGGGGAATTATGAGAAACTGGGTGACTTTCATTGGGGAATCTTTGGAGCGGTAACTGGAAGTTTTGTTCCGTCGGGGATGTGAGAGCACTTGGTACCATTAGGCTGCATACTGGAGATACGTTAGCGATCCTGTAGTGGGATGTCCTAGTTTATGCTCTTGCTGGAAAAAGTACCTGCGGGGGATTTTGTGGAATGGTCTATAGATATTATCCTATTTCCTAAAGCCATTAGTGATTGTCTTTCTATTTTCTATTCCCCCTTTTTTTTGCTCATTTGTAAACAGTAATCACATTCAAATGCATATGTTTAAAAATAATCATTGAACGTTTTAGCAAACAAAACGCGGAAATAAAAGAAAAACAAATAGTTTTGCACTTTCAAAGGAATATCTTTGTATTAACTTGAATAAGTATTTTTTGTACAATGAGACGAACAACCTAGTAAGGGAGTGTCGTCGTAGAAAATGAAAATTAATACAAAGAAAAGATAGTTATGTGAAATAATCTCATGGGGTTCCCATTCTGCTATAGCCTTCATGTCTCTGAGCGTCTCTTCCACTTGCTGCTTTGTCCGAAGCTGATTGGATTGATTAGAACCGTTTAAGTTTGTCAGTCGATACTGAAGGTTGTATGTAAGGTGATTCAACGGGACATAGTCATACGCTTTAATTCCCTATCTTTTTCCTGGACCGCCCTTTCGGGTTTTCAGTCCACCGGGATACCCTTTTTTTCCCAAGCTGCCCTTTCGGGTTTTCAGCTTGTCGGGTGTATAGATTTTTTTGTTGGTATTTCATCCCTAATTTTTAACTAGGCCAGTCGACCTAGTGGGTCTTTATTCATGCGTAGTATCTTTTGACTATGTCCGCCTTTACAGGATGCGGAAGGGTGTTTCCATCCATAGTGGTTAAGATCATTGCTCCACCAGAGAATATGCTTTTTATCACAAATGGTCCTTCGTATGTAGGAGTCCATTTTCCCCTAGGATCCCCTTGTGGCAATATGATACACTTGATTACCAAGTCACCAACCCAATATACCTGGCATCTGACCTTCTTGTTAAAAGCTTTGATCATACGTTTTTGGTACATCTGACCATGACAGACAACCGTAAGCCTCCTCTCATTAATCAAGTTCAACTGGTCAAGTCGAGTTTGAATCCATTCATCTTCATTCAGCCCTGCATATTTTAAGATTCACAAAGAAGGTATTTGGACTTCAATTGGTAGGACAGCTTTCATACTGTATACCAAAGAGAAATGAGTTGCCCATGTTGACGTGCACGTCGTGGTACGGTAACCATGGAGAGCAAATGGTAACATCTCATGCCAGTCCTTGTAGGTCACTGTCATTTTTTGTATGATATTCTTGATGTTTTTATTTGCGGCTTCCACAACGCCATTCATCTTTGTCCGGTAAGGAGAAGAGTTATGGTGTTGGATCTTAAATTGCATGCATAGTACGGTAATCATAGTATTGTTGAGATTCGTACCATTATCCATAATGATTCTCTCCGGGATACCGTACCGGCAGATGAGATTCAGTTTGATGAATCGGGCCACAACGTTCTTGGTAACAGAAGCGAAAGAAGCTTCCTCAACCCACTTCGTGAAGTAGTCAATGGAAACCAATATCAAACGGTGCCCATTAGAAGCTGTAGGTTTGACTTCTCCAATCATGTTAATGCCTCACATCGCGAATGGCCAGGGAGCAATCAAGACGTTTAGAGGAACTGGAGGCACATGTACTTTTTCAGCATAGATCTGACACTTGTGACAGGTTCGTGAATGCTGATGGCAATCTGCTTCCATGGTAGACCAGTAGTACCCCGCCCGTAGGATCTTTTTAGCCATCATCTGACCACTAGAATGGGTGCCAAAAGTGCCTTCATGTAAGTCAGCCATGATCTTGTCTGCCTCACTCTTATCTACGCAACGAAGAAAAGTAGAGTCGTGGTTGCGCTTGTATGGAATGCCATTACTGAGGAAGAACTTTGCAGAGAATCTTCTCAAGAACTTCTTATCATTGACTGAAGCTCCCTCTGGATACTCTTGGGCCTCGAGATACCTCTTAACTTCATGGAACCAAGGCTTGTCCACTACTTCTTAAGTATCGATCTCGTAACAGTAAGCTGGTTCATCCATCCGCTCAATGGTGATCTGGGGAGCCTCGTTATGCCACTTGATTTTAAACATGGATGACATAGTGGCTAGCGTGTCCGCTAGTTGATTTTCCTCTCGTGGAAAATTCTCAAAGGTAATTTCCTAAAAATGTGGGATTAATGTCAAAACATGTTCTTTGTAGGGGGTGAGATTAGGGTGCTTCGTGTCCCATTCTCCCTTGATCTGACTGATGACTAAGGCTGAATCTCCAAATACCCTTAAGGACTTGATTCCCAAATCTATGGCGGATTTGAGACCCATAATACAGGCTTCATATTTCTCCATATTATTGGTACAGTTGAAACAAAGTCTTGTAGTGAAGGGAGTATGAAATCCTTCGGGGGATATGATTATAGCACCTATGCCATTTCCTAGTGCGTTGGAAGCTCCGTAAAAAACCAAGATCCATCGAGATCCTTGTTCAGGTCCGTCATATGGTCTGAGTTCTTCGCAATTGTTTACCAACATGATGTCTTCATCTGGGAACTCGAATTTCATGGACTGGTAGTCATCCACAGCCTGATGAGCAAGGTGATCGGCTAGCACACTGCCCTTTATTGCTTTTTGGGTAGTGTATTTAATGTCGTATTTAGTCAGGATCATCTTCCATCTTGCTATTCTTCCAGAAAGGGTGGGCTTCTCGAATATGTATTTAATTGGATCCATCTTGGATATCAATAAGGTAGTATGGGTCAACATATACTGTCTTAGCCGGCGAGCAGCCCATGCCAGAGCGCAGCAAGTTTTCTCGAGCAGTGAATATCTGGTTTCGCAGTCGGTAAACTTTTTGCTCATGTAGTATATTGCATGCTCTTTTTGGCCAGACTCGTCATGCTTCCCCAACACACACCCCATTGAATTTTCTAAGACAGTTAGATACATGATCCAAGGTCTTCCCTCGACTGGCGGCATCAAAACAGGAGGCTCTTGAAGGTACTCTTTGATCCTGTCGAAGGCAGCCTGGCATTCGTCGTTCTAATACAACACTTGATCTTTCTTCAGTAATTTGAAGATTGGTTCACAAGTAGCGGTTAGGTGAGAAATGAATCTGGAGATGTAGTTTAGTTGTCCTAAGAATCATCTGACTTCCTTCTCAGTGCGAGGAGCAGGCATTTCTTATATTGATTTTACCTTTGCAAGGTCCACTTCGATACCTTTACCGCTGACGATGAAGCCTAGGATTTTACCGGACCTCACTCCAAATGTGCATTTATTCAGGTTCGACCTTAGCTTGTATTTCTTTAGCCTTACAAACAGTTTTTGCAAATGGTCAAGTTGTTCCTCTTAAGTTTGAGACCTGGCTATCATGTCATCCACATAGACCTCTATCTCGTGATGGATCAAATTGTGAAAGAGAGCTACCATGGCGCGCTGATAAGTTGCCGCAACATTTTTCAACCCGAATGACATAACTTTGTAACAGAACGTGCCCCACTGTGTGATGAAGGTCATTTTCTCCATGTCCTCAGGTACCATTTTGATTTAATTATAGCCTGAGAAACCATCCATAAATGAGAACACTTTATGTTGTGCGGTATTGTCAACCAAATTATCGATATGGGGAAGCGGGAAATCACCCTTAGGGCTTGCGATATTCAAATCTCTGTAATCCACACACATGGGTACCTTACCGTCCTTTTTAGGAACTGGAACAACATTGGTGACCCATTTTGGATAGGAGGTGATAGCTAAGAATCTGGAGTTGAATTGTTTCATGAATTCAGTCTTGATCTTCTCTGACATTTCTGGCCGCATGCGACGGACTTTCTATTTTATTGGAGGGAAGTCTTCTTTTGTCGGTAGATGATGGACCACGATATCAGCGTCAAGTCCTGGCATGTCTTCATATGACCAGGCAAATATCTCAACATAGTCATGTAGTAACTAAGTTAAGCGCTTCTTGACAGTAGGTTCCATATTGGCACCTACCTTGACTTATTTCTTGTCCTCTTTGGTACCTAAGTTAACTGTGTCAACCGGTTCCTCGTGGGGTTGTATGGTCCTTTCTTCCTGTTGTAGTAACCTGGCTAGTTCCCCTGGCACCTCACAATCTTCCGCACCTTCATCTTCGGCTTGGTAGATCAGATTTTAAAAGTCATAATAGGCCATAGAAGAATCGTTACCCATGGGATCCTGAGTGGATGTGGATCTGCATTTTGATATGTGAGTGTGTGTAAGAGCATAACTATCTTTGAAAAAATAAAAATGTAGAAAAAATAAGAACAAAGAGCATAAAATTTGCATGCAAAAACGTCCATGATTCATTGATGACATATGTAAATGAAGTAACAACCCTTACAAATGGATCGTTGTGCCTCGGGTAAGACACAAGGTTTTAAAAGTCTAAATTGTTTAATTATTACAAGTCCGACAGAAATTTAAATAAAATTATTGTTGGATAAAAGTAATAGGGATAAATTCTTTGGCTTCCCAGTTGTTGAGTCCTCCGCTGATAGTTGAAAAAATCCATTCTTCCAGGTCACAACTGTCATCACTATCCTCCACTGTGTTAACTCCATGGTTGCTGATCTGCAAAGGTGGTTCCCTGGCACGAGCATGACGAACAACTTTCTGGGCTCCTGAAGTAAAACCCAAACCAAATATCTCATATTTGTAGGGAATATTCGGGAGTTGGCCCCAAATAGTATACCCACCTTCTTCGACTACTGCCTTGGCATCTTTCAGAGAAGCCATCTTCAGTGGAGTTCTGGTAAACTTCGGAACTTTGGAAACAATCTTGGTTGCCGCAACTGTTTGTGGGACTTCCTTGAAATGCTGACACGGAGTTTCGATGAATTCACCATCCATTTCCACATTCTGAAGGAGTTCAGGTGTCTGACCATATATTCCTCCTCTCCATCGATAATGATGATTTTTCCCTTAATTGGGTACTTCAACATCTGATGTAATGTAGAGGTGACGACACCAACGTCATGAATCCAAGGTCGGCCCAATAAACAGGAATAGGAAAGGCAAATATCCATCACATAGAAAGTTGAATCAAAGGTCTGAGTTCCAACTTTAATGGGGATGTCCACCTCCCCGTGCACCATTCTCTTCGAACCGTCGAAGGCCTTTACCACTATGTTGCTGGGTTTTAAGGTAAAACCTTCATAGTCTAGTCTATCCAGAGCCTTCTTAGGCAGCACATTCAATGATAAACCAGTATCTACCAGGACATGGGCCAAAGTAGTGCCCCTGCATTCGACAGAGACATGCAACGCCTCATTGTGTTTCCTCCCTCTAGGTGTCAGATCAGCATCAGAAAAGCCCAAACAGTTATCAGCTGTCAAACTGGCCACACAATCTTCGAATTGGTAAGCAGAGGTTTCCTGTGGCACACGGGAAGTTTTAAGAAATTTCACCAAGGCCTTCACATGAGCTTCGAAGCACAAATGTAAAGCTAGCATAGAAATCTTTGAAGGGGTCTGCCCTAGCTGTTCGACTACATTGTAGTCTCTTCTCTTTATAATTTTGAAAATTTCTTCCATCTCCTTCTTGGAAGCCTCTGGGATAGATACTGATTGCGCCTTCATCCGAACAGGTTCAACCAAAATTCCTTTGCCCCGAGTCTCGGTCGACTCGATGATAGAGGTGTCAGCAGGGGTAACCACATGAACTGTAGTAGTAGTATCAGCAGGAACAAAAGCAGGAATGATCACAGGACCGGTAACAGTTTTTGGAGGAGAAATCTCAAGGGAGAACACTCTTCCACTTCTGGTTATTTTGCTGGTTCCCACAATGTTGTCGATGTCGGGGTCAGCCCTCTCAAAAACCGGGTCTTCAACAGCCAGCCATTCTTGCTTGACGTTGTGGTAGTAGACGTCACCCCCATAGTTCCAGGGAACATTTTTGTCTGAGGAGTACGAGATCGGCCCTGGCATAGTAATTATTAGTGGAGTCACCTTCAGAACAGATGTAATCCTAACGGGTCTTTTGGTGGAGACCCTGGGAGGATTGGCAGAAATGGTTACTATTGAAACATCCTTGTAAGAAATGGTTGGAACGAGAGTCTTTTCAAACAAAATCTCTTTGTCATCTATCAGGCGCTAGACACCTACCTTCAATAAATGACAACCAGTCGGTAGGGATAAACAGAGGTGGCAGCCTTCGCCATAACCCAGAAATAAACTGGCCTTCAATAGGTTCCTTTTGACGGTTAGGAGAGGAGTAACAAGTTCATCAACAACAACAAAAAACACATCATCTTCAACAACATTAACACCACGTTCGTGCTTGGGCATAGGAGCAGTGATAACATTTAAGATCTCAGGAGCGTCAAACTCAATTTCCTCTGCATCGAGAAGTTCTTGCACCTTTTTTTTCAAAGCCCATCAGGCGTTTGTATCATGACTTATACTTTCTAAATGGTAAGCACAACGATCATTTGGGTTATAACGGGGAGAGGCAGTGTTGGGATTCTTCAGAGCTTACCGCAAGGTCACCAGATTAGATTTCAACAAATGCGGAAAGACTTGAGACAATGTCATATTTATTCGGGTAAACTGTCTTACCTGTCTTTCCGTTCTAGGTTGGTTGTTCCTTTCTTGAATAGGTGTAGGCTTAGAGATCATGACAGCCCCTACCGCTAGACGACATTCAGTTATGTCCTGATTCCTATGGTCATATGCAACACTGACCTCCTTCTTTCCGGTAAAGGGCTTCTTTATCGCGCTCGAGGATGCATCTCTTTGAATTTTTCCACTTTTTATACCCGCTTCTACCCGTTCACTGGTCATGATTAATTCGGTAAATCCAGCCGAGGAGCTTCCAATCATGTGTTTGAAGAATGGACCTGATAGCGTGCCTAAGAACATATCCACCAATTCTCTATCAGATAGAGGGGGTTGGACCCTTCCCACGAGATCTTGCCATTTTTGAGCAGAGGTCTTGAAACCTTCACCTGTACCCATAGACATGCCTTGCAACTGTGTCCGTGTTGGAGCTAAGTCAGCATTATACTAGTATTGCTTGTAAAAAGCGGCTGCCAAATCTTCCCAATTGCGTATGTTGGTCCCTTATAACTGATAGAACCAATCCATCTGCGTTCCTGACAAGCTTTCTTGGAAGAAATGCACCCATAGATTCCTATCCGCAGTATGGGGTTGAATTTTCTTGACGTGTGATCTCAAATGCAGCTTTGGACAAGAGACATCGTCATATTTAGAGAAAGTGGGGACCTTGAATTTTTGCGGTATGACAACCCCTGAGACAAGTCCTAGCTCCTCAAAATCCAACCCGGGTACTTTCTAGATCTCCAAAGCATTGAGGCGATCTTCCAACTGTTTGTATTTGTCGTCAGCTGGAGGATACTGCTCTTCAGAATAGTCAGCCTCTTCTTCCTCTTCGGATTCTGGAGGGTCAGTCACTTCCTTGTCTTTCCCTTCTTGATTATCCCTTTCACCTGACGATGTTGTGAAGTCTAGAGTCCGTCTGGATGGTCCTTTGAACCTTCTTCCCATATTCAAAACACCAGTTGTTTTCTTCGCTTTCTTCTTCTTTTCTTTGATCAGCAAGGTTTTCAACTCACCTTTTCCTTTTGCCAAAGTCAAGAACATTTGTTGAAATTGGGAATTCTGCACCTGGAGATCTTTTATTGTCTGTTCAATATCCATCTCACTGAAATAAACAGTAGAAAGATAAGGAAACCTGTTGTGAGAAACCTGTTTGTGTTATGATGAATGAAGATGCATATGCAAATGATTTCAAGGAAATTAGAGATTTAAATTTGCTTTAGACAAAAAGGAACACACGTTATATTAATAAATCAAAGTGTGAGTACATCATGCCTCTTTGGGCTTACAAAGAAATAAAATACAAAACTCTAAGACAAAAAAGTTGAACGCATCCTCTTCGGTGTGATGTAGGTGTTCAGACTCTGCTCTTCATGAAGCTGCTTGGTGAGTTCTAGAAATTTCTTCTCGCTGGCGTAGAATTGGGCCTCGAAAGTGTCTTGCTCCCCCTTAAGCTGTATCCAATCCCTTTGCAAGTCTTCGAGAGAGGTGGGCATGTTGGGATGAAGGATAGTGTATGGGACATC
This sequence comes from Vicia faba, assembly GCA_948472305.1. Classification (NCBI taxonomy): domain Eukaryota; kingdom Viridiplantae; phylum Streptophyta; class Magnoliopsida; order Fabales; family Fabaceae; genus Vicia; species Vicia faba. The sequence goes on from OX451736.1 coordinate 995,983,628, forward strand.
TCCTTCCATAATAGGCTCTATGATAACAGGGGGGATAGAAGGGTAAGGTATTACGAGACTCTGAGCACGAGCTCTCACCCACCTAAAGTAAGGTTCAAGGGGAATGGAATTTTTGTGTCCCAAATTCCTACTATCCACCTTGTTTACCATCCTCCAAGCTTGCATAAACCTATGATGGTAGCCTTGATCATCGCTTTCGTTGTCGAACACCAAACCTTGGATGAGCATCTCATAAGGACCATTTCTTTGGGCATACCCAAACTGTCGTAAAGCTAAGCAAGGGTTGTAAGTGATACCTCCCCTAACGCCAAGCAGATGGACGTTAGGAAATTCCCCACAACAGTCAATGATAGAAGTATCATCCAAGGATCTTGAACACCAATGAATATCAGAGTGGGTGAGGGACATCATCCTTTAAGACAATGTCATTCTTTGCTTGTTCTTCAATGTTGATCGAGGTAGGTGTGAAATGAACCACTTGGTGAGTAGGGGAATACAACACAAAAGAGTACCTCTTTTCTTCATGGTGAAGGTATGGATGCAATGGAAGATGTCTCCCAACAAGGTAGGTATAGGATTACGAGAGAGAAAGACTTTGATGGAATTTACATTTATGAATTGGTCCGAGTTGGGGAAAAGAACCAGACCATAAATGAGAAGGTCCATGACATCTTCAAAGGCTTTAAAATCCATATCTTCCCAGAATGAACGAGCCTTCTCTAATAGAAATTTGTCTAGGAACCCTTTGACTCCGCTTCTAGTCTCCCAATTTTCTATGATGTCGGCTCTCTTCAGATGCAGAGCTTCGGCCATGACCTCAGGTTTCGAAATCCCTTCTAGATCGGTGAACGGTATCTGATCAAGCACGTGAACTCCTAATAGTAGAGAGACCTATTCTAGTGTAGGTACCAACTAATAGTCAGGAAAGGTGAATCAGTGATGTATGGGATCAAAGAATTGGAAGAGCACACACATCATCTCCTCTTGGAAATTAGAGGTAGCCAAACTGAGGAGTCGTCCATATTTATTGGTAAAAGGAGAATCTACGGGAACCCTTGATGCTAACTCTTGGAGCTGAGGGTGTGCTTTCACGAAGCTGATTCGGATGGTGTTTCTTCGGCGGAGTTCATGGCCTACAAAACAAAAACAAAGATAAATTCATAAATCCTTGAAATGGTTAGTGAAAATGCATATGATGTTATGATGTTTATGATATTATGTACAAGTAAGCATATACACACAAGGCAAAAGGAAGTCCTTATGCTTAGGCTTGCATGGAGTTTGTAGGTAAGTACCCTCTTGAAGTTTAGTTGGCTCAAACCTGTCCTAGTTAATAGTAACTGAGTTCTAAGGGATCTCAATATTGTTGACCTTTCTTTTAGGCATTTTCTCAGCACAATCAATTTTTTCTTGCAGCCGGGATATCCCAAAAGTCTAGTCTCAATGAGTGTAGTATCGAGTATCAACCAATTTTCAGCTTTCCACCGAAACCGGTTACCTCACTACGTCCTAATTGGCCAAGTTTTTTCAATTAAGGTTCTAAAGTTAGTTAGTGCTTCATGATGCCACTCATTGGCCCCATATTCTCCTCAATTCAACACAAAGGATATCGGTACCCACAAATGCTTCACACTAACATATCCATTATTTCAACCATATCGGTCTACGCCGTACAATTTCCACAATCTAATGCTACTTACCTAAAAAGGTGTACCAAATCCGGGTGGAGGATCAAAGCAAGCCCAAACAAGGAACCAAAAAAAATGTAAAGCAAGAAAGTCAAACAAGGAAAGCAAGTAAATGTGATCTAGCCCTAAGGTAACCCCACTCTTAAGAATACTCCCCAATAGAGTCGCTGGTTCTATGATATGGTAGGAGAACTGACTTGGGTGTTTTACGTTTTATCGCAAATGTTGCGGTTAGCAAGAGTCGCCACCGACTTTTCTTTTATCCAAAAGGAAAGGCTGAAAAGAACAGGAAAGACCTTTGAGATTGTTTTCTTGAGTTCGGGGGGTAGATTATGAAAAAGGAAGGTATTAGCACCATTTCCATCCGTAGTTATCTACGGGCTCTAAGTTGCTTGCTAGATCACTTGATTTTGTTTGAAAATGTGCGTTGTGTGGTTTTTGAAAGTGTTTTGAAAAGGCGCCATCGTTTAGGTAAACTTTGTAATAGTTCTCGTTTGTAAGAACGTATGCAAAGTGTTAATCTTTTGAAAATGTTTCAAGTTTGAAAGATGTTTTGAAAGTGTTGGTGTTTGTTTTGAAAATAGCAAGGATGTTTTGATTTGAAAATGAGAAAGCAACTATGAACATTCTACCTACTCAAAAGTATTTCTTATTTATTTACTATTTCCTTTGACCTTGTTATTTTACCATGGATTGGTAAGTAACCTTATCTTTGGACGTAAAAGGGACGGGCAAGGGTCATCGTATAGTCATGAATAGCAATGTTGTAAGATATCTTAAAATTTTCTGTGAGGGACTAAGATTATTTGTAAGGAAACTTCGGAGCGTCATCGAGGGACTATGATCTTGTATTTTTGTTTGTTTTTATTAAGACATCTTACATGCGTATTATGACCATTTATTTCTCAAGGCAACAAGTGGAGTTAACCCTAGAGGTGCAAGTGTATGTTTTTCATGCTTGATTTGTCTTGTATTAGGGTTTTCTAAGTATTGATTTTATCTTTCCATACAAACCCTAATTACTAGCATTTATATAAAGCGATAAATTGCGGAAAGTAAATATTCTATGCTATTACATTATTTGGGGGATGGGGTATACATTTTTACAAATGGGGATTGTAAGAATTTAAATCTAATTAACTATTACAACCATATTGAACAATGTACAAGAATTGAAATAATAATGTACAAGCATGAATAAATGGGAAAGAGTATGAATTTGTTTGGATTTTTGTTAAGAAAGGTTTTTTTTATTCAATTAATTAAGGAAAATAGTTTAATTAAATTAAGAAAAAATTAACTTAAATTAATTAAAAAAAATAAATTAATTTAATTAAACAAGCAAGTTTTTTTTTAGGTTTTTTTTTTGTGAAAAAAGGTTTTAACTAAGTTAATACTTGTATAAAAATTAATTAATTAAAAGAAAATCTAAGTTCTAAATTAATTTTAAATTAAAAGAAAATCTATGTTCTAAGTTAATTTTAAATTAAAAGAAAATAAATTAACCTAAGCATACTTACTAATATATTTAACAATGGATTAAGTTTATTAAGAAAAATGTTTTTTTGTGTTTTTGGTTTTAAAATAAAACATAAGTAATATTGGATGTAAATGAATAAAATATTTTTTGGATTTTTATTGATGATAATAATAATAATAATAACATTAATAATAATAATAAAAGACAAAATAAAAGAAATAAAGTCAGGGGGTTAAAGTTGAAGTTGGGAGGTTTGTTAGAAAAAAAACAGTTTTGAAGTTGGTCCATTATTGTTTTCATAATCAGAAAAAAATAATAGAATAATAAAAAAAAAGAGATGGGATGTGTGTTATAAGTAAACAGGGGGGGTGATGTTCAGCAAAAATAGAAGAAGTCCAAAGGGGGAGGCCCAGCGCTGCAAAGGGGAAAGAGAAGAAAAATGTGAAAAAAGAAACAAAAGGCAGCGCGCTGAGGTTCGAAACCACGCCCTCTTGATTACCAGCGCGCCGCCTTACCACTGGGATGACTATACATTTGTTTACTTATATCAAACCATAAATATATATTTGAAAACCGTACCTAGGCCTGAACTTTATCTTCAACCTCACGCCAGCCAGACCACCTGCATCTTGTTCATTTCTCATCCATTTACAAAAGTGTAAACATGAATCTTGTGGCAAATTTCCTCACGATTTTAGAAATGTAAAGCATTAAAACTATAGATCAAAGACAAACATGAATTTCATTGGCCCTAATCTAAAACCTAAAAATTTCAAAAACTTCAACTCCAAAATTCTCTAAACTCAAGCCATATAAATGCACACTATGGATATGTACAACTTCGTGGCAATGAGATCTACATTTTATCTTTGAAAATGAAAGCTTAACAATGCCTATATGAATAGTTCAAAAGTCAGAAAACTCACCTTGCAAGAGGGTATCGTTCTTTGAGTTTGAGCAGCTTTTGATGAGTTCTGGTGATTGGGTTAGCTTCCTCAAGGTCCTATGAAGCTAATGTGATGCTTGGATTGTGCTGAAAGTGGCTGAGGACTTCTGGAGAAGTCAAGTTGTAGACCCCTGTTTTTGAAAATGAAACTTGATGATGGAGGTGTTACAATTAGGCAAAAGGACTTTGGATGGTTTGTATTTGATGTTTAGAAGCTTTAGGAACCAAAAGGCTTGGAAATGCATGAGGGAAATATAAGTTTCAAGTTTTTGGTCAAATTGTGCAACAATGGAGTTTTTGTGTATGATTATGAGCTTTAAGGGTTTTCAGGGCTTGAGCATGCATGTGTTAGCTTGCAAATGACTTGTATATTTATAGGCAAGAGGTATTGTATGTTACAATAAGCTAGACTTTGAAAATCTCAAGTTGTAGCATCTTTCTTGGTTTTGAAGCAATGTTGAAACATCTTGTTCCAAGGCATGGTACAGGGCTGCATAGAGTGATTAGTACTTTAGACATGCTTGCTTTTGGTTTATAGGGTTTATGTGTGCAGAAAGAACAAGTTCAATGCTCAAGGAGAGTGGACTTTGTGATTAGAGCCACTTTTCAAGAATAGCAATGGTGTCTTTCTTCTAAAAATGGAAATGCAACTTGGGTAATGGTTCAAATGCTTGGACAATAACTCAATATGTTGTGTAAACATTTAATTAAGGAGTGAATTGAAAGTTAGAAGCCTGCAAAGTGAGATTATGCAGCATGGCTATGTGATTTGGTCCATTGTGCATCACAAATTATGCCTTGTAAAACAACTTGAAATCCTAACTTCTGGCCTTCGATTCTCCTTGCTTAAAAATGAGCTCAAGGAGTTCTTTGACATTTTAGAAAGCTTTTAATGTGATATACAGCCCCTCTTTGAATCAATTTTGAAAAATCCAATTGGAAGAATATGAAACTTGGCCCAGAAGTTAGGTCAAAATCCTGACCAAAATGCTCAAAATTTCGCTAAGTATTTTAGTTTAATGACCATGATTTCATGGATTAATAACTTGAAATACATACATTTATAGGAGGATTTGTGTTTAGAAATATTTTAGATCTCATTAAGATCTACAACTTTCATGTTGAAAGTTTCCTTTGAATCATCTTGCATCATGGTGAAAAATTGGCTCAAAATTGTGAAAAAATATGAAGTTTTCAACACTTAGAAAAATTTCTAAGTTTGGAAATTTTGACTTTTCAAATTGAAATCTTGACTTTTTGATTTCTTGATGAACAAGTTTCATATTTTGACATGTTTTGATGAATTGTGATCTTTGACACTTGATTTTGACCAAAAAGTCAAAGTTTGACTTTTCAGTGTACAATTGACTTTTGATCAGTTGACTGAAAATCAACTATCAATCAATTGATCTTGAGGGAAGTTTTGAGTCATACCATTAGGTTAAAATGATTTATTTGAAACCTTGAGATCATGTCTCAAACCAAATAACCATTTCTAGGTCAAAAATCAGAAATTGCTCTTTCTCAATCAAAACCCTAATTTTGACCATTTTGCCCTTTTGATGATCTGATCAAATATCTTGAGGAATTGTGGTCCAAACTTGATCAAATGACATATATGAGTTCTCAATGTTGATATGGATAAAAAATTATGAAGTTTGACTGTAAATTGGCCTCAATTGACTTTTTCCCCAATACAGTTAATTTTTAGGTCAATTGATCAATTGACTGAGCAAAAAATGTGACCCAAGACTTGAAACTTGACATGGGCAATATTGAGGGTCCATAATGATTCATGAAAGTAATATGAGGCATTAAAAGTTCAATTATCCTTGTGCAGTCTCAAACCCTAATTTCAGCCATCGGTGCTTAAGGAGGTGTCTTGAGCTGATCAACCCTTGTGCAGTCTTGAACCAAAGGAGATCTTGTGAGAAAAATACTTGATAAATGAGAGGGAAAATTTTGAGTCCTCCGGCATGAGCACGATGAACAGCCCTTTGAGCCCATGAAGTGAAACCCAAACCAAACTTATCAGATTTGTATGGAATGTCAAGGAGTTGGCCCCAAATGGTACACCCACCTTCTTCAATTACTGCTTTGGCGTCCTTGAGAGAAGTCATCTTCAATGGAGGTCTGGTGACCTTTAGAACAATGGTAACAGTCTCTATTGCAGCCATGGTCTTAGGGACCTCTTCAAAGATCTAATAAGGGGTCTCGATGAACTCGCCGTCCATTTCGACTGCCTGAAAGAGTTCAGGTGGCTTACCATGTACTCCTCCTCACCATGCACTATGACAATATTTCCCTTCACCGAATATTTCAACATCTGATGTAGAGTGGAAGTCACAGCTCTAGCCCCATGGATCCAAGGGCGACCCAACAAACAAGAATAAGATGGTCGGATGTCCATCACGTAGAAGGTGGATTCAAAGGTTTGGGAACCAACTTTGATAGGGATGTCCACCTCCCCGTGTACCATTATTTTCAAACCATCGAAAGCCCTCACCACAAGTTACTAGGCTTCAAAGTCAAACCTTCATAATCTAATTTGTCAAGAGCCTTCTTGGGCAGAACATTCAGCGATGAACCAATATCTACTAGAACATGGGCCAAAGTAGTGCCCTTGTATTCGATGGAGACATACAACGCATCATTGTGTTTTCTTCCTCTGAATGTTAAATTAGCATCAGAAAAACCCAGTCCATTATCAGCGGTCAAACTGGCCACACAATCTTCGAATTGGTCAGCGGAGGTTTCTTGTGGCACATGAGCTGTCTTGAGGAATTTTACCAAAGCCTTTGCATGGGCTTCAGAGAACAATAGTATGGCCAGTTTTGAGATCTTGGAAGGGGCCTTCCCTAGTTGTTCAACCACATTGTAGTCGCTCTTTTTAATTATTTTCAAGATTTCTTCCATTTCCTTCTTAGACCATCTCCAGCGGTAGTTTGTTGGGACTGGTTCGCCAGCGTGGCATATTTTTTCTCCACAATTTATCATTCCAAGGCAGCCAGCATGGCGATCGGTGTAGTCTGAAGCAGTGTTTTATTGCTAACAATCATAGTTAAATATATTAAATTTATTTGATTTCATTTTTTTAAACTAATGTTTGTTCAATAATGTATTAACTTTACTATTTAATAATTATTTGTTTTTAAGTTATGATAATTTAAAATTTTTTACATTCAAACTTTTATACTTAACATTTTTTTATACTGAAATTTTTATATAAATAAATATTGTAAGTTAATAAAAATTAATATTGAATAAAATATTAATATATGAGATAAAGTTGTGGGATTTTTTATGAGTTCTTTAAAATTTTACCATTGGAATAAAAATTGAATGAGTTGCTTGAAGATGAGGTGGCTTTGTAGGTCCCACAAAAAACCCAAAAATGAGTAGCACCATTGGAGATGCTCTTAGAAACCTCAGGAATGGATTCTGAATGTGCCTTCGTCTGGACAGGCTCAACCAATACTCTTTTCCCTGAGTCTCGGCTGACTCGGTGACAGGGGTGTCAGCAGGGCTAGCAGTAGGAGTTGTCATAGGAATATTAGCAGGAGCAGCAATAGGAATTATCATAGGAGTAGTAACGGTTTTAGGAGGAGAGATCTCAGGAGAGAACACTCTTCTGCTTCTTGTTATTTTACTGGTCCCAATGATATTGCCAACGTCAGAATCAGTACCTTCAGTAACTTTGTATTCAGCAGCCAACAGGTGTTGCTTGACGCCATGGTAATAGACGCGAGCCCAATAATTCCAGGGAACAACTTTATCCGAGGAATATGGTATTGGCCCTGGCATGGTGATGATCAGGGGAGCAAACTTTGGAGCAGATGTAATCCTGATTGAACTTTTGGTGGAGACCCTGGGAGGATTGGCGGAAATGGTTATAATAGAAATGTCTTTACATGAAACACTTGTGACTGGAGTCTTCTTAAATAAAATTTCTTTATCCTCTATCAGGTACTGAACACCTTCTTTCAAAAAATGGCAACTAGTTGGTAGAGATAAACATAAGTGAAAACCTTCACCACAACTCGAAAATAAACCGGCTTACAACATATTCCTTTTAATAGTCACGAGAGGAGTAATAAGTTCCCCAACAGAAGCAACAAACATATCATCGTCAATAGCGTTAACACCATGGTCGTGCTTTGGCATGGGGGCACTTATAACATTAGGGGTCTCTGGCGCATCGAATTCAATCTCCTTTGCCTCGATCAGATCCTGCACCTTGTTCTTCAAAGCCCATAAGTCATTTTTATCATGGCCTGGACTTTCAGAATCGTAGGTGCACCGAGCCTTTGGAATATAGTGAGGAGATGCAGTGTTGGGATTTTTGGGAGCTTCCCTTAAAGTTGGCATATTGGACTTCAGTAAGTGTTGTAAAACTTGAGACAAGATCATATTGATCCGGGTAAACTGTTTCATAGGCCTTTCTGCTCTGAGCTGATTGTTCCGCTGTTGAGTACCTGCAGGATTGGATATAATTTCAGCCCCTACCGTTGGACAGTGTTCGGTTCTGCCCTGATTTCTTTGACTGTAAACAACACTGACCTCTTTATTTCCCATGAAAGGTCTCTTTCCTTCACTTGAAGAGGTATGCTTTTGAATCTTTCTGCTCTTAATCCCAGCTTCCACTCTTTCTCCAGTTAAGACCAGCTCAGTAAAACCATCTAAGGAGCTTCCAATCAGATGGTTGAAAAGCGGACCAGATAGAGTACCCAAAAACATGTCTACCAACTCCTAATCAGACAGAGGGGGTTGGAATCTTCCCGCTAGGTCCCTCCACTTCTGGGCATAGTCTTTAAAACCCTCGCTGGAACCCATAGACATACTTTGGATTTGTGTACAGGCCAGAGGAAGGTCAACATTATATTGGTACTGCTTATAGAAAGCAGCAGCTAAGTATTCCCAGTTACGAATATTGGTTCCCTCCAGCTGATAGAACCACTCTAGCTGAGTCCCGTCCCTGTCAGCGGTGTGAGGCTGAATCTTCCTCACATAAGATCAGAGATGCATCTTGGGACATGAGACCCCATCATACTTAGCAAACACCGGAACCTTAAACTTCTGCGGGATGACAACCCCAGAAACCAAACCCAGCTCTTCAAAATCCAGCCCAAGTACCCTATGGATTTCCATTGCATTCAGACAATCCTCCAGTTGTTTGTACTTATCATCAGCAAGAGGATACTTCTCCTCATTATAGTCACATTCATTATCAGATCCCTTCAGGATAAGGTCTTCTTCTCTTGTCTCCCCTTTCTGAGTGTCCCCTTCTTTTGACGAAGTTGCTAGTTCTGAAGCTCGTCGCACTGGTCCTCTGATCCTTCTTCCCAAATTCACGACACCAACTGGTTTCATTGGTTTCTTGGTTTTCTCTTTGAAAATCAAGGCCTTCAGCTCCTCTTGCCCCTTAGCCAGGGCCAAGATCATTTGTTGGAACTGAGCATTATGAGCTTGAAGGTCCTTCATTGTTTGTTCGAGAGCCATTTCTTTTGCACTAGAATAAACAGCGGAAAGAAAATAAGAACCCTGCTTTGAAAACTGTTTATGCAATGACATGTATGATATGCGTATGAAATGTTTTCAAGGACTTTGGGAAATTTAAATTTGTGAGCCAAAATGAAACAAATATTTTATTAGTAGAATTCAAAATAGAATTTCCTTTTAGGCTTACAATTGAAAAATTCTAAAAACTAAGAAACCAGGTTTCCCATGGGCGCTTCCTCTTCGTGCCGAGATAGACATTAAGACATTTTTCTTCGTGAAGTTGCTTTGGGAGCTCCAACACTCTCCTCTCATGGGTATAGAAATAATCTCTAAATGTATCCCGCTCTTTCTTTAGCTGAATCCAGGATCTCTGCAGCTCTTCAAGATCAGCGGGCATGTCAAGATGGAGAACTGTATAAGGAACATCCCCTTCGTAATGGGCTTCACAATCATTGGTAAGATGGCTATATATGGAATCACAAGGTTCTGAGTGCGAGCTCGTATCCATTCGAGATAAGGTTCCATAGGGATGGAAGTCTTCAGCCCCAAAGTCTTGGTATCAAATTTGTTTACCATGCCACAAGCTCGTATGAACCTCTGACGATACCCTTGAACATCATCCTCATAGTTAAACACAATGCCATGGATAAGCATCTCGTGAGGACCATCCCTTCGAGAATAACCAAATTTTCACAGAGACAGAGAAGGATTATAAGTTATGCCTCCCTTAATGCCAAGTAGTGGGACATTAGAGAATTCCCTACAATGGTCAATAACATAAATATCTCCCATGGATCGGGAATACCAGATAATATCCGTGTGAGAAAGTGACATTATCCTTTGCGACCAACCCATAGATTCTTCATTCTTCATTATTGATTTAGGGAGGTGAGAAATAAACCACCTTGACAATAATGACACACATCACATAAGAATCCCTCTTTTCTTCGTGGTACGAGTGTGGAGGGTATGCAAGATGTCTCAGAGTAAAGTGGGCACAGGGTTTCGAGAGAGGAAGACCTTGATAGCATTCACATCTATGAGTAAGTCTGGATTAGGGAACAGTCTAACCCATAGATTATAAGGGCCAAGCCCTGCTCAAAAGCCTATAAGTCCAAATCATCCCAAAACAGCTGAGCCTTCTCTATTAGGAACTTGGATAGAAAACCCTTAACCCCACTTCTTGTTTCCTAGTTGGATACAATGTCAGACCGTTTCAGATGCAAATCTGCTGCAATGAACTCCGGATTTGGAGCTTCTTCCAAACCGGTGAAAGGCAACTGATCCAGAATAGGTATGTCCAATAACCGAGATAATTCTTCCATGGTGGGTACCAACTGATAGTCCGGAAAGGTGAAGCAATGGTGCTTAGGGTCAAAGAACTGAAAGAATACACTCATCATCTTCTCATCAAAGCCCGAGGTAACTAGGTTGAGAAGTCGACCAAATTTTTTGGTGAACGAAGAAGTTTATGGAACCCTTGATACTAGCTCTTTGAGTTGGAGAGGTATTCTTACAAAGCTGATTCAGATAGTGTTTCTACGAGCGGAAGCCATGATCTGCAAAACAGAACAAAGATAAATTCCCTTGGTCATTGAAATGGTTAGTGAAATGAAAAATGGATGTTATGATGCATGATGTCATGATTATGCTTAAATCACGGATAAACACAAGCAAATCACACAATAGACCTTAGGTTCAAAGGCTTGCATGAGGATTAAGGTAAGTAACCTCTTGAATGTTCAGTTGGTTCAACCTGTCTTAGAAATAGTAATCGGGTTCTACAGAATCTCAATATCATTGATCTTTCTTTATCAGTATTATTTCAGCTTAGCAATCTTTTCTTGCGGCCGAAACATCCCAAAAGTCCGATCTCAATGAGTGTAGTATCGAGTATCAACTGATTCCCAGCTTTACACCGAGGCTGGCTATCTCACTACTTTCTAATGGCCAAGTTTGTTCAACTAAGGTTCTAAGATTCGTTAGTGCTTCACGACACCACACGGCGGCCCTGTATTCTCCTCGATTCAACATAAGGGATACCGGTACCAACCAAAGTGTCACACCAACACAGCTATCGATTCAACCATATCGGTCTATGTTGTATAGTCTCCATGATCTATTGGTGTTTACCTAAAAAGTGTCCCCATATCCGGGTGTAGGATCCTTATAAATAACCCCAACAAAACCCTTAAAAGTAAAGCAATCAAAGAAAACAAAGAAAGGAATTTTAAAATGAACTAGATCCTAAGGTAAACCCCACTTTTAATTATTTTCCCCAACAAAGTCGCCAGTTCTGTGATACGGCGGCAGAACCGACTGTTTATACTGGTTTTGCATTTTGTTTTCGCAAATGTCGTGGTAAGCAAGAGTCTCCACCGACTTTTCTTTTATCCAACAAAGGAAAGGGTGAAAAGAACAGAAAAAGACCTTTTTTCGATATTTTATGAGTAAGGGGGGTATATTATGGAAAGGGAAGGTATTAGCACCCTTTCCATCTGTGATTTTCCATGGGCTCTTAGGTACTTGCTCATTTTTCAAAATTGCTTTTTTGTGCTTGTGTGTTTGAAAAAAAAATTTCTTTATGATAACTCTTGTATCAGTCCTCAAGAGTGTTGATAAAGCGTTTTTAAAAAATGTTTTGAAAGTGTAGTGTGAAAAAGGTTATTTTTGAGCAAGTACCTAACAGTTATCTACCTACTCGAAAAAGGCATTATTTTCCTTCTTTCCTTTAGATAGTGCTATCCTACTATTAGTGAGTAGGTAGCCTTATCGTTTGGATATTGAGGGACTATCGAAGGGACGTTTACGGTCACTAAGGAAACTGAGCAAGAACTTTTAGTAATTGTCCTAAAGTTCCAAGATCACTTTTTTAACCGAGGCGGCATCGAAAGGGTCGTCGAGGGATTTATGATCTATTGAACTAAAGGACATCCACTAAAAATTCTAATGTTTCGAGAATTGTGACCATTTTTGTAATAGTTTAGAATTTTGTTTCTCTGCTATTTTTTTTACATGTTTAAATTGCTAATTATTCATATTTTGTCCAAATTAGAACACTTGGCCTCCTCTTGGGCACATCATCAATGAGCAGGTATCCACTTGCAAAGGCACACTCACACACATTTCATAGTTTGGTCCTGGGATTTTCTACAACGACAACTATTCGATCGATTGTCTCAATTGGTCGTTTAGAATACTAGTGTCACGCTAGTCCCACATTCTAGGAACATGTATATAGCCACCTTGTATGGGCTTTTGATTTTTATCTTATACATTGAAACCACTTATCTCCCCTTGGTTTACATACCAAGCATCTTCCTAAAGGGTCCCATAGTTTAGTTTGGGCATGGCCATTCTCACGAAGTTAATCAAGTGTTGCCCTTGATTAATCATAACCCGAATCAACCACCTTGGTCCATATACCAAGTGTTTCCATGCATAAAGGGCATCATAATTGAGGGTAGGAGCACCTACTCTCACGAGATTAATCAAGTACACCCCTTGGTTAAGCATAACCCGATTCTATCCCCATACACCGAGCATTCCATTTACACCTTTCATGATACTACTCATTTTATCGTCACTTTTTGCTATGATCACCATGCACGATCAGTCTTCACCAACACTTTCACTTTTACTTTATGCTTATAAGAATGTTCCCTTAGGATGATGGTTTCCTCTTATTTAGGATGCGAATTAATTATACCTTAGGTTGGAACCCATGCATGACTACATTAGGGTTTTTCTAGTCTCCCTCTTAAACCTCTTTTTCTTTTGTAATTAAAAAACTTCACATTTACAAATAAAAAATCCAAAAACATTTAATCATTACTCGAATTCATTCTAAAACTTGCAAAAACACTCAACCAATATAAACTCCCCAAAAAGGACATGTTATCTCTGTTCTACCGTGATATCGGCTGTGCCTATTGCTAGAATGTGTGTGTTAACATCACCCACTAAAAAACACCAACAAACCAATATTTTCTAGAAGAACTATGATGTTCTGATTCCTTCACTAGATACGTAGGCAAAAGGTTGCGAGACCCTCACGAACACACTAACAAAAAATCATTTATTTACCCTTAGCAAGTCTATTTATAGATAAACACACCCTTAGAAGCAAATAAACAAAATGGATCCGGTTGAGTACAACAGATTGAGGGGTGCTAATACCTTCCCCTCGCATAACTGACTCCCTTACCCTTTCTCTTGGTCGCAAGACCCTCTTATCCATCCTCTTGTGGTTTTATCGATATTTCCCCTTCCTTTTGGATAAATAATGTTCGGTGGTGGCTCTGTGTTTTATGCAGGTAGCTTCAATACCCTATTATACTGAAGGTGGTACGTAGGCACAAAAGGTTCGCAACTGCGGCGGGTGCAAAAATTATAAAAAAAATACTTCTTTTCTCACCTCCCACATCTATTTTTATATACAACACTTATAACAAAGATCCATAAATTTTCAAATATGTTCATGCGGAGTACTGTAGATGTTTAGGGTGCTAATATATTCCCTTTGCATAACTAACCCCCGTACCTAGATTTTCTCCCCCTCTTTTTAGGTTATTTTCTCTTTTCCCATTTCCTTTGGAAACAATAAAGCGTGGTGGTGATTTTTTATTTGATCTGTGCGAGTTAAGTTAATCCAATGGCTTAGTCTCAACATTTCTACCGCTACAGAAAAAATGGCGACTTCACTAGGGACAGATCGACCAAATGTTGGTCCATCTCTAAGTGGGTTGAGCCTATCTTTGTTTATTTGTGTATGTTTTATTATTTGTTATATATTATCTGTTATATATATGTTTGTCTGGGTTTTCTTGATTTTCAGGGGTGCTTGGTGATTTTTCAGTGGGTAGAACCTTGTTCGGCAGGTGATAAACTATTATTTTGTACCTTTTGGGTAATACCTTTGACTTTATGCTCGTGACATTGAACCTATGAACACCATCCCCCCCCCCCCATGTTTATGATCTTCTGTGTGATTGCTGCATCATGAATTCATGCACCCATGAACATTGTTTAAAATAGTTGGCTCAAGGAACTTAAAGTTGACTTTTGTGAATATCTCAGGTACTTTTGACCATGGATTTTAGAAGAAGAAAGACTCGGAAATACATTTTCAAAGATCCTAAGATAGAGGAGTGGATGAGTTTGATTCCTGAGATTGAAAGCTCTACGAATTTACGGAAGAAATATGGAGTTGTCGTGCCTCTTATGAAGCTTAAGATGAAGGAGGGTATCCTTTCTACATTGGTCCAGTTCTATGATACATTGTGCCAGTGTTTTACTTTTCCTGATTATCAGTTGATGCCCACATTGGAAGAGTATTCTTATCTATTTGGCTTAACTATTACTAATTGTGTTCCTTTCACCAGATTAGAGGAAGAACCTAAATCTCATGAGATTGCTTCTATGACCCATTTAAAGAAGTCTGAGATTGAGGCTGCTATGACTACTAAAGGAGGAATTACGAGTTTACCTGCTCAGTTTCTATTGGAAAAAGCTTGTTACTTTGCCAAGATGAAGAGTACGGTTGTTTTTTAGGCTACCTTTGCTTTGCTCGCCTATGGTTTATTCTTGTTTCCTAATGTCGATAAGTTTATGGATGTTAATGCCATTAGGATATTTATGATTGGGAATCCAGTTCCTACGCTGCTAGGGGACACTTATTATTCTATCCATCTTAGAAATTTCTATCAAGGAGGGATGATCACATGTTGCACATCATTATTATATTAGTGGTTCGTTTATCACTTACCTCGATCTTTTGCTTTCTGGGATATTAAGAAGGAACCTCATTGGACACCGAAGATTATAGCTCTCACTCATTCTGACATTGTTTGGTATCATCAAGCTTATTATGATATGGACATTAGTGATAATTGTGGTAGTTTCCCCAATGTACCTCTTCTTGGTACAAAGGGAGGATTAACTACAATCCCGTTCTTGCACGTTGTCACATGGATATCCGATGAGAGATAAACCAAATAATATTCATTTGAGTGGTTTCTTTCTCAATTAAGGAGAAGATCACAATGAGGCAAAGAAAGAGATTGAGAAGGCTTGGCGCCATATTCATAAAAAGAGTAGAAAAGATTTGGGACCAAGAGGAGTTATTTCTTTAGAACCACATATCCATTGGGTACAAACAAAGGCAATTTAGTTAAAGATGTCTTATTCTCGTGGAGAACCTATATCTGACATGTTTGTGAAAATTACTCCTCGTCTTTTAGATGATATAGAAGAACTTCAGCTTGCCCTGGTTAGGATGCAACAAGAGAAGGAAGCATGGAAGAATAAGTACCAGATTTGGAGGTATCCTACTCAACAGAATTGAAAGAGAAAGATGACTTGATTGAGATTCTTGAGAGTCGAGTTGTGGAGATGATGGAGAAGCAAGAGGGTTTATTTTCCTCTAGAGCTCAACCAAAATCTATTGGCTCACTTCCTAACTCTGATGGTTGTAAAGAAGTCACCAATAGGTATGCAGAAGAGAGCAAGCAGTTGAAGGCTCAGATTACAAGAATTACGGGAAATCGTCAGTGCGTGGAGAGATCTTCATCAGCTCTAGCTCCTTAGGAGTTTAGATTCTATCTTTATTCTCTTGTACTTAGGATCACTGAAATTTATAGTAAAAGTTGTAATCCATTCTGAAGTTATTATAATGAAATTTCCAGTATGTGTTAGTTCTTTAATATTTGCAATTGCCTATAATTCTTTGAGTTCCTTGAAATAAAAATAATGATAAATAAATCATATTCATTGCATATCATGCATCCTTTTGCACATATGCGGGCGTTTCTGTTAACACCCAAGTATCTTACTGTGTTTCTCTACTTCGTTTAGTCAGCAAGTTATCTCATCGATAAAATACTCGGGCTAATTCCAGGAAGAAAATGGAGAATCTTGAACAAGAGAATCGCGAGCTGCGCGAAGAAGTTACTGCTTTGAAGGCCGGTATGACTAATCTGACTGCTTTGGTGGAATCATTGGTGGCTGCCCAGAATCAGCCACCACCTGCTCCCCGTCTCCTTAGGTTTCTCAGCTACAACATACGACTGCTATTTTAGAATTTCCATCAGTCCCCGTTTCTGTTACTCCCATTACTACTGCACAAAATAATATGCCTCAAGGTTACCCATGGGGAATGCCGGAAAATTTAATGCTAGAAGGTTATAATCCAGATTCTCAAGTTGCTCCATTTGCTCAAGCAGCTGCTGTTACTACACCTCCTATGGTGCATGTTGCTCCGTTGCTAGAAATGAGATTCATAATGTTGTGCCACCTTCAGTGAATGTTGTTACGATTATTAATGATGAAGTTTATCATCCTATTCCTCAACAGAGTGAAATTACAGGTTTCTATGATCAACTAGACGACTTTTAGGACCAATTTAATCAGATGCAGAAGGAAATGAAGGCTCTTCGAGGAAAATAATTATTCAGGCATACCATCAGTGAACTCTGCGTAGTTCCTAAAGTAAAAGTACCAGCGAAGTTCAAGGTTCCAGAATTTGAGAGATACAAAGGAAACTCTTATCCTCTGACCACCTAGTGATGTATATCAGAAAGATGTCCACTCATACTGATGATCAGAATTTTCTTTTTCATTTCTTCCAAGATAGCTTAACCGGTGTTGCGCTAAAATGGTACATGGGTTTGGACAATAGAAGTATCCGAACCTTTAATGATTTGGGTGAAGCTTTTATCAAGAAATACAAGTACAACATTTTTATGGCACCTGACCGTGGCCAACTGAGGGTGATGGCTCAGAAGGATAAAGAGTCACTTAAAGAATATGTGCAGCGTTGGTGCGAGATTGTTGCTCAAGTGATGCCCCCGATGGGAGATAAAGAAATGACCAAGGTCTTTCTCAAAACCCTGGTGTTGTACCCCCAAAATTTTCCCTCATATATTTCTCAACACATGGCAAGTGAGGTCCCCAAATTGCTCAAGGAAGTTCAAGAATTGACCAGACAAACTCTCTCCTAAGGCAGTATACCTCAAATTAGGATTTCCATCTTAATCAAGATGTGTGAACCACAAAGGACTAAAATGCTCACCATTGTCCTAATATGTTCTCAAGATCATCCATGTCAAGTTTCAAGCCTTGCAGAAGAAGTTTGCTCGGTCAATTGCTCAAATGCATGAAAATCAACTATAATAGGTCAAAAGTCAATTGTGGACATACAGTCAAACTTCAAGTTTTTGGTCAACATCCTCCTTTTGAGGTATTATCCATCATTTGATCAAGGTTTGATCATGATTCCTCGAGGATTGCTCACAATTCATCAAAACTCAAAAGTTGCTAAATTAGGGTTTTATAGGAAAAGTCAACTCAACTTTGACCAAGAATAACTTTCTCATACTTTATCAACATGACCCATCCAAATCTCATTTTTAAGAGGATGCAATTCCCTAAAATTCATATTCAGCTCCCAAGTCCAGAATATGCACTCACAAAAAGATATGAATTTTGACATTATAAGTCCTTTTGAAAAGTCAACAAAAACACCTTTTAGGTCAAAGCTTCATACATGAACATGGAAGACTCAATTGAGATGATACAAACATGGTTGTTTAGAGGACATCCTAAGCTTTCTAAAAAGTCCAAGAACACCTCTCTAGGGTCAAAATTGAGAGAGTTATGCATTGGCCAAGTTGACTATTTTTGCAAAATTACTAAAAGCCAAATGTGCTCAAATTTGCATTTTTTTCTCTAAATGGGCCCAACTTTTTATGCTTGCACCTCAATTATAATGTGGTCCATGACTCAAATGTTCACTCACCCATTATGTGCTTCATTTTTCAATTTATTTTGATTTTTCATTAATTAAAAAGTGAATTAAATCAAATAAATGATGAAAATTAACAAAGATATGATTTGGTTTGCTTTCTTGACAGATTGGCAATCAAGATATGCTAAGTTAACAAGATCAAATCGAATCAAGGTCAATTGGTACAAGAAAGACATATTTTGGCTTAAAATAGCAACATATCATATAGCTTGCAAATCAAATCAAATCTTGGATAAATGCAAAGATTTAGTACAAGTTTGTTAACCTAATTCACTCTAGGTTATATAATGAACCTTTCTAGATCAAAATACAAGGGTTAGAGTCGGGAAAAAAGGCAGAGCAAAGTCACAAAATTCAAAGAAAAGTGTGAATTGGTTTTCACTCCACAGGCCATCTCAAGCCATCCTAGCTATCCCAATCCATTACTGGACGTCCCAGGAAGCTGTCCCAGTCGTTTGCAAGGCCTGAAACACCCAAGAACGCGCGCTATATCTCATACGGTTTGACATAATTTTCCAATTAGATTATCATAATTCTTGCATCATTAGCACTTTTGATTGTTATATTTGTGTTTGTCACCATGTTTGTAAGCTAACCATGTCATTTAATTGCGTTTTTGAAGCCTGTACACGATGTTGCCATTGCTAGGGTTTTTGTGTTATTTTTAGGGTCTTTTTGTACAGGAATAATTGGGCTTTGAGTCAGGTACCATGATGCTCGTGAGGATGATACGAGTTGATTGATACCATTACCTTTCATTTATCTTGCGTGTAAAACATTTTTGAAATATGCAGGGTTATACCTACAGTGGATGTCTGTAGGTAAAAGTCCCTTCGTCTAAAACGACGGAGAAGGGAAGAAGATGATGTGTGCCAAAGCGTGATTAGCCCATTCAAATTTCACGCGTTTTGGTTGGAAGAATATTGATAACACGATTTTATATCGTATAAATCGACTTAATTAATGCAAATAATTCATGTTTTTATTTAATTTATTTTATTTTATTTCCATATTACGCTGGTATTTCTTTGTTTCAGGTATTTTGCCTTAAATAAGCTTATGTGAAGAAAAATGAAGAAATAGACGCAATTTAGTACAAAAATGAAGATAATTGATTAATGTGGTGCAGAATACTAAATGGGAGTGAAAAGAATGATTTTTTCCAAGGCCCAAAAGACCAAGAACGCGTAGAGGCCCAAGGGAACACACGTTCCCCACTTCAGCTTGAAGGGACCGACCGGCTCACTAAGGGGAACGACCGGTCCGGCCCACTTCAGCTGAGTGGAACGACCGTTCCCTCCCCTTTCCTATTTTCACGCCATTTTCTCCTCACACGGAACGACCGGTCCCAAGTCAATGAAGAAACCAACTTTTGCTATATTTCCGTACACGTCTTCAGCACGTTATGCAACAAAGTCCACTAGCAATATTTTTTTGGATATTCAGTTTTACGTGGATTGACCTTTTGGGATACAGTTATTTTACAAGCATTATAAATAGAAGTGAAAGCCAAATCCCAAAGGTCGGAGAATTTTTGCAAGATCGTACTATTTTCAGCAGAGCAAATTTCCTTCCATTTTAATTTTTGTTCTGCCCTTTTCCTTTATTTTTATTTCATCGCATTGTTTTTATTTTCTTTTCTTCTCCAGTTTTCTGCCTTTATTTTTCGTACAACAATTTCTACACCGGGAATTGTTGTGCAATTTTATCCGGTTTAACCTTACGTTAGATCCGGTATTTTTACTTTTCTTGTTGTTACGAAATTCAAGATTCGAAGGGTAGATCCAGCCGACTTGTGGTGGAATACTCGAAGGATTTGAAGAACGAATATTTACTTGAAGCTATTGAAGTATTTCTACATTTTCATCAGGTTTTCATTTATACGCTTTATTTAATATATTTGTATGATCTCTGTTCTGAGTATGTTTTTATTTCGCCGTTTCCTAATTAATAAACCTTGCATGATTAATTGTATGAACATGTCTGGCTAAACCGATTAAATATCGGTATGTAAATTAACCAAATAACGGGATCCGAAATAAACTGGCTTAAAATTATTTTGTAAAAGAAACTTCTTTCATGGTTCTAATATTCAATTAAATTGTTTAAGATTTTACAAACCAATAGAACGGAAGTGTGAGGTTTTAGAATTGATTAAGGTTTTTACTAATAAAACGGAAGTTTGAGGCTAAAACTAGATAGTGATTATTAGGCATTGTTTTTAAAGAGGCGGAAGCATTTTAAAAACAATTAAATTTTATTCTGTTTTCAAAAATTACTTTTGAATCCGGCGGAGTGACGTAAGCACACGTTAGGGTATTAATCGTATAACCTGAACTAATAGAACGGAAGTGTGAGGGGAAGGTTTTTAGACAAATAAAGTTTGCGTAAAGATAATTTCTGACCAATTTAAGTAAAAGCCAGTGGAAATTCGGAACCCAAAATTTAGGTGAAATACATACCGGTATTTATAATTAAAAATTTTATAACTAAATTTAGTAATTAGATCCCTTTCGTTAATTAAATTAATATTAGCCTTAGCTTTACCCAGTAACCAAAATTACGGTAGATCGATTCATAGTCCCTGTGGATTCGATATCTTTTAAGACTACGCGATAGGACTGTGCACTTGCAGTCTCCAGATTTATAGACATACAAAGTCGCGATCAAGTTTTTGGCGCCGTTGCCGGGGACTATTTAAGTCGATATCGTAACTCTTTTAGTTACATCGTAGAGACTAAGGTCTTCTTCTTTTCATCTCTTTCTGATTTGTATGCCAAACACTCGCTCTCAAGGCGAACCTTTGCATCTACAAATCAACGACATCGAGCGTTATCTTCGATTGAGACGCCGAATTCAGGAATATCGTCTACTAAACAATTTACCCCCAACGAATATCCCTGATATAACTGATCTTAGACGAGCTGAGATGGCTGCGCCACGACCTCTAAAATCTTACGCAATCCCTTCTCAAGACGAACCTCATAACAGTATTGTCGCTCCGGCAATCGAGGCAAACAACTTCGAGCTGAAACCTTCGCTATTATCTGCAGTTCAACAAAACCAGTTTTCTGGAAATCCAACTGACGATCCGAACCTGCATTTATCCGTATTTCTATAATATGCAGATACCGTAAAAGCTAATGGGGTCAGCACGGAAGCTATTCGTTTACGATTATTTCCTTTTTCCCTTAGAGATAGAGCTAGAGCCTGGCTCCAATCTCTACCTTCTAATTCAATCACTACGTGGGATGAATTAAAGAAAGTTTTCCTAACCCGATATTTTCCACCAAGCAAAACGGCTATGCTTCGAGCTCAAATCAACAGATTTAGACAGAAAGACACCGAGTCTTTATTTGAAGCATGGGAACGATATAAAGACATGATAAGACTCTGTCCACATCATGGTCTGGAGGAATGGTTAGTGATACATACTTTCTACAATGGTCTTTTGTACAACACGAGATTAACAATCGACGCTGCTGCTGGAGGTGCGCTAATGGAGAAACCTTATGTACAAGCCTACGAACTGATAGATAATATGGCCCAAAACCACTACCAGTGGGGAAGCGAGAGAGCTGCCGTTGAAAAACCTCCGACGAAAGGAGGAATGTACGAAATTAGTAGCCTAGATCAAGTAAACGCTAAGGTAGACGCACTAACTCAGAAAATAGAAAACCTTACGTTAACTCCTGCAGCTACCGTAGCTGCAGTGACTCCTGACTGCGAAATATGCGGAACATCTGGTCACGCTCCCGCCGAATGTCAATTTCTGTTAGGTACTCCGACTGACCAAATAAACTACGTTCAGGGAAACCCTTATTCAAATACGTACAACCCAGGTTGGAGGAATCACCCAAATTTTTCCTACAAGAATAATAACGCATTGAACGCACCTGTTCAAGCGCAAACTGCTCCACCTGGATATCAAAAAGCACCTTCTGCCGCACCGAGCGCACCTAGGAAATCTAATCTCGAAATAATGATGGAAAACTTTATAGCAAGCCAAGCGCAAACTCACAAAGAATTCCTAAACCGAGACATACACACTAACGAGCAAATTAAGCAACTATCGAACAAAATAGATGCCTTAGCCACTCACAATAAAATGTTAGAAACTCAAATCTCACAAGTGGCTCAACAACAAGCGCCTGCTGCCGCACCAGCCGGTACTTTCCCTGGACAACCACAACCTAACCCGAAAGGACAAGCTCACGCAATTATATTACAAAGCGGTAAAGAAATAGAAGAACCATTAGATCCAAGAACCGAAAACCCGGCCATGCACCAAAACTCTGAAAACCAAGCCGAAGAGGATAACGAACCTAAAAGAAGGGAAGATGGAGAAACAATAGAACAAGAAAAACCTTATGTACCTCCAACTCCCTATAAACCACCTATTCCTTACCCTCAAAGACTAGTTAAAACAAAAGACATAGGGCAATTTAAGAAATTTGTAGAACTTCTCAAGCAATTAAACGTAACAATTCCTTTCACAGAAGCGATAACGCAGATGCCCTCATATGCTAAATTCTTAAAAGAAATTCTATCTAATAAGAAAAAGCTAGAAGAAAATGAAACAGTTACTCTTACAGCTGAATGCAGCGCAATAATCCAAAATAAGATGCCACCTAAACTGAAAGACCCTGGTAGTTTTTCTATACCATGTGTAATAGGAAAATTCGTCATAGACAAAGCTTTATGTGATTTAGGAGCAAGCATCAGTGTAATGCCTTTATCCATCAGTAAGAAACTCGAAATGGGAGAGTTGAGACCAACTAAAATGTCTGTTCAGTTAGCAGATCGTTCTGTCAAATACCCCGTAGGAGTACTTGAAAACGTCCCCGTTCGAATAGGTCAATTCTACATCCCAACCGACTTTATAATAATGGATATTAAGGAAGATACGAACACACCTATCATTTTAGGAAGACCCTTCCTAGCAACTGCCGGTGCCATTATAGACGTTAAAAGAGGAAAACTCACCTTTGAGGTAGGCGAAGAAAAGATTGAATTCATTCTTTCCAAATTTCTAAAAGCACCAGCCATAGATGACAACTGCTACTTTATGGATATGATAGAAGAATGTATAAAAGAAGCAGAAGATCATCCAGATAAAACCTTAGATGAATTCTTAGCAATAACACCCGATCCTACACAAGGTTTACACAAACCAACCATTGAACTCAAAACGTTACCCAAAAACCTGAGATACGAATTCTTAGACCCAGAATTCGAACGACCAGTAATAATCAACGCAAATCTAGGAAAAATCGAGACTGAAAAATTACTACATATACTGAGGAAATATCCAACTGCTTTAGGATACAATTTAACTGATCTTAAAGGAATAAGTCCTTCCATCTGTATGCATCGCATATGTTAGAGGAAGATAGTAAAACCTCTAGAGAACACCAAAGAAGACTTACTCCTATAATGTGTGAAGTAGTAAAGAAAGAGATATTAAAATTGTTAGAAGCAGGCATCATTTATCCAATATCTGATAGTAAATGGGTAAGCCCCGTTCATGTAGTCCCCAAGAAAGGAGGCGTAACGGTAATCGAAAACGACAAAGGAGAAACCATAACAAAGCGAATCGAATCAGGATGGAGGATGTGCATTGATTATAGGAAACTTAACAAAGCCACCCGGAAGGATCATTTCCCTTTACCATTCATTGATCAAATGCTGGAGCGTTTAGCCAGACACTCATATTTCTGTTACTTGGACGGTTACTCCGGATTCTTTCAAATACCGATACACCCCGATGACCAAGAAAAGACTACCTTCACCTGTCCATTCGGAACCTTCGCATATCGAAGAATGCCTTTTGGCTTATGCAATGCACCTGCAACTTTTCAAAGATGCATGATGGCAATCTTCGCAGACTTTCTTGATAATATTATGGAGGTATTCATGGACGACTTCTCCGTCTGCGGACGTAGTTTTGAAGGATGTCTTGCAAACTTAGAAAAAGTACTAGAAAGATGTGTAAAGGTAAACTTAGTATTAAATTGGGAAAAATGCCATTTTATGGTTCAAGAAGGTATTATGTTAGGACATATTATATCTAATAGGGGAATCGAAGTAGACAAGGCCAAGATAGAAGTTATCGAAAACCTTCAACCCCCTAGAACTGTCAGAGAAATAAGAAGTTTCTTAGGACACGCCGGTTTTTACCGACGTTTTATTAAAGATTTCTCTAAAATGTCTAAGCCATTAACAGAACTCTTAATGAAAGATGCTGAATTCATATTTAACGAAAAATGCCTTGAAGCCTTTCAATCATTAAAGAAAGCATTAATTACGGCACCAATCATGAAGACCCCAGATTGGAGTGAACCATTTGAGATAATGTGTGACGCAAGTTACTATGCCGTAGGAGCAGTCCTAGGACAAAGAAAAGATAAAAAATTACACGTCATATATTACGCTAGTAGAACCCTAAATGAAGCGCAAATGAATTATGCAACAACCGAAAAGGAACTCCTGGATGTAGTCTTCGCACTCGATAAATTCCGATCTTATTTAGTAGGAGCTAAGATAATAATTTATACTGACCACGCTGCCATTAGATATCTCCTAACCAAAAAGGACGTTAAACCTAGACTGCTAAGATGGATCTTGTTGCTACAAGAATTTGATTTAGAAATCAAGGATAAAAAAGGAACTGAAAACGTAGTGGCTGATCATCTATCAAGAATCGAAAATCTAAAACAAGAACGAATTCCAATCAATGATGAATCTCAATATGATAGATTAATCGCCCACTTCGAAGCAAGTGAATCTCAAAACTATTCTGAAACAACCTTAGCAATCTCATCTGTCCCTTGGTATGCAGATTTCGTAAATTATCTAGCTGCCGGTGTATTACCACCAGAGTTAACGTACCAACAAAAGAAAAAATTCTTTCACGATCTCAAACAATATTACTGGGACGAACCTTTGTTATTCAAAAGAGGACCCGATGGAATTTTACGTCGTTGCGTACCCGAAGAAGAAGTCGAAAGCGTGATTAAACATTGCCACTCCGCACCATACGGAGGACACACGAGTACTTCTAAAACATGTACGAAAATCCTGCAATCAGGTCTTTATTGGCCAACACTATGGAAAGATGTTCATGTCGCAGTCACTAAGTGCGACCGGTGCCAACGCACTGGTAACATTTCAAGACGCGACGAGATGCCACAGAAAGGCATTCTGGAAGTAGAGATTTTCGATGTATGGGGTATAGACTTTATGGGACCATTCCCGTCATCTTTTGGTAACAAATACATACTCGTGGCAGTTGACTATGTATCTAAATGGATAGAAGCTATAGCTTCTCCAACAAACGATACCCGAGTTGTATTAAGGCTCTTCAAAAACGTGATATTTCCGAGATTCGGTATACCAAGATTAGTAATAAGCGATGGAGGTTCTCATTTTATTTCTAAGATATTCGAAAAACTCCTAAGGAAATACGGTGTCCGACATCGAGTAGCTACACCCTATCATCCACAAACGAGTGGACAAGTGGAAGTCTCTAATCGTGAAATCAAGCAAATATTAGAAAAGACTGTAGCAACTTCGAGAAAGGATTGGTCCTCAAAACTATCTGAAGCTCTATGGGCATATAGGACCGCATTTAAGACACCAATAGGAACCACCCCGTTTAAGCTCATCTATGGAAAATCTTGCCATTTGCCGGTTGAATTAGAACACAAGGCCTATTGGGCTATTAAAAATATAAACTTGAATTACACAACCGCAAGCGAGAAGCGCATCCTTGATATAAACGAATTAGAGGAATTGAGACAAGATGCGTATGAGAACGCCAAGATTTATAAAGAACGAACGAAAACATGGCACGACAAAAGAATAAATAGAAAACATTTTAAAATAGGTGATATCGTACTACTGTTTAATTCAAGATTAAAATTATTTCCTGGAAAACTACGCAGCAGATGGTCTGGTCCGTTCACAATAACAAACACGTTTATTAACGGAGCGGTCGAAATCAAAGGAAAGATTTCCGAACCCTTTATAGTTAATGGACAACGTTTAAAACCATATCACAGCACAGAGAGTAACGAATACTTTCAAGAAATAACTTTAATAGAGCCACCTGCTCAATTAGAAATTTAAAACTTTGATTTTATTTGTCGAGCTTACGACATAAAACAAAGCGCTTAGTGGGAGACAACCCACCTTTTTATGATTAATTATTATATTTACCTTTTTGTTTTATTATTCTTATTATCATTCTTACTATTATTATTATTCTTATTTTTCTCTTTATTCTTCTCATTCATAAACACTTATACACATATCTTCTCTAATATTCTATTTCATCTATATTTCTTCTTCATTCTATCACTATTATGCTTATTCTTATTTTCTTCTTTTCGACATCTGGCCAAAAATCTGATTAAATTTCCTGTATCTAATTAATTTCAGGCTAACTTAATTAATATAAAAATTAAGTTGACCAACTAACAATGGAAGATACTATGGAAATAGCTTTCAGAGGAAGAGGCCAAAGAGGCAGATACAATTTATTAGCTGCAAGGAATATGTCCCTGACATATTATCCTGATCTTTTTGCTATGACTACTTTGGGAATTCATGATAGTGTTTTGTTTCTGCTGAATCAAATTGGATGGGAAGATGCTCATATTTTGAGGCGGTTCAGTACCTACCGCAAATTGACTCTGGAATTTCTGAGCTCTTTTAACTACCTCCCACATTATGGAAGGGGCCTGACGAGAGGTCTTATCTTCTTTAGGATATTTGGAATGGAGTATAGGTATAATCTTTATGACTTTTCTGCTTTGCTGGGATTCCCAGATGGATTTGATACTTTTACATCAAGGCAGGAAGAATTGTTTGATTTCCGCGAGCTCGACATATTCTGGGAATCATTGACTGGGTTGAGTAGCTTTGAGCATCCTGAGCCACATGCGGATTATATTCATAATCCGGCGTTCCGCTATTTTCACCATATTCTGTCACATACCCTATTTGGAAAGGAACAGAATAACACTATTATTTCTCGAGATGAGCTGTTTATTATGCTTTGAGCTGTACAGAATCGGCCCATGAACGATGTCGCTTTTCTATTAGTTACCATTGAGAAAATGCTTCAAGATGATAATATGCCCATCATGATGGGAGGAATGGTAACAATGATAGCGAATGCTTTGGGTTTGCGGCAACCACTGTTGAGTTGCCATCCTTACGGAGGTATCCGACCAATGGACCTCAGTTTTTGTTTCAACAGAAGATTAATTGGAAACCATGGTCCACGAGAGTTTGAATTGCTGATTAATAATGAGGTAGTTAACCTCTTTACCTTGCCTAGTCCATGCACCAGTGTTCACGATAAAGGTAATTGGCTGTATAATTTGGACGGTTTACCATCTCCTGCTCGCTCCACTGAAACAATCCAGGATTATGAGATACCTGAGATTTATGAAATTGAATCTGATCCTGAGACACCACCTGGGTACCATGACTTTCCTGAGCAACCTTTGTCACCACCTGTAACTCCGGTGATTGAAGAAAATAGGCAAGGATCTGAACCCATGAACCAAGAAGAAACAATTAAGGAATTGAAGGAAGAAGTGAAGAATCTGAAAGAAAACCTCACATCTGCGAACAATGAAGTTAATACACTCCGGATGGATCATTTTGGATTCGTCGACACGGTAGCTATGCAGTTCGATGAAGTGTTTCAACATATCTATTCCATGCAGAAGAATAACGAAGACGATAATAATAAAAGTGGCTAATGAGAGAATTTATTTAATTAGTTAGTTTTAGTTAGTTATTTATTTGATTTGCATTTGGATTTCATTTGAATTATGTTTTGCAATTTGGTTTATTTTATGTTCTTTGTAGTACAATTTGAGTTATGCAATTTAAAGTTCAACATTATTTATCTTCTTGTTTTGTTTCAATGTTATTTATATTAGTTATTAGATTATTAAGTGGTATCAAATAAAGCTGAAATGATACTGTTTGCAAACACTATGCATTCTGTGCCTGAGATATATATTATAACGTACTGTATCAAAAGAAAACAAAAGGAAAAGTTGAATTTCCCACGCAGGCACAGGACCGGACGGTCCCACGCACACCATGCCCCCTGGACCGACCGGTCCCCTTTTTGACTGAAAAGCAGGACCGACCGTCCCCCTGTCCTAGTACAAGAGGGAACGACCGGCCCCCTGTTGCATGCTGTAAAGCGTGTCTCTTTGTCTCCCACGCCAAATTCAATTCATAACTCATTTTTACCATTTATCCTCTCCATAAAACAACTTCCAACCACTCTTAAATTCCCATTACTCCACTATCTCATTTTTTTTCAAATTTTTACCCTTTCCAACTCCCCCATTAACTCTCATTAAATTCTCATTATCACCATTCAACCACCCTCACAATATAAATACCCCTCATTTCTTACTATCTCTTCACACCATTTCTTACTTTCTACTACGTTTCTCTCATATTTATCTTCATCTTCTCTAACTTCCTTCTACATCTACCACCATTTTCTTACCATTACCATGCCTCCGAGAACCATCCGTCCCGAAAGACAACAACCCGACCTTTCAAACATTATCTTCCGCGATGATAAGCAACACACCATGTATCTCAACTTATACAAACGCTCGGTGGTTCCGACAAAGTATGTAGATACAAATTGTCTACAAACTTTAGGACTCACTGAAAGTGTGTCATGGTTGCTAAATAATACTGGTTTATACAATCTCTGTACCCAACCAAACCCAACCTTTGAACCTCTAGTGTTGGAGTTTTTGAGTTCTTTTTCTTACTCAACAGATATTGAAGATCCATACACTACGGGAACTGCTAGTTTCCGTACGTTCAACCGTGAGTATACGCTAGATCAAGAACAAATTGCTGAGGCACTAGGATTCTCACAAGGGGATGGTATTTATTACAAGCCATTTGAAGCGGAAGATGATATTCCAGCCTGGGAGGAGCAAGGTTTACAATTCTGGGAGGAGATAAGTGGGGAAGCCGCAAATGGTTGGAGACTATTATATGCGTCCCACGTTCATAATCCAGCAATTCGGTATTTTCACCGTATTTTGGCTCACACTATCTTTGGACGCACCTACAACCATAAGGTAACCCAAAATGAGTTATTTTTCTTATAGTGTGCCTTAACTGGGAGCTGTGTCAACGCCGCACCATTTATGCTATCACACTTTCAACTATGTGCTCAAACCGCCGGAAACAACCCTTTTCTTTTCGGTGGCATTATTACCGCGATAGCTTACTCGCTAGGATTGGCTGACGAGATCCTAACTATTGCTCAACACCTCATGCCAGCCCAATTTCTAGATGAGGTATACTGCAGAGACTCCCATCTAATCCTCCCAAGGCAAGGTGAGAACAGATTTACTTTATTGGTCAATAAAGTTTTGGTACCAAGCATTATTCTCCCATGTCCTCCTCTTATTAATGTGCAAAATCGAAGCCGTTGGTTATTCGATTTAAATGCACCCGAAGCTGAGAATAATGCTCCCGTGGATGAAATGGAAGAAGAAATGAACAACAATCAACAAAACCATCTCACCATGGAAACTCTCTACCAAACCATGCAACAGATGCAAAACCAACAAAACGCAACATTTGCATTGGTACAACAAATGCATAACAACTATAACACCTTGAATGCAAATGTTATTGACCTTGGAGTTTCTATGCACTCACTTCACCTACGCTTGGACGAATTCGTGCCTCCACAACGCCAAGATGAGCGACGTCCAAGAACTCGAGGAAGAGGACGTCGTCCACATCGTAACGATTAGTTCTTAATATTTCTTTTCTTTTTATTTTTGTATTTTTTGATTCCCCATTTTTAAGCATTGGGGACAATGCTCAGTTTAAGTGTAGGGGGGTCGAATTAACTATTGTTATCTTTCTTCAAGTAAGTAAATTTCCCTTTTGTACTTTAAAATTTTAATTAATAAAAATTTGTTATTAAATTAAGTCTTATATACATATATAAATTCATGATTATCCGAATTCGCCAAATTCTTGAGCCATAAATTTTTTTTTTTATGGTCAGACGCACAATTATACACACTCAAAAAGTGTATCAAAGTTGCTTCTTTAGAAGAAAATATTTATAAATTGAACACGATTGAAATAATATCGTCGCCACTTCAACGCTTTAAAATCTCAGGAAAATGAATTAAAATTTTAGTACCCTTTATATACCGAAAATTTAAATTCTAGGTTTTAAAGTAACCTTTAGTAGTTTATACAAGCAGTCAGCACCGTCTAAATAGCAAACTACGTGGAGGATCGATGAATATAAGTGATTGATCGAAAATAAAAAAATAAAAAAAAAATTAAATTTGTAGAAACGCTCTAACTAAGTTAGATAGTCCTTACCAGACTATTTAGCCCAACGGTCGCGAACCTTATAAATTATCAATTAATGAATTCTTTGTAAATTGGTTCAGCGGTTTCTGGTGTTGAACTAGGTAGGGCGAACTACGGTTCGATTCCCCGCAATTTACAAAAGAACAAAAAGGAGTTACCAACTATTAAGTACCAGAACTCCTAGCAGGCTTAAAAGATCAAATTCACTAACCGGTCACTCCACTATATGCGCGAAAGGGCAAAGGGCTTAATGTGATTGCGCCTGAATGAAAAAGGTGAAACAAAATGTAGGATTTAGAGTTAAGTTATAATGGCGTCACTAGAATTGTTCTTCGAACCTGAGTTTATTTAGTATTGTTACGGTGACTTTAGTATCGAAGTCGAGAGCTCAAGAGCAATGTGCAACTTAATACATTTTTGACTTGTGGCAATTTTTGTTGCGTCTGACCCGCATTTAGAGAGATATATATTTCTTGCTTGAGGACAAGCAAAGGTTCAAGTGTAGGGGAGTTTGATAACATGATTTTATATCGTATAAATCGACTTAATTAATGCAAATAATTCATGTTTTTATTTAATTTATTTTATTTTATTTCCATATTACGCTGGTATTTCTTTGTTTCAGGTATTTTGCCTTAAATAAGCTTATGTGAAGAAAAATGAAGAAATAGACGCAATTTAGTACAAAAATGAAGATAATTGATTAATGTGGTGCAGAATACTAAATGGGGGTGAAAAGAATGATTTTTTCCAAGGCCCAAAAGACCAAGAACGCGCAGAGGCCCAAGGGAACACACGTTCCCCACTTCAGCTTGAAGGGACCGACCGACCCACTAAGGGGAACGACCGGTCCGGCCCACTTCAGCTGAGTGGAACGACCGTTCCCTCCCCTTTCCTATTTTCACGCCATTTTCTCCTCACACGGAACGACCGGTCCCAAGTCAATGAAGAAACCAACTTTTTCTATATTTCCGTACACGTCTTCAGCACGTTATGCAACAAAGTCCACTAGCAATATTTTTTTGGATATTCAGTTTTACGTGGATTGACCTTTTGGGATACAGTTATTTTACAAGCATTATAAATAGAAGTGAAAGCCAAATCCCAAAGGTCGTAGAATTTTTGCAAGATCGTACTATTTTCAGCAGAGCAAATTTCCTTCCATTTTAATTTTTGTTCTGCCCTTTTCCTTTATTTTTATTTCATCGCATTGTTTTTATTTTCTTCTCTTCTCCAGTTTTCTGCCTTTATTTTTCGTACAACAATTTCTACACCGGGAATTGTTGTGCAATTTTATCCGGTTTAACCTTACGTTAGATCCGGTATTTTTACTTTTCTTGTTGTTACGAAATTCAAGATTCGAAGGGTAGATCCAGCCGACTTGTGGTGGAATACTCGAAGGATTTGAAGAACGAATATTTACTTGAAGCTATTGAAGTATTTCTACATTTTCATCAGGTTTTCATTTATACGCTTTATTTAATATATTTGTATGATCTCTGTTCTGAGTATGTTTTTATTTCGCCGTTTCCTAATTAATAAACCTTGCATGATTAATTGTATGAACATGTCTGGCTAAACCGATTAAATATCGGTATGTAAATTAACCAAATAACGGGATCCGAAATAAACTGGCTTAAAATTATTTTGTAAAAGAAACTTCTTTCATGGTTCTAATATTCAATTAAATTGTTTAAGATTTTACAAACCAATAGAACGGAAGTGTGAGGTTTTAGAATTGATTAAGGTTTTTACTAATAAAACGGAAGTTTGAGGCTAAAACCAGATAGTGATTATTAGGCATTGTTTTTAAAGAGGCGGAAGCATTTTAAAAACAATTAAATTTTATTCTGTTTTCAAAAATTACTTTTGAATCCGGCGGAGTGACGGAAGCACACGTTAGGGTATTAATCGTATAACCTGAACTAATAGAACGGAAGTGTGAGGGGAAGGTTTTTAGACAAATAAAGTTTGCGTAAAGATAATTTCTGACCAATTTAAGTAAAAGCCAGTGGAAATTCGGAACCCAAAATTTAGGTGAAATACATACCGGTATTTATAATTAAAAATTTTATAACTAAATTTAGTAATTAGATCCCTTTTGTTAATTAAATTAATATTAGCCTTAGCTTTACCCTATAACCAAAATTACGGTAGATCGATTCATAGTCCCTGTGGATTCGATATCTTTTAAGACTACGCGATAGGACTGTGCACTTGCAGTCTCCAGATTTATAGACATACAAAGTCGCGATCAAATATTTCACTTGGCTTTTGGTTTTATTTGTTTTTTATGCTTACAAGTTAACAATATAGCGCAGATGGTTGGAAGGAATGCCTTTGATGCACATGTCCTGAGTTCTATCCCAGGCGTGTGCATTTTATTATTTTCTTGATTGTTTCAGGCGAATCTAATGCAATACATCATCCCACGCCTATCGTGTACCATCAACTCTCATCCATTGGATGCCCAGCTGGCCAAATCTCACGCTTCTCCCTTGAAGGCCCATGGTATACATGCAAGGTCAATACTACACCAGATTCAAAGGTTGACCAGGTCTGGAGGCTTAATGGGCCAAGGATTTCAGTTCAACAGCCCCAGCATTACTATTCAATACAGGCCCATTCCTAAAAAAAATTATTTTCTTATTTTTCTTATTCTTTGCAATTTGTTTATTTATTTTATTTTTAAAATCCACTTTTTTTCATAAAATCACAAAATCAAGAATTCACAAGTTCAGAATTAGTTTTTTTATTATTATCAAATTTAATTTTTAATTAATTAGCCTAATTTAATTTAGGGTAACTTTAGCTTATTTTTACAATTAAAATCAATTAAAAAAATTAGGTTTAATTCTTGATTTAATTGTTTTCTTTTTGCAAATAAAATAAAAATACAAAAAATGGTTTATTTAGAATTAATTGCTTTTCATTGATTTATTTATTTTCAAAAATTAATATAAATTAGAACTTAAGATTTTCTTTGCAATTTAATTATTAATTATTTTCTCAAATAACAAAACATGATAAAAAAAACATTTTTTCTTTAATCAATCGCAAGTAGGATTAGTCAAAGGGTCAAAGCCCTAATCGCCTCGCATTTAACTTACCGCGCGCATTTAATTCTTTTATTATTTTTGTAACTGTTTTGAGGATGTAATAGTTTTAACTAGGGTTTTTACTTATCGCTTTTCCCAAATTTTTGGTTATGTAATTAATCCCCCTCCCCGAAGCCTTGTAATAGTTAGGTTTTATATTTTCACACTTTTAAATTTCCACAATTATTAACTGTTAGATGTATGTTTAGGATTGTATGGAAATAATGCATGACAAAATTAAAATGGTTAGAAAATCCTAATGTGCAAAGATAATAAACTGAAAATAAATCACTCGCACATATTAACTCTTAGGGTATACTCTCGCTTCGGTTGCCTTCGGTAAACGATCATTAAGCATAGGGTGTCTTAGTGGTTGCCCTCCCGTCTAAAAAGATCAAATGTCCCATTCGAATGTTGCCTCGGAAATGTTGCTTCGGAAATGTTGCCTCAGAAATGTTGCCTCCAAAAAGATCTTTAGACTCTAGGGTTACTACTAAGGTGTCCTAATATTTCTTTAGTGACCGTACGTCCCTTTCGAATTGACCCTTACAAATTCCAACGACGGTGCTACCTATTCCTTAATAGTGGGATAGCGCTGTCTAAAGAAGACAAGAATAGAAACGATCTTTTTTTCAAGTAGGTAGATGATAGTAGGTACTTGCTCAAATCAAAACTTTTCACACTTACACATTTCAAAACAAATGTTCAAAACAACTTCATCGCACCCTTGAGGACTGATACAAGGGTTATCACGAAGTAAAACATTTTTCAAAAAAAACAAAGCACACAATCATAAGCAATTTAAAAATGAGCAAGTACCTAAGAGCCCATGGAAAACCATGGATAGAAAGGGTGCTAATATCTTCCCTTTCTATAATCTACCCCCCGTACTCAAAATCTCGAAAAAGAATTTTTTCTGTACTTTTTTCCTTTCCTGATTGGATAAAATAAAATTTACTGGCGACTCTTGCTTACCGCGACATTTTGCGAATAAAAATGCAAAATGCAAACCAGTAAAAACAGTCGGTTCTGCCACCGTATCACGGAAATGGCGACTCTGCTGGGGATTATAAGTGGGGTATACCTTAGGATCTAGGTCATTAAAATTTCTTCTCTTGATTGCTTTGTTTGCTTTATTTTTTAGGGTTTTGTTTGGGTTACTATAGATCCTATACCCGGATCTGGGGGAACTCATTAGGTAAGTAGCAATAGAATGTGAGGGAATTGTACGACGTAGACCGATACGGTTGAAGTAGTAGTTACGTTGGTGTGTCACTTTGGTGAAACGAGGAGAATACGGGGCCGTTGTGTGGTGCCGTGAAGCACTAACGAACCTTAGAACCTTAGTTGAACAACTTGGCCATTAGAAAGTAGCGAGATAGACGACCTCGGTGTAGAGCTGAGAACTGGTTGATACTCGATGCTACACTCATTGAGATCATAATTTCGGAATATTTAGGCCGCAAGAAAAGATTGCTTGAGCTGAAACCATGACCGATAAAGGATGGTCAGTGATATTGAGATCCTCTAGAACCTGGTTACTTTTCTTGGACAAGTTTGAAACCAACTTAACTTCAAGAGGGTATTACCTTTGACCTCATGCAAGCCTTAAACCTAAGGGCTTTGTGTGATTTGATTGTGTTTGCAATGCCTGTGTTTTCTATACCAGTGGTTTATCATGACATCATGCATCATAACATGGCATTCATGCTTCATTACACTAACCATTTCAAAGACCAAGGGAATTTATCTTTGTTCTGTTTTGTAGATCATGGCTTCTGTGTGTAGAAATACTATTTGAATCAGCTTTGTGAAGATACCTTCCTAACTCAAAGGGCTAGTATCAAGAGTTTCTGAAACTTCTACTTTCATTAATAGACACGGTCAACTTCTTAGCCTGGTTACTTCAAACTTTGATGAACAGATGATGAGCTTACTTTTTCAGTTCTTCGATCCCAAGCATCACTGCTTCACCTTTCCAGATTATCAGTTGGTACCCACCTTGGAAGAATTCTCTCAGCTATTGGGCATACCCATTCTTGAACAGGTACCCTTCACAGGTATAGAAGAAGTTCCTAAGCCAGAAGTCATTGCCTCAGCTTTGCATTTGAAACGGGCCGATGTGGTGTCCAATTGGGAAACTCGAAGCGGAGTCGAGGGTTTTCTATCCAAATTTATGATAGACAAGGCTCAACTATTTTGGGATGATATGGATTTTCAGGCTTTTGAGGAGGTCTTGGCTATTCTTATCTATTTTTTAGTTCTCTTCCCTAATTCGGACTCCTTCGTAGATATGAATGCTATCAAGTTTTCCTTTCTCACAACCTTGTGCCTACCTTGCTTGGAGATATTTTGCACACTCTCCATACTCGTACCATGAAGAGAAGAGGGACTCTTATGTGCTGCATGTAGTTACTGTCGAGGTGGTTTATTTCTCACCTCCCTAAGTCTGTATCGAAGAACGAAGAAGGTTTGGGTTGGTCACAAAGGATAATGTCACTTGCCCATACGGATATTCTTTGGTGTTCCAGAGCTATGGAAGACATTGCTATTATTGACCGCTGTGGGGAGCACCCTAATGTCCCATTACTTGGTATCAGAGGGGGTATAACTTACATTCCTTGTCTAGCTTTGCGACAATTTGGTCATGCTCGAAGGGTTGGTCCCCATGAGTTACTTATTGAGGTAATTATATTCAACTATGAGGATGATGTTAATGAGTATCGTCGGAGGTTCATACGAGCTTGGGGCATGGCCAACAGATCTGACACCAAAGATTTGGGACCAAAGACTTCCATTCCTATGGAGCCTTACCTCCAATGGGTACGAGCTCTACCCATAAGCTTATGATGCCTTATGTGGCCGCATTACTAGTGATTGTGGAGCCCACTACTGAAGAAGGCATTCCTTACACGGTTCTCTATCCTTACATGCCCACTAATCTTGGGGAGTTACAGAGATCTTGGATTCAGCTGAAGAATGAGCGGGATACTTACAGGGAACAGTTCCATGATCAAGAGAGGAAGGTTTTAAAACTCACCAGCCAGCTCCAAGAAGAAAAAGTGCTCAATGATTATATCATCACAAAGAGAAAGCATCCATGGGACTTTTTATTTTTCTGTTCTAGTTTTAGATTTGTTTTATTTACTTATTTGTAACGCCTTAAAGGCATTTTGAACTTTCAAATTTAAGCTAATAAAGTTTTTGTTTATTTTGGTTTGCAAATTTAAATTTCCTGAAGTCTTTGAAATCATTACATGTTCATCCCATTATCATACACGTCATTACAGGTACCACTATAGGTTTCTCATCCTCTTCGCTGTTTATTTCAGCAGAAATGTCTTCCGATCAAGCCATCAAATATCTTCAGGCACATAACGCCCAGTTCCAACAAATGTTCATCAGTCTGGCAAAAGGGCAAGAGGATCTGAAAGCCCTCATTCTGAAAGAGAAGAAGAAGAAGAAGAAGAAGGTTGTCGGTATTCTAAATATGGGCAGAAGGTTTGGAGAAAGGTTGAAGCAATAAACTGATCTGACCTCTTCATCCAAGGAGGGGGAGAACCAAGAAGGGGAAAAGGACCTTAGTCTTGCAATCTCGGACAATGATATTGATTACAATGATGAGAAATATCCTCTTGTTGAGGATAGATACAAATAGTTAGAGGATCGGCTGAGTGCCATGGAAGTTCATAGGATACCTGGACTAGATTTCGAAGAACTGGGATTGGTATCGGGAGTGGTCATCCCTCGGAAGTTCAAAGCTTCGATTTTTGCCAAGTATGATGGAGTGTCCTGCCCAAAGCTCCATCTTCGCTCTTATGTCAGAAAAATCCATCCCCACACCGCTGATAGAAATTTATGGGTGCACTTCTTTCAAGATAGTCTGTCAGGGACTCAGCTTGAATGGTTCTACCAGTTGGAGGGAGCCAGTGTCCGAAACTAGGAAGATCTTGCTACTGATTTCTACAAGCAGTATCAGTATAATGCCGACCTTGCTCCCACTCGTACTCAACTCTAGAGTATGTCCATGGGTGCAGGTGAATGTTTTAAAGATTATGCTCAAAAATGGAGAGACTTGGCTGGGAGAGTTCAACCCCCTTTGTCTGATAGGGAGTTGGTTGATATGTTTCTAGGAACGCTATCAGGTCCATTTTTCAATCACTTAACCAGCAGCTCGTCATCTGGTTTCACCGAACTGATTTTAACTAGAGAAAGAGTAGAAGCTGGAATTCAGAGTGGTAAAATATAGAAGGATGTCTCCTCGAGTTCAGTAAAGAAGCATTTTGCTGGTAAGAAGGAAGCCAGTGCGGTCTATAGCCCGAGGGGCTGAAGCAGATTTGAACACCGTCAAACGGTAAATGCTGTAGTGATACCAAGACCTGCAGTTGCTCCACAATGCAACAATCAACAAAGGGTGGAAAGACCACAGCGGAAGTTTACCCGCATCAACATGACTTTGGCTGAAGTTCTACCTCATTTATTAAAATCTAACTTGGAAACCTTGAAAGAGGCTCCCAAGAATCCAAACACTACCTCTCCCAGATACAATACCAACGCGCGGTGCACCTACCATTCTGAGAGTCTTGGCCACGATACAAATGATTGCTGGGCTCTGAGAAACAAAGTAAAAGATTTGCTTGAAGCCAAGGAGATAGAGTTCGATTCTCCAGAAAAGCCGAATGTTATAATTGCTCCCATGCCCAAACATGGTCGTGGAGTTAATGCTGTTGACGCTGATTTGTTTGTGACCTCTGTTGAAGAAATTTCTACTCCTCTTATGACTGTTAAGAAGAATTTGCTGTTGGCCGGTTTATTTCCGGGTTATGGTGAAGATTGCCACATGTGTTCGATTCTACCTTCTGGTTTCCGTTTGTTGAAGTCAGGTGTTCAACGCCTGATGGATAATAAAGAGATTTTTTTCGAGAACACTGTAATCCCTGTTGTTCCCATTGAAGACTGTTGCACCCCAAAATTTACCCTCTTGATTTAGGCTTATGTTTCATCATGAATATCATATTGCATTGCATTTATACATTGTGATAGGATTAAAATACTTTGGTTATCAAGTCTTCCTCAAGCTTTGAAGGTTGATTGCATTGATAAGTTGCTCAAGTAGAACCTTATCATCTAAACCTCTGGATCTTTCAAGCTCAAAAGTTATTGCATATCTCAAGATATTTTATCCATCTCTTTGGATCATCAGAGGATTGAAGTTTGTGATTGATTATAAGAAGAATCACTCTTTTGATTCACCAGTCAAAATTAGGGTTTTGCTTGATCAAGGCTATTGATCAATGTACAAGTCTTGATTTGAAAGTTACAACATCTCATTGGTATTTGAAAAGTCTTTGTACAAGAAATTGGTCAAGATGCCCGGAGGATTTGAAATTTTGGAGATGATTCATCAGTCTCCTAAGGTGTTAACCAAAACTAGGGTTTGGGATTTTATCAAGATTTCTTTAAAATTTTGAAGTGAAACTTTGTACATGGCCTCTATATATTTGGGAGATATTATGTTTGAAGTTTTGACCATCAATTTTGAAGAGAAGTGGACCAATTAATTCAAAGGGGAAAAATGGTCATTTTGGTCAAAATCAGTCAAAGTCAAGGTTGACCAAGTTAACTTTTGGTCAACCATCAATTCAAGGGTGTACTTTTCATATTTCAAGTCCATTTTGATCATTGGATCAAAAAGATTGAGGTTTGGGTTGAAAATTGTTCATGAAGAAACCCTAAAAGTTTCTAATTTTGAAAAATGAGGACATAACTTCAAAAATTCATATTTTATTCACCTTTGATCAAAAAAATGAAAATGAAATATGATTGGAAAGATAAGAGGGTGATGTTTCATCCCCTTTTGGTCTCATGTCCAAATTGGCAAAGAGTCAAGAGTTATGGTCTTTGGAAGTTCATGCCTCAAGTTAAAATTATAGGTCATTTTCCAAAATTAGTGAATTTCATGTCAAATTGTGAGGACCTTAATGGATTCAATTGCAAAAACTAAAAACTAAGAGATTGTAGATCTTTTCAATACCTTTCCAAATTGTACTCATTTGTGTCCAAATTCAAAAGTATGGGAAAGTTATGGTCTTTTCAATTTCATGCCATTTTATTGAAGTTTAGCCATGCAAGCAAAATGCAATTTCTTGCAAACCCAAGTTTCAGCCATTCTTTTCATTTCTAATCAGGACCATGACCCATTTGTGGCTTGTGGAAACCCATGATGCCAGCCATTTCGTGCCCATGTGCTTGGTGTACTTGCTTGATTGAAAAAATGACAAACATGCTCAATTTGGCAAATTCATCCATACTCTCTCATTTCAAATGATCATGACCTGGCACTTTGAGGATTTGTTTCTGAGGTTATTTGGCTCATAAAATTCAAAGAAAATGAGAAAACGCACGAGTAAATGGCTGAGACCAATATGCACTCATTTTTTGGCCAAATTTTCCAATCAGGCCCTTGAACAATTGTGAGGACCAATTTCATCTTCTAACCTTCAATACTTACTCTATATAAGGGACTCCAAGCCTCATTTCGGAGGGGGACGCTCCATTCATCACAAATCCAGATCTGAAAATTCCTTCTTCTTGTTGAAGTTTTCTTCGATTCACTCATCTCCCCCGCGTATTCATCAAAATTTTTGTGGATTCATCTTCCTTGAAGTGTGTAGATAGAGACTGAGAAGTTCATTTGCTTATGTAACTAAGGAATAGATATTTCCAGTTTCACATTGAGGTGAGCTTCTTGAACTTCAATTTTCTATTTTCAGCTTGATTTGATGAATTACTTCATGTTTATGAGCTCATAGCTGGCCAAACAATAGGTTTGACGTATAATTTTGTTTGAATTTGAAGAATAGATCGTTATTTGAAGTTCTGAATAATTCATATTCAGTGATTTTTTGCAATTTTTGTGTCCAGATTTCTGATCGACTAGTCAATCTTTTTGAGATCTATAAGTGTCATGATGTAGAGGTTAGATCTGGCTTTGTTTTGAGCTTTGAATCATTGATTTAGGTGGAGAAATAAAGAAGAAGTACTGATTAGAACATGAGGTTTCAAACTATGAAAACACGCGTTTAGGGCTTTGTCTTGAGGTAAAGACGATGAGGTGGCGCGCCCTGATTGGATGATTTAAATTCTTAATGCATTTTATATTGTTTGATTTTTATTGATTTATTCTGATTTTATTTTTGTGATCAAAACATCTTCAAAAATCATGAAACAATTACCATAGGCTAATAATAATTTCTAGTATTTGTCATATTTTTTTTGGAATTTTTAAAAAAATTTTGATTGGTTCAAAATTTCATAAGTTTAATTAATTGTTTGTTCAATGTTTATTTTTATTTTAATAGTTCTTTTGATCTACAAATTCCACAAAAATTATCTTTGACTCATAAAATAATTTAGAAATTGATTCTGATTTTGGTTTAGCATTTTTCCTATTTTTGATTAGAAATTTAATTTGAGAAGTTTATTTGAAATGTTTGCTTCATAATTTTTATTTTAATACTTCCTTTAATTCAAAAATCCTCAAAAAAATCATACAAGTTTGTTTTTAATCATAGTGTCTGAATATAATTTTGTTTTGACCTTTTTATGACTTTTGGCTAGGGTTTGCATTTTGTCATTAAATAATAGTTTAATTGTTTAATTGTTTGTTTGATTTTTATTTTAATATTTCCTTTAATTTAAAAATTCCACAAAAAAATCATGGATGCTGGTTTTTAATTCTAATATTTGAATATAATTTTGGTTGGATTTTTTTTCTGACTTTTGATTGGAATTTTATTTTGAGATGTGAATTTTTGTTTAATTGTTTAAAGGTTTGAATTTTTATTTTATTTTTGACTTTTCTTTAATTCTAAAAATTAAAAAAATAATAATAAGTTCTCTGATCTTTAGAGTTTTCTTTATTTTCGTATGATTTTAATTTGATTTGTTTAGAATTGGAACTTGATTAATCTATAATTGAGTTTATTTTCTAAATAATTAGGGTTTTGCTAATTCCCTTGTTTGTTTTGATTCCAAAATGCAACTGGCCTTGAGTTTCAATTGAATTTGGTTCTTGTTTAAGGTTCATAGATGGATTGAGGTCCTTAAAAAGATTTTTCTTGAATTAATTGATAAGGTTTGGTATTTTCCACAAAATATTTTGAAAACTTGTCTAGTTTGGTGGTTTTTGCCAACTAGTTTTTGATATTTGAAGTTTGATTGATCCTTTCCTCATCCATCCATGAACTTAAAACATGTTTGCTGACTCTTATACATCTCAAAGATGCTAAGAAATTTTTTGTTTGAATTATGGAAGCCCTTTTCTTTTTTTTTTTGATGTATTTTTGAAGTGAAGGTACCCAATTAATGTTGCATATCTTGTTGCAATTTGCTTGATGGCCAATGAACTTGAGTGAGGCCTATAATTGGGCACCTAATG
The DNA here is from genome assembly GCA_948472305.1 of Vicia faba. Classification (NCBI taxonomy): domain Eukaryota; kingdom Viridiplantae; phylum Streptophyta; class Magnoliopsida; order Fabales; family Fabaceae; genus Vicia; species Vicia faba. The sequence goes on from OX451736.1 coordinate 996,025,993, forward strand.
ATCATGTTGGTTCTGTTTATCCACATAAAATCAAGTCATTACACTTAATGCCCCATGTTTGAATGATTGAACCTTTTGATGCATGTTTTATGACTTTTTGCTTTGTTGTTGATTTTCACTTTGAAACTTGAGCTTTCAATTTGTGTTTGAGGTCATTAAATGGCCAATTATAACATGAAGGGTAATGATACTTCAATGATAGTATCATGAGGACTTGAGAGTAATAGATCCCTATTACTTAAGTTAGTTCTAATCATGAATGGAGTTTGGCTTCTTTCTTTTATCCTTGTTGAATTTTTGAGGCATTTTAAATGCACTTGTGCAACATGTTTTAGAATCAACACTTTAACCTTTTGATCATGTCCTAATCATGTTTTGGAAGATTTACTTCAAATCTTTGATTGTTACAAACTCTTTAATTTTGTCCTTGTTTGATTTTCTTCCATGGTTAGCTTGAGATCTAAGTCTCTGATGCATTGTGTGGGATTTATCTTCTATTATGCTTGTGAGCTGTGATGAAGTATTTGAGTATGATTGAATTATGGTTTCTACTGACCTTCACGGTCTTTGATTGTATTCTTCTCAAGCTCCCATGATCCTTGATTGATATTCAATTTTCAATTCAATATGGTGATAGAAAGGAGCAACATTCTTCTAACTTTTGACCAAATTGTGCATATGCTTGTTTCTTTTAGTCTATCATATCTAATGTTTTGATAGTTGCTATCATGTTTTCTAACTTCATTATGGTGTCATCATCCATCCCTTATGTGAGTCATCATTCTATTTATGGGAATACTAACTTGGTTGTTGAATGCGCGAGGTACTCTGAGAAACGTTTTCCATTTTTGACTTGAGGCTATTGTGTTTCACTTTATTTGTGGAATACAATTTATTATATTGGTACTACTCTTGTGCTTGGCATATTTGATAGTTTATGCAGGATATATGTATGTGATTATGAATGATATACATTGCCCATGGGATCTGTTCATATCTGAAAATCTCAATACTTACATCCTGATGGCGTAATTTCTGACTTGATTTATCTGCTGATGCCAGCTTGCTTGAAGTTCTCTGGGTTTCTTTTATTCTTGCTCAAGTGCTAAGGATAGTTATCCGTTAGGTATTGCACTATTTCCTTTCTTCTATTTTCATTTTGTATAGTTCTATGTTGCATGATGGGACCTTTGTTGCTGATATATGTCAGGAGGCCCTCTGTTTTGTTTGATACGTGTGTTGTGTTTATGTTTGTTTCTTTAACTATTATTCAATGGGTCACTCAATTTAGAAATTGAGATCACGGCTTTGCTCTCAGTGCATGTCCCCTATAGGATTTTTTTTTCTTTAATTGTTGATCGATGAGTCACTCAATTTAGAAATTTAGATCACGACTTCGCTCTCAGTGCATGTTCCCTATAGGATATTTATTGTTTTTTTCTTTAATTGTTGATCGATGAGTCACTCAATTTAGAAATTGAGATCACGACTTCGCTCTCATTGCCTGTTCCCTATAGGATAGTTTTGTTAATCTTCCTTTGACATGTTAATTAAGGTAGGAATCCATGTATGCTAGCATAGGGTATGAATTTCCTTTATCCTCAACCTTAGGGTCAATCATTGTATGATAACACTAGGGATAATGCTAGGCTAGTTTCCCTTAGTTGTTTTTCCTTCCTTTGCAATTTTGCATCTTAAAACAAAATTTGTTTTCTTGGCAAATCATAAAACACCTCTAATAAACTCAAACCCTTCTTCAAGGTAAAAGATATCAATCAATCTTATTTGTTTGTGCGCCTCTTGGTTTTGTTTTTAAACCTGGTTTATTGATATTTCGTCATCTTTGCCATGATACCTTGTCATCTTTTAGCAGATGTTTCGCCATCACATACTTGTTTGAAGCCGATGTTTCGCCATCGCACATGTTTGTTATCCTACTTTGATTCTCAATATCATTGTTAGGTGTGATGTTTTGTCATCCGGTTTATTGATGTTTTGCCATCTTTGCCATGATACTTTGTCATCTTTTAGCCGATGTTTCTCCATCGCATACTTATTTGAAGCCGATGTTTCGCTATCGCACATGTTTGTTATCCTACTTTGATTCTCAATATCATTGTTAGGTGTGATGTTTTGTCATCCGGTTTATTGATGTTTCTCCATCTTTGCCATGATACCTTGTTATCTTTTAGCCGATGTTTCGCCATCGCATACTTGTTTGAAGCCGATGTTTCGCCATCGCACATGTTTGTTATCCTACTTTGATTCTAAATGTCATTGTTAGGTGTGATGTTTTATCATTTGGTGTTTAGCCATCTTTGACATGTTACTTTGTTATTATTCAGCCGATGTTTTACCATCTCATTTGTTTGTTGTTTTATTTGATGTTTTGCCATCTTGACTGTTTTTGTTGTCTTAACTAAAAAACACAAACCAACCAGGATATATGAGCCGAACTACGGTTGCTCTGATTCCTTAAAAGGGATACGTAGGCATTGGGGTAGGGCCCAACCGAGCATAATTTTTATTTTCCCTACATTGATTTCTTTTTTTTTCTTTCGCATGCATTCCCTTTTTAGCTTTAAGCCATATACATAGGTTTTGACCAAACCCATTAGATTAGACAACAAGAGTGGATACCGTAGAGTACTACGGGCGTGTGGGGTGCTAATACCTTCCCCTCGCATAACAGACTCCCTTACCTGATCTCTCGGTCGAAAGACCGTGATTTATCCCTCTTCAGGTTTTCTCGATGTTTACCTTTCCCTCTTGGCGGGATAAAAGACGTTCGGTGGCGAGTTTATTGATATTTCATTACAAGATGGTGGTTCGGCCAGGTTGTTTCAGCCGGCGACTTCACTGGGGACAAATTGACCTCTTGCTGGTCCATCCCGGAGTTGATCCTAGCTCTTGTTTGTTTTCTTTTTGGGTGTTTATTTTACCGATTTTCATATTTATCTGTTTGCATTGCATCCTATGTGCGCTTTACTTTCTGCATACTGGATTTGGATGGACTGTTTGGATTCTGGATTTTTTGGTGGGTGGGTTGTTCCATGAGGTAAAAGGCCCCATACCCAGGCTATGAGTGAATTCCATAGGAACTAGGAATAGAGTGGCCATGGCAGCTATGAGGGGGATGCTTTGTAGACCTGACCATGAGACCCATGACTTCATAGGTAGTTCGGATAGGTGTTATCGTATGATGATACCGACAGTCGAGCTCTTGTACTCTGATTTGGCTTTTAACCTTACCTTGACCTAGACTACACACGTGAGAGGGGCAGGAAAACTTTTCTTACAGGTACAAGTATTGTTGGTGACTTTGTGTTGCGAAGGTGACTCAGGTTCCCATGATAGTTTTGAAGCTTTGGGATTTTCTTTTGATCTTGAGTGGTGTTGTTCTGTAATGGTCCAACCATTATCCAGTGTGAAACTTTGGTCCTGGCATGTTGCATCATAGCATATTTATTTCTAAAAAAAATGATGTATAAAAAATAACTAGCATGCGCATGTCATCTTCCAGGGACATTTGAGAGTCTTCTTTCCATCATAAATGGATGGCCTCCCGTCAGATGAGTTTGATTCAGTTCGTGTTAAAGAGCCCAACAGGCATACATTCGCTAATCAGATTCCTACTATTGATGTGTCTGAATTGAAGAGGTTGAGTTCTTATCGGAAGAGTGATGTTCTGAATAATTTCAACAAAAATTATGGCAATTTGTTACTAATCCTTAACACTCTAGTTGACCCAATGGCTTTGATCACCCTCTTCCAGTTCTATGACAAGGAATTACGGTGTTTTACTTTTCAAGATTATCAACTGGTTCCCACACTAGAAGAGTACCCGTACCTACTTAATATCAAGTTGTCCGATGAAGTTCCTTTTGTCCAAGTTCCGGAGAAGCTGAAGTTCGAAGTTATTGCTGAAATTCTTCATTTGAATTGGAAAGAGGTGAAAGACAATTGGAAATCAAGTGAGGATACTACAGGGTTTTATTTGGATTTCTTAGTGAAGAAAGCTGAAGACTGGGCAAAGAAAGGGAATTGGAGTGACTTCAGCTCTCTGTTAGCTCTCATGATATAAATGATCATCCTCTTTCCTCACAAGAGAAATTTTGTCGATTTGACGACTATTTGTGTTTTTAGAAATAGGAACCCGGTACCGACACTCTTGGCAGATACTCTTCACACCATTCATTTCAGTCATGGAAAAGGAGGTAATATAAGTTTATGTCATTCGATGTTGTATCAATGGTTTAAGTTGCACCTACTGGTAAGTAGCCCTTTCGTGGATACCAGACATTCTCTCCGATGGTCATCAAGACTTGTCAACCTTACTTCATTTGATATCCGGTGGAATTATAACATGGGGGAAGTACGAAGTATTATCACTAGCTACGGAGATTTCCCTAATGTTCCCCTCATAGGAACTAAGGGTGTATCAACTATAATCCTGTTCTTGCTTATCGTCAATTGGGATATGCAATGGATGGACCGCCGAAGGTTGAGGAGGTGTCTGAATCAGTGTATTTTGTTAGAGGAAGTGATCCTGTGATGTTGAAAAGAGTGACAAGTGCTTGTAAGGGAATTCACAAGAAGGATAGAACTACTTTGGGCAAGAAGGTTCCTATTTCTAGAGTTCCTTACTTGGAATGGATTAGAGACAGGGTTAAGATTTTACGGTTACCATTTGCAAGGTCGGCTCCTATATGTGAGAAACCTCCTACTATTCTGAGTAACACGGTGCCTACCGAGGTGTTCACCCAGGTTCATGTTGAGAACATTCAACTTCGTGCAAAAGACCGTGAGGCAGGGATGAAACTTTATTGGGTAGATCAAGAAAGGGCCGACTTAGCTCACAAACTCAAAGAAGTTCAAGGGGAAACTTTTGATGCAACCAGTTTTAGGAAGAGGTCTCATGCTGAAATGGAAGAAGAGTTGAGTAAGACCCAACAAGAGTGCCAGAAGCTTCAGGCATCTGAGAATAGCTACAGGAAGAAGATTCAAAACTTGGAGAAACAGCTCAAAGACAAAGATGCTCAGCTTAAGAAGGAAGTAGCCCAGAGGCGTGTCGCAGAGGATCGGTTTCAAGAAAGTAAAGTAGTCGCATCACAACTTTTGAAGGGGAAAGCCAGGCTTGAAGAGTATTGTCAACACCTTGAAGCGTGTCTTGTTCCGGAGATTTAGTTTTGTTACTTACCTTTGGTGTATTTCGTCACCCCCAGGATTGTTGGAAGGGACCATTGTTTATTTTTATTATTCAGTTTTTTGTTAAGTTTACTTTGAAACACGTATTTTGTTGTTTATCGCTACACTCTTAAATGTCCGAAGTTACTTGAACATCATTTCTTTTACTTGTAGATAATTGAAGTGTTGTCTTATTGTCTTTTTTTTCTTCTTCCTTTGATTGTATGCTTGATTATTTTTGGTTGTGCGCCGTGATTGATGAATAAAACGACTCTTGAATACCGGGAAATGAAAAACATATCATGCACATCATGCATTTCATAACATTACAGGTTATCTCAAGACGGTATTCTTATTCTTCTGCTTTTCTTATTCAGAATTTAAGACGACTACTCATCGGTATTCTACCAGAAACAATTTGCCAAGACAGATGGAACAAGTTCAAGCTGAGCTCGCTGAAATAAGGGCCCAGATGGCTACTCAAATGACCCAGTTCATGGAGGTCATCACCAATGTGAATCGCCGACAGGAGGAACTGGCTGCCATTTTCAACAACCAGCGCCGCTATCCAGGGTATGGTGGAAATCAAGGGCTCTATCAGGACATTTCTGTAGGATTAGGGGATGTGCAAGATCAGCCTGTTGGAAATTTTCACAAGATGCCCGGAAACCCTTTTGTGCGCAACATAGGGCAGTTTCCCCGTCTCTGGGACCTCGTCTTGTGGGGAACAAAAGAGATAATCAGGGTGGTGTAAGGAACTATCAGGAGCAGGATTATGACTTTGACTAGGATGAAGATCAGTTTTCTGTTCGACGTTCAGAGCCGGATGTTCAGGTTGAGGATATGAAGTATCGATTGTTGGAAGAACGTTTGAAGGCCGTGGAAGGGAAAGGAGCCCTTGGTATGGATGCTAATGATCTCGGGTTGGTGTCTGCGGTGAAAGTTCCCCCAAAGTTCAAGCCTCCTGTATTTAAAAAGTACAACTAAATGTCATGTCCTGTTACTCATGCAACTGCTTATTTCCGAAAGATGTCGGTGCATACTGAGGATCAGGGGCTTTTGATTCACTTTTTCCAGGATAGCCTATATGGGGCATCCTTGGAGTGGTACATGAAGTTGGAGAAAACCCATATTCGTTGCTGGAATGATCTTGCTCAGGCTTTTGTCAAACATTATCAGTACAATATGGATATGGCGCCTAATCGCACTCAGTTATAGAATTTGTCACAGGGACCAAGAGAATCTTTCGAGGAATACGCTCAGAAGTGGCGTGAGTTGGCTACGATGGTTCAACCTATACTCATGGAGAGAGAACTCATTGATATGTTTATGAGTACCCTGCAAGGGCCATTCTATGAGCACATGATAGGAAGTACTTCGGCAGGATTTGCAGACTTGGTTATGGCTGGTGAAAGAATTGAGGTAGGTTTGAAATTGGGGAAAATTCAGATTGGAGGATCTAGTGGCTCATCAGGGGGCAGTAAGAAACCATTCAACACTTACCCTAAGAAAAGGGAAGGTGACGCAAGTGCGGTTTAATCTCATAGAGGAAGAGGAGAAGATCATCAGCACCAGCAAATCAATGTTGTTTCTATTCCTGTTAATGCTCCTCCGCAACAGAGACCGAATATAGTGCCTCAACAACAAAGACAACAAGATGCTCCTCGTCAGTATAATAATCAACAACAGATACAATTGAGAAAATTCGACCCCTTGCCGGTATCTCTTACTAAAGCATTCCACCATTTGCTCGATTTGAAGTTGATCGGTTTGAGAAATATGCCACCACCCCCCACAAGACTTCCTCCTAACTATGATGCTAATGCAAGATGTGAATTCCATTCAGGCGGAGTTGGTCATTCTACTGACAATTTCTTTGCGTTGAAGTGCAAAATACAAGACTTGTTGGATTCTAAGGCAATTGAGTTTACTCCAGTGACTGGTCCGAATGTTACTCAGAACCCAATGCCTAGGCATGGAGGGGGTGTTGTTAATATGATTGATGATAATGGTGAAGTGTTGAACTTAATCATGAATGTGGAACAAGTAACTACTTCGTTGTGGTATGTTAAGAGGTATTTTCTTGACAATTCTATTTTCTCGAGTTGTACTTCAGAGTGTGCCAAGTGTAGAGAGCAACCCAAGGGCTGTGATGATTTAAAATCCGGTATCTAGTTGATGATAAAGGAGGGTTCCCTGCGGTTCGATAGAAAACTGAGCTACCGTAAGGTTACCAAAGAAGATGTTGCTGTGGTATCTATTCCTTACACCCCCGTGCGCATTCCTATCCCATCTAGGGCACCTCCTTTGATGATTACGGTACCTGGTCCCATGCCGTATACCAGTGAGAAGGCCATCCCATGGCATTATGGTGCTGATGCTTATTACCATGGGGTGAAGCAGGAGGTAAGTACTCGTTTGTCTGAGGAAGAACATGTTGAAGGTAAGGAAGGGGAAGTTCATAATTTTTCTGGTGTGGGTCGAATGACTAGAAGCGGGAGAGTATTTGGTCCTTCCAATGTGCAAGATGCGGCAGATGCTTCTGCAAGAGAAAAAGGAAAACATAAGGCGATGATTGGTAATCCAAGGGTTATGCCAGCCAATGTGACTCAACCAATTCTGATACCAGAAGCTTCTTCAGTTCCCAATGAGGTTGAATAGTTAATGCGAATTATCAGAAAGAATGATTATAGCATAATTGATAATCTGAGCCATACTCCTTCTAATATGTCTATCTTGTCTCTGTTGATTTATTCAGAACCTCACAAAAATGGTTTGATGAAGTTGTTAAAGAATGCATTCGTGCCTCATGAGATAACAGTCAATCAGTTTGAGAATGTTTGTGCTAACATATCTGCCGGGAACGGTCTGGGCTTCACAGATTTTGATCTTCCTCCGGAGGTGCAAGACCATAACAAAGTGTTGCATATTTCAATGTAGTGCAGGGGCACTACTTTATCTCGGGTTTTGGTGGACACAGGGTCGTCTTTGAATGTATTGCCTAAGTCAGCATTGATTAAAATTGATTATTCTGGACTGGAGCTGTGCCCTAGTGATTTGATGGTGAAGGCGTTTGATGGGTCTCAAAGGTTAGTGTTTGGGGAGGTGGAGTTACCAATCAAGGTTGGTCCTCGCACCTTCAGGGCTACATTTTTTGTGATGGATATACAGCCAACGTATTGTTGTTTGTTGGGGCAGCCGTGGATTCATAAAGCAGAGGCAGTCACTTCTACTCTTCATCAGAAACTCAAGTATCCTACAGAAGGAAAGGTGATAATTATTTGCGGCGAGGAAGAGTACATCGTGAGTCATTTGACATCATTCCGCTATGTTGAAGTTGAAGGCGAGATACATGAGACTCCGTTTTAGGCGTTTGAGACAGTTCATGCTGTCAATTTTCCTTTTCCAGAGCAGAAAAGGAAGCCTGAAACTGTTATGTCTTCTCTCAAGGATGCAAGAGCTGTGGTGGAAATGGAAACCCTGAAGGTAGGGGTCAGATGCTGGACGTTACCCCAAAATTTAATAAATTTGGTCTTGGTTTTAGCCCAGGTCAGCAGAGTACAACTCCCAGAGCATCTATTTTATCTACTCCTGTGAAGTTTTTCCGTCCTTGTGCTACTCAAGAAGGACACGTCAATGCATTTGGCGACGATATGGTTGATGGCTAAAATGTCGAAGATTGGATTCGTCCGAGTATTCCAGGCCAGACACTCAACAATTGGACTTCTGTGGATGTTATCCAAGTTTCAAGCGCTGAGGAGTAATTTTCTTGTTTTCTTTTATTATCATATCATAATTCCTACGCTTTGCCCAAGGCGTGGTGGATCATTTGTGTAGGGCCACCATGTTTATTTTCAAAAGTTTATCATGAAATAAAGGACGTTTTAGCATTCAAGATTTTGCTCCATTTCTTTTATTTTTATTTTTATTTGAATGGCAATGTTTCTCTTTTCACACACTGTCACTAAAAAACGCCAAAATGTCGTTCATGCAGATGCACTTCCACCACCGATTATATTGATAACGACTCTGCTATGGCTCATTATGACTTTGATACTCCTATTTATCAAGCTGAAGAAGAAGCATATGAGGATTGTGGTCTTCTTGAGGAATTAGCAAGATTGTTAAAATAGGAGGAGAAGGTTATCTAGCCGAATCAGGATTCGAGAGGTGGTGAATATTGGCACAGAAGAGGTAAGAAGAGAAGTCAAGATAGGGGCAGATCTCGAAGAAAGTATAAAGGTCAGATTGATTGAGCTACTCCGTGAGTATTCTGATATCTTCGCTTGGTCTTATGAGGATATGCTTGGGTTGGATACAGACATAGTGGTGCATCGACTACCACTCAAAGAAGGTTGTTCTCCTATCAAGAAAAAGCTCCGAAGAACTCATCCTGAGATGTCCAAGAAGATCAAGGAGGAGGTCCATAAGCAGTTGGACGCGAATTTATTAAAGGTCATCAATTATCCGCCATGGATTGCAAATATTGTGCCTGTGCCCAAGAAGGATGGTAAGGTCAGGATGTGCGTGGATTATAGGGATTTAAACAGGGTCAGCCTTAAAGATGACTTCCCTCTTCCGCATATTGATGTGTTGGTCGATAATACTGCTCATTCCAAAGTGTTTTCGTTCATGGATGGTTTTTTGGGTTACAATCAAATTAAGATGGCTCCGGAGGATATGGAAAAGACAATATTTATCACGCCTTGGGGAACTTTCTGCTATAAAGTGATGCCGTTTGGTTTGAAAAATGTCGGGGCAACATATCAGCGCGCCATGGTCACTCTCTTTCATGATTTGATTCACAAAGAGATTGAGGTTTATGTGGACGATATGATTGCTAAGTCTGACACGGAAGAGGAACATCTTGTTCATATGAAAAAATTGTTCGAGAGACTGAGGAAGTTCTTGCTGAGGTTGAATCCGAATAAGTGCACCTTCGGGGTGAGATCCGACAAGCTGTTGGGTTTTATTGTAAGTGAAAAAGGTATCGAGGTGGACCCGGCCAAGGTAAAAGCGATACAGGAAATTCCTGAACCAAGGACAAAGAAGGAAGTACGTGGTTTCTTGGGAAGGTTAAACTACATTTCTAGATTTATTTCTCATCTCACAGCTACATGTGAACCTTTGTTCAAGTTGTTGAAGAAAAGTCAGACAGTGAAATGGAATGAGGATTGTCAGAAGGCCTTTGATAAAATAAAGGAGTATTTGTAGGAACCTTCGATACTCATGCCGCCAGTGGAAGGAAGGCCACTAATCATGTATCTAACTGTGTTGGAGAGCTCAATGGGTTGTGTCCTCAGTCAGCACGACGAGACAGGGAAGAAAGAGCAGGATATTTACTACTTGAGTAAGAAGTTTATGGAATGCGAGTCGAGGTACTCATTGCTGGAAAAGACTTGTTGTGCGCTTGCCTGGGCCACCAAACATTTGAGGCAATACATGTTAACTCACACCACCTACTTGATATCCAAAATGGATCCAATCAAGTACATATTTGAGAAGCCAGCTCTTACAGGCAGGGTAGCTCGTTGGCAGATGATACTCACCGAATATGATATCCAATACACTACTCAAAAGGCAATTAAGGGTAGTGTACTGGCCGACCATCTTGCTCATCAGCCCATGAACAATTATGAACCGATGAAGTTTGATTTTCCAGATGAGGAAATTGTGTATATTCGAGATTGTAATATGCCAGATCAAGACGAAGGACCCGAGCCGGGATCACGTTGGACGCTTGTTTTTTATGGTGCCTCCAATGCCATGGGCAACGGCGTCGGAGCTATTATCACTTCCCCTGAGGGATACCACATTCCTTTCATGGCTCGTATTTGTTTCGATTGCACTAACAACATGGCCGAATATGAGGCTTGCATTTATGGCATTGAAGCGGCGATCGACCTGCGCATCAAATTTTTTAAATTTTATGGGGATTTCAATCTTGTTATCAGCCAGATTAATAGAGATTGGGAGACTCGCCATTAGAACCTAATTCCCTATCGTGAGCATGTTATGAAGCTGATTCCGTACTTCGAAGAGATCACGTTTGAGCACATTCCCAGAGAAGAAAACAATCTGGCTGATGCACTGGCAACTTTGTCCTCCATGTTCAAGGTTAAGTGGGCTAATGAGGCACCTTCTATTACCATCAGAAGTTTGAGTGAGCCAGCTTTCTGTTTTGAGGCTAGTTTGGAATCAGATGGTAATCCTTGGTTTTATGATATTAAATGATATCTTGAAACACAAGAGTACCCTGAAGAGGCATCCGTCATAGATAAGAATTTCTTGAGAAGATTTTCAACCAAGTTCTTTCTCAGTGGTGGTGTGTTGTATAGAAGGCATCATGACGGTTTACTGCTCAGATGTGTTGACAAGAAAGAAGCAGCTAGAATCATTGAGGAGATACATGAAGGTGATTTCAGGACCCATTCCAGTGGGCATACCATGGCTAAAAAAATTTTGCGAGCAGGTTATTATTGGTCCACCATGGAGACTGACTGTTACAATCATGCACGGGTTTGCCACAAATGTCAAGTCTATGCTGATAAGGTGCATGTGCCGCCAGTACCTTTTAATGTCTTGACTTCCCCTTGGCTGTTTGCGATGTGGGGAATTGATATGATCGGCAAAATTGAACCGACTGCATCCAACGGGCACCGTTTCATTCTGGTTGCCATCGATTATTTTACAAAATAGTTTGAAGTTGCATCCTATGCCAATGTCACCAAGCAGGTGGTAACTCGGTTCATTAAGCACAATATTATTTGTCGCTATGGAGTGCCTGAAAAGATCATTACCGATAATGGGTCAAATTTGAACAACAAAATGATGAAGGAGCTTTGTGAGTCCTTCGAAATCAAGCATCATAACTCTTCCCCATACCGACCAAAGATGAACGGTGCTGTCGAAGCGGCCAATAAGAATATTAAGAAGATCGTACAGAAGATGGTGGTAACCTATAAAGATTGGCATGAGATGCTGCCTTTCGCTTTGCATGGTTATCGCACCACTGTGCGTACTTCGACTGGGGCAACCCCATTTTCATTGGTTTACGGCATGGAAGCAGTATTTCCGGTAGAAGTCGAGATTCCTTCTCTTAGGATCATGAGGGATGTTGAGCTGGATGAAAGTGAATGGGTACATAATCGGCTGGATCAGTTGGAACTTATTGACGAGAAGAGGTTGACGGCTGTATGTCATGGTCAGGTATATCAACAAAGGATGAGGAAAGCTTTTGATAAGAGGGTACGGCCTCAGTGTTACAAGCCAGGTGACCTTGTGCTAAAAAGGATAATTCTCCCCCAGGGGCAAGTGGGTTCCAACTTATGAAGGTCCTTTCGTGGTCAGAAATATTTTCTCTAGAGGAGAAATGATGCTCACGACTATGGATGGAGAGTACTTCCCTCTCCCTGTGAATGTTGACGTAGTTAAAAAATACTTTGCATTAAAAAATAATAATAATAAAAAAACCCGCTAAACTGAAAACCCGAAATGGCGGTTTAGGCAAAAAGAGGGTGTCCTGGTGAATCAAAAACCCGAAAGGGCAGTTCAGGAAAACGTTAGGGACTTAAAGAAAGTAACTATGCTCGGCATGAGATACTTTGTTTCTTTCCTTCGTTCCGTCACCTGGCATAAGCTCGAAGCTAATCCAAGAATGATCTGTCTGAAAGCAGGAAAATGAAAGCGTAAGAGTCATAAGAGTCATAGCAGAGTCGGGACTTGATGGATATTCACATTCACATTGCCATTTGTAAACACTTGCTTGCTTTGATTTTGTAATTACTTTCTTCCAAATGTAAATGCCCTTTTCACAGGCTAATTTCTCAAAATCAATAGAATATCTTCTTTCAAGTATACGTATACATTTCTTTTCTCCCTTTTTACTATTTTGTTTGCAAAAATGTCTAATATTTTGATAAGCATGTGCATATAAACTTCGTGGGCCTTACATGGAAATGGTAATCAAGTCATGGTTAGTTGATCGCTTGAAATACGGATAACAAACACAACTAATACTATGCAAGGGGTGTGTTTAGTTCTATGATTGATAAGATTCTCATTCACTTTACTGGTGGATGCCTTGCCATTTTGTTTCACAGCTCCGTGTTGTTGGTAAAGGTCATGGGTCAGGGTAATATCAAGATTACGACAGGTCGGCGAGATGGGAGAACCTAGTTGGAGATATTTCTTCCCCATAATGGCTTTTATTACGTTTCTTTGCCGCACTTTCATGTGTTATCTTGATTGATTGTTTTAGCATTGTCTGCATATAGGATTTTGTTTATAGCCGAATGTCAGTCTTGATGCGTTAAATATTTTTGCCTTGAAGAAATTGTTTCATTTTACTTAATCCATCCAATATCACTCTTTAATCGATTTTTCGGGCATTTTGATACCAACTGTGCCAATTCTTTTGCTTAGCCAAGAGTTTAGAGGAAGGAGTTTAGCTAAAAACGATGATTGTAGTGGTATGCTTTTGAGTAGAACCCTGTTGACGATGTACAGGCATTATTTCAATCCCCAAACACCGGAGATATAAGGGAGTTAGACCCTCGTTAACCCCTCTGAGCCTTCGAAGTAAGAGTTTCTTTTCCGTTCAGTAAAAAACCTTATTTTTTTAACCAGGGGCAGGGTAGATGTTCAGTTAATTTGACCAAGCATTCAAATTTCAGAAGGAATGTCCCATCTGAGGATCACCATATTTTATCTTTCGCATCATGAGATCAGGAAAAATGTCTAAACCACGATGTTCATTTCCTCACAAAGTCCTGAGGTCGAGATCGAATCGATATAATAATGGCTATCCCTCGCCGACCAAGGAATGAGGCATTTGTTTTATTCAAAAAAGGAGAGAAAGAAAGAAAAAGTTCAAAGACCTAAAGTCACATTGACTTGTTCAAAGTGGAAAGTATGAATAAGAAAGAAACAAAAAGCCCCGCTAAGTCGAAACTTGAAAACAAGTCGCTTAGGCAAAAGTTAGGGCGTCCCGCTGGACTCCCAAAATTGAAACTCAAAAGATTTTGTCAAGGCAAAAGTGAGGGAAAAGAAGAGCCTAAAAGGCCGAAAAAGATTATCCAATAAAATTTTCATCAAAAGAAGAGGAACAATAATATCAAAAACAAAAGCAGCAAAAGTTAAGTGACAATCATGTTGGAGAATTTGTCGTGATCACTCAACCATTATAAATCCTTTTGAAAGATGAATGCTTGTGATAAGTCAACTGAACTTAGGACAGGAGAATATCACGAAGGGGGTGGGCACCAAATAACTTGAGCCTTGAAAAAACTTTTTTCTAAAAAACCTCGAACCAGGCCACGTTACAACCTCTAAAAGTCCTAACTGAAACAAGGGTTTAACTCGAAAGCATACTACAACAGGATAATGTTTCCTAAACTCTCAAATGTGTGTTTCATATTCATGTTGGTATCTTATCACCCGCATCTTGACTCGTTTTTTTAAATAAAAAAAGGGGAAGAAAAGTTTTGAAATTTGTTGCACTCTAGCCAGTGATTAATTCACGATAGAGATGCGACACTTTGTTAAGGTTTTCAACTTCAAGGCTTAAATAATCGTTGCATCAGATCTGTCATTCCCAAAATAAACATCTTTCTGCATGCAAAACATTTGTTTGACATAAAAAAAAGAGTTTACACGTTGAACACCTGTAAAGAGCTTAATGATTGTCAGGAAGGGAATATTTGGTTTTTCTTCTGTTAGACAGAGCCCATGTATGAATAGGACTTTACCTATCCCCAGTGAAGTTTCGTTTCCGCAACAAAGTTTTGTTGCCCTAGGAATCTTCTTTTAAAAGGCTTCATTCTGAGACTCTGGATTTGAGGATTTCGCATATCCCCAACGGAGTTGCCAACATAGATCCCTCGCCATGACCTCTCATTTCCCAGCTGGTCTGTTGATTGGGACATCTTTATGTTAAGATCTTTCCTTATCCCCAGTAAGGTCGATACTGTGTGACTATCTGCATGATCCATCCAATGGTTGCATTCAAAAAAAAATCTCTCTCCAACAAAAATATTTAACAGAGTTTTGTCTCCCCGGTGAAGTCCTTTTTCCTCAGCAGAGCTTTGTTCCCCTAGCAAAGTTTTTCACCTCTCATGTCGGGTTTGTTGTCTTGGTGTCATCCTTAACACGGCCGCATGCTGTCTTTTCCAGAGATTACAGTCTTACCCTGATCTTCTCCCTCATTGTCTAATCTTCAGTTGGCGTCCCTCTCTAGAAGCTACAGTGTCGATCTGATCTTCCCTAGGAGTTTGCAATTTATTTCTGCAGCTCCTCTCAATACTTGAGGCCCGTTTCTACTGGTTGCTCGGTTGTTATTCCCCGCGAAGCTTCTTCTCTTCGAGGTTCCCTCTCTAGCAATTCCCCATATTTTCTCCTCTCCTTTGGATTTTGCAATTTATGTTTGCAACTCATGTCAGATTTTGACTTCTTGGTTATTGGCTTCTCAATTGGCCATTCCCCAGTGAAACTTTTAAACATGCATCATTACATTGCATCTACCAAAACGCGTAGCATTTCCATTATATGGAACATTGCGCTATATAGAAAGAATTCAAACATGCATCAGAACATAAACCATTATTGTTTCTGTTGTCCCTAGTGAATTTGCTAATACTTTGGATTAAATCCCCAGCGAGGTATTCATCCTCATTATCTCAGTTTCCCCCCCATACCAATATCCTTTTAACGTCAATCATTTGTTTGTTTAAGTGTCTACTCTTGACTGTAGTTCAGTTTCTCCCTGGCGCGGTCTTCTCGGGTTTAGTCTTCACTACCCTCTCAGGTTCATTCCAATGTCTATTGATGCAACTTTTGAATACCAGTTTCATCCTGATATTCGCTTTCAGCAGGTTTTTAGGTGTACGCCCTAATCTCCTTGCTTTGGGTTGAGCTCAGAGTTTCGTCTCCCCACCTTGCGCATGAAATCCAGTTTCGTCCTGATACCCATCTAGTTTAGTTTCGCCTAACTAGTTATTGAGTCGAGTTTTGTCTCGTTTTTGCTTTCATACCTTGGACCCTTTGACGGTGTTCATTTACCAAGTGCAGTGTTCATATTACGTCCTTGGTTTGAAATCAGTCTCTTTTGTTATTTGGATTCTTCTATCAGTTTTCGTCACTGTTTATCCATTGATCTGAGAGAAGCAGGTGCTCTGAGAAACATGCGCTCTCATCACTCTCGCTTTGGATCGAGTTTCGCCTCGTCGCCTGTGCATGAAATCTAGTTTCGTCCTGGTACTCATCTAGTTTAGTTTCTCCTAACTAGTTATTGAGTCGAGTTTCGTCTCGTTTTTGCTTTCATACCTTGGACCCTTTGACGGTGTTCGTTTACCGAGTGCAGTGTTCGTACTGCGTCCCTGGATTGAAATCGGTCTCTTTTGTTCCTTGGATTCTTCTATCAGTTTTCGTCACTGTTTATCCATTGATCTGAGACCAGCAGGTGCTCTGAGAAACATGCACTCTCATCACTTTGCTATGGGTCATGTTTTGCCTCGTTACCCGTGCGTGAAATCCAGTTTCGTCCTGGTACTCATCTAGTTTAGTTTTGTCTAACTGGTTATTGAGTCGAGTTTCGTCTCACTTTTGTTCCTCATTTCTGGGATTCTTTCAGTTCCTTCGTACTGTCTATCTTAGTTGAGATTAGCAAGTGCTCCTAGAATCACGCACTCTAGCCACTTTGCTTTGGGTCGAGCTCAGAGTTTTGTCTCCTCACCCGCGTACGTTTTCTTTTCCAGAGCTTAATTTCGCCTATACTCTGTGGTTTGAGTTTTATCTCACCTTTTTTAAAGCCCAATTTTTCCCTGGCACATTTGTCCGGAAGTTTAGTTGCGTCTACTCTTCTTTGTTTTTGTTCTGTTTCAACCTGCGTTACAGCTTCTTTCTGACACATGTCTTAGGGGTTTTCTGTTTTTTTTTCTTTCTTCTTCAAGAGTGTAAATTTTCGGGTCGTTTGTATTCAATCATCTTCAACTCTAAACGCTCGAAAGTTGTCACTTTTATCACTTATCATGTTGAAGATATTTGTATAGGGGCAGCTGTTGCACCACAAAATTTACCCTCTTGATTTAGGCTTATGTTTCATCATGAATTTCATATTGCATTGCATTCATACATTGTGATGGGATTAAAATACTTTGGTTATCAAGTCTTCCTCAAGCTTTGAAGGTTGATTGCATTGACAAGTTGCTCAAGTAGAACCTTATCATCTAAACCTCTGGATCTTTCAAGCTCAAAAGTTATTGCATATCTCAAGATATTTTATCCATCTCTTTGGATCATCAGAGGATTGAAGTTTGTGATTGATTATAAGAAGAATCAATCTTTTGATTCACCAGTCAAAATTAGGGTTTTGCTTGATCAAGGCTATTGATCAATTTACAAGTCTTGATTTGGAATCTACAACATCTCATTGGTATTTGAAAAGTCTTTGTACAAGAAATTGGTCAAGATGCCCAGAGGATTTGAAATTTTGGAGATGATTCATCAGTCTCCTAAGGTGTTAACCAAAACTAGGGTTTGGGATTTTATCATGATTTCTTGAAACTTTTGAAGTGAAACTTTGTACATGGCCTCTATATATTTGGGAGATAATATGTTTGAAGTTTTGACCATCAATTTTGAAGAGAAGTGGACCAATTAATTCAAAGGGGCAAAATGGTCATTTTGGTTAAAATCAGTCAAAGTCAAGGTTGACCAAGTGAAATTTTGGTCAACCATCAATTCAATGGTGTACTTTTCATATTTCAAGTCCATTTTGATCATTGGATCAAAAAGATTGAGGTTTGGGTTGAAACTTGTTCATGAAGAAACCCTAAAAGTTTCTAATTTTGGAAAATGAGGACTTAACTTCAAAACTTCATATTTTATTCACCTTTGATAAAAAAAATGCAAATGAAATATGCTTGGAAGGATAAGAGGGTTATCTTTCATCCCCTTTTGGTCTCATGTCCAAATTGGAAAAGAGTCAAGAGTTATGGTCTTTGGAAGTTCATGCATCAAGTTAAAATTATAGGTCATTTTCCAAAATTAGTGAATTTCATGTCAAATTTTGAGGACCTTAATGGATTCAATTGCAAAAACTCAAAACTAAGGGATTTTAGATCTTTTCAATAACTTTCCAAATTGTACTCATTTGTGTCCAAATTCAAAAGTATGGGCAAGTTATGGTCTTTTCAATTTCATACCATTTTATTGAACTTTAGCCATGCAAGCAAAATGCAATTTCTTGCAAACCCAAGTTTCAGCCATTCTTTTCATTTCTAATCAGGCCCATGACCCATTTGTGGCTTGTGGAAACCCATGATGCCAGCCATTTCGTGCCCATGTGCTTGGTGTACTTGCTTGATTGAAAAAATGACAAACATGCTCAATTTGGCAAATTCATCCATACTCTCTCATTTCAAATGATCATGACCTGGAACTTTGAGGATTTGTTTCTGAGGTTATTTGGCTCATAAAATTCAAAGAAAATGAGAAAACACACGAGCAAATGGCTGAGACCCATGTGCACTCATTTTTTGGCGAAATTTTTCAATCAGGCCCTTAAACAATTGTGAGGACCAATTTCATCTTCTAACCTTCAATACTTACTCTATATAAGGGACTCCAAGCCTCATTTCAGAGGGGGGACGCTCCATTCATCACAAATCCAGATCTGAAAATTCCTTCTTCTTACTGAAGTTTTCTTCGATTCACTCATCCCCTCCGCGCATTCATAAAAAATTTTGTGGATTCATCTTCCTTGAAGTGTGTAGATAGAGATTGAGAAGTTCATTTGCTTATGTAACTAAGGAATCGATATTTCCAGTTTCACATTGAGGTGAGCTTCTTGAACTTCAATTTTCTATTTTCAGCTTGATTTGATGAATTACTTCATGTTTATGAGCTCATAGCTGGCCAAACAATAGGCTTAACGTATAATTTTGTTTGAATTTGAAGAATAGATTGTTGTTTGAACTTTTGAATAATTCATATTCAATGAGTTCTTTCAATTTGCGCGTCCAGATTTCTGATCGCCTAGCCAATCTTTTTGAGATCTATAAGTGTCATGATGTAGAGGTTAGATCTGGCTTTGTTTTGAGCTTTGAATCATTGATTTTGATGGAGAAATAAGGAAGAAGTACTCATCAGAACATGAGGTTTCGAACTGTGAAAACACGTGTTTGGGGCTTTGTCTTGAGGTAGAAGATGATGAGGTGGCACGCCCTGATTGGATGATTTAAATTCTTAATGCATTTTATATTGTTTGATTTTTATTAACTTATTCTGATTTTATTTTTGTGATTAAAACATCTTCAAAAATCATAAAAAAATTACCATAGGCTAACAATAATTTCTAGTATTTTTCATATATTTTTTTGGAATTTTTAAAAAAAATTTGATTGGTTCAAAATTTCATAAGTTTAATTAATTGTTTGTTTAATGTTTATTTTTATTTTAATAGTTCTTTTGATCTACAAATTCCACAAAAATTACTTTTGACTCATAAAATAATTTAGAAATTGATTCTGATTTTGGTTTAGTATTTTTCCTATTTTTGATTAGAAATTTAATTTGAGAAGTTTATTTGAAATGTTTGCTTCATAATTTTTATTTTAATACTTCCTTTAATTCAAAAATCCTCAAAAAAATCATACAAGTTTGTTTTTAATCATAGTGTCTAAATATAATTTTTTTTTGACCTTTTTATGACTTTTGGCTAGGGTTTGCATTTTGTCATTAAATAATTGTTTAATTGTTTAATTGTTTGTTTGATTTTTATTTTAATATTTCCTTTAATTAAAAAATTCCACAAAAAAATCATGGATGCTGGTTTTTAATTCTAATATTTGAATATAATTTTGTTTGGATTTTTTTTTCTGACTTTTGATTGGAATTTTATTTTGAGATGTGAATTTTTGTTTAATTGTTTAAAGGTTTGAATTTTTATTTTATTTTTTACCATTCTTTAATTCTAAAAATTTAAAAAAAAAAGTTCTCTGATCTTTAGAGTTTTCTTTATTTTCATATGATTTAATTTGATTTTTTTAGAATTGGAACTTGATTAATCTATAATTGAGTTCATTTTCTAAATAATTAGGGTTTTGCTAATTCCCTTGTTTGTTTTGATTCCAAAAAGCAACTGGCCTTGAGTTTCAATTGAATTTGGTTCTTGTTTAAGGTTCATAGATGGATTGAGGTCCTTAAAAAGATTTTTCTTGAATTAATTGATAAGTTTTGGTATTTTCCACAAAATATTTTGAAAACTTGTCTAGTTTGGTGGTTTTTGCCAACTAGTTTTTGATATTTGAAGTTCGATTGATCCTTTCCTCATCCATCCATGAACTTAAAACATGTTTTCTGACTCTTATACATCTCAAAGATGCTAAGAAAATTTTTGTTTGAATTATGGAAGCCCTTTTCTTTTTTTGATGTATTTTTGAAGTGAAGGTACCCAATTAATGTTGCATATCTTGTTGCAATTTGCTTGATGGCCAATGAACTTGAGTGAGGCCTATAATTGGGCACCTAATGATCATGTTGGTTCTGTTTATCCACATAAAATCAAGTCATTACACTTAATTCCCCATGTTTGAATGATTGAACCTTTTGATGCATGTTTTATGACTTTTTGCTTTCTTGTTGATTTTCACTTTGAAACTTGAGCTTTCAATTTGAGTTTGAGGTCATTAAATGGCCAATGATAACATGAAGGGAAATGATACTTCAATGATAGTCTCATGAGGACTTGATAGTAATATATCCCTATTACTTAAGTTAGTTCTAATCATGAATGGAGTTTGGCTTCTTTCTTTTATCCTTGTTGAATTTTTGAGGCATTTCGAATGCACTTGTGTAGCATGTTTTAGAATCAACACTTTAACCTTTTGATCATTTCCTAATCATGTTTTGGAAGCTTTACTTAAAATATTTTATTTTTACAAACTCTTTAATTTTGTCCTTGTTTGACTTTCTTCCATGGTTAGCTTGAGATCTAAGTCTCTGATGCATTGTGTGGGATTCCTCTTCTATTATGCTTGTGAGATGTGATGAAGTATTTTAGTAGATTGAATTGTGGTTTCTACTGACCTTCACGGTCTTTGATTGTATTCTTCTCAAGCTCCCATGATCCTTGATTGATATTCAATTGTCAATTCAATATGGTGATAGAAAGGAGAAACCTTCCTCTAACTTTTGACCAAATTGTGCATATGCCTGTTTCTTTTTGTCTATCATATCTAATTTTTTGATAGTTGCTATCATGTTTTCTCACTTCATTATGGTGTCATCATCCATCCCTTATGTGAGTCATCATTCTATTTATGGGAATACTAACTTGGTTGTTGAATGCGCGAGGTACTCTGAGAAAAGTTTTCCATTTTTGACTTGAGGCTACTGTGTTTCACTTTATTTGTGGAACACAATTTATTATATTGGTACTACTCTTGTGCTTGGAATATTTTATAGTCTATGCAGGATATATGTATGTGATTATGAATGCTATACATTGCCCATGAGATCTGTTCATATTTGAAAATCTTAATACTTATATCCTGATGGCGTAATTTCTGACTTGATTTATCTGTTGATGCCAGCTTGCTTGAAGTTCTCTGGGTTTCTTTTATTCTTGCTCAGTTTCTACGGATAGTTATCCGTTTGGTATTGCACTGTTTCCTTTCTTCTATTTTCATTTTGTATAGTTCTATGTTGCATGATGGGACCTCTGTTTCTGATATATGTCAGGAGGCCCTCTGTTTTGTTTGATACGTGTGTTGTGTTTGTGTTTGTTTCTTTAACTATTGATCGATGAGTCACTCAATTTAGAAATTGAGATCACGACTTCGCTCTCAGTGCATGTTCCCTATATGATATTTATTTATTTTTTCTTTAATTGTTGATCGATGAGCCACTCAATTTAGAAATTGAGATCACGGCTTCGCTCTCAGTGCATGTTCCCTATAGGATATTTATTGTTTTTTTTTCTTTAATTGTTGATCGATGAGTCACTCAATTTAGAAATTGAGATCACGACTTCGCTCTCATTGCCTGTTCCCTATAGGATAGTTTTGTTAATCTTCCTTTGACATGTTGATTAAGGTAGGAATCCATGTATGCTAGCATAGGGTAGGAATTTCCTTTATTCTCAACCTTAGGGTCAATCATTGTATGATAACACTAGGGATAGTGCTAGGCTAGTTTCCCTTAGTTGTTTTTCATTCCTTTGCATTTTTGCATCTTAAAACAAAAATTGTTTTCTTGGCAAATCATAAAACACCTCTAATAATCTCAAACCCTTCTTGAAGGTAAAAGATATAAATCAATCTTATTTGTTTGTGCGCCTCTTGGTTTTGTTTTTAAACCTGGTTTATTGATGTTTCTCCATATTTTCCATGATACCTTGTCATCTTTTAGCCGATGTTTTGCCATCACATACTTGTTTGAAGCCGATGTTTCGCCATCGCACATGTTTGTTATCCTACTTTGATTCTCAATATCATTGTTAGGTGTGATGTTTTATCATCTGGTTTATTGATGTTTCGCCATCTTTTCCATGATACCTTGTCATCTTTTAGCCGATGTTTCTCCATCACATACTTGTTTGAAGCTGATGTTTCGCCATCGCACATGTTTGTTATCCTACATTGATTCTCAATATCATTGTTAGGTGTGATATTTTGTCATTCGGTTTATTGATGTTTCGCCATCTTTGCCATGATACCTTGTTATCTTTTAGCCAATGTTTTGCCATCGCATACTTATTTGAAGCCGATGTTTCGCCATCGCACATGTTTGTTATCCTACTTTGATTCTCAATGTCATTGTTAGGTGTGATTTTTTATCATTTTGTGTTTCGCCATCTTTGACATGTTACTTTGTTATTATTCAGCCGATGTTTTACCATCTCATTTGTTTGTTGTTTTATTTGATGTTTTGCCATCTTGACTGTTTTTGTTGTCTTAACTAAAAAACACAAATCAACCAGGATATATGAGCCGAACTACGGCTGCTCTGATTCCTTAAATGGGATACGTAGGCATTGGGGTAGGGCCCAACTGAGCATAATTTTTATTTTCCCTACATTGATTTCTTTTTTTTTCTTTCGCATGCATTCCCTTTTTAGCTTTAAGCCATAGACATAGGTTTTGACCACACCCATTAGATTAGACAATAAGAGTGGATACCGTAGAGTACTACGAGCATGTGGGGTGGTAATACCTTCCCCTCGCGTAATAGACTCCCTTACCCGATCTCTCGGTCGAAATACCATGATTTCTCCCTCTTCAGGTTTTCTCGATGTTTACCTTTCCCTCTTGGCGGGATAAAAGACGTTCGGTGGCGACTTCATTGATATTTCATTACAAGATGACGGTTCAGATAGGTTGTTTCAAAGACGTCGCTATTATAACCATTTCCGCCAATCCTTCCAAGGCTTCCTCGAGAAGACCTGTTAGGATTACAACTGTTCAAAGAATTGCTCCGCTGATAATCACAGTTCCTGGTCCCATCCCGTACACCTCAGACAAGGTTGTCCCATGGCATTATGGTGCTGATTTGTGCTATCATGGCATTAAACAAGATCTGAAGAATGAAGAAGCTAATATTGATCTCAGTAATATTATCGACACTAGTAAGGTTACCCGAAGCGGAAGGGTTTTCTCTCCTGATATTGCTCCGAAGATCATCAAGCCTACTGTTATTCCAACTGCTGCTCCAACCAGCACTCCTGACATTTCCCATGTTCCTACTCCAGTTATTACCCCTGTTGCTGAGCCATCTGAGACTCGAGGCAAGGAAATTATAGGTGAGCCTGCCCAGACGGAGGCACCTAAGAAAATAGTTGTGGAAGCCTCTAAACAAGAAATAGAGTAAATACTGAAAATCATAAAGAAGAGCGACTACAATGTGGTCGAGCAGCTGCGACAGACCCCATCAAAGATATCCATGTTGTCTCTGCTGTTATGTTCTGAAGCCTATATGAAGGCTTTGATTGCATTTCTCAAGACTGCGCATGTGCCGCTGGAAACTTCAGCAGATCAGTTCAAAGATTGTGTGGCCAGCCTGACTGCTGACAATGGGTTGGATTTTTCAGATGCGAATCTGACACCGAAAGGGAGGAAGCATAATGATGCTCTGCATGTCCTGATTGAGTGCAGGGGCACCACTATGGCTCATGTGCTGGTAGATACCGGGTCTTCAATGAATGTTCTACCTAAGAAAGCGTTGGACCGTTTGGATTGTGAGGGTTTGACTCTAAAGCCTAGTAACATTGTGGTAAGGGATTTTGACGGATTGAAGAGAATGGTGCACGGGGAGGTGGACATCCCTGTCAAAGTGGGTTCTCAGACTTTTGGGTCCACCTTCTACGTAATGGATATCAGGCCATCGTATTCTTGCTTGTTGGGTCGTCCTTGGATCCATGAGGCTGGGGCAGTTACTTCCACACTCCATCAAATGCTGAAGTATCCGGTGAAGGGAAAGATTGTCACAATGTGAGGTGAAGAATAATATATGGTGAGTCACCTCTATTCCTTCCGCTATGTAGAGATGGACGGGGAATTCATAGAAACTCCTTGTCAGAATTTCGAAGAGGTCCCTCAGATCTTGGCATCAACTGAAGTTACTACCAATAAACCTCCGTTGAAGATGGCTTCTCTCAAGGACGCCAGGGTTGTGGTTGAAGAAGGTGGGTGTACCAATTGGGGTCAACTCCCTGATTTCACTCACAAAACTGACAAATTTGGTTTGGGCTTTACTACAGGGGCTCAAAGGGCTGTTAGGCGCGCTCGAGATGGAAGACCTCCTCTACACATTAGAAATCGGGGAATTAATGCAATTGAAGACAGTGAAGAGGATTCAGACATCGACAATTGGATCTACCAAACGACCAACGGTGGACC
This sequence comes from Vicia faba, assembly GCA_948472305.1. Classification (NCBI taxonomy): domain Eukaryota; kingdom Viridiplantae; phylum Streptophyta; class Magnoliopsida; order Fabales; family Fabaceae; genus Vicia; species Vicia faba. The sequence continues at coordinate 996,051,075 of OX451736.1, forward strand.
GAATAATTGGACAGCTAGGGACTTCATACCTGTTTCTTTTATTCCGCAGTAATTGACTCATTTGTTTTAAGATTTGTAATAAAAAATTTGAAACTTTACGGCCCGGTGCCTTGCCCGAGACACCTTGGCTTTTCTTGTGAGGGCTATTATTTGTCATTTCATATATCATTAATAAAGCATTGGACGTTTCTTGCATACAAATTTTGCGCTCCTTGTTTTACTTTTCTGTCTCTCACTTTATCAAAATAGTTATTCTCTTACACACACTCACGTATCATACTGCAAATCCATATCCACTCTGGATCCCATTGAAAATAGCTCTACTACTGCCAGTTATGACTTCAAAAATCCGATCAACCAAGCTGAGGACGAAGGTGAGGATGATTGTGAGGTTCCTGGAGAACTTGCTAGACTATTACAACAAGAAGAAAGGGCCATACGACCTCATGAAGAGCTAGTTGAGTTAGTGAATTTGGGTATAGAGGAAGACAGGAAAGAGGTTAAAATAGGTGCGAATCTGGAGCCTAGTGTCAAACAACAGTTAATACAAATTCTACACGAATATGTTGAGATCTTCGCCTGAACCTATGAAGACATGCCTGGTTTGGACGCCGATATTGTGGTACATCGCCTGCCGAATAAAGAAGACTGCCCTTCGGTAAAGCAGAAGGTCCACCGTATGCACCCTGAAATGTCAGAGAAAATCAAGGCAGATGTCATGAAACAGTTCGACGCAGGATTCTTAACTATCACTTCTTATCCGCAGTGGGTTGCCAACGTCGTTCCGGTACCTAAGAAGGATGGTAAGGTACGGATGTGTGTGTACTACAGAGATCTGAACAGGGCAAGCCCCAAGGATGACTTCCCACTTCCTCACATTGATGTTCTAGTCGACAACACCGCGCAACACAAGATCTTCTCCTTCATGGATGGTTTTTCTGGCTACAACCAGATCAAGATGGCTCTTGAGTATATGGAGAAGACAACCTTCATTACAGTGGGGCACCTTCTGTTACAAGGTAATGCCTTTTGGGTTGAAGAATGCTGGGGCAACTTATCAGCGTGCCATGGTCGCTTTGTTCCATGATATGATTCACCACGAGATTGAGGTTTATGTTGATGACATGATAGCCAGGTCCCAGACTGAGGAAGAGCACCTTGATCATCTCCAGAAACTGTTTGACAGGTTGAATACGTACAAGCTGAGGTTGAATCCGAACAAGTGTACCTTCGGGGTAAGGTCTGGTAAGCTTCTGGGTTTTGTTGTCAGTGACAAAGGTATTCAGGTAGACCCTGCAAAGGTAAAAGCCATACAAGAGATGACGGCTCCCCGCATAGAAAAAGAAGTTAGAGGTTTCTTGGGACGCCTGAATTACATCGCCAGGTTCATTTCACATCTGACTGCTACTTGTGAGCCAATCTTCAAGCTGTTGAAGAAAGATTAAGTATTAAAATGGAATGATGAATGCCAGACTACTTTTGAAAGAATCAAAGAATACGTTCAAGAACCACCAATTCTGATGCCTTAAGTTGAAGGAAGACCTTTGATATTATACCTGACAGTGCTAGACAGTTCAATGGGGTGTGTGCTGGGGCAGCATGACGAGTCTGGTCGAAAAGAGCATGTAATTTACTACCTTAGCAAAAAGTTTACCGACTGTGAGACCCGATACTCATTGCTCGAGAAAAATTTCTACGCTTTGGCATGGGCTGCTCGCCGAATGAGACAGTATATGCTGACTCACACTACCTTGTTGATATCAAAGATGGATCCGATCAAATATATTTTCGAGAAGCCCGCCTTATCCAGAAGGATAGCAAGATGGAAGATGATCTTAACTGAGTACGACATCCAATACACAACCCAAAAAGCAATCAAGGGGAGTGTATTGGTCGATCATTTGGCGCATCAGGCCGTGGATGACTACCAGTCCATGAATTTCGAGTTCCCGGATGAGAATATCATGTTGGTAACCGACTGCGAAGAACCTGGACCGGATGAAGGACCCGAGGAGGGATCCTGATGGTCTATGTATTTTGATGGAGCCTCGAACGCATTGGGTAATGGCATTGGCGCTGTTATTATATCTCCTGAGGGATATCATACTCCGTTCACCACCCGATTATGTTTTAACTGCATCAACAATATGGTGGAGTATAAAGCGTGTATCATGGGTCTTCGAACTGCTATTGACCTGAGGATAAAGTTCTTGAGTGTATTCGGAGATTTCGCTCTGGTAATAAGTCAGATCAAAGGCGAGTGGGATACGAAGCACCCGAATCTTATTCCTTACAAAGAGTATGTACTAACATTTCTCCCACACTTTGAGGAGGTAACCTTTGAACATTTCCCAAGAGAGGAGAATCAGTTAGCGGACGCGCTAGCTACTATGTCTTCTATGTTCAAAGTCAGGTGGGACAATGAAGTTCCCTGGATCACTATCAAGAGGTTGGACAAACCCGCACATTGTTGTGACATTGAGACAGAAGAGGTAGCAGATAAACTCTGGTTTCACGAGGTAAAGAGGTATCTTGAGGTTCAAGAATACCCCGAGGGGGCATCTGTTAATGATAAGAAGTTTCTGAGAAGGTTCGTTGCAAAGTTCTTCATCAGTAATGGAATCCTCTATAAGCGTAACCATGATTCAACCTTACTGCGGTGTGTAGACAAGAGCGAGGTAGAAAGGATCATGGAAGAGTTACATGAAGGTATCTTTGGAACTCATTCCAGTGGACATACCATGGCTAAGAAGATCCTACGGGCAGGATACTACTGGTCCACTATGGAAGTCGATTGTTATCAGCACTCTCGAACCTTTCATAAATGCCAAATCTATGCTGATAAGGTGCATGTGCCTCCAGTCCCTCTGAATGTCTTGAAAGCTCTTTGACCCTTTGCAATGTGGGGCATCGACATGATCTGCGAGATCAGACCTACTGCGTCTAACGGGCATCGCTTCATTCTGGTATCCATTGATTACTTAACGAAGTGGGTTGAGGCAGCTTCCTTTGCTACAGTAACAAAGAACGTCATGGCGCAGTTCATCCGACACAATCTGATCTATGGATATGGTGTCCCAGAGAGAATTATTACTGACAATGGTACAAATCTCAATAACACAATGATCACCGAGCTTTGCAAACAGTTCAAGATTTAGCATCATAACTCTTCTCCCTACCGACCAAAGATGAATGGGGCTGTTGAAGCAGCTAACAAGAACATCAAAAAAATTGTGCAGAAGATGACAATGACATACAAAGACTGGCACGAGATGTTACCATTCGCTCTTCATGGGTAGCGTACCTCAGCACGGACGTCGACAGGGGAAACACCCTACTCTTTGGTGTATGGAATGGAGGCAGTCCTACCCATCAAAGTCCAGATACCCTCTCTCAGGATTATGAAGGATGCGGTTTTGAACAAAGACGACTAGATCCAAACCCGACTTGATCAGTTGAATCTAATTGATGAAAAGAGACTTACTGCTATCTGTCATGGTTAGACGTATCAAAAGCGAATGATTAAGGCTTTTAACAAGAAAGTCAGACGCCAAGAATATTAAGTCGGGGATCTAGTGATCAAACGCATCATACTACCGCAAGGTGATCCCAGGGGCAAATGAACCCCCACATACGAAGGGCCATTTGTGGTTAAGAACATTTTCTCGGGAGGAGATATGATTTTAACCACCACGGATGGTGACGACCTTCCTCACCCCATCAATGCAGACATAGTGAAAAGATACTACGCATAATTAAAGACCCGCTAGGTTGACTGGCATAGGCAAACAATAAGGGCTTCCCAGTGAACCAAAAGGGTTCGGGCAAAATTAAGGGATGAAAATGAAAAAAACGGTACACCCGGTAAGTCGAAAACCTGAAAAGGCGACTTGAGCAAAAAAGGGTATACCGGTGGATTGAAAACCCGAAAGGGCGGTCCAGGAAAAAATTAGGGATTGAAGCGTAACACTATGTCTCATTGGATCATCTCGCAACCAGACTTCGGTATCAACTATCAAGCTCGGACAGCGCCAATCAGTCTGAAGAACCTTCAGCCAAGTAGCAAGGTGATGAGACGTTTGAAGTTATAAAGGCAATAGCAGAGTTGGAACCCGATGGGATTGTTTCACATAACTGTTTTCTTCTTTTTTTTTAAATTGTAATTTCTTTCAGCGGCATTCTCTTACTAGGACGTTAGCCTCTTTGTACAAAAATGCCAATTACGGGCCAATTGTAAAAATCAATACAACTCATTTTCACAAGAAATTTCCATTTGTTTTTCTTTTTCTATTTTGTTTTGCAAGAACGTCCAATGATTCATTTTTGATATATGCATTTGAAAATAATGGCTGCTCATATATATTTACACAAGAAACAAAAGATGATTACTCAAAACAGGGAAAACAAGAAGCACCCAAACCTTACAGTTACTCTGCCCATCAGGTACCGGGATAGAGCCAACTTGAGAACATGAGTAGGGGTACATACACTCCCCACAGAGTAAAAATTATCCAAAGACAGTGATGTTAGCTTTCCTGAACAGGACATAACTCTCCCCAACTGAGGTTCACAATCACGAGTGAGTTAGTAAATTTTTCTCCAAGCAGAGTTTATTTCTCTCACAAGCAGAAATTCAATCTCCAACAAGAATTCCTTATCACCAGCAACGAAAATTCATCCCCAGCTGAGTTTATTTCTCCAAATCAGTAGATTTATCAACAAAGTATCTCCTCTCCAACAGAGTTATTCCCCGCAGAGTTATCCTCGGACAGGGTCTCTTCAGGCAGAATATTCACCAGTAGAATGGATGTGAATCCCCAGCTAGTCATCTTTGTTCACCATCCCCAAAAGAAGTAGAGGAACTATGGTTTTTTATAGAAGTCGGGAATACCATTTCTCATACTCTCCAAACAATAGTCCGGGATTTATTTTCCCGGACTCAGATTATTACGTCATCATTTCATGTTCATACATCATGACATGTGCATACATTACATATAACATAATCTCAGTTATTTTGAGAACCTCATCACAATGCACCTCATGCATCGCACATAACTAACCCTGTATTTCTTTCAGGAAAGACATTTATTATTAGTAATTTCTAGCAAGTCCATGATCAAGACTCGAAGATAAACAGAGTAATCATCGGTGTGAAAAAAGTAACCTTACCCAGGTTCCTCCTGAAGTTTTACACAAACTTATAACCTTACCCCGGTTTATTCTGAAGTTTCACACGAACTTATCACCAAGCAACCTTACCCCGGTTCCTTCTCACAACCCTACTATCCAGGCTTTCATATCGAGGTAACCCTACTATCCAGGTTCCTTCTCACAGCCCTACTATTCAGGCTTTCATATCGAAGTAACCCTACCATTCAGGTTCCTTCTCATAGCCCTACTATCCAGGATTTCATGTCGAAGTAACCCTACTATCCAGGTTCCTTCTTACAGCCCTACTATCCAGGCTTTCATGTCGAAGTAACCCTACTATCAAGGTTCCTTCTCACAGCCCTACTATCCAGGCTTTCATATCTAAGTAACCCTACTATCTAAGTTCCTTCTCACAGCCCTACTATCCAGGATTTCATATCGAAGTAACCCTACCATCCAGGTTCCTTCTTATATCCCTACCATCCAGGCTTTCATATCGAAGTAACCCTACTATCCAGGTTCCTTCTCACAGCCCTACCATCCAGGATTTCATATCGAAGTAACCCTACTATCCAGGTTCCTTCTCACAACCCTACCATCTAGGCTTTCATATTGAAGTAACCCTACTATCCAGGTTCCTTCTTATAGCCCTACCATCCAGGCTTTCATATCGAAGTAACCCTACTATCCAGGTTCCTTCTCACAACCCTACTATCCAGGCTTTCATATCGAAGTAACCCTACTATCCAGTTTCCTTCTCACAACCCTACTATCCAGGCTTTCATATCGAAGTAACCCTACTATCTAGGTTCCTCACACAGCCCTACTATCCAGGCTTTCATATCGAAGTAACCCTACCATCCAGGTTCCTTCTCACAACCCTACTATCCAGGCTTTCATGTCAAAGTAACCCTACTATCCAGGTTCCTTCTCAAGCCCTACTATCCAAGCTTTCATCTCGAAGTAACCCTACTACCCAGGTTCCTTCTCATAACCTTGCTATCCGGGTTCTTCCTCTCTTATCCCCAAACAGCAGTCCACAACACTATAAGACCGGGACCCGATCAAACACGATTGGTTTCGCATCTCTCCAGTAAGTCACGGTGCAGCATATACCCCGACCAGAGATGCAGTTCACTTCTGCTTCCCCAAACTAGAGTTATTCCCCAATAGAGTAATGGACAACTGAAGCTCCTAAAAATCTATTTCTCCCAATACAGAGACCAACATTCCCTAGTGAATTCCTCCTCAACAACAGGTATACGGGTTCTCGTAAAGGAATCTCTTATGCGATCAACACCTCTTCGGATGGCATCTTTAAGCCCATCCCCGACAGTCTTCAATCCTCACCTTCCAAATGGCATCTGTAATCCCATTCCCGATAGCTCCCATCAGTACCACTTCATGCGAGTGCAAATTTTCGGGCACTCTAGTGTTCAATAAACTTCCACCTTCAGATCACGAAAGGCAGACGAGCCAATCTACATCTTCAGGTTTAAGAAGATTGAACAGGGGAAGCTGTTGTACCCCAATATTTTCCCTCCTATATTTCTCAACATATGGCAAGTGAGATCCCCAAATTGCTCAAGGAAGTTCAAGAATTTACCAGACAAACTCTCTCCTAAGGCAGTATACCTCACATTAGCATTTCCATCTTCATCAAGATGTATGAACCAAAAAGGACTCAAATGATCACCGTTGTTCAAATATGTTCTCAAGATCATCCATGTCAAGTTTCAAGCCTTGCAGAAGAAGTTTGCTCAGTCAATTGCTCAAATGCCTGAAAATCAATTGTACTAGGTCAAAAGTCAACTATGACCCACATACAGTCAAACTTCAAGATTTTTGGTCAACATCCTCATTTTGAAGTATTATCCATCATTTTATCAAGGGTTGATCATGATTCCTCAAGGATTGCTCACAATTCATCAAAACCCAAAAGTTGCTAAATTAGGGTTTTATAGGAAAAGTCAACTCAACTTTGACCAAGCATAACTTTCTCATACTTTATCAGAAATGACCCATCCAAAGCTCATTTTTAAGCGGATGCAATTCCCTACGATTAATATTCATCTCCCAAGTCCATAATATGCACTCACAAAAAGATATGAATTTTGACATTATAGGTCCTTTTGAAAAGTCAACAAAAACACCTTTTAGGTCAAAGCTTCATACACGAACATGGAAGACTCAATTGAGATGAGACCAAAAGTTTTGTTTAGAGGACATCCTAAGATTTCTAAAAAGTCCAAGAACACCTCTCTAGGATCAAAATTGAGAGAGTTATGCATTGGCCAAGTTGACCATTTTTGTAGAATTGCCAAAAGTCAAATGTGCTCAAATTTGCATTTTTTTGCTAAATGGGCCCAACTTTTTATGCTTGCACCTCAATTATAATGTGGTCCACGACTCAAATGTTCACTCGCCCATTATGTGCTTCATTTCTAAATTTATTTTGATTTTTAATTAATTAAAAAGTGAATTAAATCAAATAAATGATGAAAATTAACAAACATATGATTTGGTTTGTTTTTTTGACAGATTGGCAATCAAGATATGCTGAGTTAACAAGATCAAATCGAATCAAGGTCAATTGGTACAAGAAATGCATGTTTTGGCTCAAAATAGCAACATATCATATAGCTTGCAAATCAAATCAAATCTTGGATAAATGAAAAGATTTAGTCCAAGTTTGTTAACCTAATTCACTCTAGGTTATATAATGAACTATTCCAGATCAAAATACAAGGGTTAGAGTCGTGAAAAAAGGCAGAGCAAAGTCACAAAATTCAAATAAAAGTGTGAATTGGTTTTCACTCCACAAGCCATCTCAAGCCATCCTAGCTATCCCAATCCATTGTTGGACGTCCCAGGAAGTTGTCCCCGTCATTTGCAAGGCCTGAAACACCCAAGAACGCGCGCTATATCTCATACGGTTTGACATAATTTTCCAATTAGATTATCATAATTCTTGCATCATTAGCACTTTTGATTGTTATATTCATGCTTGTCATCATGTTTGCAAGCTAACCATGTCATTTAATTGTGTTTTTGAAGCCTGTACACGATGTTGCCATTGCTAGGGTTTTTGTGTTATTTTTAGGGTCTTTTTGTACAGGAACAATTGGGCTTTGAATCAGGTACCATGATGCTCGTGAGGATGAGACGAGTTGATTGGTACCATTACCTTTCATTTATCTTGCGTGTACAACATTTTTGAAATATGCAGGGTTATACCTACAGTGGATGTTTGTAGGTAAAAGTCCCTTCGTCTAAAACGACGGAGAAGGGAAGAAGATGATGCGTGTCAAAGCGTGATTAGTCCATTCAAATTTCACGCGTTTTGGCTGGCAGAATATTTGACTTGGATTTTGGTTTTATTTTTTTATTATGCTTACAAGTTAACAATCTAGCACAGATGGTTGGAAGGAATGCCTTTGATGCACACGTCCTGGGTTCGATCCTAGGCGTGTGCATTTTATTATTTTCTTGATTGTTTCAGGCGAATCCAATGCAATACATCATCCCACGCCTATCATGTACCATCAACGCTCATCCATTGGATGCCCAGCTGGCCAAATCTCACGCTTCTCCCTTGAAGGCCCATGGTACACATGCAAGGTCAACGCTACACCAGATTCAAAGGTTGACCAGGCCTGGAGGCTTAATGGGCCAAGGATTTCAGTTCAACACCCCTAGCATTACTATTCAATACATGCCCATTCCTAAATTTTTTTATTTTCTTATTTTTCTTATTCTTTGCAATTTGTTTATTTATTTTATTTTTAAAATCCACTTTTTTTCATAAAATCACAAAATCAAGAATTCACAAATTTAGAATTAGTTTTTTTATTATTATCAAATTTAATTTTTAATTAATTAGCTTAATTTAATTTAGGGTAACTTTAGCTTATTTTTACAATTAAAATCAATTAAAAAAATTAGGTTTAATTCTTGATTTAATTGTTTTCTTTTTGCAAATAAAATTAAAATACAAAAAATAGGTTATTTAGAATTAATTGCTTTTCATTGATTTATTTATTTTCAAAAATTAATATAAATTAGAACTTAGGATTTTCTTTGCAATTTAATTATTCATTATTTTCTCAAATAACAAAACATGATAAAAAAAACTTTTTTTTCTTTAATCAATCACAAGTAGGATTATTCAAAGGGTCAAAACCCTAATCGCCTCACATTTAACTTACCGCGCGCATTTAATTCTTTTATTATTTTTGTAACTGTTTTGAGGATGTAATAGTTTTAACTAGGGTTTTTACTTATCGCTTTTCCCCCATTTTTGGTTATGTAATTAATCCCCCTCCCCGAAGCCTTGTAATAGTTAGGTTTTATATTTCGCACTTTTAAATTTCCGCAATTATTAACTGTTAGATGTATGTTTAGGATTGTATGGCAAGAATGCATGACAAAATTAAAATGGTTAGAAAACCCTAATGTGCAAAGATAATAAAATGAGAATAAATCACTCGCACATATTCACTCTTAGGGTATACTCTCGCTTCGGTTGCCTTCGGTAAACGATCATTAAGCATAGGGTGTCTTAGTGGTTGTCCTCCCGTCTAAAAAGATCAAATGTCCCATTCGAATGTTGCATCGGAAATGTTGCCTTAGAAATGTTTCCTCGGAAATGTTGCCTCGAAAAAGATCTTTAGACTCTAGGGTTACTAGTAAGGTGTCCTAATATTGCTTTAGTGATCGTACGTCCCTTTCGAATTGACCCTTACAAATTTCAACGACGGTGCTACCTATTTCTCAATAGTGGGATAGCACTATCTAAAGGAGACAAGAATAGAAACGGTCTTTTTTTCGAGTAGGTAGATGCTAGTAGGTACTTGCTCAAATCAAAAATTTTCACACTTACACTTTTCAAAACAAATGTTCAAAACAACTTCATCACACCCTTGAGGACTGATACAAGGGTTATCACGAAGTAAAACAGTTTTAAAAAAAAACAAAGCACACAATCAGAAGCAATTTAAAAATGAGCAAGTACCTAAGAGCCCATGGAAAACCATGGATAGAAAGGGTGCTAATACCTTCCCTTTCTATAATCTACCCCCCGTACTCAAAATCTCGAAAAAGGATTTTTCTGTACTTTTTTTCTTTCCTGATTGGATAAAATAAAAGTCGATGGCGACTCTTGCTTACCGCGACATTTTGCGAATAAAAATGCAAAACGCAAACCAGTAAAAATAGTCGGTTCTGCCACCGTATCACACCTGGGATCATTTTACTATGAATGGACGGTTTCTAGTGCACCAAGTGATTTCACTAAGATGGTAAGCATGGGTGTTCATCTAGAAGAAGCTGTCAGGGAAATACGCTTAACAAAGATGAAGGAACGAAGAAATCATAATATGGGTTTTCTAGGATGAAAGAGAGTGAAACAAATGCTTTCATTAAGGAAAGAAAGTTTAGACTACCAAGAATACATCATCAGTACCAACAAAAAGTTTCTTCCGTGAATCCAGTTGTAAATATAACTCTGACTATTGTCGCCTATCAAAGACCACCTCCTCAAGGAAATCAAGGGCAAGGTCAGAAGAGAGAAGATTTTGACTTTATTCTTATGAGTTATGTAGAGCTGTTTCTAGCCTTGATTCAAAAGATATTGGTGCAGACTAGGCCCCCTACTATACCTTCACCTTTACCATGGTATTATAAGGCGATCAGACTTGTGCTTTTCATCAAGGAGCCCCAGGGCATAACATCGGAAACTGTTATCCTTTGAAGTCTGAAATGTAGAAGATGGTGAGACCTGGTCTTTTATCTTTTAAAGATGTTGGTCCTAATGTAAAAGATAATCCATTACCAAAGCATGGAGGCAGAATCACCATCAATACACTTGCTGGTTGTCCTAAGGACTTCCAGATTTTTGATATTAACTTGGTGAGAGGAGATTTGGTGAAGATGCATGCCAATTTCTATGAATTCAGCTATTATACACATGACCGTGTTGGTTATAGTATTTGCAGTGTAGACATCCAAGGATGTGATAAAGTGAGAGATAATTTTCAAGAGATGATGGATAAAGGTATTATCCATGTAATCAGGCCAAGGGATGAGTATGAAGAAAAAGTGAATATGGTTTATGGATGTCCCGGTGAATTTCCTATTTTTGATGTGAATTATATGAATGATGATCTGGTGCAGTTGCATGCCACATTTTGTCACATGGAGGGTCAGGAGGTACATCATTTTGGATCTTGTCGAGTCTGCTGTAAGGATTCCCATGGTTGTTCCGTGGTGAGAAGATGTGCTTAGTTATTGCTAGATAATAATACTATCAAAGTTACAAGTAATAGAGATGGTTACAATGGAGTTAATATGATTGAAGATTACTCTGCTAAGGACGTGTCTGATAATGAATACATTTTTGCTGATGAGTTCTATTCTTCTGATGAGTCAGAGTTGGTAAGCGAGGATGTTTTGTTTGACAAAGATTTCAAGTATCCTAAGGAAGTTGGAGTGAATGACATTGTGCCGTGTCTTGGTGTTCCTGCTCGTGTAGAAATTGAGTATCATAGCAAGCCTGTTGTTACTCTAGTAGTTATTTGTCAGCCTGGTCCTGTTCCATATAAATCAGATAAAGTTGTGCCTTATAAATACAATGCGACTATCCTATAAGATGGTGTAGAAATACATATCCAACCTTTGTTTGACGTCAAGAATATTGCTGAAGCCAGTCGGGTAACTCATAGTGGTCGAGTTTTTCCCCTACTTTTCAAAGAGATGTTGATTCTGGAAAGAAGATGGTTGAGAATGATGAACCTAAGAAAGTGGTGGGAGAATCTAGTGGCACTGTTTTGGAAAATGGTGTGGATGACTTGTTGAAAATTATCAAGATGAGTGACTACAAGATTATAGATCAATTGTTGCAAACTCCATCTAAAATTTCCATTCTAGACATGCTAATGAACTCTTCTGCTCATCGAGAATATTTGATGAGAGTGTTGGATCAAGATTTTGTTGAGAGTGACATGTCTCTGGATCAGTTCAGTAGTGTTATGAGGAATATTACATCTTGTAATAATCAGAGCTTTTGTGATGAAGAGGTTCCTAATGAAGGAAGAAACCATAACCTGGCTCTCCATATTTCCATAAATTGTAAGAATAAATCTTTGTCCAATGTGTTGATTGATAATGGGTCTGCTTTGAATGTCATACCAACAAGTACACTCATGAGGCTTAAGTACCCGGGGGGCTCCCATGCGTCCAAGTGGAATCATAGTGAAAGCATTTGATGGTTCGAGGAAGTCTGTCATCGGAGAGGTAGATTTTCTTATTCACATAGGACCACACTTATTCAAAATCATTTTCTAGGTTATGGAAATTGTTCCCGCTTATAGATGTCTGTTGGGATGGTCATGGATCCATGAAGCAGGAGGCATTACTTCAACGTTGCATCAGAAGCTAAAATTTGTTCGTGAAGGAAAGGTGGTCATTGAGGACAGGGAGCAGGCTCTAATGATATCTCATTTGTTCTCTTTCAGTGTTGTGGAAGCTGATGAAGCTGCTGTTAGAAATCAGTAACAAGCTTTATCTATTGACAATATAAGGAAGAATGAAGATTCTATCTCATTGTTTAGAGATTCACAGCAGGTAGTTATGAAAGGCCCTAGCAAGGTGTGGGGGAAAGTTATTAATCCTCATGTGAACAGGAGTAGGACCGACTTGGGTTTCTCCATAGAGAAGGAAGTTATGAAGCCAAAGTCTGCTTTAAGTAAGTATCAGGACATCTTTCACAATGTTGGGTATCTTCATCCAACTACTCCAAAGATCAATGCTATTCTTGAAGATGAATTAGTGCAAAAGATGCCAAACTCTGTGACACACGGAGTCAGATTACAAAACTGGATCACTGTTGATGTTCCTTCTTGCATACATATTTCAAAGTAATTTGTTTTTTAGTCTTTTCAAAAATCTTTCACTCTACCCAAGATGGAATTAATGATATTGTATGGGCATATCTGTTGTTTTGATTTTTAAAATCATTTATAAAATTTGTTTTTGGTTCCAAAATTATGTCTTTTAATTTTTTCTTTTTCTTGGAAAATGGTAATAAAAAAACCCTTTCAAAATAAATGATAACTATAAATAAATCTTCATAATCACTTGTTCATGTGTCAGTTTATAAAATCAATCATAAATCACATGTGCAGATTAATTAAAAAACCTGTTGAATGCAATGACCCTGCACCCTCCCCGAACATTGAATATCCTGTGTATGTGGCTAGGTAAGAAGAATATGATGAAATCCCAGAAGATGTTTCATATTTTCTTGAGCGCGAGGAAGGTGTCGTTCAACCATATAAAGAGTCATTGGAGACAATTAAATTGGGTTCAAAGGAAGATCCAAAGGAAGTCAAGATTGGAGAATTACTTCATCTTGATGTGAAGAGCATATTGATTAAATTGTTGAAAGAATATGTGGATATCTTCGCCTGGTCTTATCGAGATATGCCGAGTTTAGATACTGATATTGTGGAGCACTATTTTCCGCTAAAGCCAGAATGCCCGCCAATTAAACAGAAGTTGCGAAGAACTCATCCTGACATGGCAGTGAAGATTAAAGAAGAAGTCTTAAAACAAATTGATATCGATTTTCTTGTGACATCAGTGTACCCTCAGTGAATTGCCAATATTGTTCCAGTACTGAAAAAAGATGGAAAAGTCTGCATGTGCGTTGATTATAGAGATTTAAACAAAGCAAGTCCAAAAGATGAATTTCCATTACAGCATATTGATATGTTGGTTGATAGTACATCAAACTTCAAAGTGTATTCGTTCATGGAAGGATTTTCCAGATACAATCAAATCAGAATGGCTCTGGAGGACAGGGAAAAAACAATATTTATCACACCATGGGGAACATTCTGCTACAGAGTGATGCCCTTCGGGTTGAAGAACACTGGTGCAACGTACCAGAGGGCTATGACAACCTTATTCCATGATCTGATGCACAATGAAATTAAGGTATATGTTGATGATATGATTGCCAAATGCCATATCGAGGAAGGGTATATAGAATATTTGTTGAAATTGTTTTAGCATTTGAGAAAGTTTTGTCTCTGCTTGAATTCAAATAAATGTACTTTTGGTGTTCGCTCAGGAAAATTGCTAGGTTTCATTGTCAGCCAAAAAGGAATTGAAGTTGATCCTGATAAAGTTAAGGCAATTCAAGAAATTCCTGCACTAAGAACTGAAAAGAAAGTTAGAGGCTTCCTTGGATGTTTGAATTCCATTTCTAGATTTATTTTCCATATGACTGCAACATGTGAGCCGATCTTCAAGTTGTTAAAGAAAGATCAAGGTTGTGTGTGGATGGACGATTTCCAAAGGGCATTTGAAAGCATTAAAGAGTATTTGCTTGAACTTCCTATATTGCTCCCTCCGATTGAAGAAATACTATTGATTAAGTTTCTAACTGTGTTAGATAATTCTATGGGTTGTATTCTGAGATAACAAGATGAAACATGAAGAAAATAATATGCCATTTATTATCTCAGTAAGAAGTTTACCGATTGTGAGCCACAATATTCTATGCTGGAAAAACATGTTGTGTTTTGGCCTGGGCGGCAAAGCGATTACGACAATATATGTTGAATCATACTACTTGGTTGGTTTCCAAAATGGATCAAATTAAGTGTGTTTTTGAAAAGGTTTCTCTTACTAGAAGAATTGCCCATTACCAGATGCTATTGTCTGAATACGATATTGAATAACGAACTCAGAAGGCCATAAAAAGCAGTGTGTTGGTGGACTATCTTGATCACCAACCAGTTGATGATTATTATCCTGTTAAATATGATTTCTCGGATGAGGATGTAATGTATTTGAAAGAAAAAGATTGTGACGAGCCTTTGCATGATGAAGGTCCTGATCTTGAATCCCGATGGGGTATGGTGTTTGATGGAGCAGTAAATGCATATGGGAAGGGAATTGGTGATGTGATTATCACTCCCCATGGATCACATGTCCCTTTTACTATAAGGTTGGCTTTTGACTGCACCAATAAAATGGAAAAATATGAAGCTTGTATCATGGGTCTTGAAGAGGCTATAGATCTCAGAATCAAAAATATGGATGTATATGGTGATTCAGCTTTAGCAATAAATCAGATTAAAGGAGAATGGGATACTCGTCACGTTGGCTTGATTCCCTATAAAGATTATGCTATAAGATTATTACCTTTCTTCAATAAAGTTGAATTCCAACGCATTCCCAAAGATGAGAATCATATGGAAGATGCCTTAAACACCTTGGCTTCCATGTATCAAGTGAATACTTGGAATGATGTACCTTGGATCACTGTTCGACGTCTTGACAAACCCGCTTATGTGTTTGCTACATAGGTTATGTCAGATGAAAAACCTTAGTATTATGATATCAAGCACTTCCTCCAGACTCGAGATTACCCTCTAGAGGTGTCGAATAAAGATAAAAAATACATTGAGAAGGTTGTCAAGTAGCTTTTTCCTCAATGAAGATGTGCTATACAAAATAAATTACGACATGGTCTTGCTCAGATGCGTGGATAGACACGAAGTAGACATGTTGATGCATGATATCCATGAAGGTTCCTTTGGTACCCATGCCAATGGACATTCAATGGCAAAAAATATGCTTAGGTCAGGTTACTATTGGCTGACAATGGAGTCTGAGTGTTACAAATTTGCAAAGAAGTGCCATAAGTGCCAAATTTATACTGACAAGATTCATGTTCCTCCAACACTTATCAATGTTATTTCTTCCCCGTGGCCTTTCTTTATGTGGGGGGTATTGATATGATTGGAATGATTGAACCCAAGGCATCAAATGGACATCATTTCATCTTGGTGGAAATTGACTACTTCACTAAATGGGTGGGAGAAACTTCTTATTCTAATGTCACCAACAGGTGGTAGTGCGCTTTATCAAGAATAATCTTTTATGTCAGTATGGTGTGCCAAGAAGGATTATTACTGACAATGGCTAAAATCTAAATAACAAGATAATGACAGAACTTTATGAAGAATTCAAAATTGTCCATCATAATTCGTCTCCTTACAGGCCTAATATGAATGGGGATGTTGAAGTTGCTAATAAAAATATTAAAAAGATTATCCAGAAGATGGTTGTTACCTATAAAGATTGGAATGAGATGCTTCCTTTTGCTTTGCATGGGTATCGTACATCTTTCCGCACTTCGACAGGAGCAACCTTGTTTTCTCTTATATACGGTATGGAAGAAGTACTCCCCATTGAGGTTGAGATTCCCTCTTTGTGTATAATAATGGAAACCAAGTTGTCAGAGGCTGAATGGTTCCAGAACATGTTTGAGCAGTTGAATTTGATTGAAGAAAATGGAATGACGGCCATGTGCCATGGCCAATTATATCAAAAAAGAATGAAGAAAGCTTTTGATAAGAAGGTCAAGCCTCGTGAATTCAGAGAAGGCGTCCTCGTGCTCAGAAAGATCATGTCTTTTAACACAGATTCTAGGGGGAAATGGACTCCCTATTACGAAGGCCAATAGGTTGTCAAGAAATCCTTCTCTGGCGGTGCGTTGATTCTTGAAACTATGGATGGCAAGGGGTTACCACGTCCCATGAATGCTGACACAATCAAGAAATACTTTACCTAAGAAAATAAAATAATAGCTCGCTAAGTGGAAAACCTGAAACGGCGACTTAGGAAAAAAAGAGCATCTCGGTAGGCTGAAAACTCGAAAGGGCGGTCTAGGAAAAAGTTAGAGACATAAACAGAATAAATCTTCCCGGTAGGTTGAAAAACCGCAAGGGAAACCTAGGTAAAAGTTAGGGATTTCCTGTCAAGTAACTGCGTTAGACAATACTTGATCGTTGAAGCAACAATCTTCTCAGATTCTCATTACACTTCAACTAAAGTCTCTGCTCAGGAGTTCAAAGTTGTTAGGGAGAATAGTTGTCATTGTATTTCAATGTATCTTTTCCATGTACTTTCCATTTTCCAAACTTTGTAATCATTCACGGAGTCACACCATTTGCGGACTACCATTCTATTAATAAAGTTTGAGCCTTTATCCAATTTTTAGTGGTTCTTATTTCATTTTGTTTGCAAAAAATCATTTATTATTGATAGTAATTTTCAAAACAAAAAGACTTAAATAAAAACATGTTTTTGAAAAGAATTTTCAAATCACCTTTTACTTCTGATTTTGTGATTCAAGTGGAACAAAAGTAGTGATTCCAAGGATGGCCTAACCCCAGAGTTCTGAGGGGATTCCTTAAGATGTATCTCAGGATTTCTCTTTCTGATACACGCATGATCCATTTATGTTCTGGATATTTGGATTTCATACCAATTAATATATGGGGGTGTGGGGTTTGTGATCTCATTTCCCCCCAACTTAAGTCTTAGCTCAGATCTTATTCAGGTTGATTATTTGGTTTCGGGTCTGTGCGGTTTGAAACCTCTATCCTGAGTTCCCCAATGAGGTCTTCGCCCATCTGGCGGAAGTTCTTTCCCTCTGTGCATGTTGAGCGAGAATCATTTGCAAATCAATTCTCTTTGCAGTAATAACATTGTTGTTGTTGTTTATTTCCAAGACAACCTAGAAAGGGAATTATTCTTTTCTAAAGAGTTTTAGGATGGCTGTCAACTTTTTGAGTTTTCTCTCGGCAAGTGTTGAGTTTGGTTTAAAATCACCATAATATTAACCTCTTGCTGTGATGTTAACTTCTTTAGATCTCTAGATGAATCGAGGATAATGGTTTCCTTTAAGATGAATATCCCCATGAAATTTCATAGTTTCTACCCGAAGAAGTTTACATAGACTATTATCCTTAATTTTGGATAATGTAGTTGAGCTATCCTCGATGATGTGACGTTGTCCTCCCAAGTGAAGTCGTCACAAGATCCCCAATTAAGGTCTCAATGATTTAGTATTCACCTTCCCTAGTAAAGTCAGTATTGGAATCTCCAGCGGAAGACTAAACAATGAGGCACTTTGTTCCCTAGTCAAATTCTGTATGATATTCCTCAGTGAAATCTGGAGGAAGATTTTATAGCCCTGCAGCTGCATTGATTTATTACTATCTGATTGTGCTTTGATTATTTTTTGAACTATGTTTCTTCTAAGTAGAGTTAAAACGTGAAGTAGGACTTTGTTTCCTCAGCTGGTGCTTACTCTCTATTTGCAAAGTTATGTTACCCTCTTTCCAATAGGTTGTCGAACTTAAGAAGAAAGTATATATCCTTTCAATTACCCCAATGAGTTATCCCTCTTGGAATAATTTTGCTTTAGCCTTCCTGCCCAAATCATTATTTGGATGGAAGTTGATCCCCATTTTAGTTTATTCCTCATTGGATAGTGTCTTGGTTGACTGTTTCCCTTTGGTTTGTTCATGGCTTGAATTCGCGGTCCCCAGCAACATTGTTATTTTGATTTATGTAGGCATTAATCCCTGGATTAATAATGTGCATTTATTTTACATGATAAGACTTTATCTCCATAGCAGGAATACATTGATATTTCCCCAGAAAGCCAAGATTCATTCCCAGCAACATTATTGTAATTCCTTCTCATAACAGTAAGTGGGGGACTCTTTATTTGAGAAACATGGTCTTCCCCAGTAAGTCTATCAATGTCATAAGATATTTTTTACTCCAATGAATGTTAGTCTTGTCATTATGGGAGATAGTTCTTTGTTTAGATTTGTTTACTCCGATGAATGGTAGTCTCGTCATTATGGGAGATAATTCGTTGTTGATATTTATTTACTCCGATGAATGGTGGTTTCATCATTATGGGAGTTAGTTCGTTGTTGATATTTGTTTACTCTGATGAATGGTAGTCTCATCATTATTGGAGATAGTTCGTTCTTGAGATTTGTTTACTCCGATGAATGGTAGTCTCGTCATTATGGGAGTATTTCTTTGTTGACATTTGTTTACTCCGATGAATCGTAGTATCATCATTATGGGAGATAGTTCGTTATTGAGATTTGTTTACTCCGATGGATGGTATTCTCGTCATTATGGGAGATAGGTCATCATTAAGATTCACTTAACTCTAAATAAGTTAATTTGTTTCCAGTCATAAGTACTGGTGCTAATCATTTGTTAGCTACCCTAATATTGGTATTTACCGGTATTATCTTTCCATTTCTTTTCCCTGTGAGTTGATGTTACTTTTTTTATATCCTCTCCGTGAGTGGGTAGTTCGCAATTATCTGTCGATCTTTGTCATCCATTACTTTTCCTTAATATTTTGAGTCGATGATGCCTTATCTTCTCTTTGGGCTTTACCCCATTAGAGTCGAGTCTTCTGTTCACCAGTGATTTATTTTCCTGGTTGGATTTTCTTTGGATCTTTTATTTTTATTTCCCGCATCCTCAGTGGTGTCCTGTGTCACCTTTGGATTTGTTTGTCTGCATGCATGATCATAAGCATTTCATGGCATCTTAGGGCCAAAATTATGTTTTGTTTTATATTTAAGTATCTTCAATCGCGTCAAGACGAAGATATTAACCTTTGAATCTCCAGATACAAGACACTTAAATAAGGACATCTGTTATACCCCAATTTCCCCCTAAGATCTCTCATCATTTCAATATCAACCTAATCACATCAAGATCACACACTAGGGTTTGGTTCTTCTTCCTATATTTAGGTTTGCTCATGTGGGATCACCAAGCACTTTGATTTGTATGTTTTTTACATGTATTTCTTGTGTTTATCAACTCTTAGCTAACAAATATAATGTATGTATGTTTTCTCTATAGATGTTGGAATTATAGGTGATGGCACAACACATTTCATCAAGACGATTCATAGGTTCATGAGTTTATTTCAATGCCTTCCTTAAGAAGCTTCATTGAGATCTAAAATTCATCGTTTAGTGTGCTTTAATAGAATTTCATGATAAGGCCTACTATGATCCATCATGCTTCAATTTGCCAAATGAAGTCAAAAAATGAAATATTGATTCAAGAAGTTTGACCTAAATTGGATAAGCTCTTGATTCCTTGACCACAAGTGCATACTTTTCTCAATTTTTAACATTTGGAAGTGATTTTTGTTGCTATGAGTTCTTATTGTCATCCATAACAACTTCTCTTAACATATCAAAGGAAATTGTGCAAGAAATATTGTCAAAAGTTGAAAGGGGGTTCCAAGTCATTTTCGATGCTTTCGAAGCTAGGATTTTGAACTTCTAAGGACTATATATTGTTCATATTTTGAGATTTTTTTAGTGATTCCAAATATATGTTTCTCTTTAAAGGGTTATTAAAAAATCACTTCAAGAGTTTCAAGCAAATTTTATATGGAAGATCACTAATGGTTGAGAAAGATTACAAGTCCTCTAGATAGGCCATCAAATTTTTTTATGTGACTTCAAAGGATCATAACTTGGTCAATTTTTATCATCTTGAGCTCATTATTTTTTCACAATGATCTTAAGGATGTTAAATTTAACTCTCTTTTTAGTTATAAGCTTGTAAATTATTTCAAGATGCTTGTTGAGTTCAAAATATTATAAGTCACCTCATGGATTTTCATCAATTTCAAAAGATCATAACTTGTTCAATATTTGGAATTTTTGAGTGGTATAAGTTTCACAATACTCTTTCGGGATTCCACTTCAATCTAGCATCAATGATAAAAGCTCAAGTTTGAAGGAAGACCTTGTTTGGAATCAAAACACTATAGGTCATTTTTAAAGATAAAACTTAAAACTTTCCTAAGTATAAAAGTCAGGACATTTTTCCTGATTTTGACCAAGAATAACTTCTAACTCAAGCATACAAATAAATTTTTCTTGGCATATTATGAAGAATATTACATGATCTTCCCAATGCATCAAGGATCAAGTCCTAAGGCTTCCTAAATCGTGCACACCATGAGTTCAAAGTCAGCTACTTGAAACTGCATTTTTACTCTAAGCCAGATTTTTAAATCCATAATCCAGCTTCTAAACACCAAATTAGCACGCGTTTTTGATTTAAACATGTTTAACAAATTTATCAAAGTTTAATTAAGGATCAAAATGCAGGAATTGGCTAAGTTTTGATGCACATGGAGTCACACGTTTTCTACTTTCGGGCTCCATCCAATTTCCCTCCAACCTTCAATTTTCCTCTCAATTCTTTGTACAATTCACTTCCCTATGAATAGAGGACCTCACTCCTCTCATTTTCTCAAGCTTGGTCAGCCAAAATCACCCTGTCAAACTCTCTATAACTCACTTTTCTGAGTTTTCGAATTCATCTTTTCTCCACTTTTCAATCCAACTGCTTTGTAGATTCTTCATCCTTGAACTTCACTGAAGCTAACAAAAGAATAACCAAACCTTGAGGTGTCCTAAATCGTGCTATCCAAGTCCAATTACAGAGAAAATTCATCTGACTTCATTCAGGTAATTTAAGGCACCAAATCTTCAAACTCAAATTACTAGAATGGTCTATGATGTTCACTGATGCTTGCTATCAACTCAATTTTGGTGAATCAATGCATTTGTTGCTTCTGTTTTTTATTTCAAAATTTTCAAAAACTCTCTGGTCTTTTTTAAATTGTCTACGTTGTGATTTATATAAACTTTTCGCGAGCATATGATTGTGATCGTCTCAAGTAGACGTATCTGATGGCACCACTGTGAATGCACAAATTTATAGATTGAAGGATTTGAGTTTTGCCCTATTTGCAGGAGGCTAGAGGTTGAAGACGACCTACGTGTCGTTCCTCAACCAATGATACTCAACCGTTTGTTTTATTTTGATTGGTTGGACTTTTTTGTGTTACATACATGCGCATTGACTTGGATTCATGATACTCCCTCACCTGAGATCTATTAGATCTGCCAGTGTGTATAAGTGAGTTAGATCCAACACGTGTGGTTTTTTCTGATTTATTTTATTTTACAAAACTATTTTTTAAATTATTTTACCTTTAAGAATTCATAACTCTCTTATTTTTTATCCAAAAATTATGAAAAAAATATACATAAATATTTTAAATTATTTTTGAATTTATGAATATTTTTTCAGATTTTTATTTTGATGTTTGCTATTTTTCATAAATTTTTGTATTATTTTTTTTAAAAATTTTGTTTTATTTTTCTTATTTCTTTAAAATGTTAAAAATAGTTTCTGACTTTAAAAAACTCTGAAAATTTTTGTCAACTATTATTGACTCATGTTTGACCTTTGACTATTTTTTGGATTTTTATTCGGTATTTTAATATACTTTGTGTGTTTTATAAATTATTTTTCTTTTATTAATCATTTAAATATTATTTTATTAAACATTATTTTATTATTTTTGTATGGTCCTGACTTGGATTTCATCTGGTGTTAAATTCCTCAACCTCATTGGAACCAAATCCACCAAAATGGATGAATGATGTTGATGATATTTGAAACCCTAATTTCATATAATACATCCCTTCCCTCTTCATCTTATCCCTTTCTTACATGTGCTATATGTTGTTAGAGAATAATCTACATATCATTTCTCTAAACATATGGTACATAGATTTCTATTGATCGACCTCAAAATAGGTGCGACTTCTACACAAGTCCACTTACGATTACTTAACATAGCGCTAAATTTTGTCCCGATTCGAGAAATGATCATTCATGGCCTAAACCTAAGTTTGCAAGCCCAAGTAAGTTAATATGAAACCTTTGATCCAATAATCTCGAGGTTTATTATTATGAGGATTTGGTCTTATCAATCCTCTAATGATCCTTCATAAACTTTGGTCTAAGAGAATCATTTAAACATTGTTGATCATATGTTGTTGCCGCAAACACTTGAAATGAATGATATACGTGGCAAAAAGAAATTAAAACTTGTTATTGAGAAGCTTTGATTTTATCAATCTTCTAATGAGTTTTCAAATGAAAGTTTCAAGATGGTCATTCAACTAACCTCTAATTTCTAATTCACTAACAATTGACTTTTACTTTGAGTTTTTACTTTATGCTTTTTATTTTATGCCTTTACTTTTATGTATCATTTACTTTGGCATTTACATTTCATGTGATTTTTATTTTTTCTCATTTGAGCATTTATCTTTATGTCTTTTTTTATCTTCGCTCACTTGAGCTTTCATTTTCTTTTTGAAGACACTTAATAATCAACTTGAATGTTAAAAAACCTTAAGGTTACTCAGACTCTTTGGTTACTATCCTTGTTATCATGTAGTTGTGGACTTATTGGACTTATAATTAGAAGCCTTGATACCCTTAGGATATTATGATTATATTGTTTTTTTGTCTGGAGTTCTTGGGGTTATATGCTTTGTCTGTGATTATATTATGATTATATGCTTTGTCTGTGATTGGGAATTTCCTCTATATACAGCTGTTACTCTGCCCAAGTTTTGTGAAGACTTAATGCATCTGAAGCTTGGTGTTCTTAAGAGGTTTAGTATCCTTGCTTTCTTGGTTTCAATCCAAAGGATGGGAATTCTACATTGACTCTTTATGTCAAGCATTGACTTCTTATTGGTTAGACGGTTCTTTTCCCTAGAATTTACCTTATGCTTTAGGATAGTCCTGTCATCTCCTCCCATCTTCTTGAATTTCAAAAATATTCTCCCTCCTTTTCAAAACTCTTCTTGTTTTCCAACTTGAACCGCTTTCATAATAAACTTGGACTTAGGTCCATGCATTTTCAAAAATATTTTCTTAATCAAACTTTAACCAACTTAATCATACTTTAACATTTTTGTGAGAAGACTAAAAGTAAATCAATCTCATTCAAACCATTTTTGCCACTTTGACTTTTTACTTTAAACTCTTTTCTCAAATAGATTAGACTCTTGTCAATCCTTTTAGTGATGCGAGCTACTATACTTCTATGATATGTAGTGAAGCGAGATATTTTCCACTTGGATGTCGAGTGAGGCTTTGTTGATTTTAAAATCCAAGCTATATCCTCCACTTTGAGATGATGCAAATTCCCCTTTCTCATAATCGTGGGTAGTAAGTATGTTTTCCACTCGAAGATGACGATGATGTCCCGTCTCTTAAAATTTACCAACACACTTATGTTTTAAATTTTTTAAAGGATAACTACGAGTACTCTGATCCCCTATTACACAGAAGGTGGTATGTAGGCACAAAAGGTTCACAACTGCCGAGGGTGCAAAAATTATAAAAAAATACTTCTTTTCTCACCTCCACCATCTATATTTATATACAACACTTATAACAAAGATACATAAATTTTCAAAGAGGTTCTTGCGGAGTACCGTAGAGATTTAGGATGCTAATACCTTCCCTTTGAATAACCAACCCCCGTACCTAGATTCTCTCCCCCTCTTTTTGGGTTATTCGCTCTTTTCCCATTTCCTTTAGAAATAATAAAGTGTGGTGGCGATTTTTCATTTGATCTGTGTGAGTTAAGTCAATCCAATGGCTTAGTCTCAACATTCCTACCGCTACAGGTACCATAAACCCAAGGGCAGTTTTATAGCGCAGCAAGCTCGGGCACGCGCCTTGGCTCAACCCCTACTTTTTTTTTGTATTCCCCCAACTTAATAGTCGATTTTTAGACAAAATCAAGGACAAAATTAGTAAAAAAAATGTGTGAAAACTAAAACAGATGACCAATGGCTCAGCTTAAAATTTTTGCCTAGCCTGCCTAAAATTTCTAGCTCCTCCACTACATAAACCCATATGTGGTGTGCTAGTGAGACACATTGTAATGCATTTTATTGTAGTGAGGTATAATTCTTTGGGTTTTGCTTGAAAACGAGCATACAAATTGACATTAAACATGATATTAGAACGTAATTCAATAAAATAAAAGATAGAGCCTATCATACCTCAATATTTTATCTAATATATTACTTGCTCATCTTCGTACTTATCTAAACTGGATTATGTACTCATATGGATTGAGATTGGATATGTTTTACCCATGTTGAATATCTTTAGCAACTCTAAGCATTATTTTGCATGATTGATGAAGGTTCCTTCCTTTTTATTGATGAGTCTACAATCCAAGAAAACCATCACAACGATAAATGTCTTGAAATTCTTAAACAAAAACATATTAGCCAGGTTCAAGGTCACCTAAGCCATTGTGGCAGACAATAGGACGAAATTCATAGATAGAAAGCTAAAGATCAAACAACATTTTCCATATGTCGAACACCCTTAAACGAATTGCTAAGCCGAGGTTGGGTGCTAGTCAGAGGCCTGAAAAGAAAGCTGGAAAAAGCTAAAGGTAATTGGGAAGACACATTATTTCACGTCCTATGGGTTTATCGCGTGACTCCCTAATCAACAACGGGGGAAAGTCCTTTTTGGCTCACGTATAACATGAAGGTGGACGTTCTGGTAGAAATTGAAGAATTGAGTTAGAGAATAGTTAACCATCTACCTGTGAAGATTAATGGCTAGGAAATCATGGAGGAAATTGACCTTCTGGAAGAAAAAAGAATGACAACAACTCTCACCAACGTTGTGGGTAAACTAACCATAAATGCCAAGTACAATTGTCACGTCTGACCACGAGAATTTCGAGCGGGTGATCTGGTACTACAAAGAGTCGACATCAGGGGAAAAATGCACAGGATGGGAAGCTAGCATGAAACTAGGAAGGACCCTAAAGTGTGTGAGTTGGTACTAGGTGTGGAGCATACATATTTGAATCCCTCAAGGGAGAATAAATCACGAGGATATGAAACATTTCCAAGATAAAGCATGCATCCTAGAGTAAAACATATGTAATAATGTACATAGGGTACGACTAACGTAACTGATACCCGAAACAAAGACATTTAGGGGTGTTGTCATCGACGCTTAGCATGTGTGACTTCAATAATCAAATCCCCACTACACAGAGCACACGAAAATATGGTTGTCAAACTCGCAGGTAGAGTCGTAAACTCGTACGAGTTTACGAGTCTAGGAAGCAAAAATGAGTAGACTCGCGCATATAATTGTTTTTTATAGACTCGGGTAGACTCGCACAAACTCATATCGACTCACGAGTATATGTTGAGTTTACGAGTTTATAAGATTTTCTGAACTTTGTTTTTTTTTATCCCAAAAAAGGCCCAAATTCTCCAAAATATTTTATTTTAATTAAAAAGACCCTTTTTTGTTGTACGAGAATTAGAAAGTCTCTCCCCTAGTCTCTTGTTTCAGAAAACTTTTTGCTCCCTTCATCGATGGCGTGATCACATTTATTCTATCTCTTGATTTGTTATTGTTTCTTATTGTAAACCAATTATTTGTTGTGTAAGTATTTTCTTGTATGTTTCACTTGGATGCTTCCTTGTATGTTATCTTGTATGTTTCACTTGGATGATTTCCTTGTATGTTCTCTTATATGTTCTTTTGTGTATAAGTGGTGTGCCATTGTTCAATCAGCTCCATTGATCCTGATCCCTATGTATCAATTTACACGTGACAGAATGGTTTAGAAGATTTATGATTTATTGTAGAAAATGTTTTAGTCTATTTTGAAATAATGCATTGCTCACATGAAAACTTGCTACAATTTTAACTATTTAATTAATTATTAATAATAAGTATAAGGAACTTGTGTACAATTGTTGTAAGGAAAGATCGAGTGAATTGACGACTTTGATGATATAGACATAAAAACACCTAAATTTAAAATTTGTTTTGACATAAGGCTAAAATAGTTTAAGTAGAGGTATAGTTTTAAATTATGGTCACGAGGGTGGTTAAGGTTGCAGATATTGTGATTACTCTGGAGCTTTAAAGCATCTTAAGATTCCGATGAATGTAATGGTGAATGTATTAGTGGTGATGATTTCCCTAGAGCTTTGGATGTTCGAAGGCAATAGCATACATGTTTTATGTTTTTTTTCTTTATGTAGTAACCACTAGCCAATTAAGAGGAAGTTGCTACTTTAAGTCTTTAACTACATACTTTGATATTTTGTTTATTTTATTATCGAGTTTTTTTGTTAAGAAATTTGCTATGGAGTATGAGATTTAAATTTTGATGTTAATTGGTGATATATATATATATATATATATATATATATATATATATATATATATATATATATATATATATATATATATATATATATATATATATATATATATATATATATATATATATATATATATATATATATATATATATATATATATATATATATATATATATATATATATATATATATATATATATATATATATATATATATATATATATATATATATATATATATATATATATATATATATATATATATATATATGCGTCTTATAAGAGGCATTTAAAGGTTTAAAAATATATGTGTGTGCCATATATGTGTCACTTACAGGTTTTTGAAATTCATTTTAACTTTTTTCCATAGACTCGTACGAGTTTCCAAGTCGAGTCTATGTGTCGAGTCTATCAGTCGAGTTTACATACCTTTTAGTTTACATACCCTTTACGAGTCTGAGTAGACTCGCGAGTTTGACAACCTTGCGCAAAAAGGCATCCAAAGGTACTGTTGTAGACGCTTAGCACATGTGAATACAATAAACAAATTTATACATTCAAAGATTACACACATTTCTGCGTAGTTTTCGCACCCACTTCGGATCTAGCCAATCCAAGGGCATTAAGCGATGGAGTCCGATGAACGCCCACCTTGATCCGCGTTATACCTCACGGGAAGGTAATGAAGATCCCACCTATTGTACCCCAAAATTCTCCCTCTCTTTTCTCAAGACATTTCTCACAAAGGATCTCCAATGCTCAAGGATTTTCAAGAATTGATCAGACAAACTCATCTCCTAAGCACTGAGGCTACAAATTAGGGTTTTGGTTTTCACAAGGGAAATTGGATTTATAATGCCTCAAAAGAATTTCATGGTTCATTATGGGTCTCTAAGAATAACCATGCCAAGTTTCAAGTCTTGGATCACAATGTTTCCCAGTCAATTGATCAGATGACTGAATATCAGTTGTATTGGGTAAAAAGTCAACTATGGTAAACCTACAGTCAAACTTCAATATTTTTGGCCCATATCAATATTTGAAGTCATATTTATCAATTGATCAAAGTTTGATCACAGTTCCTCAAGAAAAGTGTTCAAATCATCAAAAGGGCAAAATGATCAAAATTAGGGTTTTAATTGGGAATGACGAGTCATTGACTTTTGAACTAAACATATGACTTAATGTTTTGACGTATGATCTCAAGGATTCAAATAAATTATTTTTAACTAATTTCATGACTCAAGTCATTTTTGAAGATCAATGGATTGATAGTTGAGTTTTGGATCAACTAATGAAAAGTCAACTGATACACAAAAGTCAAACTTTGACCTTTTGATCAACATTGATTTTTAAAGATCAATATTCATCAAAATCCATCAAAAATATCAAACTTGGTCAACAAGTCAAGAAAGTCCACAAAAAGTTAAAGTTTCAAGACTTAGAAAATTTTCTAAGTATATTTTATACTTGATAAATTCATTACTTCATGACCTTTTTTTTACCAAGATGCAAGATGATTCAAAGAAAACTTTCAACATGAAAATTTTAGATCTTGATGAATTATATAACTTTGTATTAGAGGTTTGATGTCTAAAAAATGCTTAGATTTGAAGATATAAGCCCATGAAGTCATGACATTTTTCATAAAACACTTAGTGAAAATTTTGACAAGTTTAGGCAGCTTTTTGACCTAATTTCTTGGCCAATTTTCACCTAGATCCAAGATGATTTAGCCAAAATGGTCAACATGAAGGTTGTAGATAACGTCTCAAGTTTTCCAAAATGTCCAAGAATTTGAAGAGATCATGCTTGAGCTAAGAGAATCGAAGGCAAGAAGTTGGGCATCCATTCTTGAATTACAAGTCATTTTGATGATGAACCAAAACCCAAACCTATGCTACATAATTTTACTTTGCAAAACTTCTAACTTGCAAATCTGTCCATGATTAGATGTTTACACAACTCATTGAGCCTTTGTCCAAGTGTTTGAACCTTTATCCAAGCTACATTTCCATTTATGGCACAAAGGCACCATTCCCATTCTTGAAAAGATGCTTTAATCACAAAGTCAACTTGTCTTGATCTTTTCACTTGTTGCTTCTACACAAACATCATCAACAAGATCAGAGCAAACATGTTTAAAGTTTCTAGCCACCCTACAAGCTTTGTACCTTGCCTTGAAACCATATTTGTCAAGGTTGCTTCAAAAACAAGTCAAAATCCATAACATGTGATCTTGTGATTCTGATCATCTCAAGTCCTCAAACCTTTTCCTATAAATTGAGACATTTTTTACAAGCCCAAAACATGAAATTACAATCCTTGAAACTCCCTCAAACTCAGAATTGCATCAAAACCTCAGTTTTGTGCCATTTCCGACCTTAAACTATCATTTCACTTATGTGTTCTTCCTCAAAATCAATCACAAAGCATCTATATATCATTTAGGACCTAACCAAACACCTGTTACACGACTCTAACACCTCCATCACCATCCTCCATTTTCAAAATCAATAACCTGCACATTGACTTCTCTGAAATAATACAACCACTCTCAATCCAAGGTAAGCACTGAATTAGCTTCCTAAAGGTCCATTGAAGCTAACCAAATCATCACAACACCTGGAAAAGAGCCCAAACTCAAAACATTATCTCCATTTGCAAGATGAGTTTTCTTAATTTCCACGTCTTCATATAAGTATCATTTGGCTTTGATTTTAAAAGATAAAATGTAGATATCATAGTCGTGAAACTAACCATGTCCTTAGAATTCATTTATATTTCCAGAGCATGAAGAATTTTGAGTTTGAACTTTCTAAAAAAGTTAGTTCAGATTTGGTACTAGATAAAATTCGTGCTTATCTTTGATCCATAGTTTAAGTTATTTACATGTTTGAAATCATGGTGAAATTTATAACAAGTTTGATGTTTATAATTTTTGAAATGATTGAGAAATGAGCAAGATACGAATTTCAAATTTGTTGTTCTGGTCATGGCGCGAGGAAGAAGATGAAGTGCACAGTTAGAAGCACGTTTAAAATATAATGTGATGGTTTTGTATAAATCAACGGATGTATCACCACCCCAGTGGTTAAAGCACGTGCACTTAACCTTTAGGACTTGGGTTCGAGCCCCAACATTCGGTTTGTTATTTTTTCATATTATTTTGACTCTTTTTATGTTTGAAAGCGCGCTTGGGTCTCCCCTGACTAGGCCTGTTTCATTTTACTATCTCTCACCGCCTTCTCTTACTAAAAGCGCGCCAGCCCATTACATTTTCTTTATATTCTGTTTTTATTTTCTGATTTCAAAAACAGCCTTGGGCCTAAAAAATGCTACTTTTCACACCCATTTTCTTTTCAAACCCCCTGACCCTTTAATTTATATTTCTTATTTTATTTTATTTTCTTCTTTTATTTTATTTTATTATTTTTATTTTTAATCAAAAAATAATTAAAATATATTTTCTTAGATAAATAGACTAAAAGTTTTTTTTCTTTTATCTCTACCTTATTTTATTTTTTATAAATAAGAAAAACCTTAAAAAAAACATTTTCTTTCTTAATTAAGTAAAATTAACTAGACATAGGTTTGGTTTAATTTTCTTTTAACATATACTTTAAGTTTTGGTAATTAATTAACTTTCTTGTAAATTAATTAGTTCGATTTAGTTTAATAGAAACTCTTTTCATAAAAAGTCATAAAAACAATTTCTCTTCTCTTTACATTTCTTTGTATATTTAATTATTTCGCACTATAATTTATGTAATTGTCAAAGCCTCGTAATAGTAGTTAGGGTTTATTTTACTTGTCATCCCCATTTTTAATGTGTACCCCCACTCCCTAAAGTATTGTAATAGCGTAGGACTTTTAATTTCTGCAATTTATCGCTTTCCATATTATTGCTAGTAATTAGGGTTTGTATGGCAAGACTTAAAATCAAACAATAGACAACCCTAGTTCAAGACAAATTAAATGAAAACAATACACTTAGCACACATGCACCTCTAGGGTCACCCACTATTGTATCCCAAAATTTGCCCTCTCTTTCTTAAGACATTTTCTCACAAGGATTTTCAAAAGTCCAAGTTTGCACAAATACAATTAGATTTTTGATGCCCCATACAGTTTCCATGGATCAAATTGGGCTTTTAAGAATCAAATCAAATAAAATCAAGTTTGCTTTGATTTTCCAAGCTTCAACTGGACTTTATCCTCCTTCAAGTTTGCTTTGATTTCCCAAACTTTGATTAGACTTTGGCCTCCTTCAACTTGCCTTCGATCCACAAGGCAATGGCTTCCTCTGTGCTTGCCTTTGATCCATAAGGCAAGTACATCCTTTAGGATTTCCTTCAATTCACTAGGCAAATACTTCCTTCATGCATGCTTTCAATTCACAAGGCAAGTACATCCTTCATGCCTGCCTTCGACTCACTAGGAAAATACTTCCTTCATGCCTGCTTTCAATTCACAAGGCAAGTACATCCTTCATGCCTGCCTTTAATTCACTAGGAAAATACTTCCTTCATGCTTGCTTTCAATTCATAAGGCAAGTACATCCTTCATGCATGCCTTTGATTCACAAGGCAAGTACATTCCTTCATGCCTTATTTCAATTCACAAGGCAAGTACATCCTTCATGCCTGCCTTCGATTGACAAGGCAAGTACATTCCTTCATGCCTTGCAAGTACATGCTTCAGGCTTGCTTTTGATTCACAAGGCAAGAACTTATTTCATTCACAAAGCAGTGGGTTTCCTCATGCTAGCTTTGACTCCACCTCCAAACCCTTCAACACTCAGTTTCTACACTACGACACACAATATGGTCCATTCGAAGAAACATTCAAAAGGTTCATTTGAAGAACATGAATTTGGTGTATTTGAAGGACATACATTGGTGGCCCATTCAAAGAACACAGAAGTGGCGCCTTCGAAGGACATACAATTAGTCCATTCGAAGGACACAATTGTTGGAAACAAGTTTTGTTTTGTCTTTTGATGAGTCTGGTTCAAGATGCTTGCTAGCCAAAGTCCTACATACTGCCAAGTCCAATCCTCCTGCACAATTCCATTCAAAGGACAATTTTGGATGAGCTAGCCAAGTATAAGCCACCTTAGGACTTCTGGAATGCACCTGAACGGGTGTGGGATGTTTGAAGAGAAGTGTTGATGCTCTTAGGTTACCCTTCGATTGGTGCAATACAAGCTGTATTCACCAATTGAAGGTGGAATAATGCGCAACAAAGTTATTTCTTGCAGGCAAGCAAAGACATAAGTCAAGGGTGGGGTTTAGAATCGAATGAGCCACATTATTGAGCCCAGAGAAAATCGGAGGAAGCCACTCAGAGTCAATCAAAGAACAAGGCTTGAAGGCATTCGAAGGAGTCAAGGAGTGAAACCTGTCCAGGTTCATTCAAAACCCAAAAGGGTATAAAATTCTCAAAATAGGCAACCTTTTTAAGGCTTTCGATTCTGCCTTCAAAGCCTGATTAATGGTTATTTCTTGCCATTTCCATTCACCACTGCCCCCTATAAATACAGAGCTAAAGACACATTGCTGAGGACGGAAAAAAAGAAACATTTTGCCTCCACCTAGACACTGACAATTTTCCTACACGCACAAATCACCCCAAAGAACCACACGAAAATCATAAAAATGTCTCAAAGCTGCCAGAATCGAAGCACACATTGCAGGCCTCCTCGCTCAAAACCAAATATCCTATCCCTCTCCTGAGATTCCCAGGAAGACTTTTAGGCCCTTAAGCAAGAAGTTCCACGCCTAAAGCCACAGATCCACGCATCTTTGATTGGTAAGGGTTTGCAAATCCAAAAAAAACCTGCATTTTCATGGAATATTAATACTTTTAATCGTTTGATTCATGTTCAGGGCTATTGATAGTACATGTTTAACGTGAATGAGATCGTGCCATTACTAGGGAACAATATGAGATTTCCTTCGAATCTCTGGGTTTAGGTTGTTTCGAGCCAAAATAAGCTCAGACTTGAGATCAGAAAATTCGAATTAGGGGCAAGAAGGATAAGGTGTTACGTGTGTACAGAGGCAGGGGTTTCGGTCCCTGCCTCTTGCAATGATTTTTTCTGTTTATTTTCTTGCAGATCCAGTACCTCCATAGGTAATCCATCATACGCTTTCAACAACATCCCTCCCTGGATCGAAGGACAACCTCCTTCCCTGGATCGAAAGAAACCTCCCTCATTGGATCGAAGTACAATCTCCTTCCCTGGATCGAAGGACCATTTGTATTTTTATTTTGTTTTGTTCATTTCTTTTAATGGCTTTACTCTTTAAATCAACATTAAATCAAAAAATCACAAAAAAAACATTAGGTTAGCTTTTTTCTTAATTAATATTTATCAAACCATTTTCTTAATTTTAAAATTAATAGAATTAGGATTTATTTGAATTCAATTTTTTTTTCATAAAACAAAACAAAACTACAAAAAGATTTTATTTAGGATTTAGACGTCCTTTCAATTCGCGCGTGTTTATTATTTTATCATTATTACTCCTATTTTTAATTAATGTATATGCTTATGGGATATAATAGAATAATTAGGACATTTACTGTTTTTATCCCCAAGTTTGGACATGTAATAATCCCCCTCCCCAAAGTCATGTCATAGTGTAGCTTTAATTTTTGCACTTTAAGTTCTACACATATATTAACTGTTTAGATGTATGGTAATAGGATTGTATGACAAGAATTAAAAATAAAACGTTAGCAAACTTAACACAAGACTAAAATAACTGAACATAACACAATTGCACATGCGCACCTTTAGGGTACTCCCACTTTGGTTGCCTTCGGAAAACAGTCATAACTCTCGAAACGTGAGATATTTTAGTGGCTACCCCCCGGTTTAAAAGATCATAAGTCGCTCGATGACCCTCTCGATGTTTCCTCGGTAAAAATGATCTTAAAACCCTAGGGTGGTTATTAAGATTTCTTGCCAAGTTGCCTTTGTGACTATAAACATCCCTTCGAATGTCCCTCAAACATCCAAACGACTAGGACTACTCACTAATAGTAGGATAGCACTATCTAAAGGAAAGAAGGAAAAAGAACGACCCTTTCGAGTAAAGTAGATAGTTCCTAGATGCTTGCTCAAAACAATTTTTTTACAGATACACAAAACACTTTCAAAAACATTTTCAAATACTTTATCAACACTCTTGAGGACTGATACAAGAGTTACCATAAAGAAAATCTCCGCACTAAGGAATTTCAAAATAATTTTCAAAAACACACAAAAGCACAAGGCATTTAAAAAAATGAGCTAAGCATCTAAGAGCCCGTAGAAAACTATAGATAGAAAGGATGCTAACACCTTCCCTTTCCATAATCTACCCCCTTACTTAGAAAACTCTCGAAAGGTCTTTTTCTATTCTTTTGACCCTTTCCTTTGTTGGATAAAACAAAATTCATTGGCGACTCTTACTTACCGCAACATTTGCGAGTACAAATGCAAAACCAGTATAACAGTCAGTTCTGCCACCGTATTATAGAACTGGCGACTCTGCTGGGGATATAAATAAAAAAAGTGGGGTTACCTTAGAGTTAGTTCATTTAAAAATTGCTTTCCTTATTTTCTTTTCTTTCTTTACTTTTAAGGGTTTTGTTTGGGTTTACTTGTAAAGATCCTACACCCGAATCTGGGTCACCTTTAAGGTTAGTAGCAATAGATTGTTGGGACTGTGCGGGGTATACCGACACAGTTGAAATGATAACTACGTTGTTGTGACACATTTGTTGGTATCGGTCTCCCTTGAGTAGTCAAGGAGAATACGGGGCCGATGTGTGGTGTCATGAAGCACCAATTGACCTTAGAACCTTTAATTGAACAACTTGGCCATTAGGAAGTAGTTAGATAGCCGGCTTTGGTTCAATCCGAAGTTGGTTGATACTAGATACTACACTCATTAGGATCCAACTTCTGGGATATTTCGGTCGCCAATAAAGAGGCTTGCGCTGAAACAATGCCCGGTGAAGAAAGATCAGTGATATTGAGATTCCCTAGAACCTGATTACTTTTCTAGGATACGTTGAACCAACTATACTTCAAGAGGGTACTTACCAATGGAATACATGCAAGCCTGAACCTAAGGATTTGTTTGTGTGCTTGTATATATTTTTTTGTACATAACATCATAACATCATAACATGGCATGTCACACTAACTGTTTCAAGGACTTTTAGGACTTATCTTTGTGTCTATTTTGTAGGACATGGCTCTCACTTGCTGAAATACTATCCAAGTCAACCTCGTAAGGGGGCCTTCTCAACTCAATAAGTTGGCATCAAGGGTTCCTGAGAATTATCCATTCACCAAAATACATGGTTGACTCATAAATTTGGTCACCTCAAGCCCTAATGAAGACATGGTGAAAGTTCTCTTTCAATTCTTTGACCCTTTACATCATTGCTTTACATTTCCCGATTACCAATTGGTGCCTACCATGGAAGAGTTTTCTCAATTATTGGGAGTGCCTATTCTCAATCAATTACCGTTCAACGGTATGGAAAGAGACCCAAAGCCTGAGGAGATCGCTCAAGATCTGTATTTACAACGGTCTGATGTTGTGATAAATTGGGAAACAAGGAGCGGTGTCAAAGGGTTTCTAGCCAAGTTTTTGTTTGAGAAAGCTCACCATTTTTGGTATACTTTGGACTTACAAGCCTTTGAAGAGGTGTTGGCCCTACTCATCTATGGAATGGTATTGTTCCCTAATCCGGACCAACTCATAGACGTGAATACGGTTAAAGTTTTCATTGCTTGTAACCTGGTGCCTACTTTAATTGGAGACATTTTGCACTCTTTTCACACTTGCACCGTAAAGATAAGAGGAACCCTTATGTGTTTCACTCCTTTGTTGGATAGGTGGTTTATTTCGCACCTACCTCAATTTATGTTGAAGAATGAGTAAGGCATGAGGTGGTCTAATAGGTTGATGACCCTCACACATTCAGATATTCTCTGGTGCCCTCGATCTGTGGAAGAAGTTAGCATCATTGATCTCTATGGGAAATTCCCTAATGTCCCTCTCATGGGCATTAAGGGAGGAATCACTTATAATACTTGTTTAGCGCTGCGGCAGTTTGGGTATGCTAGGAGGGACGGTCCTCGTGATACACTAGTTCAGGGAATTTCATTCGACTATGAGAATGATGTCCAAGGGTACCGTCAGAGGTTCATCCGAGCTTAGGGCATGGTGAATAGAGTGGATAGCAAGCCATTGGGGCATAAGAAATCCATCCCTTTGGAGCCTTATCTTAAGTGGGTACGAGCACGTGCTGAAGATCTCATGATGTCTTACCCCGCCATCCTACCTATCATCATGGAACCTACTGTCGAGACAAATGTACCTCATACTATTCTCCATCCTGACATGCCAACTACTCTCGAGGAGTTGCAAATATCTTGGATTCAACTCAAATAGGAACGGGACACCTTTGAAACTCAGTTCTACGTAAGAGAGAAGAAGGTTTTGGAGCTTACAAGACAACTGCATGAAGAACAGAGTTTGAATGCCTACATTGCACCAAAGAGGATGTGCTCATGGGAAGCCCGAGTCCTGTTTGATTTAGGAGTTTTATTTTATCTTTGTTTCTTCCATTGTAAGCCCAAGAGGCATCGTTGCAATCATTTAAACTTATGAATGCAATTAATGTTTGTTCTCTCTTGGTATAAGAAAATTTAAATCTTAAAAGTCCTTAAAAACATTGCATAAAAATTATCATGCATAGCATTACATTAAGCACGTATCTCGAGACAAGTTTCTTATTCTTTTTGTTGTTTATTTCAGCAAAAGAAATGGCTCTTGAACAAATAGTAAAGGACCTTCAAGCACAGAATGCCCAGTTCCAACAAATGTTCCTGGCTCTGGCTAAGGGGTAAGAAGATATGAAAGCTCTTATCATCAAGGAGAAGACCAAGAAGACAAAGAAACTAGCTGGTGTTTTGAATATGGGAAGAAGGTTCAGAGGATCGGTCAAGCGAGCTCTAGATTTCAAAATTTCGTCAGATAAGGTAGACAATCAAGAAGAAAAGCCCAAGGAAAGATACAACAACCCTGGGACTAATGAGGAAGAGGCTGACTACTCTGAGGAATAGTATCCTCCTGCTGATGATAAATACAAACAGCTGGAGGATCACCTCAATGCTATGGAGATTCAGAGGTTACCCAGGCTGGATTTTGAAGAACTAGGATTGATCTCAGGGGTGGTCATCCTACAGAAATTCAAGGTCCCCACATTTGCTAAGTATGACGGTGTCTCCTGTCCTAAGCTGCACTTAAGGTCATATGTCAGGAAGATTCAGCCTCACACGGCTGATAGGAATCTGTGGGTGCATTTCTTCTAGGAATGTCTGTCATGGACTCAATTGGAATGGTTCTATCAGCTAGAAAGAACCAATGTACGCAACTGAGAAGATATGGCTGCTGCGTTTTACAAGCAGTACCAATATAATGTTGACTTCGCTCTAACTCAGACACAATTGCAAAGTATGTATATGGGTTCCGGCGAGGGTTTCAAATATTATTCCCAGAAGTGGAGGGATCTTGCGGGAAGAATCCAGCCTCCTCTATCTAATGGAGAGCTGATAGACATGTTCTTAGGCATGTTGTCTGGTCCATTCTTCAACAATTTTATTGGAAGCGCTTCAGTTGGGTTTACTGAACTGACATTGACTGGTGAGCGGGTAGAAGATGGTATCAAGAGTGGTAAGATTCAGAGGGATGAATCCTCCAGTACAGTAAGGAAACCATTCTCTGGGAAGAAGGAGGCCAGTGATGCTTATGGCCAGAGAAATCAAAGCAAGAATGAACGTCGTCCAACGGTATGGGCTGTTATGATCTCTAATCCTGCATCAAACCAACAACGAAATAATCAGCACAAGCCGGATGCGCCTATAAGACAGTTCACCCAGATCAACATGAACTTATCCCAGGTTTTGCCGCACCTGTTGAAGTCCAATCTGGTGACTCTAAAGTAAGCTCCTAAAAATCCCAATAATGTATCTCCCTGCTACAACCCAAATGCTAGATGTGCCTATCACTTTGACAGTCCAGGGCATGATACAAATGACTGTTGGGCTCTGAAGAACAAAGTGCAAGATCTCATTGAGGCAAAGGAGATTGAATTTGACCCTCCTAAGACCCCCAACATCATAACTGCACCAATGCCCAAGCATGACCCGGGGGTCAGTGCTATTGATGTTGTTTCAGCTACAGAAGATGCTGACAATGACTGCGACATGGACAAATGGATCTTCCCAACTATCAGCGGTGGACTCAACAATTGGGAGGCCAAGGATTTTGTTCCTATTTCTTTTATTCAAGAGTAATTATCTTTTAGTTTTTTGGGATATGTAATATTTGAACAATTGAAACTTTAAAGCCTTGTGTCTTACCTGATATACAATGGTCTATTTGTGAGGGTTATTACTTCATCTTCATATGTCATTAATAAATCATTGAACGTTTTGCATGCAAATTTTATGCTCTTTGTTTTTCTTTTCTACTTTTTACTTTATCAAAAATAGCTATGCTCTCTTACGCACACCCACATATCAAATTGCAGACCCACATCCACTATGGATCCCATTTATAACGGTTCTACTATTACTGATTATGACTTTGAAAAATCGATCTACCAAGCTGAGGACGAAGGTGAGGAAGATTGTGACGTACCAGGAGAACTTGCCAGACTGTTACAACAGGAGGAAAGGGCAATATAGCCTCATGAAGAGCCGATTGAGACAGTAAACTTAGGTACTGAAAAGGATAAGAAGAAAGTCAAGGTAGGTGTCGATCTGGAGCATAATGTCAAAAAGTGTTTACAGATTTTGCATGACTATGTTGAGATCTTCGCCTGGTCATACGAAGACATGCCGGGGTTGGACGGTGATATTGTGATTCATCATCTGCCAACGAAAGAAGATTGTCCTCCAGTAAAGCAAAAGGTTCGTCGTATGTGTCCTGAGATGTCAGAAAAGGTCAAGGCTGAGGTTATGAAACAGTTCAATGTCGGGTTCTTGGCTGTTACTTCTTATCCATAATGGGTTACTAATGTTGTTCGGGTACCTAAAAAGTACGGTAAGGTACGTATATGCGAGGATTACAGAGACTTGAATAAGGTGAGCCCCATGGATGACTTTCTGCTTCCCCATATTGATGTTCTGGTTGACAACACCGTGCAACATAAGGTATTCTCCTTCATGGATGATTTCTCCGGGTACAATCAGATCAAAATGGCACCTGAGGACATGGAGAAAATAACCTTCGTCACACATTGGGGCACTTTCTGCTACAAAGTTATGCCATTTGGGTTAAAGAATGTCGGGACAACCTATCAGCATGCCATGGTAGCTTTGTTTCATGATATGATCCATCATGAGATAGAGGTCTATGTTGATGATATGATAGCCAGGTCTCAGACTGAAGAGCATCCCTTGATCACTTGTAGAAGCTGTTCGAAACGCTGAAGAAATACAAACTGAGGTTCGACCCGAATAAGTGCACCTTTGGAGTAAGATCCGGTAAGCTTTTAGGCTTCATTTTCAGTGGCAAAGGTATTGAAGTAGACCCTACAAAGGTTAAAGCCATACAAGAAATGCCAACTCCTCACACTAAGAAGGAGGTTAGGGGATTCTTGGGATGTCTAAACTACATTTCCAGATTCATTTCCCATCTAACCACTACTTGTGATCCAATCTTAAAATTACTGAAGAAAGATCATGCAGTGAAGTGGAATAATGATTTCCAGACTGCCTTTGACAAAATCAAGGAATATCTTCAAAAGCCTCCAATTTTAATGTCTCTGGTTGAAGAAAGACCTTTGATCATGTATTTAACAGTGTTAGAGAACTCAATGGGGTGTGTGCTGGGGCAGCATGACGAGTCTGGTCGAAAAGAGCATGCAATATACTACCTTAGCAAAAAGTTTACCGACTATGAAACAAGATACTCACTGCTCTAAAAAACTTGTTGTGCTTTGGCATGGGCTGCTCGACGACTAAGACAGTATATATTGACTCGACTACCTTATTGATATCTAAAATGGATCTGATCAAATACATCTTTGAGAATCCCGCTCTCTCCGGAAGAATAGAAAGATGGCAAATGATCTTGACCGAATACGACATTTAATATACAACCCAGAAAGAAATTAAGGGAAGTGTATTAGTTGATCATTTAGCTCATCAGGCTAGGGACGACTACCAATCAATGAATTTTGAGTTCCTGGATGAGAACATCATGTTAGTAACTGATTATGAATAACCTGGACCGGATGAAGGACCTGAAAGAGGATCCTGATGGACTATGGTTTTTGGAGGAGCTTCCAACGCACTTGGCAATAGCGTCGATGTTGTGATTATATCCTCAGGATTAAGAAGAATGAACAGGGGCAGCTGTTGTACCCTGAAATTTTCCCTCCCATTTCACTCAAGACATGCCCATTGAAATTCCCAACCTTCCCTAGGATGACCAAGAATTGACCAGACAAATCCTCCTCCTAAGACAATAAGCCTCAAACTAGGGTTTCACTCCTCATCAAGATGGTTGAGTTCCAAGGGTCCCAAATGGTCTCCATTGTCCTAATATGTTCTCAAGATCATCCATGCCAAGTTTCATGCCTTGCACAACAAGTTTGCTGAGTCAACTACTCAAATGCCTGAAAATCAACTATACAAGGTCAAAAGTCAAATATGGCTCAAATACAGTCAAACTTCAAAAATTTTGGTCAACATCAACATTTTGAAGTAATATCCATAATTTGATCAAGGTTTGATCATGATTCCTCAAGAAATGCTCTTAACTCATCAAAAGTCAAAAATGGCAAATTAGGGTTTCTATAGGAAAAGTCAACCAAATTTTGACCAGGCATAACTTTCTCATACTTTATCATAAATTTTCCAACCAAGGCTCATTTTGAAGAGAATCCAATTCCCTGCAATTTTTGTTCATCCCTCGAGTTCAAAAAATTCCTCAATCAAAAGATATAAGCTCAAACATTATAGGTTCATTCAGAAAGTCAACAAAAACACCTTTTGGGTCAAAGCTCCTTACATGAACATGGAAGATCCAATTGAAATGATACCAAAAGCGTTGTTTAGAGGACATCCTAATATTTCAAAGAAGTCCAAGAACACCCTCTTAGGGTTAAAAATGAGAAAGATAAGCATTGCGAAAATTGACCAATTTTTGGAGATGTGCATGAAACTAATATTGATCTAACTTGAATTTTTCCAAATGGGCCCATGTTTTCATGCTTGCAACTTGTTCCTAACATGGCCCACGACCCTTGAGCTCACTCATATATTATTCAATTATTTTTATTATTTATTTTGATTATTTATTCATTAAAAGTCAAAATTAAATAAAGAAATAACAGAAAATATGTAAGATATGATTTTCAAATATTTTCCTTATCAAATAATCATCAAAACATGCTGGCAAATCAAAGCAAAATTGTGGAGGAAGGAAAAGATTGGATTTGTTCCAAAAATAAGCAAAAAATCACATAATTGAAAGGAGGATATTTTCTCATGAAATCATTGGATTCTTTCCACATTTGCAACCCTAATGAGATACACTACATAAACACAAGAACCCTAGGTCAAAGGAGAAGTGAAAGCTGCCTCCACAAGTCCAGAAAAATTCCAAATTTTTCATAAAAAAAGTGCCAATCAGATTCATAGTTTTAGAGGCATTCAAAGCATCCTGAGGTTTGCAATCGATTGTTGGAGGTACTCTGAAGCTAGTTGCATCACTACCAGATGCCAAAGCTCCAAGAATCATCACCTACATCATCACGATTCGCTACATTTTCTCAAATGTGTATCCGTGCATTCTTGCATTATTAATCTATTTTGATTGCATATCTGTGTTTGTATGGATGCACAGAAAGTTTCTGTATAGTTGAATTCGTGTTTAGATACAGGATGTGTGATATGCCATTGTTAAGGTTTAGAGGTTCATTTTAGGGCTTTTCGTTTTAGGCAAAATCAGGGCCAAAGATGAACACCATTGCACTCAAGAGATCAAGCTCAGTTGATCTATGTAATTAGAATTGATTTATCTCGCCTGGTGTTGATTTTCGAGATTTGCAGGTTTATAGTTACAACACATGTCCCTAGGTAAAAGTCCTGTCTAAAACGAAAGTTCCTTTGGAGAAGATGATGGCGTGTCTAAACCTAGTTGGACAGTTTGAATCTTGCGCGCGTTTTATTACATCATTGACTCATTATGTTATATAATATATTATTTGTATTTTGTATAACAAATAACTAAGCGTCCCAGTGGTAAGAAGGAAGGTTCATAAGGTGTTGCGTGTGGGAGGTCAGGGGTTCGACCCCTGCCTCCTACATGTTATTTTTCTTAACACTTGTTTGCAGATTCCATGCCTCCATTCCATGCGCGCACACCATATATTTCCAGAATATCACCCTTGGATCGTTCCTTGGCCAGATCTCACGCTTCCAGGTTGCATCTCCATGGTGGACATCCCAGCAAGCCTCCCACTGAATCCAACGCTTGTTATAGGCCAAACCAGACTTGGGCTTGGTAGAATTCAGCAACAACACCCTCCAATCTGGGCCTACACCCCCCTCAGGCCTAATTTCTAATACTTTCTATTTTATTTATTTATTATCATTATTTAGTTTAACTATTTTTTATTAATCAATTTTTTCATAAAAAAACATAAAATTAAAATCACAAAAAAATAGGATGTGGTTTTTTTATATAAATTAGTGTTTGTAAATAAATTAATTTCACCAACTTTAATTTATTTTCCATTAATTAAAATTAATTAGAAAAATTAGGTTAACCTCAAACCTTTTTCATAAAAATCCAAAAAAAAAAATTTAATGATCAAATTAGGTTTTTTTAGGGTTTTGAATCTTTTCTCCAATTTTTGATTCTTGGGCTTAATTATTTTTTCCGAACGATTATTTTTCATTATTGATGTAACTGCGCCCAGTTTGTAATAGCTTAATTAGATATTTTTTTCAATTCCACATTTTTACTTTTCAGTCATTAATCATGTAATTGCACCAAAGCCTTCTAATCATTAGAAACTTTATCTTTCCGCCATTTATTTTCCCGCTCGATAAACTGTTTAGATGAATGTTTAATAGGGTTTCCTGAAATATAATGATTAATTGAACCTAGATAATCCTAATTGCGCAAGATAAAATATCTGAAAAAAGCACACTACTGCACACTTGCACCCTTAAGGTATACCTCACTCGGTTGCCTTCGAATTACGGTCACAATTCTCGAAACGTGAGAATTCGTAGTGGTTGTCCTTAAGTCTAGAGACCACTAGTCCCTCGATGACCCTCTCGACTGTTCCCTCGGTATAAAAGTGATCTTAGGGCTTTAGGACAGTTAGTAAGAGATCTTGCCCTGTTGCCTTAGTGACCATACGTCCCTTTTGATAGTCCCTCAAGCATCCAACAACTAGGGCTACCTACTCACTAATAGTAGGATAGTACTATCTAAAGGATAGAAGGAAAAGAATAAACTTTTTTCGAGTAGGTAGATAACTGTTAGGTACTTTCTCAAACAATTCTTTTTACACACCACACTTTCAAACACTTTTCAAACAAAGTTTTCGAAACACTTTATCACACTCTTGGGGACTGATACAAGGGTTATCATAAAGCGAATCACCGCACTAAGGCATTTTCAAAGCTTTTCAAAACATACAAACACAATAAATTTTAGAAAATGAGCAAGTACCTAAGAGCCCATGGAAAACCATGGATGGAAAGGGTGCTAACACCTTCCCTTTCCATAATCTACCCCCGTACTCAGAAATCTCGAAAAAAGATCTTTTTCTGTTATTTTCACCCTTTCCTTGTTGGATAAAAGAAAAGTCGGTGGCGACTCTTGCTTACCGCGACATTTGCGAATAAAAAAATGCAAACCAGTATTGAACAGTCGGTTCTGCCACCGTATCACAGAACTGGCGACTCTATTGGGGATATTATAAAGTGGGGTTTACCTTAGGATCTAGGTCATTTTAAATTTCTTTATTTTGTTTTCTTTGATTGATTTACTTTTAAAGGTTTGTTGGGGTATTCTTGTATGGATCCTATACCCGGATCTGAGGACACTTTTTAGG
This sequence comes from Vicia faba, assembly GCA_948472305.1. NCBI lineage: Eukaryota > Viridiplantae > Streptophyta > Magnoliopsida > Fabales > Fabaceae > Vicia > Vicia faba. Next base: position 996,095,362 of record OX451736.1, read on the forward strand.
TAAACAACAATAGATCATGGAGACTGTACGGCAGACGGATATGGTTGAAGCGATAGTTGTATTGGTGTGACACTTTGGTTGGTATCGGTATCCCTTATGTTGAATCGAGGAGAATACGAGGCCGCCACGTGGGGTCGTGAAGCACTAACGAACCTTAGAACCTTAGTTGAACAAACTTGGCCATTAGAAAGTAGTGAGATAGCCGGTTGTAGCGGTAGAAATGGTCAAGACTAAGCCATTGGATTGACTAGCCTTTATACAAATCAAAATAAAAATCGCCACCACACTTTATTGTTTCCAAAGGAATGGGAAAAGAGCAAATAACCCAAAAAAAGGGGGGAAAGATTCAAGGTAAGGGGGTTGGTTATGCAAATGGAAGGTATTAACACCCTAAACATCTACAGTACTCCGCAGGAACCTCTTTGTAAAATCTGTATATTTTGGCTATAAAAATGTGTTGTATATAAAATGGATGGTAGAGGTGAGAGAAGAAGTATTTTTTATGATTTTTTCACCCGCCGCGGTTGTGAACCTTTAGTGCCTACGTACCATCTTTCGTGCAATAGGGGATCAGGGTACACGTAATTCCTCTTTTAAAAATTTGAAACACAAGTGTGTTGGTTGATTTTAAGAGATAAGACATCATCGTCATTGTCCGTGTGGAAAAACATACTTACTACCCACAATCATGAGAAAGGAGAATTTGCATCATCTCAAAGTGGAGGATATGGCTTGGATTTTAAAATCAACAATGCCTCACTCAATACCCAAGTGGAAAATATCTCACTTCACTACATATTGTAGAAGTATAGTTGTTTGCATCACTACAAGGATTGACAAGAGTCTAATCTTTTGAGAAAAGTTTAAAGACAAAAGGCCAAAGTGGAAAAATGGTTTGAAATGAGATTGATTGACTTTTAGGCTTCTCACAAAAAGTGTCAAAGTATTATTAAATTGATTGAAGTTTATTGATGAAAATGTTTTGAAAATGCATGGACCTAAGTCCAAGTTTATTATGAAAGTATTTCAAGTTTAGAAATAAGAAGGATTTTCGAATGGAGGGAGAAGATTTTTGAAATTATAGAAGATGGGAGGAGAAGAAGGGGCTATCCTAAAGCATAAGGTAAAAGCTAAGGATAAGGACCATCTAACCAACAAGAAGCTAAAACTTGACATTATGAGCCAAGATAGAATTTTCATTCTTTGGAGTGAAACCCAAGCAAGCAAAGATACTAGACCTCTTCAAATGTATTAAGTCTTTACAAAAATTGGGCAGAGTAACGGTTGTATGCAGGTGAATTCCATATTACAAAAAAAGGTTGTAATCACAAAAACCTACACAAAAAAACAAACAAGCAACCCAATGTCTTGAGGTAAACCTCAAGAGCTCCAGACAAAATAATCAGATAAGATCACAAGGTATCCAAGATAGGCCAAGGTTTCTAATCCTAAGTCCAAGAAATAGTCCCATGCTCCATAATGCCAAGGATAGTAACCAAATAGTCCAAGTACCATTAAAAATGACAAGAAAATAAATGCTCAAATGAGCAAAGATGAAAATAGCATGAAATGTAAAAACGCTAAAAAATAAATAGTGCATAAAGAATAAAAAAATAAAAGCATAAAATAAAACAAGTCAATAATTAGTGGTTAGTTGGATGATCATCTTGAAACTTGCATTTGGAACTCATTAGAGGATTGGTAGAACCAAAGCCTCCACACAACAACTTGCATTTTCTTTTTGTAAAGTATATCATCCATTTGGAATTCTCACAAGTGTCATTTAATGATCAACGATGTTTAAGTGATCCGCGTTGACCAAAGGTGTTGTAGATCCATTAGAGGATTGGTAGAACCAAAGCCTCCACACAATTAATCTCAAGGTTATTGGATCAAAGAGATCAAATTAACATACTTGGGCTTGCAATCATAAGTTTGGGCCACGAATGATCATTTATTAGAATCGGGACAAAATTTAGTGCTATGTTAAGCAATCGTAAGTGGACTTATATAGAAGTCGCACCTATTTTGAGGCCAGTCAATAGCAATCTATACACCATTTTTTTTGAGACATGATATAGACATCATGCTCTAACAACATTTAGTGTAATTAGAAGGGGATGAGATGAAAGGGATTTAGGGTAAAAAGAAAAACCACATTTGAATTAATATTTAACCAAACTATTATTAAAATCATTCATCCATTTTTGTGGAGTTAAACTCAACACCATGGATCCAATGATGTTAATAAAGCCATGACCCAAAAAAATCAACCCAAGACAGCCAGAAAATATTCACAAAATGATATAACATTTAATATATATTAAAGGATTAAAAATGTTAAAATAAACTAGAAAATAATGAGGAAAATATCAATTATGTTTAAATTATCCAAGAAATGAAAAATTAAGCCATAGAAAAATCATAAATGGATCCAAATATTTTTATAAAAATTTTAGTAATTTTTAAAAGTCAGAAACTATTTTTAAACCATTTAAAATTTCTAAACAAACATAAAATAGATCAAAAATAGTAAACCTTGACATAAAATTCCATAAAATTTTCAGAAAGTCAAAAAATATGCACAATAATATTTAAGAATTTTTTTAGAATTAAAAAATGTTAGAAAGTATTTTTTAAGTAATTAAAAGAAAGCAAATAATAAAAAAAATATAAAAAAAAACGAAATGTTAAAATAAAAATGTAAAAAAATATTCATGAGATCAGAAATAATTCAAAGTATTTTTTGTGAATTTTTCATAATTTTTGGATAAAAAATAAAAGAGTTATGAATTTTTAAAAATTTAATCAAATAAAATATAAAATTAGAAAATAAAATAAAACCAAAAAGATGTGGATCATCATATCAAAGTCAAAACGCGTTAGTAAGCTAATCCAATGGACCAGACGCGTTGTGCTTGATATGGACCTTAGTGAAACACACATGTGATCAGAAAAGGGCAACCAATGAAATTAAAATGCTTGGCACGCTATCATTGGCTGAGACGAGACATGTCATCGTCTTCAACCTCCAGACACCCTGCAATGGGGATTTTGTGAGATCCTTCAAATGGAAAAATTAGGATCCCTGGCTAGCATCATTGAACTCGTCTCTTCAAGACGATTTTAACACAACCGTCGCGCAAAATTTATGTAAAGTATGGAGAGAGATATGAATCAAAACAGAAAAATAGCGAGCACCTTCAGTTTGAGATTTCTCTCTCAATTCTCAATGGATTTAAAAATTGTAAGCAACATTAAAATCAGACAAAGGAATAGAACATATTAGTGTTTGATTTGGACCAAATTGGTGGAGAATTCTACCTTTTCGAAGTTCAAGTAAGAAGCTCTAAAACTGGACTTTTGTAGCTTGGACTATGGGTCGTTTTGATTGGTTTAAGTGCTGGAGAGTTTGTATGAAGTTCAAGGATGATGAATGCACAAAGAATTTTGGAAAAGGAAGCTTAAATTTCAAAAACTGAATTCAACAAAAGTGGGTTCGTGTGAAGTTTTGGCAGGGTGTTCTTGGCTCTCTAAGCTTGTGAAATTGAATGGGGGATGACCCTCTATTTATAGGGAAGCAAATGGGATCAAAAGGAATAACAAACAATGCGTTTTGGAGGGAATTCGTGTGGGTCTGCATCATGAAGAAAGTGTGACTCAAACTTAATCAAAACCCAGCCAAATCGTGTGTTTCATGATGCTAATCACTTGGAAAGTTACTAAACATGATTAGAAACTAAAACTCGTGGAAATCCTGTGATTAGAAGCCAAAACAAAGATTTCAAAATTTTAACTTTGTGCAAAATTCAGTTTCAAACTACCAAATTCAAATCTATGGCATTTCCACCTCAAGGGGTATTAGGGTATAATTCTTGATGCTTTGGAAAGATGAGGTTACAAGCTTTGCAATGGAAAAAGAATGGAATCAAATGGATGCTTGAGCTGAAAGTTACATGGAGTCAAAGTTGAAGAAAAAGAGTTGACTTTCCATACTTAGAAAATTTTCAAACTCTTCTTTAAAAATGACCTATAATCTCTTGCATCCAAACATGGCCTTCCACTTAGAATTTGCTCTTGACCAAAAAAGATGGAATGAAGTAGACCTCTTGAATGACATTTTTCAATTTGAACCACTCAAAATCTCCAAAAATTGAGCAAGTTATGACTTGTTGAATTTGGCCAAAAATCATGAAATGACCTATAATCTCTTGCATTCGTAAGGCAACTTCCATCCATTTTCTTACTTTGCACATAAAAGAAGGCATGAAGTACACACCATTAGGGTCGTCATGAAAAAATAATGGGCTCAAGGTGATAAAAATTGACCAAGTTATGATCATTTAAAGTCACATATGGAAAATGAGGGATTCATCTGGATGACTTGTAACCTTTCTTCTTCACCAAGTTTCTTCCACATGAAAACTACTTGGAACTTTCGAAGTGATTTGTGAGTAACTCTTTGAAGAGAATAATGTTTTTGGAATCACTCAAAAATACCAAAATATGAGCAAGATATGCCCCTCTGAAGTCCAAAACCCTAGCATCTAGATCAATAGAATACTTGGTGGAGCTTTGCCAAGTTTGAACAAACTTTTTATGCCAATATTCTTCCTTTGTGAATAGAATTTATTGAGGATGATGATGAGGACTCATGGCCACCAAAATTACTTCCATACCAACTTCAAAACAACTTCAATGGTGAGGTTTGAATCTCTCAAGACTTTGACTAGGGCATGGAAATAAACTCATGAACCCATGATGCAACTTGCTAAACCTCATTGCCTTTACCTACATTATTAACAAGTAAGACAAACCAATATTGTATTTTGTTAATTTAGAGAGAAAATCAAAGAAAAATATCCATGATCACCAAAGAAAACAAGTCAAGGTGCTTGGTAACTCCTCAAAGATCAAGGCTAAAGAAAGGGAGAATAACCAAAATCCCTAATGTGATTTTGTGGTGATTGAAACAATATGGTATGATAAAGGGATCTTAGGGGGGGAAATTAGGGTACAACAGCTTCCCTTATTTAAGTTTCTTCTATCCGGAGATACGAAGGTTAAAAATCTTTGTGTCGACGTGATCGAAGACACTTAAATATAAAACAAACCCTGTTTTTGGCCCTAAGATGCCATGCAAATGCTTATGCATATGAATGCGTATGAACAGAACCAAAGAAACGCAAAGTAGCATTGGGGATGCAACATGAAATGCAGAAACAAAAGAGCAATCCCACCAGGAAAATAAATCACTGGTAAACCACAAGAAAAGAATCAGAGAGGAAGATAACAAGCATCGACGTTCACTGCCGATGTACTACCAACGTTCAATGAAGGTAGAAAGATAAAATATATCATATCACCGCCGTTCATTGACAATGAACTATCAACGTTCACTGAAGATAGCAAAAGAAAATATATCATATCACCACCGTTCACTGACGATGAACTATCAACGTTCAGTGAAGATAGCAAAAAGATAAGAAACACCGACGTTCAATGCCGACGTACTACCAAAATTCACTGAAGGTAGAAAGAGAAAATATATCATACCACCGCTGTTCACTGGCGATGAACTATCAACGTTCACTGAAGATAGCAAAAGGATAAGAAACACCGACGTTCACTGCTAACGTACTACCAACGTTCACTGAAGGTAGAAAGAGAAAATATATCATACCATCGCCGTTCACTAACGATGAACTATCAATGTTCACTGAAGATAGCAAAAAGATAAGAAACACCGATGTTCACTGCCGATGTACTACCAACGTTCATTGAAGGTAGAAAGAGAAAATATATCATACCACCTCCGTTCACTAATGATGAACTATCAACGTTCACTGAAGATAGAAAAAAGATAAGAAACACCGACGTTCGCTGCCGACGTACAACCAACATTCACTGAAGGTAGAAAGAGAAAATATATCATACCACCGCCGTTTACTGACGATGAACTATCAACGTTCACTGAAGATAGCAAAAAGATAAGAAACACCGACGTTCACTGCCGATGTACTACCAACGTTCACTGAAGGTAGAAAGAGAAAATATATCATACCACTGTCGTTCATTGACGATGAACTATCAACGTTCACTGAAGATAGAAAAAAGATAAGAAACACTGACGTTCACTGTCGACGTACTACCAACGTTCACTGAAGGTAGAAAGAGAAAATATATCATACCACCGCCGTTCACTGACGATGAACTATCAACGTTCACTGAAGATAGCAAAAAGATAAGAAACACCGACATTCACTGCCGATGTACTACCAACGTTCACTGAAGGTAGAAAGAAAATATATCATACCACCTCCGTTCACTGACGATGAACTATCAACGTTCACTGAAGATAGCAAAAAGATAAGAAACACCAATGTTTACTGCCGACGTACTACCAACATTCACTAAAGGTAGAAAGAGAAAATATATCAAGTTTCCCCAAGATTCTGGTGTTTTTCCAAGAACGAGTCTCAACTTCTTCTTTAACCAAGGAAATCTGCCTAGAAAGGGTAATACATAATCTGTCTCAAATAAAGAGACTTCCACTTATTGTCAAAGGGATTTGCAAAGAGAAATGACTTTCTATGAATGGAAATATGATTTCCCGGGGAGGTGCTACGATATTCCTACTGAGGAGATAAAGTCTTTCTATGAAAAATAAATGCACAAACCAAAACCCAAAGTTTTCAGAAAACCACAAATCCAATTCAGTAATAAACTGGAGCAAGATGGCCAATGCATATTCGTCCTTTGAGAAATAAACTCAAGAGGGAAAACCAAATTCAACTAAGCAAAAAGTGCTGCAGGAAAAGTCAGAACACTATATCAATGAACGATGATTTTTAGCAATGCATAATGTATGTATGAATGTATGAGTGATATCGTGCATATGCTGGAAAAAGGATACATGATCAGTACAAACAAACAAAACCGCCTCAGGTACTAACAACACTGGGCTAAACTTCAACCAGAAAGATCAATCCAAGAAAAGTAAAAGCAACTGCGGAAACCAAACCTATTGCCTGCTTTAACTTCACTGAGGAGAAACATAATCCGAATGTAGCCAAATCACACAAATATCGGGATAGAACATCCTTCTTTCGGTTTCATCGGAGAAAACAGTTTTCCAAAAGCAACATGCCTATTGGAGATTGTGAGACCAGCTTCAAATAAAGCATACTGACGCCGACACAACCAAACCTCATTGGGTGATTCAAGCCTACCTCCCTGGAGAAAACTTTCATCGCGAATACTCATTCCAAACAAGATATGCCCTGGGATAACCTTCCTGGGAAATCAATAAGTCAATATTAATGCGAAAACTTTCATCATATGAGGGAAAACCTGCAGGGGAATATCAGTCGGAGACTTCTGACCATGCAAACCCCAAAAAATGAATCAAGACCTGACTGGTGATAATGGGATCATAAACCCAATAATGTACCTTTCACCCACTAATATCGTCTTTAACTATCTAAGAAACACACAAAGATTGCGCACCTACCAGCAAAATGACCTGAGAAAACTTTCATGAAGGGAGTAAATCTTCTTAAAACAATTGGAGTTTGTTCATTCTTGGGATCACCATTCTTGTTGTCATTGTTTCATCACAAATCCCAAAGTAAATTGAATTTGTAAAGATCTCTCTTATTTTTGAAAAGTCAATTTTGCTTTTTTAATCTTTTTGCTTTAACAATTATTATCAGTAATAATGAAGTCTTTGCAAGCTAAATAAAAATAAGAACACAAAGAGTTGGGCAAAAGCTCGAATTTCATTAATAGAATGGTAGTCTGCGAATGGCGAGACTCCATGGTTGATTACAAAGTTTGGGAAATGGTAATACATAATGGAAAAGATACATTGAGATACAATGACCACTATCCCCCTTAACAACTTTTGAAATCCTGAGCAGCAGCTTTTGTTGAAGTATGGTGAGGATCTGAGAAGATTGTTGCTTAAACGATCAAGTCTCGTCTAACGTAGTTACTTGCCAAGAAAGTCCCTAACTTTTTCCTAAGCTGCCCTTGCGGATTTTCAACTTAGCGGGAAATTTATTTTGTTTATGTCTCTAATTTTTACCTAGACCTCCTTTTCGGGTTTTCGTCCTACCGAGATGCTCTTTTTTGCCTAAGCCGCCCTTTAGGGTTTTCAATTTAGCGAGCTGTTCTTTTATTTCTTTAGGCGAAGTATTTCTTGACTGCGTCAGCATTCATGGGACGTGAGAACTCCTCGCCATCCATAGTTTCAAGAATTAATGCACCACCAGAGAAGGATTTCTTGACAACATGCGGGCCTTCAAAATTGGGAGTCCACTTGCCCCTAGAATCAGTGTTGAAGGACATGATCTTCCTGAGCACGAGGTCGCCTTATCTGAATTCACGAGGTTTGACCTTTTTGTCAAATGATTTCTTCATTATTTTCTGATATAACTGCCCATGACACAAAGCTGTCATTCTCTTCTCTTTAATCAAATTCAATTGGTCAAACCTATTCTGAACCCATTCAACCTCTATCAATTTGGAATTCATTATCACACGCAATGAGGGAATCTCTACCTCGACAGGGAGTACAGCTTCCATTCCATACACTAGAGAAAACTGGGTTGCTCTTGTTGAAGTGCGAACAGATGTTCGATATCCATGTAGAGCAAAATGGAGCATTTCATGCCAATCCTTATAAGTAACAACCATTTTCTGGATAATCTTCTTGATATTCTTATTAGCAGCTTCAACAACCCCATTCATCTTTGGCCTGTATGGAGATGAATTGTGATGGACAATCTTAAATTCTTCGCATAGTTCAGTCATCATCTTGTTGTTCAAATTCGAGCCATTGTCAGTGATGATTCTGTTCGGCACACCATACCGACATATAAGGTTATTCTTAATGAATCGCACCACCACCTGCTTAGTAACATTGGCATATGAAGCAGCCTATACCCATTTGGTAAAGTAATCAATTGCTACCAATATGAAATGGTGTCCATTCGACGCTTTGGGTTCTATCATCCCGATCATGTCAATACCCCACATAGAGAAAGGCCACGGGGAGGAAATCACATTGAGAAGTGTCCGAGGTACATGGATCTTATCTGCGTAAATCTGGCATTTATGGCACTTCTTTGCAAATTTGTAACAATCAGATTCCATTGTCAACCAATAATAACCTGCCCTTAGCATCCTTTTAGCCATTGGATGTCCATTAGCATGAGTGCCAAATGAACCTTCATGGATCTCATGCATCAACATGTCTGCTTCGTGTCTATCCACGCATCTGAGCAAGACCATGTCAAAATTCCTCTTGTATAACACATTTTCACTGAGGAAGAAACTTCCTGCCAATCTTCTCAATGTCTTTCTATCTTTCTTTGACGCACCAAAAGGGTATTCTTGAGTCTGAAGAAAATGCTTGATATCATAATACCATGGTTTTTCATCTACTACCACCTCTGTCGCAAACACATGAGTGGGCCTATCCAACCGTCGAACCGAAATTCGGGGTATATCATTCCAAGTATTCACTTGGTACATGGAAGCCAGAGTTGCCAGAGCATCCGCCATTTGATTTTCATCCCTAGGAATGTGATGGAATTCAACTTTATCGAAGAAGGGTAGTAATCTTCTAGCATAATCTTTGTAAGGGATCAAGCCAGGGTGACGAGTGTCCCATTCTCCTTTAATCTGATTTATTACCAAAGATGAATCGCCATAAACATCTAGAATCTTGATTCTGAGATCAATAACTTCTTCAAGACCCATGATGAAAGCCTCATATTCTGCCATATTATTAGTGCAATCAAATCTTAACCTTGCAGTAAAAGGAATGTGCGATCCATGAGAAGTAACAATCACAGCACCAATTCCTTTACCATAAGAATTCACAGCTCCATCAAATACCATACTCCAACGAGATTCAGGGTTGGGGCCCTCCTCAGGCAATGGTTCATCACCATCTTTCACTTTCAAGAACATCACATCTTCATCGGGGAATTCATACTTTGCAGACTGATGATCCTCCACCGGCTGGTGAGCAAGGTAATCTTCCAACACACTACTTTTAATAGCCTTTTGAGTGTGGTACTCGATATCATATTCAGATAATAACATCTTCCAGCGGGCAATTCTCCCAGTAAGATCAGGCTTTTCAAAAATATACTTGATTGGATCCATTTTGGAGATCAACCAAGTAGTATGATTCAACATATACTGCCGCAAACGCTTTGCCGCCCAGGCCAAAGCACAACATGTTTTTTCTAGCATAGAATACCGCGATTCACGATCAGTGAACTTTTTGTTGAGATAATAAATGGCGAACTTTTTCTTTCTCATTTCATCCTGTTGTCCCATAATACAACCCAGGGATTTATCCCACACTGTTAGATACATAATCAATGATCTTCCTTCTACGGGAGGGAGCAAGATAAGAGGTTCAAGCATATATTCTTTAATACTTTCAAATGCCCTTTGGCAATCATCTGTCCACACATAACCTTGATCTTTATTTAACAACTTAAAGATCGGTTCACACGTTGCAGTCATGTGGGAGATAAATCTGGAGATATAATTCAAACGCCCGAGGAAACCCCTGACTTGCTTTTCAGTTCTTGGTGACGGCATTTCTTAAATTGCTTTGACTTTATCAGGGTCAACTTTAATTCCTTTATGGCTAACAATAAAACCCAACAATTTCCCTGATATAACTCCGAAGGTGCATTTATTTGGATTCAAGCAGAGACGATACTTCCTCAAACGCTGAAACAACTTCAACAAATCTTCTATATGCCATTCTTCAGTTTGGGATTTGGCAATCATATCATCAACATATACTTCGATTTCTTTGTGCATCAGATCATGGAATAGGGTTGTCATAGCCCTCTGGTACGTTGCACCAGCGTTCTTCAACCCGAAGGGCATCACTCTGTAACAGAATGTTCCCAAGGGTGTGATAAACGTTGTTTTTTCCATGTCCTCTGGAACCATTCTTATTTGATTATACCCGGAAAATCCGTCCATGAACGAGAATACTTCGAATTTTGCCGTGCTATCAACTAACATGTCAATGTGAGGCAATGGAAAATCATCTTTTCGACTAGCTTTATTTAGATCTCTGTAATCTACGCACATGCGGACTTTTCTGTCTTTTTTCGGTACTGGGACAATATTGGCAATCCACTAAGGATACAATGACGTCACAAGAAAACCAACATTAATCTGCTTTAGGACCTCCTCTTTGATCTTTACTGCCATATCTGGGTGGGTTCTTCTCAACTTTTGTTTAACTGGCGGACACTCTGGCTTTAACGGCAAACGATGTTCGACAATGTCTGTATCTAGACCAGGCATATCTTGATAAGACCAAGCAAAAATATCCACATATTCTTTCAACAGCTCAATCAACCCTCCCTTTACATCAGGATGCAACGATGCTCCAATCTTGACCTCCTTCTGATCTTCTTCTGAACCCAAATTAACCACTTCCAAAGGCTTTCTATATGGCTTAATGGTATTTTCCTCGCGCTCAAGCAACCGTGAGACCTCTTCTGGAATCTCATCATAATCTTCTTCTTCAGCCCCAAACACAGGACGTTCAAAGTTGGGAGAGAGTGCAGGGTCATTGTATTTAACGGGTTTTTTAATTAATCTGCACATGTGATTTATGATTGTTTTTAGAAATTGACACATATAACAAGTGATCATGCAGATTAATTTTCAGTGGTTATTTATTTTGAAAGGATTTTATTTATTTTTTATTTAATACCATTTCCCAAGAAAAAAGCAGAAAATAAAAGACATAATTTTGGAAGCAAAGACAACTTTTATTAATGATCTTAAAAGTTATAGCAAACAGATAAGTCATACAACATTAATACTTCCACCTTTGGCAGAGTGAAAGCTTTTCAAAAGAAAGAAACAAATTAGCAAAAAAAATTACTTTGAAACATGTATGCAAGAAGGAATATCAATGGTGACCCAATTCTGAACTCGAAATCCATGCGTCACATAATTCGGTGCTTCCTGCTCTGCTTCATTCTCTTCAACAACATTAATTCCAGAACCAATCGGATGGAGGTAGCATCCGCTGTGGAAAACATCATGATAATTGTTCATAGAAGATTTTAACTTCAAACTTTCGCCTTTGCCATTCCTCGAAGAGAAACCCAAACCAGCTTTATTCTTGTTCACAGGTGGATCCACAAGTCGTCCCCATACTGCATTATGACCATTGCGCACAACCTGTTGCACGTCCTTCAGCGAAACCACAGAATTCTCATTCTTCCTTATGTTGTCAATGGATAGGGCTTGGAATTGGGTCCAACAGCAGCCTCATCCTCTTCTACAATACTTAAAGAGAATAGATGCGATATTAACAACGCCTGCTCCCCATTTATGATCACTACCTTCCCTTCACGCACAAATTTTAGCTTATGATGCAGAGTTGAAGTGACAACCCCTGCTTCGTGTATCCATGGCCGTCCTAGAAAATAGCTATACGCGGGAATAATGTCCATTACCTGGAAGATTATCAAGAATAAATATGGTCCTATATGGATGGGCAAGTCCACTTCACCGATGATAGATTTCCTCGACCCATCGAAAGCCTTCACAATGATGCCACTCGGGCGCATAGGTGTTCCCTGATACTTTAACTTCATGAGGGTAATTCTTGGTATAACATTTAATGCGGATCCGTTATCAATTAGCATATTGGATAGCGAATCATTCTTGCAGTTCATAGATATGTGGAGGTCTAGGTTGTGATTCCTCCCTTCATCTGGTAACTCATCATCGCAGAAACTTAAGTTGTTACATGACGTAATATTTCCAATTACGCTGCTGAATTGATCTAACGGCATGTCATTCTCTACAAAAGCTTGGTCTAGTACTCTCATCAGTGATTCTCTATGAGCGGAGGAATTCATCAATAAATCTAGGATGGATATCTTTGAAGGAGTATGCAATAGCTGGTCCACAATTTTGTAGTCGCTCATTTTAATTATCTTCAAGATATCATCCACTTCTTTCTCCAATGTAGCTCCACTAGTCTCTCCTGCTGCCTTCTTAGGCTCATCGTTCTCAGCAATTTTCTTTCCAGCAACAGCGTCTCTTTGAATAACCGGCGCAAACACACGACCACTACGGGTCACCCTGCTATTATCAGCTATATTTCCAACATCTGGTATTGGCTGGATTGGAACTTCCACCCCATCTTCCAAGATTGTAGCGTTGTATTTGTAAGGCACAGCCTTATCTGATTTATAGGGAACAGGTCCTGGCAGACTAATTACCAATGGGGTAACAGCTACTTTGTTATGGTACTCCACCTCAAGGTGAGCGGGTGCACCAAAACAAGGTACAATGACATTTACACCTTCCTCGACACAATCAGCCCTCAAAAGACCATTTCCGGAAAACAAATCTTCATCTGAAGAGAAATACTCATCCGCAGAGGCATATTCTTCTTCTGACTCTTCTCCCATCAAACAAACTTCAACCATGTCAACCTCGTGATAATCATCTCTCTGACCTGTGATCTTGATAGTTCCATTGTCTAACAACAATTGAACACCTTCTCTCACAATAGCACATCCTCGGGGGTCTCGACAGCAAACTATGCAAGATCTATATTGGTGTTCCACCTGACCAGCAGTACGGCAGAAAGTAGCATGCAACTGCACGAGATCTTCATTCAAATACTCCACATCAAAAATTATAAATTCACCTGGACATCCAGAAACCATATTAACTTCCTCTTCATATTCTGCGGTAGGCCTGATTATATGAATTAGACCTTCATCCATCATCTCCTATAGATAAGCTTTTATCTTCTTGCAACCCTGTATGTCTGTACTACAAATAGCACAACCGGCGTGGTCATGCGTATAATAACTGAATTCACAGAGGTCTGCATGCATTTTCACCAAATCCCCTCTAACCAGATTAATGTCAAAAATCCGGAAGTCACCTGGACAACCGGCCAGCATATTCACACCATTCACTCCCCCGTGCTTGGGTAGAGGATTGTCTTTCACATTAGGTCCCATGTCTTTGAAAGATACAATTTCGGACTTCACCAACCTTTTCACTTTAGTCCTCAAAGGATAACAATTTTCAACACTATGCCCTGGTACTCCCTGATGAAAGGCACCCATCTGGTCCGCATTGTAATACCAAGGCAATGGGGATGGTACGACTGAAGGTGGTCGTGTCTGGACCAACTTATTCTGAATCAATGCTGAGAGTAGCTCTGCATAACTCATGGGAATAGGTTTATAGTTCTCCCTTCTCTGATTATTTCCTTGGTTCCCCTGCTGGGACTGTCTTTGATAAGCAACGGTAGTTGGAGCAGCATTCATAACAGGAGTCACTGAAGCAACTTACTGGTGACGCTGATAATTCCTTCTAGGAGCGTTCACTCTCCTCTCTTGTATGACAGCATTGGTATCCCCCTCTTTCTTCTTTGTAAACCCATAAGCTGGCTTTTTCACACCTCCAGATCCTTCACCCTTTTCCAAACGGCCTTCTCTTACTGCCTCTTCTAGGTGGACACCCATTCCTACCATGTCTGTAAAATCACTTGGGGAACTTGCAACCATTTTTTCGTAGTAGAAAGCGCTTAGCGTCTTTAGAAAAAATTTAGTCTTTTCCTTCTCCTCCATGGGAGGAATCACTTGTGCAGCCACTTCGCGCCATCTCTGTGCATACTCTTTGAACGATTCTCTGTCTTTCTGAACCATGGCTCTAAGTTGGTCACGATCGGGTGCCATGTCCATATTGTACTTGTATTATTTTATGAATGCTTCTCCCAAATCATTAAAGGTATGGATGTTGGCGTTGTCTAAACTCATGTACCATTTCAACGCAGCACCAGTCAAACTATCTTGAAAAAAGTGAACCAGCAGATGCTGATCATCGGTGTGGGTAGACATTCTCCTTACATACATCACCAAACATTCGGGACCAAACACGACTCATTCACATTCTGTGCAAATAACTCTTTTCCCCTAAGAGCCTTCATCTCTCTTTGCATTCTATCAAACTGCTCTTGGAAATCATCCATTCTATTATAAAGACCCAAGTCTTCACTCGGCGGAGGGAAAGGACGACACACATCTTCATTAACAAACGGAACCAAATTCACCAAAGGAGGTGCAGCAGGAACAACATGCACCACAGGAGGTGTTGGAGTAACAACATTTGGAACCACTGGAGCATCTTGGGGGCCCAAATTGAAACCCTCAGGTGCAAAATTCTCCAGAATTTCCCACGGATAACCCTGAGGCATACGGTTTTGAACAACAGTCGGAGTAGCGGATACAGGAACAGCAGGAACTCCAGCATTTGCCCTTGTTGGTTAAGGTAGAACACTCGGTGGCTGATTCTAAGCAACCACCGGAGCTTCCATCAGAGTAGTAAAATTCGCCAAGCCAGCCTTCAAAGCAGAAACTTCTCCGTGTAGCTCGTGATTCTCCTGTTCCAAGTTGTCCATCCTCTTTTTGAAGTTAGCCCGCGTGTTGTAGTGATGAGTCAGCTTGTTGAACGAAGCAAAAAGCTGGGTAAGGCACCTGGATATGCATAGTAAATGCAAGAAATGTGTGCAATATGATGCATGATATTAAATGCATATGATTATTTTTACTTTATCATTTAATATTTCAAGGGATTTAACGTTTATAGACATATTGCAAACATCAAAATAATAACTCATTTGAAATACTGAAAACTTTTATTATAGTAACTTCAAAATGTGTTACAAGTTTCAATGATCCCAACTACAAGATGAAAATACAATCTAAAAATCCTGAGAGAAAGTAACTGATAAAGATCAATCTGTACGTTGGCGCTTCCCTATGAGTCTGGCAATCTGAGCTCTCAACCTCTGGTTTTCTTCCACATGTCTGATGGCAACCTCTTTCCAATCATCTGAAGCAAGAAATGAGCAATCAGCACCTGTTTAAGGCTTAGGAGAAAATAAATCCCCTTGCCTCTCCATAGACTCTACTGCTCGACTCTCAAGGATCTCGATCAAATCATATTTCTCCTTCAAGTCTGCTCTGTAGGAACTATCTAAAGTCTGGAACTTGTTCTTCCAAGCATCTCTTTCTTGTTGCATCCTAACTAAAGCAAGCTGCAACTCTTCTAGATCATCTAATAAAGGAGGAGTGGTCTTCACAAACAGATCAGGCATGGGTGTCTCCCGAGTATACGGAATCTTCAACTGAACGCCTCTCGATCGAACCCACTGAAGATATGGCTCCAAGGAAATAGCGCACCTAGGTCCCAAATGCTTTCTACTTTTCTTATGAATGTGACGCCAGGCCTTCGCAATCTGCTCCCTAGCTTCCCATTGGTCTTCTCCTTCCTTCAGAAAGAAACTACTCAAATGAATATTGTTTGGTTTATCTCTCATCGGATAACCAAGCTGTCGCCGTGCAAGAACAGGGTTATAGTTAATTCCTCCCTTAGTACCAAGAAGAGTTACATTGGGGAAACTACCACAACTGTCAATAATCTCTACATCCTGATAAGCTCGATGATACCAATCAATATCCGAGTGAGTAAGTGCCATGATCTTAGGAGCCCAGCGAGGTTCCTTCTTGACATCAGACTGAGGCATATGAGAGATGAACCACCGGTACAACAAAGGCGTGAAACATATAATCATTCCCCCTGATAAGAATTCCGAAGATGAACAAAGTAATAAACATCACCCAACAGTGTAGGAACTGGGTTTCCAATCATGAAAATGCTGATAGCATTAATATCGACAAACTTGTCCATATTAGGAAATAAGAATAATCCATAAGCAAGTAAGGCAAAGATGGCCTCAAAAGCAATCGTACTCTTCACTCTTGCAAATTAACGAGCTTTCTCCAATAAGAACTGAGTTAGTAATCCTCTAATCCCTCCTTTGGTAGTCATATGGGCTTCCACCTCAGACTTCTCCAGATGAATCAAAGCAGTTATCTCATGTGGTTTTGGCTTGCCCTCCAAACCAGTAAAAGGAACACGATCGGTAACAGGTAAATCCAATAGATAAGAATACTCCTCCAGTGTAGGCATCAACTGATAATCGCGAAAAGTAAAGCAGTGATACATCGGATCATAGAACTGGACCAAGGTCGAGAGAATACCCTCCTTCATCTTCAGCTTCATGAGAGGAATGATGGATCCATACTTCTTCCGAAAGTCTGCAGGACATTCAATCTCTGGAATTAGACTGACCAACTCATCTATGTTGGGATCCTTGAAACTGTATTTCCCGGTCTTTCTCTTTCCAGAATCCATGGTTAACAGTACCTGAGATATTCACAAATAGTCAACCTTTAAATCCCTTGAAATATTATTTTCTTCAAAAGATGCTTATGAGTGCATGGATGCATGATGCAGCAATCACACACAAGATCACACATATAGGGTTCATAGGTTCAACGTCACGAGCATGAGGTCGAAGGTACTACCCATAAGGTGTTGGCATAAAAAGTTATCACCTGCTGAACAAGGTTCTAGAGGTTCCCAGAGTCTACATCCTTCTTTCGAATATTACCAACTTTCCAATTAACTCAGTAATTAGTAATATTCTCAAGAAATACTCGTCCGAGCGTAGTATCGCGTGACAACTATTTCCGAATTACTCTGTCATAGCTTCCGCACTACACCTAAGAGGACAAGATGGGTTTGGTATTCTACGGTCCTCAGTTTCAGCAGGCTCCCAGGTCGAAAGCAGTACGTCTTCCCGATTACTCGGTGAACAATACTACAGTCAAAGGGGCCTCCACTGAGTGGGGGATCTCATGCCTCCTTTTTTGGGATTACTCCCTCAAAGTTAACATGACTATACCGCCCGTCCTATCTTAAAGTTTGCCAAAGTCTAGGTATAGGACTTATGAGTAATCACCAAGCACCCTGAAAACCAGGAAAATCCAGACAAACATATATACAAAATATAACACATAAACAACAATAGCACATATACAAATATAAACAAAGATAGGCTTAACCCACTTAGGGATGGACCAGCAAGAGGTCAATCTTTCCCCAGTGAAGTCGCCATTTTTCTGTAGCGGTAGAAATGTTCAAGACTAAGCCATTGGATTGACTAGCCTTTATACAAATCAAAATAAAAATTGCCACCGCACTTTATTGTTTCCAAAGGAATGGGAAAAGAGCGAATAACCCAAAAAAAGAGGGGAAAGATTTAAGGTAAGGGGGTTGGTTATGAAAATGGAAGGTATTAGCACCCTAAACATCTACGGTACTCCGCGGGAACCTCTTTGTAAAATCTGTATATTTTGGCTATAAAAATGTGTTGTATATAAAGTGGATGGTGGAGGTGAGAGAAGAAGTATTTTTTATGATTTTTGCACCCGCCACGGTTGCAAACCTTTAGTGCCTACGTACCACCTTTCGTGCAATAGGGGATCATGGTACATGTAGTTCCTCTTTTAAAAATTTGAAACACAAGTGTGTTGGTTGATTTTAAGAGATAAGACATCATCGTCATTGTCTGTGTGGAAAAACATACTTAATACCCACAATCATGAGAAAGGAGAATTTGCATCATCTCAAAGTGGAGGATATGGCTTGGATTTTAAAATCAACAATGCCTCACTCAACACCCAAGTGGAAAATATCTCACTTCACTACATATTGTAGAAGTATAGTTGTTTGCATCACTACAAGGATTGACAAGAGTCTAATCTTTTGAGAAAAGTTTAAAGACAAAAAGCCAAAGTGGCAAAATGGTTTGAAATGAGATTGATTGACTTTTAGTCTTCTCACAAAAGTGTCAAAGTATTATTAAATTGATTGAAGTTTATTGATGAAAATGTTTTGAAAATGCATGGACCTAAGTCCAAGTTTATTATGAAAGTATTTCAAGTTTAGAAATAAGAAGGATTTTCAAAAGGAGGGAGAAGATTTTTAAAATTAAAGAAGATGGGAGGAGAAGAAGAGGCTATCCTAAAGCATAAGGTAAAAGCTAAGGATAAGGACCGTCTAACCAACAAGAAGCAAAAACTTGACATTATGAGCCAAGATAGAATTCCCATTCTTTGGAGTGAAACCCAAGCAAGCAAAGATACTAGACCTCTTCAAATGTATTAAGTCTTCACAAAAACTGGGCAGAGTAACGGCTGTATGCGGGTGAATTCCAGATTACAAAAAAAAGGTGTAATCACAAAAACCTGCACACAAAAACAAACAAGCAACCCAATGTCTTAAGGTAAACCTCAAGAGCTCCAGACAAAATAATCAGATAAGATCACAAGGTATCCAAGATAGGCCAAGGTTTCTAATCCTAAGTCCAAGAAATAGTCCCATGCTCCATAATGCCAAGGATAGTAACCAAATAGTCCAAGTACCATTGAGTTTTTTAAGGTTTAAGTTGGTTATTAAGTATCTTAGAAAAAGGAAAAAGAAAAGCTCAAGTGAGCAAAGTAAAAATGAAAAGAAAATAAATGGTCAAATGAGCAAAGATGAAAATGGCATGAAATGTAAAAATGCTAAAAAATAAATAGTGCATAAAGCATAAAAAAATAAAAGCATAAAATAAAACAAGTCAATAATTAGTGGTTAGTTGGATTTGGTAGAACCAAAGCCTCCACACAACAAGTTGCATTTGCTTTTTGTCAAGTATATCATCCATTTAGAATTCTCATAAGTATCATTTAATGATCAACGATGTTTAAGTGATCCGCGTTGACCAAAGGTGTTATAGATCCATTAAAGGATTGGTAAAACCAAAGCCTCCAAACAATGAATCTCAAGGTTATTGGATCAAAGAGATCAAATTAACATACTTGGGTTTACAATCATAAGTTTGGGCCACGAATGATCATTTATTCGAATCGGGATAAAATTTAGTGCTATGTTAAGCAATTGTAAGTGGACTTATATAGAAGTCGCACCTATTTTGAGGCCGGTCAATAGCAATCTATGCACCATTTGTTTTGAGACATGATATAGAGATCATGCTCTAACAACATTTAGTGCAATTAGAAGGGGATGAGATGAAGGGGATTTATGGTAAAAAGAAAAAGCACATTTGAATTAATATTTAATCAAACTATTATTAAAATCATTCATCCATTTTTGTGGAGTTAAACTCAGCACCATGGATCCAATGATGTTAATAAAGCCATGACCAAAAAAAATCAATCCATGACAGCCAGAAAATATTCACAAAATGATATAACATTTAATATATATATATATATATATATATATATATATATATATATATATATATATATATATATATATATATATATATATATATATATATATATATAGAGAGAGAGAGAGAGAGAGAGAGAGAGATATTAAAGGATTAAAATGTTAAAATAAACTAGAAAATAATGAGGAAAATATCAATTATGTTCAAATTATTCAAGAAATGAAAAATTAAGCCATAGAAAAATCAGAAATGGATCCAAATATTTTTATAAAAATTTTAGTAATTTTTAAAAGTCAGAAACTATTTTTAAACCATTTAAAATTGCTAAAAAAACATAAAATAGAACAAAAATAGTAAGCCTCAACATAAAATTCCATAAAATTTTCAGAAAGTCAAAAAAAATATGCACAATAATATATAAGAATTTTTTCAGAATTAAAAAATGTTAGAAAGTATTTTTTTAAGTAATTAAAAGAAAGCAAATAATACAAAAAATATAAAAAATACCAAATGTTAAAATAAAAATGTAAAAAATATTCATGAGATCAGAAATAATTCAAAGTATTTTTTGTGAATTTTTCATAATTTTTGGATAAAAAATAAAAGAGCTATGAATTTTTGAAAATTTAATCAAATAAAATATAAAATTGGAAAATAGAATAAAACCAAAAAGATGTAGACCATCAGATCAAAGTCAAAACGCGTTAGTAAGCTAATCCAATGGACCAGACGCGTTGTGCTTGATACGAACCTTAGTGAAACACACATGTGATCAGAAAAAGGGCAACCAATGAAATTAAAACGCTTGGCACGCTATCATTGGCTGAGATGAGACATGTCAGCGTCTTCAATCTCCAGACACCCTGCAATAGGGATTTTGTGAGATCCTTCAAATGGAAAAATTAGGATCCCTGGCTAGCATCATTGAACTCGTCTCTTCAAGACGATTCTAACACAATCGTCGTGCCAAATTTATGTAAAGTATGGAGAGAGATATGAATAAAAACACAGAAAAATAGCGAGCACCTTCAGTTTGAGATTTCTCTCTCAATTCTCAATGGATTTAAAAATTGTAAGCAACATTAGAATCAGACAAAGCAGTAGAACAGATAAGTGTTTGATTTTGACCCAATTGGCGGAGAATTCTACCTTTTCGAAGTTCAAGTAAGAAGCTCTTAAAATGGACTTTTGTAGCTTGGGTTATGGGTCTTTTGATTGGTTTAAGTGCTGGAGAGTTTGTATGAAGTTCAAGGATGACGAATGCGCAAATTTTGGAAAAGAAAGCTTAAATTTCAAAAACTGAATTCAACAAAAGTGGGTTCGTGTGAAGTTTTGGAAGGATGTTCTTGGCTCTCTAAGCTTGGTAAATTAAATGGGGGATGACCCTCTATTTATAGGGAAGCAAATGGGATCAAAAGGAATAACAAATGATGCGTTTTGGAGAGAATTCGTGTGGGTCTGCATCATGATGAAAGTGTGACTCAAACTTAATCAAAACTCAGCCAAATCGTACGTTTCATGATGCTAATCACTTCTGGAAAGTTGCTAAACATGATTAGAAACGAAAACGCGTGGAAATCCCGTGATTAGAAGCCAAAACAAAGATTTCAAAATTCTTACTTTGTGTAAAATTCAGTTTCAAACTACCAAATTCAAATCTATGGCATTTCTACCTCAAGGGGTCTTAGGGCATAATTCTTGATGCTTTGGAAAGATGAGGTTACAAGATTTGCAATGGAAAAATAATGGAATCAAATGGATGCTTGAGCTAAAATTTACATGGAGTCAAAGTTGAAGAAAAAGAGTTAACTTTCCATACTTAGAAAAATTTCAAACTCTTCTTTAAAAATGACCTATAATCTCTTGCATCCAAACATGGCCTTCCACTTAGAATTTTATCTTGACCAAAAAATATGGAATGAAGTAGACCTCTTGAATGACATTTTGAAATTTGAGCCAATCAAAATCTCCAAAAATTGAGCACGTTATGACTTGTTGAAGTTGGCCAAAAATCATGAAATGACCTATAATCTCTTGCATTCTTAAGGCAACTTCCATCCATTTTCTTACTTTGCACATAAAAGAAGGCATGAAGTGCACATCATTAGGGTAATCATGAAAAAAGAATGGGATCAAGGTGATAAAAATTGACCAAGTTATGGTCATTTGAAGTCACATATAGAAAATGAGGGATTCATCTGGATGACTTGTAACCTTTCTTCTTCACCAAGTTTCTTCCACATGAAAACTCCTTGGAACTTTTGAAGTGATTTATTGGTAACTCTTTGAATAGAATAATGTTTTTGGAATCACTGAAAAATACCAAAAGATGAGCAAGATATGCCCCTCTGAAGTCCAAAACCCTAGCATCTAGATCAAGAGAATGCTTGGTGGAGCTTTGCCAAGTCTGAACAAACTTTTTTTGCCAATATTCTTCCTTTGTGAATAGAATTTGTTGAGGATGATTACGAGGACTCATGGCCACAAAAATTACTTCCATACCAACTTCAAAACCACTTCAATGGTGAGGTTTGAATCTCTCAAGACTTTGACTAGGGCATGGAAATAAACTCATGAACCCATGATGCAACTTGCTAAACCTCATTGCCTTTACCTACATTATTAACAAGTAAGACAAACAAATATTGTATTTTGTTAATTTAGAGATATAATCAAAGCAAAATATCCATGATCACCAAAGAAAACAAGTCAAGGTGCTTGGTAACTCCTCAAAGAGCAAGGCTAAACATAGGGAGAAGAACCAAAAGCCCTAATGTGATTTTGTGGTGATTGAAACAATATGGTACGATGAAGGGATCTTAGGGGAAAAAATTGGGGTACAACACCGGTCTCAGTGTAAAGCTGGGAATTGCTTGATACTCGATACTGCACTCATTGAGATCGGACTTTCGGGATGTTTCGGCCGCAAGAAAAGATTGCTAAGTTGAAATAATATTGATAAAGAAAGAT
Source organism: Vicia faba (assembly GCA_948472305.1). NCBI lineage: Eukaryota > Viridiplantae > Streptophyta > Magnoliopsida > Fabales > Fabaceae > Vicia > Vicia faba. Next base: position 996,118,517 of record OX451736.1, read on the forward strand.
CAGTGATACTGAGACTCCTTAGAACCCGATTACTATTTCTAGGATAGGTTTGAAACCAACTAAACTTCAAAAGGGTATTTACCTATAAACCCCATGCAAGCCTAAACCTAAGGTCTTGTGTGCTTTGCTTGTGTGTGATTAATTTTTCTTAAACATGACATCATGCATCATAAACATTCATTCTTTATTACACTAACCATTTCAAGGATTAGGAGAATTTATATTTGTTCTGTTTTGAAGATCATGGCTTCCGCTCATAGAAATACCATCTGAATCAACTTTGTGAGAATACCGCTTCAACTCAAAGAGCTAGTATTCATGGATTTTGAGACTTCCTCATTCACCAAGAACTACTGTCGACTCTTCAATATGGTTACCTCAGGTTTTGATGAGAATATGATGAGTGTGCTCTTTCAATTCTTTGACCCTAAACACCATTCTTCACCTTTCCAGACTATCAATTGGTACCCACCATGGAAGAGTTCTCTCAGATATTGGGTATACCTATTTTGGATCAGTTTCCTTTCACCGGTATGGAAGAAGCTCCAAAGCTGGAGGTCATTGCAACAACTTTACTCCTGAAATGGTCTGACGTTGTATCCAACTGGGAAATAAGAAGCGGAGTTAAGGGTTTTCTAGCCAAGTTCCTAATAGAGAAGGCTCAGTTGTTTTGGGATGATTTGGACTTCCAGGGTTTTGAGGAGGTCTTGGCCCTTCTCATCTATGGGTTAGTATTGTTCCCCAATCCAGACTTACTCATAGATGTGAATGCTATCAAGGTCTTCGTTTCTCCCAACCCTGTGCCCACTTTACTCAGAGACATATTGCATACCTTCCACACCCGCACCATAAAGAAAAGAGGGATTCTTATGTGTTATGTGCCATTGCTTTCGAGGTGGTTTATTTTTCACCTCCCTAAGACGGTACTGAAGAATGAAGAGGGTTTGGGTTGGTCGCAAAGGATAATGTCACTTTCTCATGCGGATATTCTCTAGTATTCCCGAACTATGGGAGATATTTCTATTATTGACCGCTGTGGGGAATTCCCTAATGTCCCACTACTTGGAATTAGGGGAGGCATAACCTATAATCCTTCTCTGGCTCTATGACAATTCAGTTATGCTCAAATGGATGGTCCTCATGAGATGCTTATCCAAGGCATTATGTTTAACTATGAGGATGATGTTCAAGAGTATCTCCAGAGGTTCATACAAGCTTGGGGCATGGTAAACAGATTTGACATCAGTACTTTGGGACCTAAGACTTCCATTCCTATGGAACCTTATCTCCAATGGGTACGAGCTCATGCTCAGAATCTTATGATGCCATATGTAGTCATCTTACCAGTGATTGTGGAGCCCATTATTGAAGGGGATATTCCCTATACAGTTCTTCATCCTAATATGCCCATTGATCTTGAAGAATTATAGAGGTCCTGGATTCAGCTTAAGAAGGAGCGGGATACTTATAGGGACCAGTTCTATGCCCAAGAGAAGAAAGTTTTAGAGCTCACGAAGCAACTTCATAAGGAAGGAAGCCTCAATGTCTATCTCGGAACAAAGAGGAAGTTCCCATGGGAAACCTGATTTTTTTTAGTTCTTAGAATCTTCAATTGAAACCCTAAAAGGCAACTGTATTTTGAATTCTACTAATAAAATCTTCGTTTCATTTTGGTTCGCAAATTTAAATTTCCCGAAATCCTTGAAATCATTGCATACACATGTCATACATATCATTGCATAAACAGGTTTCATAGCAGGTTTCTCATCTTCTTCGCTGTTTATTTCAGCCGTAAAGAAATGGCTCTCGAACAAACTATGAAAGACTTATAGAATCAGAATGCATAATTCCAACAGATGATCATGGCTCTAGCCAAAGGGAAGGAGGAACTGAAAACCCTGAATGTTAAAGACAGGGCTAAGAAGCCAAGAAGTACATTTGGTGTGGTAAATCTGGGAAGAAGATTCAAGGGACCGTTAAAGCAAATGGTTGATCTGACCTCTTCATCCAAGGAATGAGAGAAACAAGAGGATGAGACAAGAGAGGAAGACCCTAGTCTGGGGGAATCTGATAATGATACTGATTACAATGAAGAGCAGTATCCTCCAGCTGATGAAAAGTACAAACAGCTGGAAGAGCGTCTGAGTGCAATGGAGATTCAGAAAGTGCCCGGGTTGGACTTTGAAGAGCTAGGTTTGGTGTCGGGGATTGTTATTCCTCCAAAGTTCAATGCACCAGTGTTTTCTAAGTACCATGGGGTTTCGTGTCCCAAGATGCACCTCCGATCTTATGTGAGGAAGATACAGCCTCACACTGTTGACATAAACTTGTGGGTCCATTTCTTTCAGGATAGTCTATCCAGAACTCAGCTAGATTGGTTTTATCAGCTGGAGAGGGCCAACATCCATAATTGGGAAGACCTGGCCGCTGATTTCTATAAGAAGTACCAGTATAATGCAGAACTTACTCCCACCCATACTCAACTCCAGAGTATGTCTATGGGTTCGAGCGAGGGTTTCAAAGACTACGCTCAGAAGTGGAGGGAGTTAGCAGGAAGAGTTTAGCCTCCCATGTCTGATAGGGAGCTAGTGGACATGTTTCTGGGTACCCTGTCTAGTCCATTCTTTAATCATCTAATTGGAAGTTCCTCGGTCGGCTTCACTGAATTAATCTTGACAGGGGAGAGAGTGGAAGCTAGAATTAAGAATGGGAAGATCCAAAAGGACGCATCCTCCAGTGCCGTGAGAAAACCATTCAATGGGAAGAAAGAGGTTAGTGTTGTGCACCATCAACGGAGTCAGGACAGAACTGAACGCCGTCCAACAGTAGGGGCTGTCATGATCCCTAAGCCTGCACCTACTCAATAGAGGAATAATCAGTAGAGAACAGAAAGTTTGGTAAGACAATTCACCCGGATAAATATGACTTTAGCCCAAGTTTTGCCCCATTTGTTGAGATCCAATCTGGTAACCTTGCGGAAAGCGCCGAAGAATCCTAACACCACCTCTCCCCGCTACAATCCAAATTCCCATTGTGCTTATCATTTGGAAAGTCCAGGTCATGATACAAATGATTGTTGGGCTTTGAAAAACAAAGTACAAGACCTTCTCGAGGCGAAGGAAATTGAGTTTGACGCCCCTGAGATGCCAAATGTTATCACTTCTCCTATGCCCAAGCACGGTCGTGGTGTTAATGCTATTGAAGATGATATGTTTGTTACTACTGTTGAAGAGCTTTTTACTCCGCTTATGATCATTAAGTGGAACTTGTTCAAGGCCGGTTTATTTAGGATTATGGCGAAGGTTGCCACTTCTGTTTATCTCTACCGACTGGTTATCATTTGTTTAAGGCAGGTGTTCAGCGCCTGATGGGTGTTGGAGAGATTTTGTTTGAGAAGACTCCCGTGCCAACCATTCTGTGCAAGGATATTTCCATAATAACCATTTTCGCCAATCCTCCTAGGGTCTCCACCAAAAGACCCATCAGGATTACATCTGTTCTAAAGATTACTCCGTTGATAATCACTGCGCCAGGGCCAATCCCATACTCCTCAGATAAAACTGTTCCTTGGAACTATGGGGGTGACGTCTACTACCACGACGTCAAGCAAGATTGGTTGGCTGATTAAGACCAGGTTTCTGAGAATGCTGATCCCGACATTGTCAACATTGTGGGAACCAGCAAAATAACCAGAAGTGGAAGAGTGTTCTCCCCTGAGATTTCTCCTTCGAAAGTTGTCACCGGTCCGGTGATCATTCCTACTTTTGTTCCTGCTGAAACTACTACTACAATCCCTGTGATTACCCCTGCTGACACCCCTATCACCGAGTCGACCGAGACTCGGGGCAAAGACATATTGATTGAGCCTGTCCAAATGAAGGCGCAGTCAATATCTATTCCAGAGGCTTCCAAGAAGGAGATGGAAGAAATTCTGAAGATTATCAAGAAAAGCGACTACAACATGGTCGAATAGTTGGGGCAGACCCCTTCAAAGATCTCTATGCTAGCCTTGTTGTTGTGCTCTGAAGCTCATGCAAAGGCTTTGGTGAAGTTTCTGAAAACTGCCCATGTGCCCCAAGAAACTTTTGTTGACCAATTTAAATATTTTGTGGCTAGTTTGACGGCCGATAACAGTTTGGGCTTTTCTAATGCTGATTTGACCCCTAGAGGGAGGAAGCACAATGATGCGTTGCATGTCTCTGGCGAATGCAAGGGCACCACTTTGGTCTATGTCCTTGTAGATACTGGTTCATCGTTAAATGTACTGCCTAAGAATGCTCTGGATATACTAGACTGTGAAGGCTTAACTTTGAAGCCCAACAATATTGTAGTGAGGGCTTTTGATGGATCAAAGACAATGGTGCACGGGGAGGTGGACGTCCCCATCAAGGTTGGTTCTCAGAATTTCAGCTCTACCTTCTACGTGATTAATATCAGGCCATCTTATTCTTTTTTTTTTGGGCCCCCCTTGGATACATGGGGCTGGAGCTGTTACGTCCACTCTGCATCATATGATGAAATACTCGGTCAAAGGGAGAATTGTCACTGTATGCGGCAAAGAAGAATACATGGTTAGTCACGTGAATTCCTTCAGATATGTGGAAATGGATGGTGAGTTCATCGAGACTCCATGCCAAAATTTCGAAGAGGTACCTCAGACTCTGGCTGCAACTAAAATTGTTACCAACGTGCCGAAGATCACCAGACCTCCCTTGAAGATGGCCTCTCTCAAGGATGAAAAAGCGGTTGTCGAAGATGGTGGGTCTACCATATGGCGTCAACTCCATGATATTCCATACAAGTATGATAAATTTGGTTTGGGTTTCTCTTTAGGGGCTCAAAGGGCTGTTCGACATGCTCGTGCTGGAAGACCTCCCCTACGCATCAGTAATCACGGGGTCAACACTGTAGAAGACGGAGACGGTGACAATGACATGGACAGCTAGATCTTCCCTACTACCAACGGTTGACCCAGTAACTGGACGGAAAAGGATTTTGTACCGATTACTTTTGTTCAGAAGTAATTGTCTTTCTTCTTTTTTTTGGATATGTAATAAACAATATAACTTTATGGCCATGTGTCTTGCCCGGGGCACATCGGTTTATTTGTGAGGGTTATCATGTTCTATTTTCATATGGAACTAATAAAGCATTGGACGTTTATGCATACAAAGTTTGCGCTCTCTGTTTTTCTTTCCTGCTTTTTACTTTTCCTATATATCTATGCTCTTACACACACTCACATATCAAACTGCAGATCCATATCCACTCTAGATCCCATTGATAACAGTTATGCTATTGCCAGTTTTAACTTCGAAAATCTGATCAACCAAGCCGAGGATGAAGGTGAGGAAGATTGCGAGATACCTGGAGAAATTGCTAGGTTGTTATAGCAGGAAGAGAGGGCTATACAGTCTCATGAAGAGCCAATTGAGACAATAAACTTGGGCACAGAGAAAGACAGAAAAGAAGTCAAAATCGGTGCAAATCTAGAGCTTAATGTCAAATAGCGGTTGATACAAATGTTGCATGACTATGTCGAGATCTTTTCCTGGTCATATGAAGACAAGCCAGGACTGGATACGGATAATATGGTTCACCGTCTGCCAAACAAAGAATATTGCCCTCCGGTAAAGCAGAAGGTCCGTCACATGCGCCCTGAAATGTTAGAGAAGATCAAAGCAGAGGTTATGAAGTAGCTCAACGTTGGGTTCTTAGATGTCACCTCTTATCCCCAGTGGGTTTCCAGCATGGTGCAGGTGCCTAAAAAAGACGGTAAGGTACGGATGTGTGTGGACTACAGAGATTTGAACAGGGTGAGCCTCAAAGATGACTTTGCGCTCCCCACATTGACGTCCTAGTTGATAACACCCTACAACACAAGATCTTTTCCTTCATGGATGCTTTCTCCGGTTATAATCAGATCAAGATGACACCCGAAGATATGGAGAAGATAACCTTCATCGCGCAATTGGGCACTTTCTGCTACAAAGTGATGCCGTTTGGATTAAAGAATGTTGGGGTAACCTATCAGAGAGCCATGGTCGCTTTGTTTCATGACATGATTCACCATGAGATAGAGGTATATGTGGATGACATGATAGCCAGGTCTCAAAATGAGGAAGAGCACCTTGATCATTTACAAAAGTTGTTTGATAGGTTGAAGACATACAAGCTAAGATTGAATCTGAACAAGTGCACCTTCGGGGTAAGGTCTGGAAACCTACTAGGTTTCATTGTCAGTGACAAGGGCATTCAGGTAGACCCTGCAAAAGTAAAGGCTATACAAGAGATGTCGGATCCTCGCACTGAGAAGGAGGTCAGAGGCTTTTTGGGACGCCTAAATTACATTGCCAGATTAATTTCCCATTTAACTGCAACTTGTGAGCCAATCTTCAAGCTCCTGAAGAAGGATCAAGTGGTAAAATTGAACGATGAATTCCATACTTCCTTCGAAAGAATTAAGGAATACCTTCAAGAACCACCAATTATGATGCCTCCGATTGAAGGAAGACCTTTGATAATGTACTTAACAGTGTTAGACAATTTAATGGGGTGTGTCCTAGGGAAACATGAAGAGTCTGGTCAAAAAGAGCATGCAATATACTACCTTAGCAAAAAGATTACCGATTGTGGGACAAGATACTCACTGCTCGAGAAAACTTGATTCGCTTTGGCATGGGTTGCTCGCCGACTGAGACATTATATGTTGACCCACACTACTTTGTTGATATCTAAGATGGATCCGATCAAGTACATCTTTGAGAAGCCTGCCCTATTCGGAAGAATAGCAAGATGGCAAATGATCTTGACCGAATATGATATCTAATACACGACCCAGAAAGCAATCAAGGGAAGTGTATTAGCTGATCATTTGGCCCATCACGCCATGGATGACTACCAGTCCATGAATTTCGAGTTCCCGGACGATAATATTATGTTGGTGACTGACTATGAAAAACCTGGACCGGAGGAAGGACCAGAGGAAGGATCCCTATGGGTTATGGTTTTCGACGGAGCCTCGAACGCACTCGGTAATGACATTGGTGCTGTAATCATATCTCCTGAAGGCTGTCATACTCCTTTCACCGCCATACTATGCTTCAACTGTACCAACAACATGGCGGAGTATGAAGCATGCATCACAGGTCTTAAAGCTGCTATTGACTTGAGGATCAAGTTCTTGAGCATTTTCGGGGATTCAGCCTTTGTGATAAGTCAGATCAAAGGAGAGTGGGATACGAAGCACCCGAATCTCATCCCGTACAAAGAACATGTGCTGTCATTGCTTCCACACTTTGAAGAGGTCAACTTTTAACATTTTCCACGAGAAGAGAATCATTTAGAGGACGCTCTAGCTACCATGTCCTCTATGTTCAAGGTTAGGTGGGACAACGAGGCTCCTCGCATCACTATTGAGAGATTGGATGAACCAGCATACTACTATGAGATCAACACTGAAGGAGTATCAGACAAACCTTGGTTCTATGAAGTGAAAAGATATCTCGAGGCTCAAGAGTATCCCGAGGGGGAATCTGTCAATGATAAGAAGTTTCTGAGAAGGTTCACCGCGAAGTTCTTCCTCAGTAATGGAATCCTCTACAAGCGCAACCATGAATCTACTTTACTTTGGTGCATAGACAAGAGTGAAGCGGAGAGGATTATGACCGATCTACAAGAAGGTACCTTCGAAACCCATTCGAGTGGACATACCATGGCTAAAAAGATCCTACGGGTAGGATACTATTGGTCCACCATGGAAGCAGACTGCTATCAGCATTCCCGAACTTGTCACAAATGCCAGATCTATGCTGATAAGGTGCATGTACCTCCAGTTCCTTTGAAAGTCTTGACGGATCCTTGGCCCTTTTCAATGTGGGGCATTGACATGATCGGAGAGATTAGACCTACTGCGTCCAATGGGCATCGATTCATCCTAGTGGCCATTGACTACTTCACGAAGTGGGTGGAAGCTGCCTCTTTTGCTACTGTTACCAAGAAAGTTGTGGTGCGATTTATCAAGCATAACCTGATTTGTTGGTACGGTGTGCCAGAGAGAATCATCAATGACAATGGTAAGAATCTCAACAATACGATGATCACCGAACTTTGTAAACAATTTAAGATACAACATCATAATTCTTCCCCTTACCGGCCGAATATGAATGGTGTTGTCGAAGTTGCTAACACGAACATTAAGAAAATTGTACAGAAGATGACAGTGACATACAAATACTGGCATGAGATGTTACCATTTTCTCTTCATGGTTATCACACCTCAGCACGAACATCGATAGGGGCAACACCCTACTCTCTGGTATATGGTATGGAGTTTGTCCTTCCTATTGAAGTCCATATCCCCTCTCTAAGAAACATGAAGGAGGCGAGTTTGAATGAAGAGAATTGGATCCAGACTTGACTTGATCTACTGAATTTGATTGATGAGAAAAGGCTTACTGCTGTCAAATCTATCAAAAACGGATGATCAAGGCTTTGAACAAAAAGGTTAGATGCCAAGTATATCAAGTCGGGGATCTAGTGATCAAGCGTATCATACTGCTGCAAGGTGATCCCAGGGGCAAATGGACTCCCACATATGAAGGGCCATTTGTGATCAAAAGCATATTTTCAGGAGGAGCCATGATCTTGACCACTATGGATGGTGACGACCTTCCTCACCCTGTTAATGCAGACATAGTGAAAAGATACTACACATGATTAAAGACCCGCTAGGTTGACTGGCCTAGGAAAAAATAAGGGCATCCCGGCGAACCAAAAGGTTTCGGGCAAAAATTAGGGATGAAAACCAAAAATATCTGTACACCCGGCAAGCTGAAAACCTGAAAAGGCAGTTTAGGCAAAAAAGGGTATCCCGGTGGACTGAAAACCCGAAAAGGCGGTCCATGAAAAAGTTAGGGATTTGAAGCGTATCACTATGTTCTATTGGATCACCTTGCGACCTGACTTCAGCATTAGCTATCAAGCTTAAAACGACATCGACCAATCTAGTCAGCTTCGGACAAATAACAAAGTGATGAGGCGCTCGAAGACATAATGGCAATAGCAGAATTGAAACTCGATGGGATTATTACACATAGCTATTTACTTCTCTTTGTACACAATATTTTATAGCTTTCATTTTCACGACGGCGTTCTCTTACTAGAGCGTCAGCCTCCTTGTACATGATGAAATCCCAAACCCTAATTTTGGTCAACACATTAAGAGACTGATGAATCATCTTCAAAACCTCAAATCCTCTGGGTATCTTGACCAATTCCTTGTACAAGGACCTTTCAAATATCAAAGAAATGTTGTAGCTCCCTAAATCAAGTCTTGTACATTGGCCAACAACCTTGCTCAAGCAAACCCTAATTTGGCTGATGATTCCAAAGAGATGGGTAAAAAACATCTTGAAATATGCCAAAACCTTTGAGCTCAAAAGATCCAGAGATTTAGATGGTAAGATGTTTCTTGAGCAACTTGTCCATGCAAAATAACCTTCAAGACTTGAGGAAGACTTGACAACCAAAGTGCTTTGATCCCATCACAATGTATGAATGCAATGTAATATGATATTCATGATGAAACATAAGCCTAAATCAAGAGGGTAAATTTTGGGGTGCAACAGCTGCCCCTATTCAAATATCTTCAACATGGTAAGTGAGAAATGTGATAACTTTCGAGCGTTCAGGGTTGAAGATATTTGAATACGAAAGAACCCGAAAATTTACACTCTTGAAAGAAACGGAACCAAAACTTCCCAAGACATGCGTCAGAATGGAGCTGTAACACAGGTTGAAACAGAACAAGAACAAAGAAGAGTAGACGCAACTAAACTTCTGGACAAACGTTCCAGGGTGAAATTGGGCTTCAAAAGAGACGGGTGGGGCAAAACTCAACCAACAGAGTATAGACGAGACTAAGCTCTGTAACAAAAAACGTACGCGGGTGAGGAGACGAAACTCTGAGCTCGGCCCAAGGCAAAGCGGCTAGAGTGCGTGATTCTAGGGACACTTGCCATCCTCAACTAAGATAGACAGTATGAAGGAACTGAAATAATCCCAAAAAAGAGGAACAAAAGGCGAGACGAAACTCGACTCAAAAACCAGTTAGACGAAACCAAACCAGATGAGTACCAGGACGAAACTGGATTTCACGCACGGGTAACGAGGCGAAATTCGACCCAGAGAGAAGTGACGAGAGTGCATGTTTCTCAGAGCACCTGGTGGTCTCATATCAATGGATGAACAACGACAAAAACTGATAGGAGAATCCAAGGAACAAAGGAGACTGATTTCAAACCAGGGACGCAACACGAACACTGCACTCGGTAAACGAACACCGTCAAAGAGTCCAGGGTAGGAAAGTAAGAACGAGATGAAACTCGAATCAACAACTAGTTAGACGAAACTAAACTAGATGAGTACCAGGACGAAACTGGATTTCATGCACAGACGACGAGGTGAAACTCGACCCAAAGCGAGGAGATTAGGGCGTACACCTAAAAACCTGCAAAAAGCGAATATCAGGACAAAACTTATATTTGAAAGGTGCATCAATAGACATTGGAATGAACCAGAGAGGGTAGTAAAGACTAAACCCGAGAAGACTATGCCAGGGCGAAGCTGAGCTATAGTCAAAAGTAGACACTCAAACAAACAAATGACTGACTGTGATCGGTGGGAATAGATCTGACTGTTTTGGAATGCTGGTTCGTGTTTTGCGTCTGTTTTCGCAAAATGTCGCGGTAAGCAAGAGTCGCCACCGTCTTTTATTTTCTCCAACAAGGAAAGGACAAAAGCACAGAAAAATTCCTTTTCGAGATGTTTCTCGGGTTCGGGAGGTAGATTATAGAAAGGGAAGGTGTTAGCACCCTTTCTATCCGTGGTTATCCATGGGCTCTTAGGTACTTTCTCATTGTGTTTTCAAAAGTTTGCTTTTCTTTTTGATTGTGGGTTCGAAAAGAGTTTTTATTTTTAAAGGGGTGTAAGTGCGAAATGTTTTGTTTTGTTTTTTTTAAAAGGAGCAAGTACTTAAGAACATATACCTACTCAAAAAGGAATTGGACTGTGCAAATGTCCTTTAGACAGTGTTATCCCACTATTGAGGAGTAGGTAGCACCGTCGTTGGAGTCTTCGGGTCAATTAGATTAAGGGACATGTGGTCACTAAAGCAATGTTAGGACGCCTTAGCGGTAACCCTAAGGTCTTAGATCATTTTATCCGAGGCAACCGTTTCGAGGCAACTTATGATCTTTGGACAAGAGAGCGGCCTCTAAAACTTCCTATACTCAATGACCACGTTCGAGGCAACCAAGTGAGGCGTACCCTAGGAGTGGCATGTGCAAATGTGTCAATTTTCAGTTATGTTATCTTCGTACATGTTATGGTGAGCTATGGGTTGATTTTAATTTCAGAGATAAGTCTTGTCATGCATAGCCTAATTAACATACATCTAATAGTTAATAGTTTGCGGGAAAGTAAATCTACGCTATTACAAGGCGTCGGGTATTTACATCGCCAAAAACAACCCTTGAAAAGTAAATGCGGGAAAATAAATGAAAGCGATAAAAGGTCCTAATTAATGCTATTACATCCTCGGCACAATTACATAAATAATGATAAAAAATAATATGCGCGAATAAAAATTGAATCAGAGAAGTCCTTAGGGTTTTGACCCTTTTTTGAGAAAGAAAGAAGTTTTTTTTTTGTTATTTGGTATTTAATTAAATTAACTAAAACTAATTAATTAATTAAAAAGAAATGTTTTTGAGTTTTTAATGTCTTCAGGAAATAATTAAAAAAAATAGTCAAAAGTTAGTAAAAACCCTAATTCTAATTTATTTTAAATTATTGTGAAAATATCAAAAATTAACCTAATTAAAAAAAACTAAATTAATTTGTTAGTATTTATTTACAAAATAACTAATTCAATTTAATAAATAATAAAAAAAATATTATATTTTCAGTTTTCTGGTTTTATTATGAAAATAATTAACTTGGTTAATTTAAATAATAATAATAATAATAATTAATAAAAGAAAATAAAAAAGGAAAAGAAATAAACTTGTGGGGGTGATGGCCCAAATCAGGAGGTGTTATTGTCAATTGCCAGGCCCATTAACTTCAGCCACGTTTGACTTTCATGCTTCTCCATGGCGCGTGTTGACTGGGAGTATGATGATCCTTCCATCTGGGCCATTGGATTTGAGGATGGAGACACATGGCATCTGGGAATTGGAGATGCATGGTGGACTCCTTTTGGAATTCTGCACATGAACATGTTAAGAAAAATAATATAAGCGTTTTGGGGGGACCTGGGATTCGAACCCAGGTCCCAATGCTTCCAAGCCAATGCCTTAACCACTCCAACCACCTGCACGCTTTTGATATTATAATACTAAGCAATCATTATATTAAGAATTTAATTAATATGCTGTAAAACACAAAAACGCGCGTATTTTTCAAACCGGCCAATGGAGTGTTAACACATCATCGTCTTCCTCATTGTACCTGTAAAAACAACATTAGATAGCGGGGGTTTTTAACCCCCACAACATGCTTGCACGAAAAATAGCGATTAGGGTTGTGGTTTACAGAAATATTTCGCGAGGGTTGGTTTTTGTTCGTCTTGGTTCAACGAATCCAGTCATGGGTCTCACAAGTCTCAATTTTTCCTGGTTTAGGAATCCCCAATTTCAAACTCAAGAACCCTAGAAAACCGTTCATGGCATCTTTCGATTCAGTGTATTATAATTCAATTAAATGATATCATTAGCTTCATATGGTCCCTATTAATGCAAAACAACCAAGAAAATATGTTAAATGCGCATGAAGTAGACAACACGATTCTGGAAAAAAGCTTCAAACTGTGGTTCTGTGTGTGATGATTCTTTGAGCTTTAAGGCTTGAATTTGATTGCCACACGTTCCTGGGAACTCCTGCAAGGTGTTAGAATCAATGGAATGCCTTGAATTGGCCTGGAATGTAGAAATCAGTTTTGCAATTTTCTTGAAATTTCTCAATATGGCTATGGTCTTTCTGGAGCTTTTTTTCACGTGTATGCATCAGGGTTTGCTTGCATATATATAGAGGAATGGAATTAGGTCAGAATCTTGAGCAAAAATCCATTGAATTGATGATTTGATCCTTGATTGAAAAACAAATCTTTTTGCATTTTCATGATTGAACAAAGTTTCCAATTTTGGAGATTTTGTATCTTTGACTTGGTGCACGAAATTGCCATCCTTTTTAGGTCATATTTGCTTCACCAAAAGATTGAAAAAATCAAATCTTGTATTTTCCTACAATTTAAATTAATTAAATGAATTAATATTAATTAAAAATCCAATTAATTAATAAAAATAAGAAAATAAATTCAATTAAGCTTGATGGGTCGTGCATAGGCCATGGATGAAGTTTCAAGAAGATATTTGAGGCCCATTAGCAAAAATAAGGTGTTTTGAGCAAAGTTGACTTTTGCGAATTCCTAAAAATTTCCCAACTTCTCCAATGCATATCTTGCTCAATTATGATCATATGAACATGTTCTTGGACATTTTAGAAAGGTCTTGAAGTCCTCTAACCAATGCCTTTGGTCCCATGTCATTTGGATTTACCAATCTCAAGTTATGGCCTTTGACTTAAAGTGCACATTTGTTGACTTTTGAATTTGGCCTTGATAACTTTTTATGAGAGCATTTCTTGGACTTGGAATGTGAAGATGGATTGTAGGAAATGGCATCCCCTTAAAAATGAGCATTGGATGGAATTTTTATGATGAACCATGAAAAAGTTATGCCCTGGTCAAGATACAGTTGACTTTTCTGTTGTCCAAAAATAGTAACTTTTTGCATCTTGATGATTTTCGAGCTATCCTTGTGGAATCATGATCAAGACTTGATCAAATGATGATTGTGAACTCAAAATAAGATGTTGACCAAAATATCTGACTTTTGACTGTGAAATGACCATTTTGCCCTTACAGTTGACTGTGGGTCAAATGAGGTTTTTGACTGTGCAAATTGACATTGTGAGTCTTGAGACTTGGCATGTAGGTGCTTGAGGATGTATATAGGCATATGAGACCTGATTGAACCATTGAAAACCTCAAATTCTTTGAAAGAACCAAAACCCTAATTTCAGCTGGCTTAGGAGGTATTTAGACTGTGCAATCCTTTGAGCAATTTGAAGATTATCTTTGACAAACCTTGAGGAATATGGGAGGGCAAATTTTGGGGTACAACAGTTTCCCCTGTTCAATCTTCTTAAACGTGAGGATGTAGATTGGCTTGCGTGCCTTTCGTGATCCAAAGGTGGAAGATGATTGAACACTAGAGTGCCCAGAAATTTGCACTCGCATGGTGTTAGTATCAGTAATGTGATGTCGGGAATGGGCTTACAGATGCCATTTGGAAAGATGATGGATAGGAGGATGGGCTTATAGATGCCATCTAGAAATGTAATGGATAGTTGTGGAGATGGGCTTAAAGATGCCATCTGGAGATTGTTTGTTGAATGGTAACTTAGTAGGTTGAAAGAAGGAACCTGTGTAGGGTTGCCTGTTGATGAGTCAGTGTAAAACTGCATCTTGGAAGAGAAGGAACCGGTGTAGGGTTGCTTCATGATGGTCAAGTAGATAGTTGTCCTGTCTGGTTTCAGGTATTAATCTACAATCCGTCGTCCACAGATATTTCCTGGCTAGTTACAGGTGTTGATCTGGAACTTAAGAGAGGTGGGTCAAGGAGATAGTTGTCCTGGCTGGTTTCAGGTATTAATCTCTGACTTGAGAAAGAAAGATAGTTTTCCTGTCTGGTTTCAGGTATTAATATTTGATCTCTTCAAGGTAGATAACTTTCCTGTCTGGTTTCAGGTATAGATCTATAATCGGTCGTCCGCAGATATTTCCTGGCTAGTTACAGGTGTTGATCTGGAACCTAAGAAAGAAAGATGGTTTCCTGGCCTGTTACAGGTGCTGATCTTCAATCTCTTCAATGTAGATAACTTTCCTGTCTGGTTTCAGGTATAGATCTACAAGCAGCCGTCCACAGATATTTCCTGGCTAGTTACAGGTGTTGATCTGGAACTTAAGAAGGTTGGTCGATGAGATAGTTGTCCTGTCTGGTTTCAGGTATTAATCTCTGACCTGAGAAAGAAAGATGGTTTCCTGGCCTGTTACAGGTGTTCGTCAATCTCTTCAGTGTAGATACTTTTCTGTCTGGTTTCAGGTATAGATCTACAATCAGTCGTCCACAGATACTTCCTGGCTTGCTACAGGTATTAATCCAGAACTTAAGAAGGTTGGCCGATGAGATAGTTTTCCTGTCTGGTTTCAGGTATTAATCTCTGACCTGAGAAAGAAAGATAGTTTTCCTGGCGGTTTCAGGTATTAATCTCCAATCTCTTCATGTAGATAACTTTCCTGTCTGGTTTCAGGTATAGATCTACAATCAGTCGTCCACAGATATTTCCTGGCTTGCTACAAGTATTAATCCGGAACTTAAGAAGGGTTGATGGTAATCATCTTTGGATTGACCTTTTCCTGAAAAGGCAAAACGTTAGTGGTATGCAATGTCATGATGTATGAAATGCATGATGTTCTCAAAATGAGATCGTGTCGTATGCACTTTGTCATGCATGAAATGTGAAATGTTTATGAATGTACTTTCGTCTGGGAAAATAAATCCTTGACAAATGTCGGGAGTTTGTTAAATCCTGGGCTGATGTTGAAGAGTAGAGTTCTTCGTTTCCGCTGGGGATGATGAACAAAGATGATTGCAAGAATAAACCAGTAGGAAAAGATGACTCCGTTGGGGAATAAACCTGGTGAAGAGGTTACTCTGCGGGGAATTATTCTGTGGGAAGAGATACTTCGCTGATATTTTAACGATGACTCCGCTGGGGACTCCGTTGATAAGCTCTGTTGGGGATTTCGATGTTGAACTCTGTTGGGGATAGAAAGAACTTCGTTGGGGATGATCTTTCCGTTGCAACTTGCTGAGGATAACCCAGTTGGACTCTGGTGGGGATAATCTCTGAATACGGCTGGGGAGAGATATTCGTACTCTGCAGGGGATATTAAGATCTACTGGGGATATCCAACTTCTTTTTAGGGCTGACAGTAAACTAACTCTGCTTGGGGGAGAGTATTGCTGACTTGCTGGGGATACTGTGCCTTTTTGGGGCTGATGGGAGACCAACTCTGCTTGGGGAGAGTATTGCTGAATCTTGTCCTACTCTGCGGGGAGTGAAGGTATCTTGGTCAAATTCTTCAGCTGAACCTACCCTGGTACCTTGGTGGACAAAGCAACTAGATCGCTTAGACAATTCTTATTGCCCCTGTTTCTGATATTACCCGTAATTAGTCCTTTGTTTCGCATGCAAATATTTATGATCAGCAATTAATGTCAAATGCATATATCAAAAATGAACATTGGACGTTCTTTGCAAAACAAAACAGATAAAGGAAAAACAATTTGCAATTCGTCTGAAAAATGAGCTTGTATTGATTTTGAAATTTGCCTTTAAATAAGCATTTTGTGTACAAGAGGCTGACGTCCTAGTAAGAGAACGCCGCCAAACAAAATAGAGTTTATACAATTTGTGAAAAAGTAAAACAAAACAGCTATGTGAAAAATTCCACTGGGTTCCAACTCTGCTATCGCCTTTATGTCTTCAAGCGTCTCATCACTTTGCTGCTTAGTTGAAGAGGAATCTGATTGATTGGTGTCGTCCGAGCCTGATGGTCGATACCGAAGTCTGGATGCAGGGTGATCCAATGAGACATAGTATTACGCTTTGATCCCTAACTTTTGCCTGGACCGCCCTTTCGGGTTTTTAGTCCACCGGGATACCCATTTTTACCCAAGCTGCCTTTTCAGGTTTTCGACTTGCCGGGTGTACATCTTTTTTATTTTCATCCCTTATTTTTTCCCGAACCCTTTTGGTTCGCCGGGAAGCCCTTATTTTTGCCTAGGCCAGTCAACCTAGCGGGTCTTTTAATCATGCGTAGTATTTTTTTACTATGTCTGCATTGGCGGGGTGAGGAAGGTCGTCACCATCCATGGTGGTTAGAATCATCGCACCTCCTGAGAAGATGTTCTTAACCACAAATGGCCCTTCGTACGTAGGGGTCCATTTGCCCTTGGGATCACCTTGAGGTAGGATGATGCGCTTGATTACCAGGTCTCCGACTTCATACTCTTGTCGTCTGACTTTCTTGTTAAATGCCTTGATCATCCGTTTTTGGTACGTCTGACCATGACAAATAGTAGTGAGTCTCTTTTCGTCAATTAGGTTTAATTGATCAAGCCGAGTCTGGATCCAGTCATCTTCTCTCAAACCCGCATCCTTCATTATCCGGAGAGAGGGTATCTGGACTTCAATGGGTAAGACTGCCTCCATACCATAGACCAAAGAATAGGGTGTTGCCCCTGTTGACGTCTGTGCTGAGGTAAGGTACCCATGAAGAGCAAATGGTAACATCTCGTGCCAATCTTTGTAGGTCACTGTCATCTTCTGCACAATCTTCTTGATATTCTTATTATCTGCTTCTACAGCCCCATTCATCTTCGGCCGGTAAGGAGAAGAGTTGTGGTGCTGTATCTTGAATTGCTCGCAGAGCTCAGTGATCATCTTGTTGTTAAGATTGGTACCATTATCCGTAACGATCCTCTCTGGTACACCGTATCGACAAATCAGGTTATGCCGAATGAACCGTGCCACGACGTTCTTGGTTACGGTGGTAAAGGAAGCTGCTTCAACCCACTTCGTAAAGTAATCAATCGCTACCAGGATGAAGCGATGCCCGTTGGATGTCGTAGGTCTGATCTCGCCGATCATATCCATGCCCCACATTGCAAAAGGCCAAGGTGTTGTCAAGACGTTTAAAGGAACTGGAGGAATGTGCACCTTATCAACATAGATCTGGCACTTGTGACATGTCCGAGATTTCTGATAACAGTCAGCTTCCATTGTTGACCAGTAATATCCTGCCCGAAGGATTTTCTTTGGCATGGTATGTCCACTGGAGTGAGTTCCGAAGGTACCTTCATGCAGCTCTGCCATGATCCTTTCTGCTTCAGTCTTATCCACACAACGCAGTAAGGTTGAATCATGGTTTCGTTTGTAAAGAATGTCGTTGCTGAGGAAGAACTTTGCCGCGAACCTTCTCAGAAACTTCTTGTCATTAACAGATGCACCCTCGAGGTATTCTTGAGCTTCAAGGTACCTCTTTACTTCATGATACCAAGGCTTTTCTGTTACCTCTTCGGTCTCAAGATCACAACAATGTGCAGGTTCATCCAATTTCCAAATAATGATCCGGGGAGCCTCGTTATTCCATTTGACTTTGAACATAGAAGACATCGTAGCCAGCGCGTCCTCCAACTGATTCTCCTCTCTTGGGAAGTGTTCAAAGGTTATCTCCTCGAAATGGGGAATAAACGTCAACACATACTCCTTGTAAGGAATAAGATTTGGGTGTTTCATATCCCACTCGCCTTTGATCTGACTGATCACGAGAGCGGAATCTCCGAAGACACTCAGAAAATTGATCCTTAGGTCAATTGCAGCTCGAAGACCCATGATGCATGCTTCATACTCTGCCATGTTGTTGGTGCAGTTGAAACATAGTCGGGCGGTCAATGGAGTATGAGTGCCTTTAGAAGATATGATCACAGCGCCAATGCCATTACCCAAAGCGTTTGAAGCTCCGTCAAAGTGCATAGACCATCGGGATCCTTCCTCAGGTCCTTCATCCGGTCCGGGTACTTCACAATCAGTCACTACCATGATATTCTCGTCTGGAAATTCAAAGTTCATAGATTGGTAGTCATCCACTGCCTGATGTGCCAAGTGGTCTGCCAATACACTTCCCTTGATTGCTTTTTGAGTCATGTACTGGATGTCATATTCATTCAAGATCATCTGCCATCTTGCTATTCTTCCGGACAAGGCAGGCTTTTCGAAGATGTACTTGATTGGATCCATTTTTGAAATCAATAGAGTAGTGTGAGTCAACATATACTGTCTCAGCCGGCGAGAAGCCCATACCAAAGTGCAGCAAGTTTTCTCGAGCAGTGAGTATCGGGTATCACAGTCGGTAAACTTTTTGCTAAGGTAATAAATAGCATGCTCTTTTCGGCCAGACTCGTCATGCTGCCCCAGCACACACCCCATTGAGTTGTCCAATACTGTCAGGTATAAGATTAGAGGTCTCCCTTCAACCGGTGGCATAAGAATGGGTGGCTCTTGGAGATACTCTTTGATTCTTTCGAAAGCGGCCTGACATTCATCGTTCCAACGTACTACTTGATCTTTCTTCAGTAGCTTGAAGATTGGTTCACAGGTAGCAATTAGATGTAAGATGAATCGGGCGATATAGTTCAATCGTCCTAGAAAGCCTCTGACCTCTTTCTCTGTCTTGGGAACTGGCATCTCTTGTATGGCTTTCACTTTGGCAGGGTCCACTTGAATACCTTTGTCGCTCACGACGAAGCCCAGTAGTTTTCCAGATCTCACCCCGAAGGTGCACTTGTTCGGTTTTAATCTCAGCTTGTACAACTTCAACCGGTCAAACAGTTTCTGTAGATGATCAAGGTGTTCCTCCTCAGTTTGGGACCTTGCAATCATATCGTCGACGTATACTTCAATCTCATGATGGATCATGTCATGAAACAAAGCAACCATGGCACGTTGGTAGGTTGCCCCAGCATTTTTCAACCCAAAAGGCATGACCTTGTAGCAAAAGGTACCCCACTGAGTAACAAAAGTGGTCTTCTCCATATCTTCGGGGGCCATCTTGATTTGATTATAACCGGAGAAACCGTCCATGAAGGAGAATACCTTATGCTGAGCGGTGTTGTCAACCAGAACGTCGATGTGAGGCAGAGGGAAGTCATCCTTAGGGCTCGCCCTGTTCAAATCCCTGTAATCAACACACATTCTGACCTTACCATCATTCTTCGGTACTGGAACCACATTGTCAACCCACTGAGGGTAAGAAGTCACTGCTAGAAAACCGGCATCAAATTGTTTCATAACCTCAGCCTTGATTTTCTCGGACATCTCTGGACGCATACAGAGAACCTTCTGTTTTACCGGAGGGCATTCTTCCTTGGTAGGCAAATGATGAACCACAATGTCGGTATCCAACCCAGGCATATCTTCGTAAGACCAGGCAAAGATTTCCATATAGTCATGCAGCATTTGAATCAACTGTTGTTTCACACTAAGCTCCAGATTTGCATCGATCTTGCCTTCCTTTCTGTCTGTCTCAGTACCCAGATTTACCGTTTCCATTGGCTCTTCATGTGGCTGAATGGCCCTCTCTTCTTGGAGTAACAATCTTGCAAGCTCACCAGGCACTTCACAATCATCTTCACCTTCATCTTCGGCTAAGTTGATCGGATTTTCGAAGTCATAACTGGCAGTAGCAGAGTCGTTACCAGTGAGATCCAGAGTGGATTGGGACCTGTATATGTGAGTGTGTGTAAATAGCTGTTTTGCAATATATAATAAAGAAAGACAAGGAGCGCAAGATTTGAAATGCAAAAAACGTCCAATGCTTTTATTAATGATATATGGAAATGACAGACAAAAGCCCTCATAAATGAAGCCACGGTGCCCCGGGTAAGACACCGGGCCATAAAGTTTCACAATATTGTCTGTTACAAATTCAAAACAAAGGAGTTAATTACTGAGTCACAAAAGTAATAGGGACGAAGTATTTTTCCGTCCAGTTGTTTGGTCCACTGTTGGTCGTAGGGTAGATCCAGTTGTCGAATTCAGATTCCTCCACATCATCTTTGATGGCATTTACTCCCGAGTTGCTGATGAACACAGGAGGTCTTACAATCCTTGCACGATGAACAGCCCTCCAAGCTTCTGCAGTGAAACCCAAACCAAACTTGTCAGTCTTCTGAGTGAAATCAGGAAGTCGGCCCCAGTTTGCGCACTCACCCTTCTCAATAACAGCCCGGGCATCCTTTAAGGAAGCCATCTTCAAAGGAGAATCTTCAACCACAGTCTCTGTTGATGCCAGCGTCTGAGGAACCTCTTCAAAATGCTGGAATGGAGTCTCAATGAATTCCCCATCCATCTCTATGTACCGGAATGAGTTGAGATGGCTGACCATATACTCTTCCTCCCCCTGAACTGTCACAATCTTCCCTCTGACCGGGTATTTCAGCTTCTGATGTAGTGTGGAGGTTACCGCTCCAGCTTTGTGGATCCATGGATGCCCCAGCAAACAAGAGTAGGATGGTAGGATGTCCATCACGTAGAATGTAGAATCAAAAACCTGAGAGCCATCCCTGATTGGAATATCAACCTCGTCGTGCACCATTCTTTTAGACCCATCAAAGGCCCGGACAACAATGTTACTTGGCTTCAGCTCCAACCCCTCGCAATCCAACCTGTCTAGAGCCTTCTTGGGCAAGACATTCAATGAGGACCCCGTGTCAACCAACACATGTGCAAGAGTAGTGCCCCTGCATTCAACGGAGACGTGCAGGGCATCGTTATGGTTCTTCCCTTTAGCAGTCAGATCAGCGTCGGAGAAACCCAAACCATTATCAGCAGTTAAGTTGGCCACACAATTGGTAAACTGATCAGTTGACATCTCTTGTGGCACGTGGGCCGTCTTCAGGAAGGTAATCAAAGCCTTGGCATGGGCCTCTGAACACAACAACAGTGATAGCATAGAAATTTTAGATGGGGTGTGCCCCAGTTGCTCAACTACATTAAAATCACTCTTCTTGATAATCTTAAGGATCTATTCCATCTCCTGCTTGGAAGCTTCAACATTGGTTGTCTTCGGTGCTTCCGTCTGGGCAGGCATATCAGTAGCGATCCCTTTGCCCCGAGCGTCAGATGACTCCGCAGCAGGGGTAGAAATAGGAACTTGGTCAGGAAGAGAAATAGGCACACTTGCAGGTGTGATGACAGTAGGTCTCTGGATTGTTGGTGGTGCAATATCTGGTGAGAAAAGTATACCACTGCGGGTGACTTTGGCAGGCCCGGTGATGTTGCTGATGTTGGTACTAGTTTCAAACTCTTGTTTAACTCCAAGCACATAAACATCTGCCCCATAGTGCCAAGGGACAGCTTTGTCGGATGTATAGGGGATGGGCCCCAGAATAGTGATGATTATAGGTGCGATCTTCTGAGCAGGCATAATTTTGACTGGCTTCCTTGAGGGAGCCTTGGGAGAATTATTGAAAATGGTGACAATGGACACTTCTTCAGTGGGGGTAGCAGGAACAGCAACCTTCTCAAACAGGATTTCTTTATTATCCATCAGGTTTTGGATACCTGACTTCAAAGATGAACAACCAGCAGGTGAGATGGAACACAGATGGCAACCTTCACTACATCCCGGAAATAAACCGGCTAGCAACAGGTTCCTCTTGACGGTCAACAGTGGAGTAACAATATCATCCACAGAGGCTACATACAGGTCTTCCTCTACAGCATTCACTCCATGCTTGGGCATGGGAGCAGTCACAACATTAGGCCTTTCGGGCGCCTCGAACTCTATCTCTTTAGCATCAATTAGGTCCTGAACCTTATTCTTCAGAGCCCAACAATCATCTGTAGTATGCCCCGGGCTATCAGAGTGATAAGCGCAGCGGGCGTTAGGATTGTACTTCGGGGATGTTGTGTTTACAACTTTCGGAGCTTCTTTTATAGTCACCAGATTGGTTGTCAGTAGTTGCGGCAATATCTGAGACAGGGTCATACTGAGACGAGTAAACTTCCTTCTAGGTCTCTCACCCCTTTGTTGGTTATGATGCTGAGGAGCAGCAGCAGGCTTTGAAATAACCACCGCGTTGACAGCTTGGCGGCGTTCCGGTCTATTCTGTCTCCTTGAACCATAGACAGCACTAGATTCCTTCTTGAACGACTTCTTCTCAGTGCTCGAGGAGGCACCTTTCTGTATCTTCCCAGACTTGATACCAGCTTCAATTCTCTCACCAGTCAAGATAAGGTCTGTAAACCCGGCAGAAGAATTTCCAATCAGATGGTTGAAGAACGGACCAGACAGGGTCCCCAAGAACATATCCACAAGTTCACGATCGGTTAGAGGTGGCTGTACCCTTCCAGCCAGGTCTCTCCACTTTTGAGCATACTCCTTAAATCCTTCACCCGTCCCTAGTGACATACCCTGGAGCTGGGTACGCGTAGGAGCAAGGTCGGAATTATACTGATACTGCTTATAGAACGCAGTAGCCAAATCCTCCCAGTTACGAATGCTGGCTCCATCCAGCTGATAGAACCATTCGAGTTGAGTCTCTGAAAGACTATCCTAGAAGAAATGGATCCATAAATTCTTGTCAGCTGTGTAAGGTTGGATCTTCCTTACATACGATCAGAGGTGCAGCTTAGGACAAGAAGCTCTGTCATATTTGGCAAAAGCAGGTGCCTTGAACTTATGGGGAATCACCATCCCAGAGGATAAGCCTAGGTCTCCAAAGTCCAACCCGGGCACATTCTGAATCTCCATAGCGCTTAAGCGGTCCTCCAGCTGTTTGTACCTATCCTCAGCAGGAGGGTACTGTTCATCATTATAATCTTTCTCGTTGTCGGAGACCACGGGACTAGGAACTCTTCTCTCTTGGGGACTGTCTTTCCCTACAGAGTAAGTAGTCAGATCAACCTCATTTTGTAGTCCATTCCCAAATCTACGTCCAGTGTTGAACAATACGGTCCTCTTCTTCTTCTTCTTCAGAATCAGAGTCTTTAACTCCTGTTGACCCTTGGCCAAGCTCATGACCAACTCTTGGAACTGGGCATTCTGGGCCTGGAGGGCCTTGATAGCTTGTTCAGTAGTAGGTTCAGAAGACATGATGATTGCTGAAATAAACAGCGAAGAAGATAAGTGACCTGTAAAAATGGTACCTGTTATGCATATGATGAATGATATGCTATTTATGAAATGCATTCAAGGGTTCGAAAATTCAAATTCGTTGTAAACAAAAAAGGAACACACGTCATATTAAGAAGTAATTTGTTTAGTACATCAGTGCCTCATGGGCGAAATATTACAAAATACTTAATGCCAAAAGACACTGCGCATCCTCTTTGGAGCGATGTAAGTGTTGAGGGTCTTTTCCTCGTGAAGTAGGTGGGTGAGCTCCAAGACCTTCTTCTCACTGGCATGTAAGCTGGCTTCAAAAGCATTCCGTTCTTCCTTGAGTTGGATCTAGCTCTTTTGCATTTCTTCCCAGGATGTTGGCATGTCAGGATGTAGAATGGTGTATGGAACCTCTCCCTCCATAACAGGCTCTTTGATCACGGGGAGAATGTGAGGATATGGCATCATTAGCTTCTGGGAGTGGGTTCGTACCCACTTGAGGTAAGGCTCAAGGGGGATGGAATTCTTGTGCCCCAGTGTCTTAATATTTACCTTGTTAGGCATCCTCCAAGCTCTGATGAACCTTTGTCGAAGTCCTTGCGCATCGTTGTCGAAGTCAAAAACTATGTCAGGAATCAGCATGTCGTGAGGGCCATCCCTCTGAGCATATCCAAATTGCCTCAAAGCCAGACAGGGGTTGTAGGTAATGCCTCCTCTAATTCCAAGTAAAGGAACATTAGGAAATTCTCCGTAACGATCAATGATAGTGACATTTTCTCTGGACCGAGAACACCAATGTATATCAGAATGTGTAAGAGTCATCAATCGTTGTGACCACCTTAAACCCCGCTCGTTCTTCAAAACTGATTGTGGAAGGTGCGAAATAAACCACCTTGCCAGGAGAGGAGTGCAGCACATGAGAACACCTCTTTTTCTCATTGTTCGAGTGTAAAATGAGTGGAGGATATCACCAAGCAATATAGGTATGGGATTCCTGGACATAAAAATCTTGACAGCATTTATATCTATAAGTTGATCCAGATTTGGGAACAACACCAACCCATAGACAAGGAGTGCTACAATCTCTTCAAAGGCTTGTAGATCAAGAGAATTCCAACATTCTTGTGCCTTCTCAAACAGGAACTTTGCCAAGAATCCCTTGATACCACTTCTGACTTCCCAATGCCCCTTGATGTCAGATGGTTGCAGACGTAATGCTTGAGCAACATCTTCAAGTTTTGGTTCCTTTTCCGTACCGTTGTAGGGTAGTTGACTAAGAATAGGAATTTTCAGAAGTTGAGAAAATTCTTCCAAAGTAGGCACCAATTGATAATCAGGGAAAGTAAAACAGTGGTGTAAGGGGTCAAAGAACTGACAGAGAACTTTTATCATATCTTCTTCAATGTTGGTGTTGACCAAGCTGATGAGTCTACCATGTTTTTCACTGAAGAGAGAGTTCTCGGGAATCCTGGATGTAAGCTCCTTGAGCTGAGGAGGGATCCTTACAAGGTTGACCTGAATCATTTTCCTGCAGAGAGACTCCATGTCCTACAAAACAAGAACCAAGATGAAGATCTGAACCCTTGAAGTGGTTAGCAGATGCATATGATGCTTTATGATGTTATGATGTACATGGATGCAAAAGTAAGCAAGTGTATATACAGACAGTCATATTCACACAAAGCAAACAAGTCCTTAGGTTTAGGCTTGCATGGGGTTCGTAGGTAAGTACCCTCTTGAAGTTAGTTGTCTCAAAACCTGTCCTATCAATAGTAACCGGGTTCTAAGGAGCTCAATATCATTGGATTGTTTTCTATGTTCATTGTTTTGATTTAGCCACTTAACTGGAGAC
Source organism: Vicia faba (assembly GCA_948472305.1). Lineage (NCBI taxonomy): Eukaryota > Viridiplantae > Streptophyta > Magnoliopsida > Fabales > Fabaceae > Vicia > Vicia faba. Next base: position 996,144,226 of record OX451736.1, read on the forward strand.
CAAAATATTCCAAGAAAACAACCCTCAATGAGTGCTGTATCGAGTATCTACCAACTTCGGACTGCACCAAAGTCGGTCATCTCACTACCCCTAAAGAGGCCAGGATGGTCAAGTAAGGTTCTAAGGTCAGTTGATGCTTCACGACACCACGCGGAGGCCCCGTACTCTCCTTGACTTGACTCAAGGGTTACCGGTACTCACCAAAGTGCCACATCAACGTAGCAACTGCTTCAACCATGTCGGTATACCCCGCACAGTTCCCTCACAGTTTGTTGCTACTTCTAAAGGGTATCCCCAGATCCGGGTTAGGATCTATAAAACTCCGATACAAGCACTACGCCAAAAAAGACCTACGAAAGCGCTTTTTTTGGCCTTTAAAAGCGCTTAAAAGCGCTTTCTAAGGTGGCGCTGCTATAGGTTTTAGCAGCGCTTTTTGTTTAATGAAAAGCGCTTTCGTAGGTCTACATATGACAGCGCTTTTTCTAAAAAGCGCTCTCTTAAGTACCCTTATGGCAGCGCTTTTTCTAAAAAGCGCTCTCTTAAGTACCCTTATGGCAGCGCTTTTTCTAAAAAGCGCTCTCTTAAGTACCCTTATGGCAGCGCTTTTTCTAAAAAGCGCTCTCTTAAGTACCCTTATGGCAGCGCTTTTTCTAAAAAGCGCTCTCTTAAGTAGGCTTTTGGAAGCGCTTTTTCTAAAAAGCGCTCTCTTAAGTAGGCTTTTGGCAGCGTTTTTTTATGAAAAAGCGCTTTCATTGGTGGCGCTTTTTCTTGGAAAAGCGCTGCCATATGTTTACCTTAGACAGCGCTTTATGTGAAAAAGCGTTGTCATAGGTCTACCTATGAAAGCGCTTTTCTCCAAAAAGCGCTTTCATAGGGTGTTTTTTTTAGAGGTATAATTTATATAATTCATATACCTGCATTGTTTGCAGCATATTATTTATATAAACCAGTTTCCATAACCTGTAATTCATAAATAGCGGTAATGCATTGTAATCCAAAATATATATACACCATTTTTGTATCTCAAACTATATATAAACCATTGTTATCAGTATTGTAACTCAAAATCAGTCTTACAAAATCAACCCTAACAACAACTAAACCAGTCCTTATATGATTCTCTGCTCAATAAAATATTGACGCAACTCCTCTTTGGTTTCTTCCAACTGAAGTTTCGTGTAATATGCACATTTGTACTCATCGAAATACTACATAACAAAACATAATATGCATGATTTAGTTAAAAGTAAAAAATTATATGAAATATCCGAGAAATAATAAAACAAATCCTAAGTTATAAATTCATACCGTGACTGGAATCTCTATTTGATTCAGTTGAATGATTTCTTTGATAAACCGCATAACGAAGTATCCGCAATCTATACCATTTTGTTGTTGAGGACATTACATAGAAAAACAAATAAGAATATATAGTTGTATTGTTTTATCAAATAGCGTAAATATTATAAGCAAAATAGTGGAAATTAATATACCTGCACTTTGATCCAATTAATGTTGTTTGATTTAGACCGTCATACCCGAGCTTCTCTTTGACACCGGAATACTTGTATCGCTCTAACAAAATAAAAATATATATTTAGAAGAATGTCACAGAAATAATTAAATACATAAATACACACAAATATTTAGAATAATCTCACTTACGTATCAATCATTAACTTCATATCCGGATAATTTATCCAATCACTGTCAACCGAATTCAGATAATAGACCACTTCTTTTATAGGATCGATAGCAACCAACAACCAGTGACGTCTATAAATTAAAACAACAGTTTAGAAGAAATTTTTCTACGCAAAAATTACAAATATTAAAATGAACTTAGAATGAAAATCTAACCATGTAGGAATAGTATTATACGCCCAAAGATATAAGCTTTTTGTACTGCCAGTTGCCATGAATCTTTCGACTAAGTGCTCTCTTACTGATTCCGGTACCCTACCAATTGTCGCTCCGCTGACACGGGAGGAAGACACAAAATGGAATCTGTTTGACAATTGATTCTCGCGCATCAATTTGTCATATAACAGCCTTAAATGAAAACATAATTAATATTAGAGTATATTCATTGAAAATGTTTTAAAAAAAGATTTCAGCTAATTACATAATATAAAGATGGGGTTACCGGATGTATGCGTGCATAATACTGACGCCTAATTCTTTATGACGGAAAATTTGTTCCATGTCCTCATGTCCAATTATTTCGGTGCAAGGAAAACCAAAGATACCTTGATCCATATCCATTTGACGAATACCACCATCCATCAAATTTGTTGTTCCCACTATTGTTTCAAGACACTGCCGGTATCGAGGGAAAAATCTAGTAGGCACCCTTTTCTTGGGTGGTACGTCAACGATTTTCTGGCTCACTTGTTGTAACCCATGAAAAGGTACCTAAAAATCATATAAACTCAGTTAAATTATAAAATTATGCAGTTTTTTATTCGGATCATATAATTAACACTTTAAACGTACCTCTTTTGGTGATACGTCAGACTCGTCGTGCCGCAAAATCCCTTTACCCTTAGATGTGGGTGTTGTAGGAGTCTATAATTACCGTGGAAATAACTGAGGTCAGAACTGACAGTTGAAGACTTAAAGATTCATAATTGTTGTCAACATACCTGATCATCTATGAAAATAAGGTCTGATTCCCATGCAACAAAAGATCCTATTGCATCTCCCAGCAATGTGGTCTCAGCAACAATGTCAGGTACCGGCAGCAACGCATCCATATCTAAAGCAATGTCAACCGATACTTTCATGTGTCCATCCGGAATCGGTCTATTATGAAGTAAATCTCCCGAACTGTTATGGACTTTTCCCTTGCCAACTAGTCGATAAGTCGGTGACGATAGGTATAGCTGGCAAGATGAAATGCCCTAAACCAATAATAACCGTTAGAAGTGACTAAAAATATTCTATAATAATAACGGATATATATTGAAAATTACCTCGAGAAATTTATGCTGACAGTTGATACTAGCTTTGTCACTAGTTTCTTTCAATTGTGAACTGCTCTTTTCCGCCATATATCTCTCTTTATCCTTCTGCAATTCACGAACTTGAGCTTGTAAATCCTGCAATGTTTGCATCACTTCTGCATTGCTAGGATTTCTTCTCCTTGGATGCTTATACAAAGAGGTTGGAGTCACACCATGACCTTTACCCCTCACCCGACCCGGATACTCAGCAATATTTAGTGCTCGACTAAGTACGCTCCTGGTATCCTGATGATCCTCACCTGGGGATACCGATTGTGACAAGGTCTCCTGTAATTCAATTACATATAAAAAATTATTAGTGGAGATAAAAAATTACTTAAATATTAATAAACATTAATTGATTTAACTAAAGACACAATCTTATACTTACACATTCATCATACACATGTTGAATATCAGGATTAACAGCTCGATCCTTGCCCACACGGGCTTCCTTCCACAACAAATGTGCCGGTAGTGATGTTGCGTCACTTTTCATCTCTTCTAACTACGCAATGACGGAAGTCTTAAGATCATCAACTATAACACATTTAGATAATTAATAAGATCGTAGAGTTTATATTTACTTACAATTTTTTCCTCTAAGCGAGCATATCCCAAACGCCCTTTTTTGTATGGATATGCGGGTTTTGACGCTCTCTCGCGATTTATAGTACTTTTGTCATCCTGTTCTTTGGTATAAAATGTGTATCCATTAATTGCATATGCGCTATAAGAAAACACAACTAAACTTGGACCGTATGCTAAACATCTCAATCTTTCTGTTACTGAAGCATGATCTGAACGATACTTTGAATAAATATGTTCCTTAAACCATGGTATGAAACTTCGATTATGCTCTCGTACAATCCAATTCTCATTTCTATTCGGATTTAAACCTCGAAGAACACCCTTGTGAATTTCAACATACGGCTCAACTTCAAGCTCATTATGCAGAACATACAAATGCACTTGATCCCGTTCGACCATTGATATTGTCACAACTTTATTTCCAATTAGCTTCTTACCTTCTTTTTTTTCAACAATGTGAGATTTGGGGAGTCCAATTGATTGAACATTTGACAGATATTCAGTACAAAACTCAATCGCTTCTTCAACAATATATCGTTCAGCAATACAACCCTCTGGTCGACTTCGGTTTTTCACATACCCTTTTAATATTTTCATATAACGTTCAGTAGGATACATTCATCTCATATAAGTTGGTCCGCACAGTTGTGTCTCTTTGATAAGATGAACGATAAGATGAACCATTATGTCAAAAAACGAGGGAGGGAAATACATTTCAAGATCACACAAAGTAACAACTATTTCTTTTTGCAATGTTGGTAAGATCTAAGGATCGATCACCTTGCTGCAAATTGACTTGAAGAAAAAACACAGTTTAGTTATTGCGCTTCTTACTTTTTCTGGAAGAATAGAACGTATACCTATCGGTAGAAAATGTTCCATTATAACATGGCAATCATGCGTCTTTAAACTCTTTAACTTGAGGTCTTGCATAGACACAAGTCTTCTAATATCTGATGAGTAGCCTTCTGGAACTTTAACCTCACTTAGGAACTTACACAATATTTTTTTCTCCTTTCTGGATAGAGTGTAAACAGCAGGTGGTAGATATGTTCATGTTCCTTTTTTCACGGGTCCCAATTCAGTTCTTATTCCCATCTCTACCATGTCCTCCCTTGCTTTAAGACCATCCTTAGACTTCCCTTTTATATTGAGTAACGTACCAATAACACTGTCAAATACATTTTTTTCAATATGCATAACATCAAGAAAATGTCTTACGTACAAAGATTTCCAATATGGCAATTCAAAAAAAATCGACCTCTTCTTCCACCCACCTGTAACAACTTTATGTGCAAAAGGCTTGCCAAACTGAATACTCACATCTTTCACCTTTTCAAATAATTGAGCACCTGTCAATCCAGGCGGAGCTCTACGTTGTTCGGTATCTCCGTTGAACGCTTTTCTCCATCCACGATATTGATGTTTAGAATTTAAGAATTTATGATGACCGAGAAAGACATTCTTCTGATAAAGTTTCAATCGCATCGTATCGGTTCCATCTTCACAGATAGGACACGCTTTTTCACCTTTAATGCTATACCCGGATAGATTTCCGTAGGCTGGAAAATTGTTAATTGTTCCAAACAACATCGCCCTCAAATTGAAACTTTCTTTCTTATACCCATCATAAACCTCCACACCGTTCTCCCACAAAATCTTCAAATCTTCGATTAAAGGTTCCAAATATATGTCTATATCATTTCCTGGTTGTTTAGGCCCAGAAATTAACATAGATAACATCATGTACTTACGCTTCATACATAGCCACGGAGGTAGGTTATAAATCATAAGAATTACAGGCCATGTGCTATGCGAGATACTTTGAATACCGTGTGGGTTCATTCCATCAGTAGACAATGCCAAGCGAAGGTTTCTTGCGTCTTTTCCAAATTCAGGATAATCATTATCAATTTTCATCCACTGTGGTGAATCTGCCGGATGTCGAAACTTTCCATCAACAATTCTTTCATCTGCATGCCAAGTTAAGTGTCTTGAATCGGTTTCACTACGATACATCCGTCTAAATCTCGGAATTATAGGAAAATACCATAAGAATTTTGCCGGAGACAACTTTTTCTTATATCGAGGGGCACCGCATTTAGGACACTCATTTAACGATGCATACTCGTTTTGAAACAAAACGCAATCTTTTGGACAGTCATGTATCTTGTCATAGCTCATGCCAATAGAGTACAACATCTTTTTGGCCTCATACGTTCGATTGGGGAGAACATTATCCTATGGTAGCATATCTTTCATAAGGGCTAATAACTCTGTGAAACTTTTATCCGGCCATCCATTGCCTGCCTTTAAGTTGTACAACTTTAATACCGCAGACAATCTTGTGAATTTTGTACAACCATTATACAACGGTTTCTCTGCATCGCTTACCAAACTCTCGAACATTTTGGGATAATCATTAAGATCTTCTTCAAGCGCTTCTACAATCTCTTCAACTCGATCATAATCGTATGTATCTGTGCCATTGTCGTTTGAAGCATAGGTCCTATTATCCCCCGATTCATCATTCCCGTCACTTTTCTCACCATGCATATTCTAACATGTATAACTTCTATCAATTCCATACCGTATTAGATGCGATGCCAACTGAACCGCGTCAACCCGATTCCCATAACAGCAACACAAACAAGGACATGTCATTCGACTGGGGTCTTCCGCATGCGCAACAGCAAACTTAACGAATTCTGATACCCCGTTCTCATACTCTTTCGACAATCGATTGGAATACATCCATGTCTTATCCATGGTTTACGGTTTCTGAGTCAATCTGAGCTAAATGATAAATTATAAAAAAAAACCAATACTCAAAACTTGCACTTGCTCTTGCATAACCATATAACAAAACCAATACTCAATACTTTTCACTAAATTCATTTTATTCTATCAACTACTTTAGTACACAAGTATAACACAAGAAACCATAAACAAGAAACTATCATTGCTCAAAATTAATCATAAATTATGTGTGTACTCAAACTCAAAAAAGATAAAATTTTGCAGTTCAGTTGTACTATCAATGGAATGTATGCTACAAGTAATGATGAAAATAGGGGAAATGTACATTTGCATTGATGCTTCCTTCATTCTCGTAAAGTCTTTTGACTTCTAAACATATATAGCGAGGCTAAATATTTTGGTTTACAATAGTGCATATAGTACATATTTAACTCATATGTCTATTATATGTGAAAACTTAGAGATGACATTTACATTGTGTTGTATGAGAGAAAACATCGTACACACACTCTACAAAACTAAACTATAGAGTAAGCTATGGAGCAGGAAATGAATGGTATTTACTATCAATATGTTGTAGGCAAACAACAAGGCAAAACCACAATTATGGTCCAATCAAAACCCAACCACAACAAACACTGTATCTGCGATAATATAGTTAATATGGAATGTGAAAGAATCTGCATAAACTAGCGACTCTGACCATCAGACATGCAAACTCCAACACATATGCATTCCCCTACCACTATAGAAAAAAGTAATGCTACACAAAATTCCTATATCGAATTAAATAAAAGAATTATTAGAAGATAGTCACATCTTTATTCATACAAAACTATTCTAGAAATTAGAATCAAAGCAAGCATAGAACAATTTATTCATACAAAACTATACTAGAAATTGACATACTTAGAACGGAGGCGGAGGTCCTGATGAACGGAGGTGGAGGTACTGATGAGCGGAGGCGGAGGTACTGATGAACGGAGGCGGAGGTACTGATGAACGGAGGCGGTGGTCCTGAACAAGATTTCGTAGATGCTAACGGCGGCAGAGCTCTGGTTTAGGGATTTGAAGATTTCGTGAAGAACAATAGAAAAATGATGATACGAATTTTTTATTTTTATTATAAAACTACCTACGAAAGTGCTTTTAAAAGCGCTTTCTAAAGGTCACCTATAACAGCGCTTTTTAATGTAAAAGCGCTTTCGTAGCATATCCTTTAGCAGCGCTTTTAAAAGCGCTTTCTAAAGGCCAGCTTTAGCAACGCTTTGTAAAAGCGCTTTCTAAGGCTAACCTTTAGCAGTGCTTTTTGAAAGCGCTTTCTAAAGGTACCCTCTGAAAGGCACCCTTTAGCAGCGCTTCTCAAAAAGCGCTTTCTAAGGGTGACCTTTAGCAGCGCTTTTGAAAAGCGCTTTCTTAAGGCACCCTTTGAAAGCGCTTTTTTGAAGCGAATTTTTTTTAAAACCTACAGCAGCGCTTTTATCTAAAAGTGCTTTCGTATGTGTGCTGCTAAAACTTATTTTTGGCGTAGTGAAGCCCACAATATTAAAGCATTTAAGGCATACAATTGAAAACATGGAGTGATCTAATCCTAAGGTACACCTCACTTATAAAATCCCCAGCAGAGTCGCCAGTTCTGTGATCGGTGGGAATAGAACTGACTGTTTTGGAATGCTGGTTCGCGTTTTGCGTTTGTTTTTGCAAAATGTCGCGGTAAGCAAGAGTCGCCACCGTCTTTTATTTTATCCAACAAGGAAAGGACAAAAGCACAGAAAAATTCCTTTTTGAGATGTTTCTCGGGTTCGGGAGGTAGATTATAGAAAGGGAAGGTGTTAGCACCCTTTCTATCTGTGGTTATCCACGGGCTCTTAGGTACTTTCTCATTGTGTTTTCAAAAGTTTGCTTTTCTTTGTGATTGTGGGTTCGAAAAGAGTTTTTATTTTGAAAGGGGTGTAAGTGCGAAAAGTTTTGTTTTGTTTTTTTTAAAAGGAGCAAGTACTTAAGAACATCTACCTACTCAAAAATGAATTGGACTGTGCAAATGTCCTTTAGACAGTGCTATCCCACTATTGAGGAGTAGGTAGCACCGTTGTTGGAGTTTTCAGGTCAATTCGATTAAGGGACATGTGGTCACTAAAGCAATGTTAGGACACCTTAGCGGTAACCCTAAGGTCTTAGATCATTTTATCTGAGGCAACCGTTTCGAGGCAACTTATGATCTTTGGACAAGAGGGCGACCTCTAAAACTTCCTATACTCAATGGCCACGTTCGAGGCAACCAAGTGAGGCGTACCCTAGGAGTGGCATGTGCAAATGTATCAATTTTCAGTTATGTTATCTTCGTACATGTTATGGTGAGCTACGGGTTGATTTTAATTTCAGAGATAAGTCTTGTCATGCATAGCCTAATAAACATACATCTAACAGTTAATAGTTTGCGGGAAAGTAAATCTACGCTATTACAAGGCGTCGGGTATTTACATCGCCAAAAACAACCCTTGAAAAGTAAATGCGGGAAAATAAATGAAAGCGATAAAAGGTCCTAATTAACGCTATTACATCCTCGGCACAATTACATAAATAATGATCAAAAATAATATGCGCGAATAAAAATTGAATCGGAGAAGTCCTTAGGGTTTTGACCCTTTTTTGAGAAAGAAAGAAGTTTTTTTTTTGTTATTTGGTATTTAATTAAATTAACTAAAACTAATTAATTAATTAAAAAGAAATGTTTTTGAGTTTTTAATGTCTTGAGGAAATAAATAAAAAAATAGTCAAAAGTTAGTAAAAACCCTAATTCTAATTTATTTTAAATTATTGTGAAAATATCAAAAATTAACCTAATTAAAAAAAAACTAAATTAATTTGTTAGTATTTATTTACAAAATAACTAATTAAATTTAATAAATAATAAAAAAAATATTATATTTTCAGTTTTCTGTTTTATTATGAAAATAATTAATTTGGTTAATTTAAATAATAATAATAATAATTAATAAAAGAAAATAAAAAAGGAAAAGAAATAAACTTGTGGGGGTGATGGCCCAAATCAAGAGGTGTTATTGTCAATTGCCAGGCCCATTAACTTCAGCCGCGTTTGACTTTCATACTTCTCCATGGCGCGTGTTGACTGGGAGTATGATGATCCTTCCATCTGGGCCATTGGATTTGAGGATGGAGACACATGGCATCTGGGAATTGGAGATGCATGGTGGACTCCTTTTGGAATTCTGCACATGAACATGTTAAGAAAAATAATATAAGCGTTTTGGGGGGACCTGGGATTCGAACCCAGGTCCCAATGCTTCCAAGCCAATGCCTTAACCACTCCAACCACCTGCACGCTTTTGATATTATAATACTAAGCAATCATTATATTAAGAATTTAATTAATATGCTGTAAAACACAAAAACGCGCGTATTTTTCAAACCGGCCAATGGAGTGTTAACACATCATCGTCTTCCTTATTGTACCTGTAAAAAAAACATTAGATAGTGGGGGTTTTTAACCCCCACAACATGCTTGCACGAAAAATAGCGATTAGGGCTGTGGTTTACAGAAATACTTCGCGAGGGTTGGTTTTTGTTTGTCTTGGTTCAACGAATTCAGTCATGGGTCTCACAAGTCTCAATTTTTCCTGGTTTAGGAATCCCCAATTTCAAACTCAAGAACCCTAGAAAACCGTTCATGGCATCTTTCGATTCAGTGCATTATAATTCAATTAAATGATATCATTAGCTTCATATGGTCCCTTTTAATGCAAAACAACCAAGAAAATATGTTAAATGCGCATGAAATAGACAACACGATTCTGTAAAAAAGCTTCAAATCGTGGTTCTGTGCGTGATGACTCTTTGAGCTTTAAGGCTTGAATTTGATTGCCACACGTTCCTGGGAACTCCTGCAAGGTGTTAGAATCAATGGAATGCCTTGAACTGGCCTGGAATGTAGAAATCAGTTTTGCAATTTTCTTGAAATTTCTCAATATGGCTATGGTCTTTCTGCAGCTTTTTTTCACGTGTATGCATCAGGGTTTTCTTGCATATATATAGAGGAATGGAATTAGGTCAGAATCTTGAGCAAAAATCCATTGAATTAATGATTTGATCCTTGATTGAAAATCAAATCTTTTTGCATTTTCATGATTGAACAAAGTTGCCAATTTTGGAGATTTTGTATCTTTGACTTGGTGCACGAAATTGCCAGCCTTTTTAGGTCATATTTGCTTCACCAAAAGATTGAAAAAATCAAATCTTGTATTTTCCTACAATTTAAATTAATTAAATGAATTAATATTAATTAAAAATTCAATTAATTAATAAAAATAAGAAAATAAATTCAATTAAGCTTGATGGGTCGTGCATAGGCCATGGATGAAGTTTCAAGAAGAGATTTGAAGCCCATTAGCAAAAATAAGGTGTTTTGAGCAAAGTTGACTTTTGCAAATTTCTAAAAATTTTCCAACTTCTCCAATGCATATCTTGCTCAATTTTTATCATATGAACATGTTCGTGGACATTTTAGAAAGGTCTTGAAGTCCTCTAACCAATGCCTTTGGTCCCATGTCATTTGGATTTACCAATCTCAAGTTATGGCCTTTGACTTAAAGTGCACATTTGTTGACTTTTGAATTTGGCCTATAATGTAGAAATTGATAACTTTTTATGAGAGCATTTCTTGGAATTGGAATGTGAAGGTGGATTGTAGGAAATGGCATCCCCTTCAAAATGAGAATTGGATGGAATTTTTCTGATGAACCATGAAAAATGTATGCCCTGGTCAAGATACAGTTGACTTTTCTATTGTCCAAAAATAGTAACTTTTTGCATCTTGATGATTTTTGAGCTATCCTTGTGGAATCATGATCAAGACTTGATCAAATGATGATTGTGAAATCAAAATAAGATGTTGACCAAAATATCTGACTTTTGACTGTGAAATGACCATTTTGCCCTTACAGTTGACTGTGGGTCAAATGAGGCTTTTGACTGTGCAAATTGACACTGTGAGTCTTGAGACTTGGCATGTAGGTGCTCGAGGATGTATATAGGAATATGAGACCTAATTGAACCATTGAAAACCTCAAATTATTTGAAATAACCAAAACCCTAATTTCAGCTGGCTTAGGAGGTATTTAGACTGTGCAATCCTTTGAGCAATTTGAAGATTATCTTTGACGAACCTTGAGGAATATGGGAGGGCAAATTTTGGGGTACAACACTGACGTCAAAAGGATATTGGTATAGGGAGGAAACTGAGATAATGAGGACGAAGACCTGGCTGGGGATAAAATCTGAAGTGATAGCAAATCACTGGGGATGACGGAAATAATAATGGCTTATGTTTCGATGCATGTTTTGAATTTTTTTTATAGCGCAATGCTCCATACAATGGAAATGCTACGTGTTTTGGTAGATGCAATGTAATGATGCATGTTTAAAAGTCTCGCTGGGGAATGGCCAATTGAGAAGCCAACAACCAAGGGGTCAGCATCTGACATGAATTGCAAAAATAAATTGCAAAAATCTAAAGGAGAGGAGAAAATACGGGGAACCGCTAGAGAGGGAACATCGAAGTGATGGGGCTCCGCGGAGAAACAAATGAGCAACCAGCGGAAATGGGCCACAAACAAAGAGAGGAGCTGTAAAAAATAAATTTTGAATTCCCGGGGAAGATCAGGTCGACACTGCAACTTCCGGAAAAGGACGAAAACCTGAAGATATGGACAATTGAGAGAGAAGATCAAGGTAAGACTGTAATCTCTGGGGAGGACAACACACGGTCGTGCTGAGGACGACACCAAGACAACAAACCCGACGTGAAGGGTGAACAAAGCCTTGCTGAAGACATGGGACTTCACCGGGGAAGTAGAACTATATGGAAGATTATCTTGCTGGAGAGATATTCTCTTGGAATGCAACCAAATGATGAATCCTGCAGATAGTCACACGGTATCAAAACCTTATTGGGGAATAAGAGAAGATCCTAAACATAAGGATGCCCCGGTCAACAGATCGGCGGGGAAATGAGAGGTTAAAGCGAGGGATCTCTATTGGCAAATCCGTTGGGAAGCTGAAACTTCTAGAATGTGGATTCCTGCTTAACGACTCCATTGGGGACAGGCGACATATCCAAACCTGAAGTCTTGAAACGAGGTTTTTTGAAAGAAACTCCCTGGAGTAACAAAACTTTGCTGCTGAAATGAAACTTCACAGGGGAAATGAAACTTCGTCGGGGAAACGAAACTTCACAGGCGATAAGTAGAAGAAGAAAGCCGAACATTCCCTCCTTCACCATCATTAAGCTCTTTACAGGTATTCAACGTGTAAACCATTTTTTATGTGAAACAGCTATTTTTGCATACAGAAAAATATTTATTGAGAATGATAGACCTGATGCGATAATTATTTAAGCCTTGAAGTTGAAATCTTTAACAAAATGTCGCATCTCTGTTGTGAACGAATCACTGGCTAGAGTGCAAAAAGGTTTTAAAACTTTTCTTTCCCCTTTTTGAAAAACGAGTTAAAATGCGAGCAATAAGATACCAACACGGCTATGCAATACATATTTGGGGAGTTTAGGAAATGTTATCCCGTTGTAGTATGCTTTCGAGTTAAACCCTTGTTTCAGTTAGGACTTTTAAAGGTTGTAACGTGGCCTGGTTCAAGGTTCTTTTGAAAAAAAGTTTTCCAAGGCTCAAGTTATTTGGTGCCCACTCCCTTCGTGATATTCTCATGTCCTAAGTTCAGTTGACTTATCATAAGCATTCATCTTCCAAAAGGATTTATAATGGTTGAGTGATCACGACAAATTCTCCAACATGATTGTCGAAACTTTTGCTGCTTCGGGTTTTTTCTTGACATTATTGTTCTTCTTCTTTTTGATGAAAGTTTTATTGAATATTTTTCTCTCTTTTTTTTTTTTGCCTTTTAGGCTCCTTTTTCCCTAACTTTTGCCTGGACAAAATCTCTTGATTTTCCATTTTTGGGAGTCCAGCGGGATGCCCTAACTTTTTCCTAAGCGACTTGTTTTCAAGTTTCGCCTTAGCGGGGCTTTTTGTTTCTTTCTTATTCATGCTTTCCACCTCGAACAAGTCAATGTGACTTTAGATATTTGAACTTTTTCTTTCTTTCTCTCTTTTTTTTTGAAGAAAACCAATGCCTCATTCTTTGGTCGGAGAGGGATAGCCATTATTGTATCGATTTGATCTCGACCTCAGAGCTTTGTGAGGAAATGAACATCGTGGTTTAGACATTTTTCCTAATATCATGATGCGAAAGATAAAATGTGGTGATCCTAAGATGGGACATTCCTTCTGAAATTTGAATGCTTGGGCAAATTAACTGAACATCTACCCTGCCCCTGGTTTAAAAAAATAAGGTTTTTTTTTTAAAGGAAAAGAAACTTATACTTCGAAGGCTCAGAGGGGTTAACGAGGGTCTAACTCCCTTATATATCCAGTGTTTGGGGGTTGAAACAATGCATGTACATCATCAACGGGGTTCTACTCAAAAGCATACCACTACAGTCATCGTTTTTATCTAAACTCCTTCCTCCAAACTCTTGGCTAAGCAAAAGAATTGGCACAGTTGGTATCAAAATGCCCGAAAAAATCGATTAAAGAGTGATACTGGATGGATTAAGTAAAATGAAACAATTTTTTTTTTCAAAGCAAAAATATTCAACGCATCAAGACTAACATTCGGCCATAAACAAAATCCTATATGCAGACAAAGCCAAAACAATCAATCAAGATAACACATGAAAGTGCGGCAAAGAAACGTAATAAAAGCCATTATGGGGAAGAAATATCTCCAACTAGGTTCGCCGATCTCGCCGACCTGCCGTAATCTTGATATTACCCTGACCGATGACCTTTACCAACAGCATGGAGTTATGAAACAAAATGACAAGGCATCCGCCAGTAAAGTGAATGAGAATCCCATCAAACATAGAACTAAACACGCCCCTTGCACAGTAGTAGTTGTGTTTTTTATCCGTATTTCAAGAGATCAACTAACCATGACTTAGATTACCATTTCCGTGTAAGGCCCACGAAGTTTATATGCACATGCTTATCAAAATATTGGACGTTTTTGCAAACAAAATAGTGAAAAGGGAGAAAAGAAACGTATACGTACCTTGAAACAAGATATTCTATTGATTTTGAGAAATCAGCTTGTGAAAAAGGCATTTACATTTAGAAGCAAGTAATTACAAAATCAAAGCAAACAAGTGTTTACAAATGACAATGTGAATGTGAATATCCATCAAGTCCCGACTCTGCTATGACTCTTATGACTCTCATCTTCCTGCTTTCAGACAGATCATTCTTGGATTAGCCTCGAGCTTATGTCAGGTGACGGAATGAAGGAAAGAAACAAAGGATCTCATGCCGAGAGTAGTCATTTGCTTTAAGTCCCTAACTTTTGCCTGAATCGCCCTTTCGGGTTTTCGATTCACCAGGACACCCTCTTTTTTCCTAAACCACCCTTTCGGGTTTTCAATTTAGCGGATTTTTTTATTTTTTAGGCAAGGTATTTTTTAACTACGTCAGCATTCACATGGAGAGGGAAGTACTCTCCATCCATAGTCGTGAGCATCATTGCTCCCCTAGAGAAAAATTTTCTAACCACGAAAGGACCTTCATAAGTCGGAACCCACTTGCCCCTGGGATCTCCCTGGGGAAGAATTATCCTCTTGAGCACAAGGTCGCCTGGTTTGTAACACTGAGGCCGTACTCTCTTATCAAAAGCTTTCCTCATCCTTTGCTGATATACTTGACCATGACAAACGACCGTCAATCTCTTTTCATCAATAAGTTCCAACTGATCCAGCTGATTCTATACCCATTCACTTTCATCCAGCTCAACATCTCTCAAGACCCTAAGAGAAGGAATCTCGACTTCTACCGGCAATATCGCTTCCATGCCGTAAACCAATGAAAATGGGGTTGACCCAGTCGAAGTACGCACCGTGGTACGATAACCATGCAAAGCGAAAGGCAGCATCTCATGCCAATATTTATAGGTTACCACCATCTTCTGCATAATTTTCTTGATATTTTTATTGGCCGCTTCTACAGTGCCATTCATCTTTGGTCGGTATGGAGAAGAGTTATGATGCTTGATTTTGAAGGACTCACAAAGCTCCTTCATCATCTTGTTGTTCAAGTTAGACCCATTATCGGTAATGATCTTCTCAGGCACTCCGTAGCGATAGATAATATTATGCTTAATGAACCGAGTTACCACTTGCTTGGTGACATTGGCATAGGATGAAGCTTCGAACCACTTCGTAAAATAATCGATGGCAACCAGAATGAAACGGTGCCCGTTGGACGCAGTCGGTTCAATCTTGTCGATCATATCAATTCCCCACATCACAAACGGCCAAGGGGAGGTCAAGACATTTAAAGGTACTGGCGGCACATGTACCTTGTCAGCATAGACTTGACACTTGTGGCAAACCCGCGCATGATTGTAACAGTCAGTCTCCATGGTGAACCAATAATAACCTGCTCGCAAAAATTTTTTAGCCATGGTGTGCCCGTTGGAGTGGGTCCCAAAGTCACCTTCATGTATCTCCTCAATGATTCTAGCTGCTTATTTCTTGTCGACACATCTGAGCAGTAAAACATCATGATGCCTTCTATACAACACACCACCACTGAGAAAGAACTTGGCTGAGAATCTTCTCAAGAACTTCTTATCTGTGACGGATGCCCCTTCCGGGTACTCTTGTGTTTCCAAATACCGCTTAACGTCATAAAACCAAGGGTTACCATCTGGTTCCAAACTGGCCTCAAAAATGAAAGCTGGCTCACTCAAACTTCTGATAGTAATGGAAGGTGCCTCATTAGCCCACTTAACCTTGAACGTGGAGGACAAAGTTGCCAGTGCATCAGCTAGATTGTTTTCTTCTCTGGGAATGTGTTCAAACGTGATCTCCTCAAGTAAGGAATCAACTTCATAACATGCTCACGATACGGAATTAGGTTCTAATGGAGAGTCTCCCAATCTCCATTAATCTGGCTGATAACAAGATTGGAATCCCCGTAAACTTTCAAGAATTTGATGCGCAGGTCAATCGCCGCTTCAATGCCATAAATGCAAGCCTCATATTCGTCCATGTTGTTAGTGCAATCGAAACAAATATGAGTCGTGAAAGGAATGTGGTATCCCTCAGGGGAAGTGATAATAGCTCCGACACTGTTGCCCATGGCATTAGAGGCACCATCGAAAACAAGCGTCCAACGTGATCCCGGCTCGGGTCCTTCGTCTGGGTCTGGCATATTACAATCCCGAATATACACAATTTCCTCATCTGTAAAATCAAACTTCATCGGTTCATAATCGTTCACGGGCTGATGAGCAAGATGGTCGGCCAGTACACTACCCTTAATTGCTTTTTGAGTAGTGTATTGGATATCATATTCGGTGAGTATCATCTGCCAACGGGCTACCCTGCCTGTAAGAGCTGGCTTCTCAAAAATGTACTTGATTGGATCCATTTTGGATATCAAGTAGGTGGTGTGAGTTAACATGTATTGCCTCAAATGTTTGGCGGCCCAGGCAAGCGCACAACAAGTCTTTTCCAACAATGAGTATCTTGACTTGCATTCTGTAAACTTCTTACTCAAGTAGTAAATGGTCTGTTCTTTCTTCCCAGTCTCGTCGTGATGACCGAGGACACAACCCATTGAGGTCTCCAACACAGTTAGGTACATGATTAGTGGCCTTTCTTCCACTGGTGGCATGAGTGTCGGAGGTTCCTATAAATACTCCTTTATTTTATTAAAGGCCTTCTGACAATCCTCATTCCATTTCACTGTCTGACTTTTCTTCAACAACTTGAACATAGGTTCACTGGTGGCTGTGAGATGAGAAATAAATCTGGAAATATAGTTTAATCTCCCCAAGAAACCACGTACTTCCTTCTTTGTCCTTGGCTCAAGCATTTCTTGTATCTCTTTGACTTTAGCCGGGTCCACCTCGATACCTTTTTCACTTACAATAAAACCCAACAGCTTGCCAGATCTCACCCCGAAGGTGCATTTATTCGGATTCAACCTTAGCAAGAACTGCCTCAGCCTCTCGAATAATTTTTCCAGGTGAACAAGATGTTCCTCCTCTGTGTCAGACTTAGCAATCATGTCGTCTACATAAACCTCAATCTCTTTGTGAATCAAGTCATGAAAGAGAGTGACCATGGCGCGCTGATATGTTGCCCCGACATTTTTCAAACCAAATGGCATCACTTTATAGAAAAAAGTTCCCCAAGGCGTGATGAATGTCGTCTTCTCCATATCCTTCGGGGCCATCTTAATTTAATTGTAACCCGAAAAGCCATCCATGAACGAGAACACCTTGGAATGAGCAGTATTATCAACCAACACATTAATATGCGGCAGAGGGAAGTCATCTTTAGGGCTGGCCCTGTTCAAATCCCTATAATCCATGCACATCCTGACCTTACCATCTTTCTTGGGCACAGGCACAATATTTGCAATCCATGGCGAATAATTGACAACCTTTAAGAAATTTGCGTCCAACTACTTATGGACCTCCTCCTTGATCTTCTTGGACATCTCAGGATGAGTTCTTTGGAGCTTTTGCTTGACGGGGGAACAACCTTCTTTGAGCGGTAATCGATGCACCACTATGCATGTATCCAACCCAAGCATATCCTCATAAGACCATGCAAAGATATTAGAATACTCGCGGAGTAGCTCAATCAACCTGGCTTTTACACTTTCTTCGAGATCGGCCCTTATCTTGACTTCTCTTCTTACCTCTTCTGTGCCAATATTCACCACCTCAATTGAATCCTGATTCGGCTGGATAACTTTCTCTTCTTGTTTTAGCAATCTTGCTAATTCCTCAGGAAGATCACAATCCTCGTATGCTTCTTCTTCAGCTTGATAAATAGGGGTATGTTGTACCCCAAAATTTGCCCTCTCATTTTATCAAGATTTCCCCTCACAAGACTCTTTGGATCCAAGACCAAGCTAGGGTTTGCACTGCTCAAGACATCTCCTTGCACTGATGACCTAAATTAGGGTTTGAGTTTGCACGGGGATTTTTGGACTTTCAATGCCCAAAGTTACTTTCATATTTCATGTTGGACTTATAAGATTATCTCTACCAAGTTTCAAACCTTGAATCAAATTTTTGCCCAGTCAATTGGACAGTTGACTTAGAAATCAACTGTATTGGGGAAAAAGTCAAATATGGCCAATTTACAGTCAAACCTTATAAATTTTGATCCACATCAACATTATAGACTCATATGAACCATTTGATCAAGTTTGGACCACAACTCCTCAAGAAATTTGATCAGATCATCAAAAGGGCAAAATGGTCATTTTTAGGGTTTTGACTGCACAAGGGCAATTTCTGATTTTTAACCTAGCCAATGGCAAATTGGGTTCAAGCATGGATTCAAGGACTCAATGGCATCATATTGACCTATTCACAAGGTTCAAAAGATCTCAAATGCATTGGATTGACAGATGAATTTTTCAGTCAACTGATCAAAATTTGACTGTACACTGAAAAGTCAAACTTTGACTTTTTGGTCATTATCAAGTGCCAAGGGTCATTTTTCATCAAGATGTGTCAAAACATGAAACTTGTTCATCTAGAAACCCAATTTTGCAAATTAGGGTTTAAGATTGAAAAATTTCATAACTTAGAATTTTTCTAAGTTATGAAATTTGCTTAATTTTTCCTAACTTTGCCCAACATTTTCACCATGATGCAATTAAATTCAAACAAAACTTCCAACATGAAAGTTGTAGTCCTCCACAAAGTCTACAACTTTTATTCACAAAGTTTTCCCAAAAGAATCTTGGATCTCAAGTTATGATTTTTGGAACAAGGGTCCATGAAACTTTTAACTTAGTGAAATTTTGCCCTAGTTTAGGCAGGATTTTGACCTATCTTCATGGCCATTTTTCACATAGTTCCACTTGGAATCTCAAATTGCATTTCAAAGATGGAATGTAGATCATGTTGCAAGCTTTCCAAAATGTCCAATAACTCTCCAAACTCATTTGTGGTTAGGGAGAATCGAAGGCTTGAAGTTGGCAAAAACTCACTTTTCATCCATGGCATGTTCATATTGATACAAGTTGCAAATTCAAATCAGCTTGCTTTACACTAGATTACAGGCCTCAAAACCATTCCATACTAAATAATTAAATGAAAATCCATTGGTCTAAGGTTTTTTTTGGTCATTAAAGCATTGCACACAAGATTAATCCTTAAATAGAAAAAGCAACATTGCCATTTTTGCTTAAATTTTGCTTTATGTCAAAACAGCATCCTTGAGCATTGGGCCATATCTTATGCAGCAAATCAAATCCACAAACTTCAGGGGCCAAGGGCATAGTATGCAAGATGATAGATAGCCTGTAAAAGCTGGTCTTCCATCACTTCTCATGTTTTGCTTCATAACCAAGAAATTTGTCCAATAACACATAACTTGAACATCAGCTAAAACCAACTTTGGCAAGCACTTGAGACAAGTTTCTCACATCCCCTTGAACCAGAAACACGACCCTTTGAGCCCTCAAACCTCCCATAGCATAAAATCACCTTCCATTGGCAAAACAGGGCAGCATCTGCATCTTGAGTTCTATCTCACAAGTTGCTCGTGCAATTTGTCCCAAACCTGTTCAAATACCTTCCATAAAACCTATCTAAGCTATCCCAACCCTTAAACACTAACTGTAACTCCATTTACAAGGTTTGCCATTTTTGATTTCAGCTTGTGCAGGTTGAGTTCTGTAGGCTTGTTCAAGCACATTCAAGGCAAGCTAGGCATTGGAGAAGGTCAGGGGAAGTTCAAGCAAGCTCCCAAACATCTCAGGCCTCATTGGAAAGCTCCACATTGTCAGACACGAAGTCAGCTGAAACAGGTTTATGTCAACTTCCTATCTCTCTATTTAGGAACAATTAGGCTTAGGTTTGTGAATAAGAAATGTAGTATTCATAGCCATGAAGTTGTACATATGCTTAGTTTTCATTTTAGTTAAGCATGCTAAAGAATTTGGTCCATGAACATCCTGAAAAAAATAGGTTAAGATTTAGGGCCAGAGAAATTCTCTCTGGTCTTTGAGAGTTAGGACAAGTTTTTTATATGGTTGAATTCGTCTTGGAAAACCCTACAACTTTGATGTTATGTGTTTTTGCATTAGAGCTCGTATGCAGGTTGTTCATGTTTGGTACAGGGCGCGCGAAATTTTGAAGAGAGGTTGAAGATGAAGTCTGGCTTGGGCTGGGCTTTGGTTCTTTCACTATTTGCACCCCTCTTTTGCTGAATACACCCCCCAGGGCCCATTTCTTCATATTTTTATGTTTTGTTATTTTATTTTCATTTCTGATTTTATTTTATTATTTCCAAACATAAAAAAATACTAAAATATTTTTCTATAAATTCTCACATTTATTTTTGTATTTTATTTTAATTTTTCTAAACATAAAAGTAATTTAATGAACATATATCTTTATTTTATTTTAATAAGAAATTAAAAATAAAACATTAAAAATTATACTTTTATTTTTTTATTATTATTTATACTTAAATAATACTTTGTTCTAAATATATTTTTGTCTTGTATATATTTTATTTTTATTGTACATAATTAATATAATTAATATACATATATATACTTTTATAAATACTTGAGAATAAAAACATAAAAATATTATACTTTTATTTTTATTATTATTTATACTTAAAAAATACTTTTTTCTAAATATATTTTATTTTTTGTATATACATTATTTTATTTTATTATATATAAATAGTATATTTAATATATTTACATTCTTAAAAGAAAATTAGGGTTTTACCCTTAATAAAAAAAATAATATTTTTTTATTTATTTCTTTCTTTTTGCATTAAATATTTTTTACAAACATAAAAATAAACATAAACATTTTTGCATATTCATATTATTTTGTATATTTATTTAATTTGTTTATTTAAATATTATTCATCTATTATTTATGCCATTATTCAATTTGGATGTAATAGTAAAATTAGGGTTTTAATTTCTTGTCAAATAATTCCCATTCAAAAAATTGTATCCCCATCCCCATAATCATGTTGTCATAGTGGTAGATTTATTTTACGCATTTATGCTTTCAATTATGCCATGATTAGAGATTAGGGTTTGTATGCAAAAATCCAAAATCAACAAGTAGCTTGACTAATACAAAGACAAAAATGCATGAAAATGACAACACAATGCACACTTGCACCCCTAGGGTTTCATCCACTTGTTGCCTTTTTAAAATGGCCATGTTATGCATGTTGAGTATCTTTGGCAAAACAAAAACAAAACAAAAGATCATAGTCCCTTGATGACGCTATCTTGGTTGCCTATACAAAAATGATCTAGTCCCTCAAAAATTTGCTAAAAATACTTAACACAATTGCTTTCATGGTTTATACGATGACCCGCGCCTGTCCCGTTTAACATCCTAATACAAGGTTGTTTACCAAATGCAATGGTAAAACAACATTGTCAAAAGGGTTAAAAACATATAGGAAAGATCTTTGAGTAAAATAGGGTAGATAAACTCTTAGTTACTTGATCAAAACTTGCAAAACATCCTTGTTATTTTCAAACACACCTCACAACACAATTTCAAAATGTTTCCCAAAAACAAATTCTCAAACATTGAAAAATCTTTCAAAAGACAAAAATACCTTTGTATACATTCAAACAAGAATCATTACAAAGGTTGCCACAATGATGACCTCTTTTCAAAACATCTTTCAAAACCACACACAAAGCACCATTTCAAACAATTGAAAAGCAAAAGCAAGTGATCTAAACAAATAACTAAGAGCCCATAGATAACCATGGATGAAAAGGGTGCTTGCACCTTCCCTTTTCATAATCTACTCCTCGAACCCAAGAAAACATCTCAAAGGTCTTTCCTGTGCTTTTTGACCTTTCCTTAGGATAAAATAAAAAGTAGGTGGCGACTTTTTCTAAACCGAAACATTTGTGAACACAAAACGCAAAATCCCAAGTCAGTTCTCCCACCGTATCACAGGGTATCAAAGTCATAATGAGCCATAACAGAGTCGTTATCAATAGAATCGGTAGTGGAAGTGCATCTGCATGAATGACATTTTGGCGTTTTTTAGTGACAGTGTGTGGAAAGAGAAACATTGCCATTTAAAAAGAATAAAAAGGAAAAGAAAAGAAGAAAAATTTTGAATGCAAAAATGTCCTTTATTTCATGATAGACTTGCAAAATAAACATGGTGGCCCTATACAAATGATCCCCTACGCCTTGGGCAGAGCGTAGGAATTATGATATGACAAAATAAAAGAAACAAGAAAATTACTCCTTAGCGCTTGAAACTTGGATAACATCCACAGAAGTCCAATTGTTGAGTGTCTGGCCTGGAATACTTGGACGAATCCAATCTTCAACATTGTAGCCATCAACTTTATCATTGCCAACTGCATTGACGTGTCCTTCTTGAGTAGCACAAGGACGGGAAAACTTCAAAGGAGTAGATAAACTAGATGCTCTTGGAGCTGTAATCTGCCGACCTGGGTTAAAACCAAGACCAAATTTGTCAAACTTCGGAGTAACGTCCAGCACCTGACCCCAACCTTCAGGGCTACCACCTTCCACTACAACTTTTGCATCTTTGAGAGAAGACATAACAATTTCCGGTTTCTTTTTCTGCTCTGGAGGAGGAAAGTTGACAGCATGAACTGTCTCAAATGCCTGAAACGGAGTCTCATGTATCTCGCCTTCAACTTCAACATAGTGGAATGATGTCAAATGACTTACAAAGTACTCTTCCTCGCCGCATACAGTTATCACCTTTCCCTCCGCGGGATACTTGAGCTTCTGATGAAAAGTAGAAGTACCTGCTCTTGCTCTATGAATCCACGGCCTCCCCAACAAACAAAAATATGTTGGTTGTATATCCATCACAAAAAAAGTAGTTGTGAAGGTGCGAGGACCAACTTTGATTGGTAGCTCCACCTCCCCAAATACTTACCTTCGAGACCCATCAAATGCCTTCACCATCAAATCACTAGGGCGTAACTCTAGTCCAGAATAGTCAATCTTCATCAATGTTGACTTGAGAAATACATTTAAAGACGATCCAGTATCTAACAAAACCCGGGATAAAGTAGTGCCCCTACACTCCATTGAAATATGCAACGCTTTGTTATGGTCTGGTCCCTCTGGAGGAAGATCAAAATCGATGAAGCCCAAACCATTCCCGACAGATATATTAGCACAGACATTTTTAAACTAATTGATTGTTATGTGGCACGAACGCATTCTTCAACAACTTCATCAAAGAATTTCTGTGAGGTTCTGAATAAATCAACAGAGACAAGATAGACATCTTAGAAGGAGTATGGCTCAGATGATCAATTATGCTATAATCACTCTTTCTGATAATTCGCACCAGCTCTTCAACCTCATCAG
Organism: Vicia faba; assembly: GCA_948472305.1. Lineage (NCBI taxonomy): Eukaryota > Viridiplantae > Streptophyta > Magnoliopsida > Fabales > Fabaceae > Vicia > Vicia faba. Next base: position 996,168,069 of record OX451736.1, read on the forward strand.
GAACTGAAGAAGCTTCTGGTATCGGAATTGGTTGAGTCACATTGGTTGGCATAACACTGGGATTACCAATCATTACCTGTTGTTTCCCTTTTTCTCTTGCAGAAGCATCAGCCGCATCTTGCACATTGGAAGGACCAAATACTCTCCCACTTCTAGTCATTCGACCCACACCGGAAAAGTTATAGACTTCCTCTTCATCACCTCCAGCACATTCTTTCTCAGACAAATGGGCATTAACCTCCTGCTTTACCCCGTGGTAATAAACATCGACACCGTAATGCCATGGGATGTCCTTCTCACTGGTATACGGCATAGGACCGGGTACCGTAATCAACAGAAGGGGTGCCCTTGATGGGGCAGGAATGCGTGCAGGGGTGTAAGGAATAGATATCACAGCAATATCTTCTCCGGTAACATTGTGGTAGCTCGGTTTTCTATCAAATTGCAGGGAGCCTTCCTTCATCAACAACTGGATACCTGCTTTCAAATCATCACAGCCCTTCGGTTGCCCTCTACACTTGGCACATTCTGAAGTACAACCCAGGAAAATAGAATTGTCGAGCAAATACTTCTTAACACAACCTAGCGTAGTAGTTACCTGTTCCACATCCATGATCAAAATCAACCTTTCACCATTATCATAAATCATGTTGACAACGCCCCCTCCATGCCTAGGCATTGGGTTCTGAATAACATTCGGACCAGTTACTGGAGTAAACTCAATCGCCTTTGCATCTAACAAGTCTTGTACCTTGCACTTCAACGCAAAACAGTTGTCAGTAGAATGACCAACTCCGCCTGAATGGAATTCACATCTAGAGTTAGCATCATAGTTAACAGGGAGTCTTGCGGGTGGTGGTGGCATATTTCTCAGACTGATCAACTTCAAATCAAGAAAATGGTGGAGCGCTTCAGTAAGAGTTATCGGTAAGGGATCAAATTTTCTGGGTTGTCTCTACTGCTGATTATTATACTAACAGGGAGCATCTTTCTGCCTTTGTTGTTGAGGTATTGTATTCGGTCTCTGCTGCGGAGCATTAACAGGAATAGAAATAGCATTGACCTATTGATGCTGACGACCCTCTCTTCTTCCTCTATGAGAGTAAACTGCACTTGCGTCGCCTTCCCTTTTCTTAGGGTAAGCGTTGAATGGTTTCTTACTACCCCCTGATGAGCCACTAGAACCTCCAATCTGAATCTTTCCCAATTTCAAACCAACTTCAATTCTTTCACCAGCCATAACCAAGTCTGCAAATCCTGCCGAAGTACTTCCTATCATGTGCTCATAGAACGGCCCTTGCTGGGTACTCATAAACATATCAATGAGTTCTCTCTCCATGAGTGGAGGTTGAACCCCCGCAGCCAACTCACGCCACTTCTGAGTGTATTCCTTGAAAGATTCCTTTGGTCCTTGCGACATATTCTGTAACTGAGTGTGATTGGGTGCCATATCCATACTGTACTGATAATGTTTGATGAAAGCCCGAGCAAGATCATTCTAGAAACGAATATGAGTTTTCTCCAACTTCATGTACCATTCCAGGAATGCCCCAGACAGGTTATCCTGAAAAAAGTGAATCAAAAGCCCTTGATCCTCCGTATGTACTGACATCTTCCGGAAATAAGCAGTTGCATGGGTAGTAGGACACGACGTTCCGTTGTACTTCTCAAATGTATGAGGCTTGAACTTTGGAGGAACTTTCACCCCAGACACCAACCCAAGATCATTAGTATCCATACCAAGGACTCCTTGCCCTTCCACAGCCTTTAGACGCTCTTCCAACAAACGATACTTCATATCCTCAATCTGAACCCCTGGCTCTGAACGCCGCACAGAAAACTGATCTTCATCCTGGTCAAAGTCAAAATCCTGATCCTGATAATTCCTTACACCACCCTGATTAGCTCTTCTATTCCCCACCAGACGAGGTCCAGGAGACGGAGGAAACTGCCCTACGTTGCGCACAAAAGGGTTTCCCGGTATCCCGTGAAAATTTCCAGCAGGCTGATCTTGCACACCCCCTATTCCCACAGAAATATCCTAATAAATATCTTGATTTCCACCATCCCTTGGATGGCGGTGCTGGTCGTTGACAATAGCAGCTAGTTCTTCCTATCGGCGATTCACATTGGTGATGACCTCCATGAACTGAGTCATCTGAGTAGCCATCTGGGCCCTCATTTCAGCGAGTTCAGCTTGAACCTGTTCCATCTGTCTTGGCAAGTTATTCCTGGTGGAATACCGATGAGTAGTCTTCTTGAATTCTGGATAAGAAAAGCAGTAGAATAAGAAAACCACCTCGAGATAACCTGTAATGTTATGAAATGCATGATGTGCATGATATGTTTGTCATTTCCAGATATCCAAGAGTCCTTTTACTCGTCAATTACGGCATGCAACCACACAATCAAAAGAGGAAAGATAATAAGATGAACACTTCAAATTATTTACAAACAAAAGAAACGATGTCTAAGTGACTTCGGACAATTAAGAGAAAAATGATAAACAACTAAATACACATCTTAATAAAAAGTAAAAAGAACTGAATAATAACAACAATCAATTGGCCCCTTCCAACAATTCTGGGGGTGACCAAATATATCAAGAGTAAATAACAAAAACTAAATCTCCGAAACTAAACATGCTTCAAGGTGTTGACAGTACTCCTCAAGTCTGGCTTTCTCCTTAAAAAGTTGAGATACGACTCTTTTACTTTCTTAGGACCTATCTTCTGCGACACGCTTCTGGGCCACTTCCTTCTCAAGCTGAGCGTCCTTGTCTTTGAGCTGTTTTTCTAAGTTCTGAATCTTCTTCCTGTAACTGTTTTCTGAGGCCTGAAGCTTCTGACACTCTTGCTGAGTCTTACTCAATTCTTCTTCCATTTCAGCATAAGACCTCTTTCTAAAACTAGTTGCATCAGAAGTTTCCCCTTGAGCTTCCTTGAGTCTACGAGCTAAGTCGTCCCTTTCTTGATCTTCCCAATAAAGTTTCATCCCCGCCTCACGGTCTTTTGCACGAAGCTGAATGTTCTCAACATGAATCTGGGTAAATATCTCAGTAGGCACCGTGTTACTTAGAACAGCAGGAGGTTGCTCGTATAGAGGATCCGACCTTGCAAATGGTAACCGTAAGATCTTAACCCTGGCTTTAACCCACTCCAAGTAAGGAATTCTAGCAACAGGAACCTTCTTGCCCAAAGTAGTTCTATCCTTCTTGTGAATTCCCTTCCAAGCACTTGTCACTCTTTTCAACATCACAGGATCACTTCCTCTGGCGAAATATACTGATTCAGACACCTCCTCAACCTTTGGCGGTCCATCCATTGCATATCCCAATTGTCGATAAGCAAGCACAGGATTATAGTTGATACACCCCTTAGTTCCTATGAGGGGAACATTAGGGAAATCTCCGCAACTAGTGACAACACTTCGCACTTCCCCCATATCATAATTCCACCGGATATCGAAAGAAGTAAGGTTGACGAGCCTTGATGACCATCGGAGAGAATGCCTGGTATCCACAAAAGGACCACTTACTGGTAGGTGCAACATAAGCCATTGATACAACATCGAATGACATAAACCTACATTACCTCCTATTCCGTGCCTGGAATGGATGGTATAGAGAGTATCTGCCAAAAGTGTCGGTATCGGGTTCCTGTTTCTAAAAACACAGATGGCCCCCAAATCCACAAAATTTCTCTTGCAAGGGAAGAGTACGATCCCGTATATCATAAGAGCAAACAGAGAAATGAAGCCACTCCAATTGCCTTTCTTTGCCTAATCTTCAGCTTTATTCACTAGGAAATCCAAATAAAACCCTGCAATATCCTCATTGGACTTCTAATTGTCTTTCACCTCTTTCTAACTCAAATGGAGAAGTTCAGCGATGACTTCGAACTTTGGCTTTTTCGGCACTTGGACAAAAGGAACTTCATCGGTCAATCTGATATTAAGCAGGTACGCGTACTCTTCTAGGGTAGGAACCAGTTGATAATCTAGGAAAGTAAAGCGCTGTAATTCTTTGTCATAGAACTGGAAGAGAGTGATCAAAGCCATCGGGTCAACTGGAGTATTAAGGACTAGTAACAAGTTGCCATAATTCTTGCTGAAACTGTTCAGAACATCACCCGCCAAATAAGAACTCAACCTCTTCAACTCGGCCACATCAATGGTAGGAATCTGATAAGAGAAAGTATGCCTGGTGAGATCTTTAACACGAACTGAATCAGACACAACTGGGGGGAGATCAGCCATTTCTGACGGAAAGCAGACTCTTGAATGTCCCTGGAAAATGACATGCACATGCTAGTTATTTTTTTACATCATTTTTTTAGAAATAAATATGCTATGATGTAATATGACAGGATCAAAGTTCACACTGGATCGTGGCTGGACCATTACAGAACAACACCACCCAAGATCGAAAGAGAATCTCGGAGCTTCAAAACTAACACGCGAACCTGAGTCACCTTTGCAACACAAAGTCACCAACAGTAGTTGTACCTGTACCTGTAAGAAAAGTTTTCCCGCCCCTCTCACAGGTGTAGTCTAGGTCAAGGTAAGGTTAAAAGCCAAATCAGAGTACGAGAGTTCGAATGTCGGTATTATCATACGATAACACCTATCTGAACTACCTCTGAAGTCATGGGTCTCATGGCCAGGTCTACAAAGCATCCGCCTCATAGCCGCCATGGCCACTCTATTCCTAGTTCCTATGGATTCACTCATAGCCTGGGTACGAGGCCTCTTACCTCATGGAACAACCCGCCCACCGAGAAAATCCAGAAACCAAACATTCCAGCCAAATCCAGTATGCAGAAAGTAAAGCGCACATAGGATGCAATGCAAACAGATAAACATGCAAAGCGGTAAAATAAACACCCAAAAAGAAAACAAACAAGAGCTAGGATCGACTCCGGGATGGACCAGCAAAAGGTCAATCTGTCCCCAGTGAAGTCTCCAGCTGAAACCGCCGGCAGAAAATCATCAAACAATGAAGTCGCCATCGAACGTCTTTTATCCCGGCGAGAGGGAAAGGTAAACATCGAGAAAACCTGAAAAGGGAGAAATCACGGTCTTTCGACCGAGAGATCGGGTAAGGGAGTCTGTTACGCAAGGGGAAGGTGTTAGCACCCCACATGCCCGTAGTACTCTACGGTATCCACTCTTGTTGTCTAATCTAATGGGCGTGGTCAAATCCTATGTCTATGGCTTACAACTGAAAACGGAATGCATGCAAAAGGAAGAAGAAAATAATGTAGGGAAAATAAAAAAAATAAAAAAAATGTGCTCGGTTGGGCCCTACCCCAATGCCTACGTATCCCTTTTAAGGAATTAGAGCAGTCGTAGTTCGACTTATATGTTTTGGTTGGTTTGTGTTTTTTAGTTAAGACAACAAAAATAGTCAAAATGGAAAAACATCAAATAAAACAACAAACGTATGAGATGGTCAAAAATCGTCTAAATAATAACAAGGTAACATGTCAAAGATGGCGAAACATCAAATAAAAAAAACGGATGACCAAACATCACACCTAGCAATGATATTGAGAATCAAGGCAGGATAACAAACAGCTGCGATGGCGAAACATCGGCTTCAAACAAATGTGTGATGGCGAAACATCGGCTAAGAGATAATAAGGTATCATGGTAAAGATGGCAAGACATCAATAAAATAGATGACAAAACATCACACCTAACAATGATATTGAGAATCAAAGTAGGATAACAAACATGTGTGATGGCGAAACATCGGCTTCAAACAAATGTGCGATGGCGAAACATCGGCTTCAAAATAATAAGGCATCTTAGTAGAGATGGAAAAACAATCACACCTGACAATGATATTGAGAATCAAAGTAGGATAACAAACACGTGCGATGGCGAAACATCGGCTTCAAACAAATGTGCGATGGCGAAACATCGGCTAAAAGAGGTTTAAAAACAAAACCAAGAGGCGCACAAACAAATAAGATTGATTTGTATCTTTTACCTTGAAGAAGGGTTTGAGTTTATTAGAAGTGTTTTATGATTTTCCAAGAAAACAGTTTTTGTTTTAAGATGCAAAATGCAAAGGAAGGAAAAAAAACAACTAAGGGAAACTAGCCTAGCACTATCCCTAGTGTTATCATACAATGATTGACCCTAAGGTTGAGGATAAAGGAAAACCCTACCTTAATCAACATGTCAAAGGAAGCTTAACAAAACTATCCTATAGGGAACATGCAATGAGAGCGAAGTCGTGATCTCAATTTCTAAATTGAGTGACTCATCGATCAACAATTAAAGAAACAACAATAAATATCCTATAGGGAACATGCAATGAGAGCGAAGTCGTGATATCAATTTCTAAATTGAGTGACTCATCGATCAACAATTAAAGAAGAAAAGCAATAAACATCCTATAGGGAACATGCACTGAGAGCGAAATCGTGATCTCAATATCTAAATTGAGTGACTCATCGATCAACAATCACAACACATGCATCAGATGAAAAACCAGAGGGTCTCCTGACATATATCAGCAACAGAGGTCCCATCATGCAATCAGAGAATTATGCAAAATGAAAATGAGAGGAAGGAGGTAGTACAATACCAAACAGATAACTATCAGTAGCAATCAAGCAAGAATAAAAGAAACCTAGAGAAACTTCAAGCAAGCTGGCATCAGTAGACAAATTGAGTCAGCAATTGCGCCATCAAGATGTAAGCAAATTATCAAATATGTACAAATCCCATGGGCAAAGTGTAACATTCACAATCAAAGATGTGTGTATCCTGCATAAACCATCAAGCATGCCAAACACAGAAACAATGCCAATATAATAAAGTGTGTTCCACAAATAAAGTGGGACACAAAAGCCTTAAGCCAAAAGTTGCAACTTTCTCAGAGTACCTCGCATATTCAACAACCAAGTTAGTATTCCAAAAGGTGAAGAAGTGAGAATAATCATGGTGGCAATTACCAAATATTAGACATCATAAGCAAGAGGAAACAAGCATATGCACAGATTAGGTCAAAAGAATCAAAGGAATGCTGCTCTTTCCTATCACCATGTTGAATTGACAATTGAATGTCAATCAAGGATCACAAGAGATTGAGAATAATATGAACAATAACCATAAAGGTCAGTAGCAAACATATTTCAATCATGCACAATTAATTCAATCACAACTTCATGAAAACACTAGGAAATGAAACTTACATAATGCATTAGATGGTTCAAAATATTCAAACATGAGGCTTCTAAGTGAAATGGCTTGAGCTAACATGGACAAGTCAGAACCAACATGATCATTAGGTTCCCAATTACATGCCTCACTCAAGTTCATTGGCCATCAAACAAATTGCAACAAAACATGCAAACATAATTGGGTACCTTCACTTCAAAATTACACCAAAAATAGAAACAAGGATCCATAATTCAAACCAAAAATATCTTAACATCTTGGAAGTGTTTAGAAGTCAGAATGCAAGCCCTAAGTTCATGAATGATTGGGGAGGAGGTCAAATGAAGTGCAAAGTTTAAGACTAGTTGGCAAAACCACCAAACTAGACAAGTTTTCAAAATTATTTGTGGAAAAATGTCAAACCAAATCAAATAATCCAAGAAAAATGGTTTTCAAATTCCCAACACATTCATGAACCATGATCAAGACTTGAAATCCAACAAAAGCCCAAAGCACAAGGGTTTTGAACATGAAACTTGCACCATAAGCAACAAAAACCCTAGATTTTGACTTTTAATCCCAAATATTAATTAAATAGGGTTAAAACTCAAACAAATCAAACCAAAGTCCAACCAATCACCAAGAAACCCTAAAAGTCAGAATATATATTTTTTCATATTTTTTGAATTAGGAAAAGTCAAGAAAGAAATTAATATTCAAACATTTATGTAATTAACAAATATTCACAGATCAAAATAATATTTAAATCAAAAAGTCAGAAAAATATCCAAAAAAAATTATATTTAAATATTAGGGCTAAAAACATACATCCCTGAATTTTGGTGAATTTTTTAGATCAAAGGAAAATATTAAAAACAAAAAAAAACAATTAATAATGAAATTATTATTTAAAGGCAAGAAAATGCAAAACATAACCAAAAATCACAAAAAAGGCAAAACAAAAATATGATCAGGTTCTATGATTAAAACCAAGATTACATGATTTTTTTTGGAATTTTTGAATTAATAGAAGTATTAAAAATAAATAAAAAAATAAACAAATATTACAAATATCTTTTGAAATTAAATTTAAAATCAAAAATAAGAAAAATGATGAAACAAAGTCAGAATCAATTTTCACATTATTTTGGGAGTCTCAAATAAGTGTTGTGGATTTTTTAGGTCAAAGGAACTATTAAAATAAAAATTATCTTTGATCAATTAATTAATTAAACCTAACAATTTTTTTAACCAATCAGATAATTCCAAAAAATTATCAAAAAAATACACAAAGTCAGAAATATTATTTTGAATTTATGATAATTTTTTCAGAATTTTCCAATCATTTTTGAGCAAGAAAATAAATCATGGAAATCAATTTATAAAACAAAAATTCAAATAAACCAAAAAAATTAAAATAGACCAATCATGATGTGCCACCACATCATCTTCAACCTCTAGACATCCAAAAATGCGCGCATATCTCAGGCTTGGGGTCATGTTCAGATCAGTGTAACTCACTCGATTTTGCATCATTTTTCATGAAATCAAAGGCAAATCAAAGCTAATATTTCATACTACAAATTGCAATTGGAATCAAGTCGAATCATCAACCATGTTGTCTACAATCAAGCCATGAATATGAACAAAATCACTCTAAATCGCGAGTTTCAGAACATCCAAACATGCATAATTCATCAAATTAAACACTATAAAGCTCCAGATACATTCCATTAACATCATTGAACATGAATTCAAGCTCAAACATCTCAATAAACAAGTGCATCTCAAGAATCGAAGTTTGGAATCATTACCTCAAGGTGAAAAGTGATCTAATGTCTCCTTCACTCCAGATGCAAACAAATGGTGTTGGCTTGATCTACTTGTTTTGCTGAAGCAGAATCCACAAGAATTTTAAAGAAAGCACCAAGGAATTGAGAGAATCGAATCAAATTGCAGAAGAGGAAGGAAAATTTCAGATCTTGAATTCTTACAAATGGCGCGTTCTCCTCCTCTCTCTTTGCTTGCTTTCACTTATATAGAGTTTGTAGAGAAGGATAGAAGTGGAAGTTTGTCCTTAAAACCGTTGGAGGGTAGGATTGGGAATTTTGGCCAAAAATGAGGTGCATACTGAATCAGGCGTTTTGCTCGTGCATTTTCTTTCTTCTTATGAATTTTGTGAGCCAAATAACTTCATTATTACACTCCCCAAAATGCCAGCTCAGAATCATTCGAGATGAAGAAGTGTTGGTGAATTTGCAACTTTGAGCAATTTTGTCATTTTTTAAATGCAACATGTGTAATACAATATGGGGCACGAAATAGTAAGTGTAATGGGCCTCAGCATGTCAAAAATTACCAATGGGCTTGATTAGAAGCAAGAGGAATGGCTAAAACTTGAGTTTGCAAGAAATGGCCATTTTGCACATTGGCCAAATTTCAATAAAATGCTCCAAAATTCCAAAACTCATAACTTGCTCATACTTTTGAATTTTGGTACAAATGAACACAATTTGGAAAGGTATTGAAAAGATATACAATCCCCTAGTTTTGAGTTTTTGCAATTGATTCAATTAAGGTTCTCAAAATTTGGCTTGAAATTCAATAATATTGAAATATGACCTATAATTTTGAAACTTCAAAAGACAATAACTCTTGATTCCTTGCCAATTTGAATATGAGATCAAAAGGAGGTGAAAGATCATTCTCTTATATTTCCAAGCATATTTCATTTGCATCTTCTTGATCAAGAATGAATAAAATATGATTTTTTGAAATTAAGTCCTCATCTTCCAAAATTAGAAACTTTTAGGGTTTCTTCAAGAACAAGTTTCAATCCAAACTTCAATCTCTTTAATCCAATTACCAAAATGGGCTTAAAACATGAAAAGTACATCCTTGAAATGATGGTTGGCCAAAAATTCACTTGGTCAACCTTGACTTTGACTGATTTTGACCAAAATGACCATTTTGCCCCTATGAATCAATTGATCCACCTCTCTTCAAAATTGATGATCAAAACTTCAAACATATGATCTTCCAAACATATAAAGGACATGTGCAAAGTTTCACTTCATAATTATCAAGAAATATTGATGAAATCCCAAACCCTAATTTTGGTCAACACATTAGGAGACTGATGAATCATCTTCAAAACCTCAAATCCTCTGGGTATCTTGACCAATTCCTTATACAAGGACCTTTCAAATATCAAAGAAATGTTGTATCTCCCTAAATCAAGTCTTTTACATTGGCCAACAACCTTTCTCAAGCAAACCCTAATTTGGCTGATGATTCCAAAGAGATGGGTAAAAAACATCTTGAAATATGCCAAAACCTTTGAGCTCAAAAGATCCAGAGATTTGGATGAGATGTTTCTTGAGAAACTTGTCCATGCAAAATAACCTTCAAGGCTTGAGGAAGACTTGACAACCAAAGTGCTTTGATCCCATCACAATGTATGAATGCAATGTAATATGATATTCATGATGAAACATAAGCCTAAATCAAGAGGGTAAATTTTGGGGTGCAACAATAACACAAAACATTTCCTTGCCCTGAACTTCATCTTCAACCTTTAGCCAGCCGGACCCCCTGTAACTTTTTCATTTCTCAATAAAAATGGAAAGTGATAACATGAACATTATAGCATTTTACCTCACGATTCTAACCATGTACATAACTAACACTATAAGTCCAAGATCAGAGAGAATTTTGTTGGCCCTAATCCTTAACCTAATTTTTTCAGAAACTTCAAACTTAAAATTCTCTAAACTCGAGCCAAATAAATGCAAGTTATGGATATGTACAGCTTCGTAGCAATGATGTCTACATTCTATATTCACAAATGGAAAGCTAACTATGCATGTATTAAGAGTTAGAAAAACATAAAACTCACCTTGAAAATGGAAATTGTGTTTTGAAAATGAACTTGCTTTAGGATGCTATGATGATCAGGTTAGCTTCCTTGAACCTCTTGGAAGTTAATGTAATTATTAGCTTGTCTTGAGGGTGACTGGAATGGTCTGGAGAAGTCCACATGTGTTGCTCTATTTTTGAACTTCAACAATGGGGAAGATGGAGTTACAGTGATGTTTCAGGGTGTGGGATGGTTACTTGTAAGGTAAGGAAGCTTGGGAAAGAAAAAAGCCTAAAAACGCACGAGTGAAATGGAAGATTCAGTTCACAAGTCAGAAATGGCAAGTTTGGAGGCTTGGTATGCAACTTCTGATTCTAAGGTGTTTCAAGGCTTGGGCATGCATGGTTTTAGTTTCAAAATGATGGCTTTATATAGAGCAAAAGGTTGGAGGACATGTGCTTGCTCAAAAGTACAAGATCACATGTTTTGCTACATTTCTTATTTTTGAAGCAAGTGTGAGAAGTGACTTCTTAAGGCATGATTCTGATCTGGTAGGGTGGCTTGAAGCTTTAAACATGTTTTGTTCAGGTTTAGAGACTTGGTTTATGCAGAGAGAACAGGTCCAAGGCTCAAGAAAATGGAAAAATGCAAAAAGCATGCTTTTCCAAAATGGCAATGTTGCCTTTCTTCCAAAAATGGCTATTTTCTTGTACAATGCATTGAATGCTTGGCTTTAGGGCATGAAACCTTGTGAAATTCATTAATGGTAGAGTGACAAACGAGTTTGAGGCCTGAAAAGTTAAGATTGTACAGCCAATTTGCAAATTTGAAAACTTGTTCTTCATGAAAATGACCTATAATCAAAGTGATAAAACCCTAACTTCGTCTCTTGGATTCTCCCTACTCAAGAATGATCTCAAGGATTTCTTGGACATTTTGGAAAGCTTGTAATGTGCTGTAAAACCCATATTTGAAATTATTTTGAAAATTCCTCTTGGAACTAGGTGAAAAGTTTCCATGAAGTTAGGTCAAAAACCTGCCTAACTAGGGCAAAATTTCACTAAGTTATTTTAGTTCATGAGCATGTATTCACAAAATTATATCTTTAGATCCAAGCTTCTTTAGGAGAAATTGTGTGAAGCAAAGTTTTAGATTTCATGGAGATCTACAACTTTCATGTTGGGAACTTTCTTTGAATCATTTTGTATCATGGTGAAAATTTGGCCTAAAATTGAGAAAAAATAAGAAATTTTCTATACTTAGAAAAATTTCTAAGTTAAGAAATTTCAAATTTCAAAACAAAATCTTCAATCCTTGATTTCTTGATGAACAAGTTTCACATTTTGACATGTTTTGATGAATTTTGATCCTTGGCACTTGAATTTGACCAAAAAGTCAAAGTTTGACTTTTCAATATACAGTTGACTTTTGATTAGTTGACTGAAAAATTCATCTGTCAATCCAATGAATTTGTAATGTTTTGAATCATGTCATTAGGTAAAGATGATGAAATTGAACTCTTGAAGTCATGCTTCAAAACAATTTATCATTTGCTAGGTCAAAAATCAGAAATTGCCCCTTTTTCAGTCAAAACCCTAATGTTGACCATTTTGCCCTTTTGATGATTTGATCAAATTTCTTGGGGAATTATGGTCCAAACTTGATCAATTGATACATATGAGTCTAAGATGTTGATTTGGATCAAAAATTATGAAGTTTGACTGTAAATTGGCCATGGTTGACTTTTTCCTAAATACAGCTGATTTTTAGATCAACTGTCCAATTGACTGATCAAAAGTGTGATTCAAGGCTTGAAACTTGGCATGAATAATCTTGGGGGTCCATAATGATCCTTGAAAGTCAAATGAAGCATTGATAGTCCAAAAATCCTTGTGCAAACTCAAACCCTAATTTTGGTCATCAGTGCATGAGGAGGTGTCTTGAGCTGGTCAAACCCTAATGCAGTCTTGAGTCAAAAAGATCTTGTGAGAAAATTCTTGATAAGTGAGAGGGCAAATTTTGGGGTACAACACCAGTGTATTCCCAGGCTGTGATGAAAACTTCCATTTCTGTTTGTCATCACCAACCAGTTGTCCCTTGTTGAAAGCAGGCATTCACTGCCTAATAGATAACAAGGAGATTTTGTTCGAAAAGACTTTTGTTCCACTTGTTTCTTATAATGATGTTTCCATTGTGATCATTTCCGACAATTCTTCCAGGGTCTCCACCAAAATACCCGTTAGAATTACATCAGTTCCAAAAGTAGCTCCTTTGATAATTACAGTGCCTGGACCAGTCCCGTATTTATCAGACAAAACCGTACCATGGAATTATGGAGGGGATGTCTACTACCACAGTATCAAGCAAGACTGGCCAGCTTCCGAAGATTCAAGTTCCGAGAAAGATAACTCCAATATCAGTAACATTTTCGGGACTAGCAAGATTACCCGAAGCGGAAGGATATTCTCTCCAGAAATTGCTCCCTCAAAAGCAGTTTCTGGACCCGTAATCATTCCTGTTGTTGTTGCTCCTCTGAAGGCTATTCCCAATCCCACAATCATCTCCACCAATGCTCCAACTGACAAAGCTGTTACAATCCCTGCTATCACTCCTACTGACATTCCTATTGCTGAGTTCACTGAGACTCAAGGTAAAAGTATCCTGATTGAGCCTGTCCAGACGAAGGCACAATCATTGGCTATCCCGGAGACTTCCCAGAAAGATATGGAGGAAATTCTAAAGATTATAAAAAGAAGCGACTACGTTGTAGTTGAACAACTGGGGAAAACTCCATCCAAAATTTCCATGTTGGCTTTACTAATATGTTCTGAGGCGCATGCAAAGGCCTTTGTAAAATTCCTGAAGACTGCTCATGTACCCCAAGAAACATATGTCGACCAGTTCCAAGACTGCATAGCCAACTTGACTGCAGATAATGGTCTAGGTTTTTCAGATGTTGATTTAACGCTAAGAGGAAGGAAGCATAATGAGGCATTGCATGTCTCAGTTGAATGTAGGGGAACAACCTTGGCTCATGTTTTGGTGGACACTGGCTCATCTCTGATTGTATTGCCTAAAAAGGCTCTTGATAGGCTTGACTATGAGGGATTGACATCGAAGCCAAGCAACATAGTAGTGTGGGCTTTTGAAGGCTCGAAAAGGATGGTACATGGGTAAGTGGATATCCCCATAAAGGTTGGAACCCAAACATTTGATTCAACTTTTTATGTAATGGATATTCGCCCTTCATACTCTTGCTTTCTAGGCCGACCATGGATTCACAATGCTGGTGTTGTTACTTCTACGTTGCACCCAATGCTGAAGTATCCAATTCAAGGGAAGATTATCATTGTTCATGGAGAAGAAGATTATATGATCAGCCATCTCAATTTCTTCAGATATATGGAATTAGATGGTGAATTTATTGAAACTCCATTCCAATATTTTGAATAAGTCCCGCAAAATATGGAAGTAACCAGAGTTGTTACCAAGATCACGAGGCCTCCACTCAGGATGTCATATTTGAAGGATGCAAAAGCAGTAATAGAAGAAGTTGGGTGCATTATTTGGGGACAACTCCCAAATATCCCATACAAGTGTGACAAGTTTGGCATAGGTTTCACTTCAAGTGCTCAGTAGGTTGTACACCGCGCTCGTGATGAAGGACCACCGCTGAAGATCAGCAATCGTGAAGTCAACGCGGTAGAGGATGATGAAGATGGCTGCAACCTGGAGGATTGGATCTTCCCAACTGTCAGTGGATGGCTCAGCAATTGGTAGGCTAGAGATTTTGTCCCGATCACTTTTATCCCACATAAATTTGTCTTTACATTTTGTTGGATCTGTAATATTAAAACAATTCAAACTCTTAAAACCTTGTGTCTTACCTGAGGCACAATGGTCCATTTGTAAGGGTTATTATCTCATTACCATATGACATCAATGAATCATGGACGTTTTGCATACAAACTTTGTGCTCATTGTTTTTCTTCTTTACATTTTCATTTCTTTCAAAGATAGTTATACCCTTACACACACTCACACTCGCAATGCAGGTCTACATCCATTCGGGATCCCATGGGTAACGATTCTGCTACGGCCTTCTGTGACTCTGAAAATCTAATCTACCAAGCCGAAGACGAAGGTGAGGAAGATTGTGAAGTACCAGGGGAACTTGCCAGATTGCTACAACAAGAAGAGAGAACCATCCAGCCCTACGAAGAGCCGGTGGATACAATTAACCTAGGTACCGAAGAAGACAAAAGAGAGGTCAAGGTGGGTGTCAATCTGGAACCTAGTGTCAAGGAGCGTCTGATTCAGTTGCTACACGAATATGTTGAGGTCTTTGCCTGGTCTTATGAAGACATGCTAGGACTTGATGCAGATATTGTGGTACATCATCTACCTATAAAAGAGGATTGCCCACCAGTAAAACAAAAAGTCCCTCGCATGCGACTAGATATGTCGGAGAAGATTAAAGCAGAAGTCATTAAACAATTCAATGTTGGATTCTTGGCTGTCACCTCTTATCCGCAATGGGTTGCCAATGTTGTTCCTGTGCCCAAAAAAGACGGCAAGGTACGAATGTGTGTGGACTATAGAGATTTGAATAGGGCAAGCCCTAAGGATGATTTCCCACTTCCCCACATTGACATCCTAGTTGAAAATACGGCACAGCACAAAGTGTTTTCCTTCATGGACGATTTCTCAGGTTACAACCAAATCAAAATAGCGCCTGAAGACATGGAGAAGACAACTTTTGTCACACAGTGGGGCACATTCTGCTACAAGGTTATGCCATTCGGACTGAAGAATGTTAGTGAGAAACCTATCAGCGTGCCATGGTAGCTCTATTTCACGACATGATACATCATGAAATAGAGGTCTACGTGGACGACATGATAGCTAGGTCTCAGACAGAAGAAGAGCATCTTGATCATTTACATAAACTGTTTGAGAGACTAAAGAAGTACAAGCTGAGGTTGAACCCAAATAAATGCACGTTTGGAGTAAGGTCTGGTAAGCACCTAGGCTTTGTTGTTAGCAATAAAGGTATTGAAGTAGATAATTCCAAGGTGAAAGCAATACAAGAGATGCCTGCTCCTCGTACTGAGAAGGAAGTCAGAGGATTCTTGGGATGGTTGAACTACATTGCCAGATTCATTTCTCACCTGACAGCTACTTGTGAACCAATCTTCAAACTATTGAAGAAAGATCAAGTAGTCAAATGGAATGATGAATGCCAAACTGCTTTCGACAAGATCAAAGAGTACCTGCAAGAGCCTCCTGTTTTGATGCCACCAGTCGAGGGAAGACCGTTGATTATGTATCTAACTGTTTTAGAGAATTCAATGGGGTGTGTGCTGGGGCAGCATGACGAGTCTGGACGAAAAGAGCACGCTATTTATTACCTGAGTAAAAAGTTTACCGACTGTGAAATAAGATATTCACTGCTCGAGAAAACTTGTTGCGCTCTGGCATGGGCTGCTCACCGGCTAAGACAGTATATGCTGACCCATACTACCTTGTTGATATCTAAAATGGATCTGATAAAATACATCTTCGAGAAACCTGCTCTCTCTGGGAGAATAGCGAGATGGCAGATGATCCTAACAGAATATGACATACAATACACTACCCAGAAAGCAATAAATGGCAGTGTACTAGCTGATCACCTTGCTCACCAAGCTGTAGAAGACTACCAGTCCATGAAGTTCAAATTCCCAAATAAAGACATCATGATGGTAAACTTCTGTGAAGAACTCAGGCCATATGACGGACCTGAACAAGGATCCCGATGGACCCTGGTTTTTGATAAGGCGTATAACGCACTCGACAATGGTATTGGTGCAGTGCTCATATCTCATAAAGGGTGTCATACTCCATTTACCGCAAGACTCTGCTTCAATTGTACAAATAACATGGCGGAATAAGAAGCGTTCATCTTTGGTCTCAAAGCTGCCATAGACTTGGGGATCAAATTGTTAAATGTATTCGAAGATTCAGCTTTAGTTATCAGACAGATCAAAGGGGAATGGGACACAAAACACCCTAACCTTATCCCTTACAAAGAACATGTTTTGACATTGCTCCCACATTTTGAGGAGATTACCTTCGAGCACTTCCCGCGAGAAGAAAATCAACTAGCAGACGCACTAGCCACAATGTCATCTATGTTTAAACTTAAATGGGATAACGAGGCTCCCCAAATCACCATTGAACGAAGGGATGAACCAGCACAGTGTCACGAGATTAATACTGAAGAAATGGGGGACCAGCCTTGGTTTCACGAAGTCAAGAGGTATCTCGAGGTTCAAGAATATCCTGAAGGAGCTTCAATCAATGATAAGAAGTTCTTAAGGAGATTCTCCTCTAAATTCTTCCTAAGTAATGGCATCCTTTACAAACGCAACCATGACTCGGTGTTACTTCGGTGCGTAGACAAGGCTGAAGCTGAAAGGATCATGACTGAGTTACATGAAGGCACTTTTGGCACCCATTCCAGTGGGCATACGATGGGAAATAAAATCCTACGGGCAGACTATTACTGGTCTACAATGGAAGCAGATTGCTATCAACACTCTGAACTTTCCATAAGTTTCAGATTTATTCTGACAAGGTGCACCTACTTATGGTTCCTCTGAATGTCTTTACGGCTCCTTGGCCCTTTTCTATATGGGGAATTGATATGATTAGGGAAATCAAGCCAACACCTTCCAATGGACACCGCTTCATCTTAGTGGCCATTGAATATTTCACCTAGTGGGTGGAGGCAGCTTCTTTCGCTTTTGTGACCAAGAATGTTGTCGCCCGGTTCATCAAGCAGAATCTCATATGTCGTTACGGTATCCCGGAGAGGAACATTACAGACAATGGTACAAACCTGAACAATACTATGATCACCGCCTTGTGCGAGCAATTCAAGATCCAGCATCACAATTCTTCCCATTACCGGCCGAAGATGAATGGTGTTGTCGAAGCCGCAAATAAGAACATTAAAAAGATCATACAGAAAATGACAGTCACATACAAAGACTAGCATGGGATGCTACCATTCGCTCTCCACGGATATCATACCACAGCTTGCACATCAACCGGGGCAACACCCTATTCTCTGGTTTACGGCATGGAAGTTGTCTTGCCTATTGAGGTCCAGATCCCCTCTTCAAGAATTATGAAGGATACAGGGCTGAATGAAGACGATTGGATCCATACTCGACTTGATCAACTAAACTTGATTGATGAGAAAAGGCTTACTGCTGCCTATCATGGTCAAATGTATCAACAACGGATGATCAAGGCTTTCAACAAAAAGGACAGACGACAAGTATATTTAGTTGGAGATCTAGTGATCAAGCGCATCATACTGCCGCAAGGTGATCCCAGGGGAAATGGACTCCTACATACGAAGGACCATTTGTAATCAAAAACATATTCTCTGGTGGCGCGATGATCTTGACCACCATGGGCGGTGATGACCCGCCGCACCCTGCGAGCGCGGACATAGTCAAAAGATACTACGCATAAGAGACCCGTTAGGTTGACACACCTAGGCAAAACAAGGGCATCCCGACGAACAAAAAAGGTTCGGGAAAAAATTAGAGATAAAATAAAAAAATCTGTACACCCGGAAAGTTGAAAACCCGAAAGGGCGACTTGGGAAAAAAGGGGTTTCCCGGTGGACTGAAAACCCGAAAAGGCGGTCCAGGCAAAAGTTAGGGAATTAAAGCACATGACTATGTCCCGTTGGATCACCTTTATGGACAATCTTTGGCTTCAAGTGACAAACTCAGAGGTTCTGATCAATTCAATCATCTTCAGAGGAGGAAAAAAATAGACAAGATGCTCAGAGGTACGAAGGCTATAGCAGAATAGGACCCCCATGGGATTATTGCACATAGCTATCTTTTCTTTGTATCAAAATTTTAATTTTTTACGACAGTATTCTCTTACCAGAATATTTGTCTCTTTCTACAAAAATACTTACTCAAAGTCAATACAGAGATATCCCTATGAAAGTGAAAAACTATCTAGTTTTTTTCTTTACTCTTGTGTTTTGTTTACAAAAACGTCCAATGATTCATTTTTGAACATATGCATTTGAACATAATTACTGTTTATAAATAAACAAAATAGAAAGACAATTAATGATGGAATTAAGAGGTAGGGAAATCTCTCTATGATATTTCCATAATCCCCCGTAATGTGCAGTTCAATCCCTAGTGGAACAGAGCTTTCAGTTATCAATCCTCAGTAGAAGTCGTCAAATTTCTCTAAATTCCCCAGGCATGATTTTCCAAGCAGTACACGACATTTCCCTTACAACAAAGTTTATTTCTCCAAGAAAAAATTCATCAACACTTAGACTTCACAACATGAAGACTTATACTCCATATCCTCAGTAGCAGTCAGGGAATTATTTTCCCCAATCCAATAGCAGTGTAGCAGATTAGCTCACATAAGCATACATCGCACCCATATATCCTAAACATTGATGAAACGAATGCATTATACTATGCATTTCATACAACATAACATTGCATATTAGCTAACATTTTACCTTTTTCAGGATAAGATTAATCAACAGCTACCATTAACAATGTTCAAAGTCTTCAGATACAGTTCAGATACGCTCCAGACACGGATGCCATTCTGATACTCATTCAGACTCAGCTTTCAGATACAGTTCAGATATGCTCCATACACGGATTCCATTCTGATACTCATTCAGACTCAGCTTTCAGACACAGTTCAGATACGCTCTAGACACGGATGCCATTCTGATACTCATTCAAACTCAACTTTCAGATACAGTTCAAATACGCTCCAGACACGAATGTCATTTTGATACTCATTCAGACTCAGCTTTCAGATACAGTTCAGATACGCTCCAGAAACGGATGCCATTCTGATACTCATTCAGACTTAGCTTTCAGATACAGTTCAGATACGCTCTAGACACATATGCCATTCTGATACTCATTCAGATTCAAGTTTTAGATACAATTCAGATACGCTCCAAACACGGGCGCCATTCTAATACTCATTCAGTTTCAGCTTACGGTTCAGCAATCATTTCTGGATGGCATCTATAATCCCATCTCCAAAAAAATTCTATCACCTCCCAAAATGGCATCTTTAAGGCATTCCCTCTACCATCACATTGCCGAGTGCAAATTTTTGGGCACTCTAGTGTCCAATCATCTTCCACCTTCGAGTCACGAATGGAAAAACTAGCCAATCTAACTCTTCAGGCTTAAGAAGATTGAACAGGGGTAGCTGTTGTACCCAAAAAATTTCCCTCTCACTTATCAATAATTTTCTCACAAGATCTCCTTGGGCTCAAGACTGCACTAGGGTTTCATCAGCTCAAGACACCTCATCAAGCACTGATGACCAAAATTAGGGTTTGAGTTTGTACAAGGATTTTTGAACTTTATATGACCCATATGATTTTCATGGATCATTATGGACCCCCAAGATTACTCATGTCAAGTTTCAAGCTTTGAATCAAATTTTTGATCAGTCAATTGAGCAGTTAACCTAAAAATCAGTTGTATTGGGGAAAAAAAGTCAATTGTGGCCAATTTATAGTCAAACTTCATAATTTTTTATCCGCATCAACATTTTAAACTCATATGTATCATTTGATCAAGTTTGGATCATAATTCCTCAATAAATTTGATCAAATCCCCAAAAGGGAAAAATGGTCAAAATTAGGGTTTTGATTGGAAAAGGGAAATTTCTGGTTTTTGACCTAGCAAATGGTCAATTGGTTTAAGGCATGATCTCAAGATTCCAATTGCATCATTTTGAACTAATGAAATGGTTCAAAACATTGCAATTCCATTGAATTGACAAATGAATTTTCCAGTCAACTGATCAAAAGTCAACTGTATACTGAAAAGTCAAACTTTGACTTTTTGGTCAAATTCAAGTGCCAAAGATCATAATTCATTAAAACATGTCAAAATATGAAACTTATTCATCAATAAATCAAAAAGTCAAGATTTCATTTTGAAAAGTCAAAATTTCTAAAACTTAGAAATTTTTCTAAGTGTTGGAAATTTCATGTTTTTTCATAACTTTGGACAAAATTTTCACCATGATGCAAGATGACTCAAGATAAACTTCCAACATGAAATTTGTAGATCTCCATGAAATATAAAACTTTTATTTACACAACTTCTTCCAAAAATGCTTGGATCTCAAGTTATAATTTTATGAACATAGGGTCATGAAACTAAACACTTAGTGAAATTTTGCCCTAATTTGGTCAGGATTTTGACCCAACTTCATGGAACTTTTTCATACAGTTCTAAGGAGAATATTCAAAAGCAATTCAAAGACGGGTTGTAGAGCACATTTTAATCTTTCCAAAATGTCCAAGAACTCCTTGAGATCATTCTTGAGTAGGGAGAATCGAAGATATGAAGTTAGGGTTTTGTCACTTGAATTACAAGTCATTTTTTATGAACACTTGAACCAAATCCATGCTAGGCTGCATAATCCTTGCTTTTCATGCCTCAAAATTATTTGTCACTCCATAATTAAATGTTTACACAGTTGTTAGGGCTTTGATCCAAGCAATTAAGCTATTGTCCAAGTTGCATTTCCATTTATGGCACAAAGTTAACAATGCCATTCTTGTAAAGCAAGCTTTTTGCATAAAGTTCACATTGAGACTCTAACTTGTTCCCTCTGATCACACTCCATCCACAAAGTCAGAAGCAAGCTTGTTTAAAGCATAACCACTCTATCTTAGCAAGTACACAAGGCATGCAAACTTGTTTTGTCAAAAAATCACATGTTTAACTTAAACATGTAAATTTGAATTCTGATCAACTAGAGCATTCCAAACTTGTTTCTTATAAATAGAGTCACTATTTGTGATCTAGGACACGAGCTTGAGCATCCTTAAATACACCAAAACTCTCTCAAATCAGAAATTGCCCAAAAACTCCATTTTTGCACAGTTTCTGACCTTGAACCTTAAACCCACATTTCCCTCGTGCGTTTCTTGGCCTTTTAGTTTCTAAAGCTTCCTTATATCAAGTGTAACTTATCCCCGTACCTGTTTCATTTCTGTAACATCATTTACGCTATCTTCCATAACCAAAAACAGAGCATTGCACATTGACTTTTTCAAGTCATTTCAGCCACTCTCAACTCAAGCAAACAATTGCACTAGCTTCCTAGGACCTCAAGGAAGCTAACCTGATCATCACCATCACTTGAAACAAGCTCAAACTCCAAACAAGATTTCCAGTTTTGAGGTAAGTTTTCTCAACTTGGAACTCTTCATACAGGCATCATCAATAGTTTATTTGTGAATAAAACATGTAGATATCATTTCCCTGAAGCTAACCATGTCCTTAGTTTCCATTAATTTTGCTTGAGCTTAGAGAATTTTGAAACTGAAACTTCTGAAATTTTTAGGGTTCAGATTAGGGCCATTAAAATTCTTGCTTATCTTTGATCTATAGTTTTAATACTTTACATTTCTGGAATCGTGAGAAAATTTGCTACAAGTTTCATGTTTACAGTTTTCATTTTTTATAAGAAATGAGCAAGTTACAGTTGGTCTGCCTGGAGGTTGAAGATGAAGTCTTCAGAACACGTTTTGCCTTACATATTTATTGTTTCATTTGTATTAACGGATGTATAGCTACTCCAGTAGTAGAAGCGCACGCCTGTAACCTATGGGACCTGGGTTCGAGCCCCAGTGGTATCCTTTTTTTCATTTTTTCACATTTTTCTTACTTTCTTTTTTTTTTCACAGGCGCTGGGCCCATTTGGGCCTTGCTTGTTTTTTTGTTTGTTTTTGCTCACTAACCTCCCTGTTTCCTCTTGGCACCCCCTGGCCCAAGTTATTTATTTATTTATTTCATTTATCTTTTCTTAAACATATATTTTCTAAATACTAAAAAATCATAAAATACAAAAAAAATGATTTATTTATATTTTGACTTATTTTATTCTATTTTTCCATAAAAAAATATTTTTATATATTATATTTTATTTATTTTATTAAGTAAATCTTATAGACTTAATTTTTTTTTTTCACACCATTTAAAATACAATATTTTAATATAAAAAAACACAAAAAATATTTTATAATACTATAAATATTTTCAAGATAAAAAATACCAAAAAATACTTTTCTTAAATTTATTTTCTTTTGATTAATAGAATTAGGGTTTTCATTTAAAATCTTTTCTTAATAAATTCAAACTTAATTAACTATTTTCTTTATTTAATTAGGTTAAGACAAAAAATTTCTTTTCATAAAAACCAAACAAATTCATTTTCTTCACATTTTGCATCCTTGTACATTTATTTTTATACTTTGTATTTATTTAAATTCCTTGTATATTCATACCCATTCAATTTGGTTGTAATATATTAAATAGGTTTAACTCTTGCAATCCCAATTCAACTTGTACACCCCTTCCCCACAAATATTGTAATAGCGTTGTAACTTTAAATTTCGCAATTTACCGCTTTTATATAACATGCTAGTAATTAGGATTTGTATGGAAAGACTAAAAGTAATGCTTAGAAAACCCTAATTCAAGACAAAATCAAGCATGAAAACAATACACTTGCACACTAGCACCCCTAGCGTAAAATCCACTTTGTTACCTTACAAAAATGATCATGTTATGCATGTGAGGTATCTTAGCAAAAAAACAAGCAAAAATACAAGACCATGGTCCCTTGATGACGCTATCTAAGTTTCCTTACAAATAATCTTAGTCCCTCAAAAAGAATGCTAAGATACCTTGCAATATTGCTAATCATGGTTATACGATGACCCACGCCCGTCCTGTTTACATCCAAAGATAGGGTTGCTTACCAAATCAATGGTAAGACAACAATGTCAAAGAAAAAGAAAATGAACAAGAAAGACATTTGAGTAGGTAGATTGCTCCTAATTACTTGCTCCATTTCAAAACAAATATCCTTGCTATTTTCAAAACAAACACATACACTTTCAAACATCTTACAAACATTGAAAGCATTTTCAAAGGATCAACATATTTGTATACATTCTTACAAACAAGAATCATTACAAAGATTGCCTAAACAATAGCCTCTTTACAAAATACTTTCAAAAACCACACAAAGCACAATTTCAAACAAAAGCGAGTGATCTAGCAAGTAACTAAGAGCCCATGGAAAACCATGGATGAAAAGGGTGCTAATACCTTCCCTTTTCATAATCTACCCCCCAAACTCAAGAAACAATCTCAAAGTTCTTTCCTGTGCTTTTTCACCTTTCCTTTTGGATAAAAGAAAAGTCGGTGGCGACTCTTGATAACAGCAAAATTTGTGATCAAACGCAAAACCCTCAAGTCAGTTCTCCCACCGTATCACAATGAGGTTTGAACTTCTCAAGCTTCATGGACTAGGTCATGGAAATAAACTCATGAACCCATGGATCAACTTGCCAAGCCCCATTTCCTTTATCTGCATTGTTGACAAGTAAGACAAACCAACATTGCATTTTATTAATTAAAAGGAAAGTCAAACAAAACATGAATGATTACATAAGAAAAACAAGTCAAGGTGTTTGGTGATTCCTCAAAGAGCAAAGCTAAAGATAGGGAGGAGAACCAAAAGCCCTAATGTGATCTTGTTGTGATTGAATCAATATGGTATGGTGAAGGGATATTATAGGCAAAAATTGGGGTACAACAGGCATTTGTAAGCCCATTCTCGACATTATCAACCATCGGTGTTACTTCATGCGAGTGCAAATTTCTAGGCACTCTAGTGTTCAATCATCTTCCACCTTCAGATTACGAAAGGCAGACAAGCCAATCTAAATTCTCAAGTTTAAGAAGATTGAACAGGGGCAGCTGTTGTACCCCAAAATTTTCCCTCCCATTTTTATTCAAGACATGCTCATTGAGGTTCCTAATTGCTCAAGGATGACCAAAAATTGACCAGACAAATTCTTCTCCTAAGCAATGAACCTCTAGTTAGGGTTCCACTTTTCACCAAGATGTGTGAGCTTAAAATATATCAAATGTTTTCCATTATCCTAATATGTCCTCAATATTACCCATGCCAAATTTCATGCCCTACACTATAAGTTTACTCAATCAATTGCTCAAATGCTTGAAAATCAACTATAGTAGGTCAAAAGTCAATTGTGGCCTATATACAGTCAAACTTTAAGGTTTTTGGTCAACATTAAAATTTTGAAGCGACATCCATCATTTTATCAAGGGTTGATCATGATTCCTCAAGAAATGCTCTTAATCTATCAAAAGTCAAGAATTGCTAAATTAAGGTTTTTATAGGAAAAGTCAATTGAACTTTGACTAGACATAACTTTCATATACTTCATCCATTTTGCCAAAACAAAAGTTAATTTTGAAGAGAATCAAACTCCCTACAACTTCTCTTTTTCCCTCAAGTCCAAGAAATGAACCATTTGAAAGATACAAGCTCATACATTATAGTTCATCTTTAGAAAGTAAACAAAAGACACTTTTTGTCAAGACCATTTACATCAAGATAAAAGTCTGCAAATGCAAAATAGATCAAAATAGGGATTGAAGTAGACATCTTGGGCTTTCCAAAAAGTCAAAGATCATCATCATGAGATAAAAATTGAGCAAGTTATGGGTTTCTCAAGTTGGGAATATTTGAAAAAATTCAAAGATGGTGCATTGAGCAAATTTGAACTTTTGGGTCAATGTCCTAACTTTTTGGAATTCAAACATTCTCATGACCTTATAGGGGACCTGTAATCTCATTTTTGCATGGCCTTACAATTTTTATCTATTTTATTCATATTTAATTTGATTTATTTCAAATAAATATAAAATAAATTGTACAAAATGTTTAGAGATGGGCCTTGGCCTTTGGGCTGGTGTTTTGACTTGTCTTGAAGCCCATATATTTATGCAAAACCAATGCAAAATGTCCAGGTTCATGCAACCTATGAAAATGGCAAGAATATAACATAAATTGATAATTTTCAAATTCTTGATTTTGTTTTAGAGGCCATGTTAAAGACTTGATTATTTCCATGTTTACCAGGCTTCACATTCATCTATATAAAGCAAACACAATGCAAGCCTAAGGGATGGATACACAGCCTGAGAAAAGCTCCATAAATTTCCAAAAAAAATATCCAAAATTGTGAAAATCCAAGACCAGAATTCCAGCCATATTCAACCCATTCCAGGAATCCTATCACTCTCCCGAGGTTCCCAGTGTTCATTTCCAGTCATCCCTTGAACCAAAACATGCCCAGAATCACCATATCCAAGTACTCGGATTGGTAAGATTATCGTGAATCCAATTTCGTTGGTTAAAGCAAAAATAAATGGATTATACATACATATATGCATTCATACTAATGTTTGTGAAGGTTTAGAGCCACTACATGTAAGCTTTGGCGTAAGGATGGAGCTTTGCCATATTTAGGGAATAGTTTCAAACGTGATTATTTCTCAAGGATGGAGGTTGTTTCAGGTTAAACTAACACCGTGGTTGGATTGGCAGACCCCGATTTAGGGGGGTAGCCTTAAATTTGAGCTTTGATTTTACCGTTTGCAGGTTTTGGAGTTTTTGTTTGACCGGAGAGGGTGACCGGAGTTTGACTCCGGCACCCCTGAGAAAGGTTGACTTCGGCGCTTGGTTGTCTCTCTCCCATTGGCCCTTACCAATCATCGCGCATTTTCTTTTAATTTGAATTACTACTGTGTTGTTTTTTATATAATATATTTGTCTTATTTGTAATAACGAATGAACAGGTGACGCAGTTGGCAACGCATGGACCTTTAAGGCTTACCCCACTCTCATGTCATGGGTTCGATCCAGGCGTGAGGGGTTTTATTTTTCATATTTTTCCTCTTTTATCCAATGCTCGCAAGCCATATATGTGCATCATGTACCAGCAGCCCATCACCACTTGATCAAGATCCAACATCTTAAACGTGCAGACTACCATGCACCCCCAAAATCTCTCCTCACTGGATCCGGTGCTGATGAAATAGGCTTGGATCTAGTTTTGCAATTCGCACCCCCCCCCATTGCTGATTGTGCCAGGCCCATTTAATTTCTTTTCTTTACTTCATTTTAATTATTATTTTCCTTATGTTTTAAAAATCATTTTTATTTAATTAAAAATCATAAAAATAATAATGATAGAATTTAGTATTTTTATAATTAATTTTAATTTTGTAAATTAATTAAGTTAATTATTTTGAACTTATTTTATTATTTAAAAATAATTACAACTAGGTTCATTTTAATTCTAATTTTTCTCAAACAAAAATGCCAAAAAAATATTAGGTTTGTTTAGATTTAATTTTGATTAATAATTTTCTTTTCCTTTTATTTTATTTTAATTAATTGAGCTTTAACTTAATTTAATATCTTCCCAAATAAACAAAAACAACAAAAAGATTTTCTTATTTTACTTAGAATTTTTTTAGGGTTTTAGACGTTCTTTTCGACTCGCGCGCGTTATTATTTTCTATATTTTATTTTTCGAAATTATTGTAACTGCTCACAGTCTGTAATAGCTTAATTTAGGATTATTTTTCTTTGTTTCTTTTTCCCCAAGTTTTGGACTTGTAATTATTCCCCCTCCCCGAAACCTTGTAATAGTTTAGGATTTACATTTTCCGCACTTTAAATTCCTGCAATATTTAAATTGTCTAGATGCTTGATAATAGGATTGTATAGCAAGAATAAAAAACAAAACGCTAGCAAACCGAACACAAAAGACAAAAATAACTGAATGCAACACATTTGCACATACACACCTCTAGGGTATCCCCACTTTGGTTGCCTTTGGAAAACAAAACAGTCATGTCCCAAAGAAGTAGGGACACTCTAGCAAAGACCCTCGAATCAAAATATCATAGTCCCTCGATGACCTTACGGTGTTGCCTTTCGGTAAAATTATTTAGTACCTTAAACAAAATTGCTAAAGTGTCTCTATATGTTGCCTTTATGACTGTGCGATGGCCCACAAATGTCCCTCTTACATCCAAACGACTATGGCTACTTACTCACTAATAGTAGGATAGCCTGTCTAAAGAAAAGGAGGAAGAGAACAAATCTTTCGAGTAAAAGTAGATAGTTCCTAGAGGCTATGCTCAAAAACAAACATTTGCACTTACACAAAACATTACAAAACATTTTCAAAAACTCTTTATCAACACTCTTGAGGACTGATACAAGAGTTATCATAAATAAAATCGCCACACTAAGGCATTTTCAAAATACTTTTCAAAACACACAAAGCACAAGGTATTTCAAAATGAGCTAAGCATTTAAGAGCCCGTAGAAAACTATGGATGGAAAAGGTGCTAACACCTTCCCTTTATATAATCTACCCCTTACATAGAAATAATCTCGAAAGGTCTTTTTCTGTTCTTTTCACCCTTTCCTTTGTTGGATAAAAGAAAAGTCGATGGCGACTCTTGCTTACCGCAACATTTGCAAACACAAACGCAAAATCAGTATAATAGTCGGTTTTGCAACCGTATTACACCACACAACAAAACTTCTGACCTTTATTTTGCAAACGTCCTCTCTATTTATAGAGATGGTTTAAAACTTGAAACAAATCAGATTTTGAAATCACATGTTATGGCTATCTTGCTTGTTTTTGAAGCAAGCATGAAGAATATGTTTCCAATGTTTGTACCCAGCTATCTAAAGTTGTTGATCACTTTAAACATGTTTGTTATGACTTGTAGAAGTTTAGTGTGATCATAACAACAAGTTAGAGGCTCAAGAAAATGACTTTGTGATTAAAGTAAATTTATAACTCAAAGTCCAAGAACTTCTAGGACGTGATCAGAAAAGCAAAGTTGTAGATATCATCAAGATCTAAAACTTTCATGTTAAAAGTTTTCTTTGAATCATCTTTCATATTGGTGAAAGAATGGCATGAAGCAATGAAATTATCATATATAAAAAACACTTAGAAAAATTTCTAAGTCTTGAAAAGTTTGACTTTTCACATTGATTTTTGACTTTCTTGATTTATTGATGATCAAGCTTGATATTCTTTGAAACTTAATGTTGATCAAAAAGTCAAAGTTTGACTTTTCAGTGTACAATTGGCTTTTTCATTAATTGACCAAATTTCATCTGTAAATCCAATGATCTTGACAAATGAATTGATATATGCCATTAGGTCAAAATGATGCATTTGAATATTTGGGACCATGCTTCAAACCAATAGATTGTATATTAGGTCAAAGGTCAGTGATGAGTTGTTCTCAATCAAAACCCTAATTTGTGGTCTTAGTGTTTCGGAGATGATTTTGTCTGATTAATTACTTGAGAATCATTGAGCATTGGAGGTCCTTTGTGAAATTTCTTGAGAAAAAAGAGAGGGCAAATTTTGGGGTACAACAGCTGCCCTGTTCAATCTTCTTAAACCTGAAGAGGTAGATTGGCGAGCCCGCCATTCGTGAATTGAAGGTGGAAGATGATTGAACACTTAAGTGCCCAGAAATTTGCACTCGCTTGTGCATGAAGTGAACTGTTTGTTGATTATCGTGAATAGACTTAGAGATTCCATTTAGAGAAGTGATGAATAGTTTGTTGGAGATGGGCTTACAGATGCCATCCGGAGTGACTGTCGAGGGAGAAGTATCAGAATAAATCTTTGGTCGATTTATACTGAAATTATGGATGTCTTTTTCCTGTTTTTAACTGGAAGAGATAAGTCTAACCAAAAGAGGTATGTTGTTTGGTAAATTCACTGGGGAAAATATTCCTAAGCAGAAGAGATTTGTTAATTGCATGTCTTTAATCTGGAAGAAATATATCTATCCATAAGAGGTCTTTGTTCGCCTGTCTTTAATCTGGAAGAAATAAAATTAACCAGAAGAGGTCTTTGTTCGCCTGTCTTTAATCTGGGAGAAATAAATCTAACCAGAAGAGGTCTTTGTTTTCCTGTATTTAATCTGGAAGAAATAAATCTAACCAGAAGAGGTCTTTGATTCGCCTGTCTTTAATTGGAAGAAGTGAATCTAACCAGAAGAGGTGTTTGTTCGCCTGTCTTTAATATGGGAGAAATAAATCTAACCAGAAGAGGTCTTTGTTCACCTGTCTTTAATCTGGGAGAAATAAATCTAACCAGGAGAGGTCTTTGTTCGCCTGTCTTTAATCTGGAAGAAATAAATCTAACCAGAAGAGGTATTTGATTCGCTTGTCTTTAATCTGGAAGAAATGAATCTAACCAGAAGAGATCTTTGTTAGCCTGTATTTAACTGGAAGAAATAAATCTAACAAGAAGAGGTCTTTGATTCGCCTGTCTTTAATTGGAAGAAATAAATCTAACCAGAAGAGGTCTTCATTCGCCTGTCTTTAACTGGAAGAAATAAATCTAACCAGAAGAGGTCTTTGATTCACCTGTCTTTAACTGGAAGTAATAAATCTAACCATAAGAGGTCTTTGATTCACCTGTATTTAACTGGAAGAAATAAATCTAACCAGAAGAGGTCTTTGATTGATTCGCCTGTCTTTAACTAGAAGAAATAAATCTAACCAGAAGAGGTCTTCATTCGCCTGTCTTTAATCTGGAAGAAATAAATCTATCCATAAGAGGTCTTCATCCGCCCTTCTTTGACTGGAAGAAATAAATATAACCAGAAGTGGTATTTGATTTGCCTGTCTTTAACTAGAAGAAATAAATCTAACCAGAAGAGGTCTTTGATTCGCCTGTCTTTAACTGGAATAAATATATATAACCAGAAGAGGTCTTTGATTGATGATTGATTTTTCCTTCAAGGAAGAGGGTTAGTTGCATGCAGATGTATGCATGGTGTAATGATGTTCTTAAAATAAATGATATTATGCCATATGTATGTGCCATGTATGTGATACGATGTATGAACGTGATATGTTTTAATGAAGTGCATCTTTGACAAATGCTAGGGAACTTTTGGAAGTTAAATCCTAGATTGTTTGTTCGAGATGAAGAGTATGTGTATCTTCAAACTTTGTTTTAAAATGCTTCCACTGGGGGATTATTGTTTTGTTGAGGAGAACTCCTCTGGGTAATATTGATGTTGGCTCTTTGCTTGAGGAAACTCTGCGGGGAATGTTGATTTCTGCTTGGGGAATAAAGTTCAGGAGTTTTAGTTGTCCATTACTCTACTGGGGAGCTATCTCTTGATTGGAGAGGAAAAGAGTTTAGCTATTATTTGTTCGGATTCCAGGCTTCATAACAACTTTCTTGGGATAAATAAGCTAACTGTTATCTGGTCGGATTCCAGGCTTTGCAGCAACTCATTGGGGATAGTGGCAAACTCTATTGGGGAAGAGGAGTTTTGTTAGCGATTGAAGAAGTTAAACTAATATGTGATCGGGCCCAGGTTTCATAGTAACTTAGCCTTGAGGTTAACTATTATTTGGTCAGACTTCAGGCTTCGTAATAAATTTCTTGAAGAAATGGAGTCAACTATT
The DNA here is from genome assembly GCA_948472305.1 of Vicia faba. Classification (NCBI taxonomy): domain Eukaryota; kingdom Viridiplantae; phylum Streptophyta; class Magnoliopsida; order Fabales; family Fabaceae; genus Vicia; species Vicia faba. The sequence goes on from OX451736.1 coordinate 996,199,561, forward strand.
ATCCAGTCGGTTTCCAGGCTTCACAGTAACTTTTGGGGATAGCAACGACTCTGTTGGGGATTGCAATGACTCTTCTGGTGAATTAAGGGGTTTCAGACATTGATCTGTAATATTTTGAAAGAAAGACTCATACTAGGGAATTTGTAGTTCGTTGGGGAAATAAACCCTTTTGAAGAGAATATTTTGACGACCTACTGGGGGAATGAATTTTTTAGGAAGAAACTCCACAAGGCTTCCTTTTTAAGACCAACTCAGCTGGGGAGAGGGTTTTCAAGGGATTGAAACTCTGGCTGGAGATTGCATGAATCCGACTTTATGGGGATAGTCTTATTGGGGAAACTCTGTGGGGAAAAGTTTATTGTAGTAACTTTGTGGGGATAAGTTTGTTTTAGTAACTCTGTGGGGATATCCTGAATCCTTAAGGAAATGCTTGTTACTATTTTCATGTATACACTTGTTAACAGTATAATCATGTTCATATGCATATGTTCATTCAATTTTAGTCATTGGACACTTTTTCACTCAAAACAGAAGAAAAAAAACAAAAATTTGCACTTCAAAGTATATTTGTATTAATATTCTGCCTATAAATAGGCGTTTTTGTACAAAGAGAAAGAGATAGTAAGAGGAAATCGTCGAAAGAATGAAAGGTAATACAAAGTGAAAGCAAAAATAATAGCCATGTGGAAGTGATCTCATTATGTTCAAACTCTGCTATTGCCCCTGTGTCTTCGAACGTCATCCCTTGCCATTGAAAGAAGTTGATTGGATTCATCTTAAATCATTTGAACTCAGACCTTGGTAATAAAGCTGGCTGTAGAGATTCCACTGGACATAGTTATACACTTTAATCCTTAACTTTTGCCTGGACTGCCCTTTCGGGTTTTCAGCCCACCAGGATACCCTTTTTGCCCAAGCCACCCTTTCGGGTTTTCAACTTGTCGGGTGTACAATCTTTTGCGTATATCCCTAACTTTTTCCTGAACTTTTTGGGTTTGCCGAGATACCATTATTTTTACCTAGGTGTGTCAACCTAGCGGGTCATTTTATGCATAGTATTTTTTAACTATGTCTGTGTTCACAGAATATGGGAAGTCTTCTCCATCCATAGTAGCCAGCATCATGGTTCCACCAGAGAAAATTTTCTTTACAATAAATGGTCCTTCGTAAGTGGGAGTCTATTTTCCCACGGGGTCGCCTTGAGGAATAATGATGCGCTTTATTACCATGTCGCCAGTATGATACACTAGAGGCTTGATCTTTTTGTTAAAAGCCTTGATCATACGCTTTTGATATATCTGACCATGACAAACAGCAGCTATTCGCTTCTCATCGATCAAGTTTAGCTGATCCAACCTAGTCTACACCCACTCGTCTTCGTCTAGATCTGCCTCTTTCATAATCCTTAGGGAAGGAATTTGAACTTCTATAGGCAAGATAGCTTCCATTCCATAGACCAAAGAGAAAGGAGTTTCCCCAGTTAACGTTCGAGCAAACGTATGGTAGCCGTGGAGAGAAAATGGTAACATCTCATGCCAGTCTTTGTATGTCACCACCATCTTTTGCACAATCTTTTTTATGTTTTTATTGACGGCTTCCACTGCGTCATTCATCTTAGGTATGTACGGGTAAGAATTGTGATGCTTGATTTTGAACTGAGTACAAAGTTCTGTAATCATAGCATTGTTGAGATTGGTTCCATTGTCAGTGATGATCCTTTTTGGGATACCGTAACGGCAGATGAGGTTATGCTTGATAAACCTGGCTACAACGTTCTTGGTAACTGAGGCATATGAGGCTGCTTCGACCCACTTGGTAAAGTAATCAATGGTAACAAGGATGAAATGGTGTCCATTGGAAGCCGTAGGTTTGATCTCTCCAATCATCAATTCCCCGCATTGTAAACGACCATGAAGCGGTTGTGACATTCAAAGGAATTGGGGGTACATGGACCTTGTCAGCATAGATTTGATACTTGTGACAAGTCCTTGATTGATAATGACAATCAGTTTCCATTGTGGACCAATAATAACTAGCCCTCAGGATTTTCTTGGCCATAGTACTCCCACTATAGTGAGTCCCGAAGATTCCATAATGCTTGTCTTCTATAATTTTCTCTGCCTCCTTCTTGTCCACACACCGGAGTAGAGTAGAATCATGATTTCGCTTATACAGGATTCCATTGCTTAGGAAGAATTTGGTTGAGAATCTTTGCAAGAATTTCTTATCATTGATGGAAGCTCCTTTAGGATACTCTTGATCTTCAATATATCTCCTTACTTCATGGTACCATGGTTTCTCTTCGTCAGTGTCAAGCTATAGCAGTGTGCAGGCTCGTCAAATATTTCGATTATAATCATAGGAGCTTCGTTGTCCCATTTGACCTTGAACATTGAAGACATTGTTGCCAAGGCATCAACCAATTGATTTTCTTCTCTAGGGAAATGTTCAAAGGTGATCTCCTCGAAGTATGGTATCAGGGTTAACACAAGCTCCTTGTAAGGAATGAGGTTAGGATGCTTAGTGTTCCATTCTCCTCTGACTTGACTGATCACTAGGGAAAAATCTCTGAATAAGTTCAAGAACATGATTCTTAAGTCAATGGCAGCCTTTAGACCCAAGATGCACGCTTCGTACTCAACCATGTTGTTCATACAATCGAAGCAAAGTCTAGCAGTGAAAGGTGTATGGCAACCTTCAGGGGAAATAATCACAACACCAATTTTGTTGCCCAGAGCGTTGGAAGCCCCATCAAAAACCATAGTCCATCGGGATCCTTGTTCAGGTCCGTCATATGGTCCAGGTTCTTCAAGTCAGTTACAAGCATGATATTCTCGTCCGAGAATTTAAAGTTCATGGATTGGTAACCGGCAATAGCTTGATGTGCCAAATGATCCTCCATCACACTTCCTTTGATTTCTTTTTATGTAGTGTACTGGATATCATATTCAGTCAAAATTATTTTCCATCTAGCTATTCGTCCGGAGAGAGTTGGATTCTCGAATATATACTTGATAGGGTCCATCTTAGAAATCAATAAAGTGGTATGAGTCAACATATACAGTCTTAGCCGGCGAGTAGCCCATGCCAGAGCGTGGCAAGTTTTCTCGAGCAGCAAATATCTATTTTCACAGTCGGTAAACTTTTTGCTCAGGTAGTATATTGCATGCTGTTTTCGGCCAGACTTGTCATGTTGGCCCAAAACACACCCCATAGAATTCTCTAGCACAGCCAAATACATGATCAATGGTCTTTCTTCAATTGGAGGCATAAGGATCGGAGGCTCTTGCAAATATTCCTTGATTTTGTCGAAGGCAGCTTGGCAGTCGTCATTCCATTTGACTACTTGATCTTTCTTCAAGAGTTTGAAGATTGGCTCACAAGTAGTAGTTAGGTGAGATATGAAGCGGGCAATGTAGTTAAGATGACCCAAGAATCCTCTGACTTCTTTCTCAGAATGGGGAACAAGCATTTCTTGAATGGCCTTAACCTTTGTAGGATCAACTTCGATGCCTTTACAACTGACCACAAAACCTAGAAGTTTTCCAGACCTTACTCCGAAAGTGCACTTGTTAGGATTCAGCCTTAACTTGTACTTCTTCAACCTCTCAAACAGCCTGTGTAGGTGATCGAGGTGCTCTTCTTCAGTTTGCGACCTTGCAATCATATCATCCACATAGACCTCTATCTCATGATGGATCATATCATGAAATAAAGCTACCATAGCTCTTTGATATGTTGCCCCTGCATTCTTCAATCTGAACGTTGTAACTTTGTAACAAAAGGTGCCCCATTGCATAACAAAGGTGGCCTTATCCATGTCTTTGGGAGCCATCTTGATTTGGTTATAGCCAGAAAATCCATCCATGAAGGAGAAGACTTTATGTTGAGCAGTGTTGTCAACCAAGACGTCAATATGAGGTAGAGGGAAATCATCTTTGGGGCTTGCCCTATTTAAATCCCTATAGTCTACAGACATATGAACCTTTCCATCCGTCTTTGGTACGGGTACCACATTCGCCACCCATTGAGGATAAGATGTCACGGCTAGGAATCATGCATCGAATTGCTTCATCACTTCCGCTTTTATCTTTCCAGACATGTCAGGCCGCATCTGACGAACCTTTTGTTTGACAGGAGGGAAATATTCCTTTGTCGGTAGACGATGAACCACAATGTCAGTCTCAGTACCTAGGTTGATAACTTTGACTGGCTCTTCATGAGGTTGAATAGCTTTCTCATCTTGTATTATAAGTCTTGCTAGTTCCCTAGTATTTCACAATCTTCATCACCTTCGTCTCCGGCTTGGTTAATTAGATGTTCGAAGTCATAACTGGCAATAGTATAGTCGTTGGCAATGAGATCTAGAGTGGATGAGGATCTGCAAGTGTGTGTGTGTGTGTGTGTGTGTGTGTGTGTGTGTGTGTGTGTGTGTGTGTGTGTGTGTGTGCATGTAAGATACATGGCTATTTGGAAGATGCAATAAAGAAAAAGAAAGACAATGAGCACAAAATTTGAATGCAAAGGTCCAATGTTTTTCATTAAATGATCATATGATAAATGAACATGAACAAAACCCTTAACAAATGGACCCTGGTGCCCCGGGCAGGGCACATGGCTTAAAAGTCATTATTTAGAATTAAGATTACAGATAAAAGTTCTTAAATTGACAAAAAATAGTAAACAATAATTACTCCTCATTGAAGGAGATGGGAGTGAAGTCCTTTGCGTGCCAGTTGTTGAGCTTTCCTCCGGAATTAGGGTAGATACATTCTTCAAAAGCACATTCATCGTCAGATTCTTCCACAGTATTTACATCATGATTTCTGATGCAAAGTGGTGGCTTTCCCATTCGAGCGCACTTGACCTCTTTCTGAGCTTTAATGGTGAAAGCCAGCCTAAATTTGTCTACTTTAAACGGAATGTCGGGGAGTTGTCCCCATATAGTATAGCCTCCACCTTCGACCATGGCACGTGAATCTTTAAGTGAAACCATTCTTGGTATAACTTCATCGGCTTTTGATATGTCATAGGAGACTTTGGTGGCGGAAACCATAGAGGGAACAACTTCTAAAGCCTGGCACGGAGTTTCTATAAATTCACCATCCATTTCCACATACTTGAAGGAATTGATGTGGCTCACCATAAATTCCTCTTCACCACAAACTGTGACAATCTTTCCTTTGACTGGATACTTCAATTTCTGGTGGAGGGTGGACGTCAGTGCTCCTGCCCTATGTATCCAAGGGTGTCCAAGTAAACAAGAGTAGGCGGGACGTATGTCCATTATATAAAAGGTGGAGTTGAAAATCTGTGATCCTGCTTTAATGGGGGAGATCCACCTCTCCATGCCCCATCCTTTTAGACCCATCGAAAGCCCTTACAACTATATCACTTAGTTTCAACACCAGGCCTTTGCAATCTATCTGGTCCAAAGCACCTTTGGGTAACACGTTTAGAGATGAGCCAGTATCAACTAAGACATGAGCCAGGGTAGTTCCCTTGCATTCAATAGAGACATGCAAAGCCTTTTTTTTATTCCTTTTCACAGGAGTCAAGTCAGCGTCAAATAAACCTAATTTGTTGTCAACTGTTAAACTCGCCACACAATTCTCGAACTGGTCAGCTGTAGTTTCTTGGGGCACATGAGCTTTCTTCAAAAACTTGGTTAAAGCTTGGGCACGAGCATCAGAATAGAGTAGTAATGACAGGATGGAGATTTTGGAGGGGGTTTTCCCCAGCTGTTCGACTATTTTGGTCACTCTTCTTTATAATTTTTAGGATTTCCTCCGTCTCTCGAGTGGAGGGCTCTTCACCATCAACATCTTTGGCAGGTGCCTCTATCCCAGCAGGCTCGCTTACTTTTTCTTTTCCTCTAGTGTTGGGATTAGGCTTGTTATTGTTTATGTGAACAAGAGTTATTGTTGTAGTCAGAGGTGAAATATCTGGGTAAAAGGTCCTCCCCGTTCTTGTTACCTTACTAGAACTGCAATATTTGTAACATAGTTGGTCTTGTCTTCATTGATCCATGAATCTTGCTTTATTCCATGATAGTAAACTTCGGCACCATAGTTCCATGGAACTGCTTTGTCGGAGGAGTAAGGAATCGGCCCAGGGGCAGTGATTATTAAAGGAGAAATTTTTGGTTAATTTGAAATCCTAATAGGACCCTTTGAGGAGATCCTAAGAGGCTTGTTGGAAATTGTTATGATAGAAACATCTTCAGTTTTATCGGTAAAAATTTTGATGCTCGAAGTTCTTTCAAACAGGATCTCATGACTATTTATCTGGCGTTGGACATCTTCTTTCATCCATTTGCATCCATTTATTTGTTCAGCGCAGCAGTTACACTCTTTCAAACAGGCAGGAAACACCCTAGCTCTCAGCAGGTTCTCTTTAACAATGGTCAGTGGAGTAATCAAATCTTCAACGAAGGAAACAAAAGTAGTGTCATCAATCGCATTGACACCTTTTCCATGGTTCGGCATTGGTGCAGTTATCACATTTGGAGTTGTAGGTGGATCAAACTCAATAGTTTTGTTATTGATAAAATCTTGAATTCTGCATTTCAAAGCCCAACAATGATCGGTTTCATGCCCATGGATGTTGGAATGATATGCACATTTGGCAGTAGGATTGTACTTTGGTGATGAAATATTTGGATTTGATGGCGGGTCATGCAATGTCACTAGGTTGGCCTTCAAAGGGTGTTGCAAGGCTTGGGAGAGTGACATATTAATTCTCGTGAACTGTCTTCTTGGAACCTCAGACCTTTGATTGTTGGCTTGTTGTCTTTGAGCAGATGGAGGGTCAGAGCTTAACACAACATTAACAGAGGGTCGGTGATCCTTCTTGGTATGGGCCCTTTCCCCATACACAACATTGGTTTCTTTCTTCCCAGTAAAGGGCTTCTTTACAGAGTTGGATGCAGAAGCAGATGTCATGGGAATTTTTCCACTCTTAATGCCACTTTCGACCCTTTCACCAGTTAGGATTAAATCGGTGAAACCAGACGAAGAACTCCCAATTAACAAGTTGAAAAATGGGCCAGTTAATGTACCCATGAACATATCAACTAGTTCTCAGTCAGTTAGTGGTGGTTGGACCCTACCAGCAAGATCCCTCCATTTTTGCGCATACTCTTTAAACCCTTCATTAATACCCATTGTCATTCCTTGAAGTTGAACTCTAGTTGTTGCCAAATCAGTATTGTACTGATATTGATGATAAAAAGTAGTGGCCATATCTTCCCATGTGTGAATGCGGGAACCCTCCAATTGGTAAAACCATTCTAGATGAGTCCCATCCAGACTCTCTTAGAATAAATAGACCCAGAGCTTCTTGTCAGTAATATGTGGTTGTATCTTGCAGACGTAGGACCTCAGATGATGTTTTGGGCATGAAATTTTGTCATACTTAGCAAAGACTGGTATTTTGAACTTGTGGGGGATGACAACCCCAGGTACTAAGCCTAAATCACCAAAATCCAAGCCAAGCATGGCTTAAATTTCCATAGCTTTCAACCTATCCTCTATTTGCTTTATCCTCATCTGGTGGATATTGTTCATCAAAGTAGTCTTCATCCTCAGAAGCTTGATTGTTTGCACCTCCAGCGTGGGTACTCCTTACCTCTTCATCCTGGTTCTCGTCTTCCTCGGATGACTCTTCAACTATATGCACCTGATGGACTGGGCCTTTAAATCTTTTCCCCATGTTGATCAGGGCTTTCTTCTTAGTCTTCTTTTTAGCCGCCAGCATTGTCATCAGCTCTTGTTGTCCCTTGGCCAGGGTCAACAAGGTCTCTTGGAACTGGAAATTTTGTGCTTGCAAATCTTTCAGGGTCTACTCGATATCCATCTTACTGAAATAAACAGTAGAAAGATGAGGAAAACTGTTGTAGAAAACTTGCTTATGTCATGATACATGTAATGCAAATGCAAATGTTTTCAAGGATTTTAAGGAAATTTAAATTTGCTAAACAAAGAGAAAATAACAAACATGGACTTCATTAATAAAGATAGGAATTACAAATTCCTCTCGAGCTTACAATGGAGGAAACGAAAATAATGCAAAATAAACTCCTAAAAAAGAATCAGGCTTCCCATGCACGCATCCTCTTTGGTGCAATGTAGGCGTTTAAACTTCGCTCTTCATGAAGTTGTCTCATAAGCTCTAAAACCTTCTTCTCGCTTGCGTAGAAATGGGTTTCAAAGGTGTCTCGTCCTCCTTTGAGTTGAATCTATTATCTTTGCAATTCCTAGAGAGTAGTTGGCATGTTAGGATGAAGAAGAGTGTAAGGGGTGTCTCCCTCAACAAAGGGCTCCATAATCACAGGTAGGATGGCGAGGTAAGGCATCACGAGACTTTGAGCACGAGTTCATACGCACTTAAGATAAGGCTAAAGGGGGGTGGAATTTTTATGCCCCAATTTCTCACTATCCACTTTGTTTACCATTCTCCAAGCTCGTATGAACCTTTAACGATAGCATTGGTGGTCTCCCTCGTAGTCTAATACCAATTCTTGGATGAGCGCATCATGGGGACCATCTCTTCGTGCATACCCAAACTGCCATAATGCAAGATAAGGGTTATAGGTGATACCTCCCGTAATGCCTAAGAGTGGGACATTAGGGAATTCCCCACAATGGCCAATGATGGTAATATCCCCCAAAGATAGAGAACACCAATGGATATCCGAGTGTGAGAGTGACATCATCCTTTGAGACCATGTCAAGCCTTGCTCATTCTTCAATGTTGATCGAGGTAGGTTTGAAATAAACCAACTAGACAGTAATGGAATGCAACACAAAAGAGTACCCCTTTTCTTAATGGCGCCAGTGTGGAAACAATGTATAATGTCTCCAAGCAAGGTAGGTACGGGATTACGAGAGAGAAAAACCTTGACAGCATTCACATCTACGAGTTGGTCCGGATTGGGAAATAGAACCAAACCATAGATTAGAAGGGCCAATACATCCTCAAAATCTTGAAAATCCATATCTTCCCAGAATAAACGAGCCTTCTCCAACAGAAATTTGGCTAAGAAACCCTTGACTCCACTTCTTGTCTCCCAATTTGTCACAATGTCAGATCTCTTCAAATGTAAGGCTTTGGCAATGACTTCAAGATTTGGAGTCTCTTCTAAACTGGTGAATGGTATTTGATCAAGCATAGGAACTCCTAACAATTGAGATGATTATTCTAATGTAGGCACCAATTGGTAGTCGTGAAAGGTGAAGCAATGATGCATAGGATCAAAGAATTGGAAAAGCACACACATAATTTCTTCTTGGAGGTTTGAGGTAGCCAAGTTGAGAAGTCGACCATATTTCTTGGTGAAGGGAGAATCTCCAGGAACTCTTGATTCTAACTCTTTGAGGATTCACTTTCACGAAGTTAACTCGGATGGTATTCCTACGAGTGGAAGTCATGACCTACAAAACAGAACAAAGATAAATTCCTAAATCCTTGAAATGGTTAGTGAGAATGCTTATGATGTTATGATGTTTATTATGTCATGAATAATAATCACAAACAAAGCACACAAAGACCTTAGGTTTATGCTTGCATGGGTTTCATAGGTAAGTACCCTCTTGAAGTTTAGTTAGTTCAACCCATCCTAGTAATTAATCGGGTTCTAGGGAGTCTCAATATCATTGATCTTTCTTCATTGGGCATTGTTTTAGCACAATCAATCTTTTCTTGCGGCCAAAATATCCCAAAAGTCCAATCTTAATGAGCGTAGTATCGAGTATCAACCAATCTCCAGCTTTGCACCAAAGTCGGCTATCTCACTACTTCCTAATGGTCAAGTTGTTCAATTACAGGTTCTACGGTCAATTAGTGCTTCATGACACCGCTCAGCAGCCCCGTATTCTCCTCGATTCAACACAAGGGATACCGGTACCAACAAATGTGTCACACTAATATAGCCATTTCTTCAACCAATTTAGTCTAAGTCGTACTGTTTCCACAATCTATTTCTACTTACCTAATGATGTTCCCATATCCGAGTAGAGGATCAAAACAAACTCAAACAAGGACCCATAAATGTAAAGCAAGAAATTCAAACAATGAAAGCATTTAAAGGTGATATAGATCTAAGGCAACCCCACTTTTAAGTTATTACCTCCCCAGTAGAGTCTTCAGTTCTGTAATATGGTGGGAGAACTGACTTGGGTGTTTTGCGTTTAATTGTAACTTTTGCGGATAGCAAGAGTCGCCACCAACTTTTCTTTTATCCAATAAAGGAAAGGGTGAAAAGAATAGGAAAGACCTTTTGAGAATTTTCTTGAGTTCGGGGGGTAGGTTATGAAAAGGGAAGGTGTTAGCACCCTTTTCATCCGTAGTTATCTACGGGCTCTTAGTTGCTAGCTCACTTTGAAATGCTTTGTTTGAAATGTGTTTGTGTTTGTTTGAAAGTATTTTTGAAAAGTCCTTTGTTTAGGCAAACTTTGTAATGATTCTCGTCTCTATAAGAATGCATACAAAGTGTTGACTTTTGAAAATATTTCATGGAAAAGTGTTGGTGTTTTTGAAAGATGTTTTGAAATGTTGTGAGCAAGTAACTACAAGCTTTCTACCTACTCCAAAAGTCTTAGTTATTTTACTCCTCCTTTAGATGTTGATATCTTACCATTGATTGGTAAGAAGCCCTATCATTGGATGTGAAGGGACGGGCGTGGGTCATCATATATCCATAGAAATGCAATGTTGTGAGATACCTTAGCATTTTTCTTAAGTGTCTAAGATAATTTTTAAGGCAACATTAGAAGCGTCATCGAGGAACTATGATCTTGTATTTTGATTGTTTTTGCTAAGGTGTCTCACATGCATAACATGACCATTTTCTCAAGGCAACAAGTGGAGTTAACCCTAGAGGTGCAAGTGTTCAAGTGTTTATTTTTCATGCATTGTTATTCTTGAATTAGGGTTGTCTAAGTATTGATTTTTAATCTTTCCATATAAACCCTAATTACTAGCATTTTATATAAAATCTATAAATTGCGTAAAATAAATGTCATACGCTATTACATCATTTAGGGATGGGGTATACAAATTTACAAATGGGGGTGGAAATCAATAAAAGTCCTAATTATTACAACCATATTGAATAGAAATGAAGAAATCATATAGAAAATATAAAAAAATGTAAAAGAAAGAAAGAAAGTTTTTAACCATTATGTGTCGACACATGCATCTTTGCATCGACACATAACTTTTTTTGCTCCTGTAAAACCAAAATCAGCTCAGTATGAGTCGATACATAATGGTATGTGTTGACTCATTTATTGTATGTGTCGACACATTCGTGTTTTGTGTTAACTCATGCACCTTTTGTATTTCTGTTTTTGGGTCTGGATAGCAGTATGTATCGACTCATAAGGCCATGTGTCGACTCATTCCCTGTTTTGTCACTAAAATGAGTCGACTCATGTGAGGCTGTGTCGACTCATGCTGCAGTTTTTTTCCTTAAACATTGTTCTATTGTGTGTGCAGGTCAGTTCACAGCATATGATTGATAAAAATGAACAGCAAATAAATGGTTAGCTTCAAAAGGCAATGAATACTACATTTATTTTCAATAATGAATTACTAATTATGTTTTAAATGAAAAGTTCAAAGTCAATAAAACTTACCTTGAAGCTGAAATTTGTATTTTGAGTTTGAACTGTTGTGTTGGATGCTTTGAGCTTAGGAAATCATAATGGTGATGTTACAAAAGTTGTTCTTGTGTTTGAACAACTCCTATATGATGTATGTGGAGTATTTGAGTGGCTTGTTTAGACAGAACTTGCAAGGTGTGAGAGGTTCAAAGATTTGGACTTCAAAACTCAATAGTGAAGGCTTTGTGGATAGTTATAGTTTTTTGAGAGTATGAGATTTTTAGGGCTTGTCTACACAACAAAAATTATGGCCACAAAACAAAACACTTGCCCTTTATCTTGCAAATGGCCTCTCTATTTATAGAGAAGGTTTAAGACTTGAAACAACTCAGATTTTGAAATCACATGTTATGGTTATCTTGCTTGTTTTTTAAGAAAGCATGAAGAACATGTTTCCAATGTTTGTACCCAGCTATCTAAAGTGGTTGATAACTTTAAACATGTTTGTTCTGACTTGTAGAAGTTGAGCGTGATCAGAACAACAAGTTAGAGGCTCAAGAAATTGACTTTGTGATTAAAGTGAACTTTTCAAGAATGGATATGTTACTTTATTCCAAAAATGGAATGATCAATTGGACAAAGGCTCAAACTCTTGGATCATAGTTTAATCAATTATGTAAGCATTCAATTAAGAAGTGATATACAAGTTTGAGGTCTGCAAAGTGAAGATTATGCAGCATGGCTATGGATTTGGTTCTTGTTCATCACAAAATCTGCCTTGTAATTCAAGAATGACACCCTAACTTTATGGATTTGATTCTCTTAACTCAAGTATGATCTCAATGAGTTCTTGGACATTTTGGAAAGCTTGTAACATCCTCTACAACCTTCATGTTTTCTATTTCTGAATAATCCAATTGGAACTTGATGAAAACCTGCCGTGACTTCATGAATTTATAACTCAAAATCAATTACTTCTAGGACTTGATCAAACAAAGTTGTAGATATCATCAATATCTACAACTTTCATGTTGAAAGTTTTCTTTGAATCATCTTACATCTTGGTGAAAGAATGCCATGAAGTAATGAAATTATCATGTACAAAAAACACTTAGAAAATTTTCTAAGTCTTGAAAAGTTTGACTTTTCACATTGACTTTTGAATTTCTTGATTTCTTGATGATCAACTTGATATTCTTGAATGTCTTTATGAATTTTGATCTTTGAAACTTAATGTTGATCAAAAAGTCAAAGTTTGACTTTTCCGTATACAGTTGACTTTTTCATCAGTTGACCAAATTTCATCTATCAATCTAATGATCTTGACAAATGAATTGATTTATGCAATTAGGTCAAAATGATGCATTTGAATCTTTAGAACCATGTTTCAAACCAATAGATTGTATATTAGGTAAAAGGTCAGTGATCAGTCGTTCTTAGTCAAAACCCTAATTTGTGGTCTCAGTGTTTCAGAGATGATTTTGTCTGATTAACTCCTTGAGAATCCTTAAGCATTGGAGGTCCTTTGAGAAATGTCTTGAGAAAAGAGAGCGAAAATTTTGGGTTACAACATCATCTCTCTAGACCGAGCATCACCGCTCTAATTCACTATCCCCCATTCATACTCCATGCATACTCTCTCTGTTATCGGCACCATAACCCTTCACAGTTTCACCTCCCTTTTACTTCTTTTCTATAACCCGTCATATTCCTACATTCCTCCTCTCTCAATATGTCTACCCAGTTCCGCAAGAATTCTTCACCATCGTCATCCATTCATAACCGCATACCCCTTTATTCTCCTTCCATTTTCGCTTATATACCTTCTGTTCAGACCGAAACAACCCCTTTGTAGCAGCTACTGCACACAAACCCTTCATCCTTCTTGCTCAACAACCAGCAAACCTCATATTATGAATCACATTCCATTCTAATTGTCCATCTCCATTCATCCGGTTCAGCCGACTAACCGTCAAGCGTTCCCCTCCGTCTGAAGCTGTAACAACATACGCGCTCCGCCATTTCTTACAATTCAACCTCAACACCACCACAAATCTTCTTCATCTTACTCAACACTATGTGAACTAACCTCACATCAACTTCCTTCACAGTTTCTTTGTGTCTGTTATGCATAACTTCTTCACTCAACCTCCATGCTCAACCAATCTCACACATCATTGTGACCAACTTCTATGTTTCCTCGCGAGAACTGCTGAGAGATAAAATAATTGGTTTCTGAGGAGAAAGAGATTTCACTATTTTTTTTGTTTCTGTTTGGAACATAGAATTGAGAGAGAGAGAGAGGGGGGGGACCAGTTCTGTTTGAAATTGAGTTTGCGGTGTTGATGCGTTTGTTTTCGAGATCAAAAGCCGAGTTTAGGCGCGAGTAGAGAGATTAAAAATAGAAGTTTTATGTTGTTGAGAGGAAATCAGACCAAGGATTGAATAAAGGAGAGAAGGAGTTGAGGCGTTAGCTTTGTTCGTTTAGGGTTTTGTTAACCCGTGTGCTATTAAGATGGAAGTCGGGTCCGAACCTGACCCGGTCCGGCCAAACAACTTTTTTTAATTTTTGTTTGGATGTTTTTTATAGCATCTTTGGCTTCAACTCAACCAGTTTTTCCAAGCCCATATGTATTTCTATTTTCACCCCACTATTTTGTTTGACACCCTTTTTATAATTAGGTTAGTTTTATCTCTTAATTTAGTTTAGTTAGTAAAAGTTAATCAAATAATTATATTTTAGTTATTAGATAAATTTTATTATTTAGATTAGTTTAATTTTAGAATTAATTTAGTATCTTTTAGGATTTTAATTTTAGAATTAATTTAGTAACCTTAGAATTTCAATTTAGTTTAGATAAACTCTGTTACATTTTTCTTGTAATTTTCATTTTCATCCATATTATTTATTCGTTATTAATTGTTGTCTGGATTTTTTTTTTGTGATTTTCCTTTCATATGTTGGTTAATTGTGATATTTTTCTATTTAGTTCATTTTTTCTATAGCTTATCTCATTGTCTGTTTATCTAAATCCAAGGGAAATGTTTTAACTTTATTGACTTCACATCATCAAATATATATGATACGATTGTGCGAAACCCCTCATACATATTTAATTTTGTTAATCTTAAGACAAATTTCCTAAAAACTCAATTTTTTTAAACTCACATTTTTAAGTCAAAACTTCGATACTAGGTCGTCGTGTCTACAAAATCTCATTCACACCCATTTTAACCAAACAAACAATTTTAACCAAAAAACAGATATTTCAAAAGGTTCTTGCGGAGTACCACATATGCATTGGGTTCTAGTACTTTCCCTTTGCATAACCAACCCCCAAACTTTCGATCTCTTTCAAAAATGCATTGTATTTTCATTACTTTTAAAGTATTACTTTACATTGCATATTTAAGGGTTTTATTTCTCTCTTTTCCCTTTTCCCTTGGAAATAATAAAGCATGGTGGCGACTCTTGCTTATTTACAAGTCAAATTAATTAATATCTTGATCTCTGATTTTCACCGCTACATAATTGGCGACTCTGCTGGGGACATATTAACCTCTTGCTGGTCCATCCCTAAATGGGTTAAGCCTAATTTGTCATATATGTTTTTTTGTTATTATTACTTGTTTGTTTGATTATATGTGATATATTGTGGTTATTTAGGTGTTGATTACAAAGGATAAGTCTTATACCTGGACTAAGTTACACTTAAGATTAGGACGGGCGGTATATTCATGTTAACTTTGAGGGAGTAATCCCGATGAAGGAGACATGAATTCCACCCTCAGTGGAGGTCCCCTTGAATGTAGTATTTATTTACCGAGTAATCGGGAAGACATTGTTGCTTTTAATCTGGGAGTCAAAGAAACTGAGAACCGTAGAGCCCTTAACCCATCTTGGCCTTTTAGATGTAGTGCAGAGACTATGGCGGAGTAATCCGAAAGTAGTTGTCACGCGATGCTGCAGTCAGACGAGTTTCTCTTGAGAATATTTCTAATTACCGAGTAATCGAGAAGTTGGTAATATCCGAAAGAAAAATGTATACTATGGGATTCCTTAGAACCTTGATCTATAGGTGATTTGAAGACCTTAGTCCATACCTTGTTGGTGGTTCTTACCTTTGACTCCATGCTCGTGACGTTGAAACTTTCAACTTTGTTTGTGATCTTGCTTGTGGTTGTTGCATAGCCATGCCTTCATGCATCCATGAAACCCTTTTCACTTGATTTTCAAGGAATTTGGAATTTTTTCTTTGTAAACATCACATGTTTCGTCAAGCTTAATGGATCTTGGGTGTTGATGGGGTGAAAACCCTAATCCACCAAAATGGGTGATTGATCTTGTTGATAACTTGATCAATGTTTTGATCCAATTTAAAATTCATCTTCCATCTTCATACTTTGATGTTTACAACTTAATATCTTTAGTTCCTGGAAAATCAAATAAAAAATCTCTTTTGCATATCATACATCATTTTACATTTTTGTTTCACATTCAAAACTCATTTCCAAGCCTTATTTTTCCTTTGGTCTCACTGTACAATACTCGTGCTAAGAGGAAGATGGAAAATATTAAGCAAGAGATTTCTGGACTCCGTAAGGAAATGACTAATTTGAAAGCTAGTATGGAGCACCTAACTGATTTGGTTGAAATTTTGGTTGCCGCCCAAGTCAATCCTTCTAGGAAGGAAGAAGCGATGGCAAAGGTCTTTACTGAAACTCTGAAATCATTCTTTCATGAGAAGGTGGTAGTCAATGCACCCAGTGATTTCCTTGAAATGTAGATGTATGTAGGAGTGCTTCTTGAAGAGGATGTCATAAGGGGGTGTTTATCTGAAGATGGTGGCTCAGCTAGTGGTGTGAAGAAGTTTGATAATAATTTCCAAGAAAAGAACCAGAGGAGGAAACAATCATCATTAGAATCAACATGTTTCTCTTGTCATCCATGTGTTCAATTTACCTCATGTTGCTCCAGTTTGTCAACAGAACTAGCAAGTTCCTGATCGGAGAAAAACTCAGTTTAATCCAATTCCAACTACCTATACAGAGTTGTTTCTTGTCTTGATGCAGAGGAATTTGGTTCAGACTCGACTTCCACCAAAGATTTATGGGGAGATGCGTTGGTACTACAAAGTCGATTTAACTTGTGCCTTTCATCAAGGAGCCCCTGGGCATAGCACTGAACATTATTATTCATTGAAAGCTGAAGTCTAGAAGTTGGTCATAAGTGGTATCTTGTCATTCAAGGACGTTACTCTTGAAGTTCAAATCAAGCATTTGCAGAAGAGTAAACATGATTGGTGGTTACTTTGAGTTTTGAAGGAGGTTTTCAACAGCTCAAGTCCAGATGGAGAGAGTCTTCTCAGTTTAATTAGCATTTTTACTGCTTTTTCATTTGTAATTGTTCTTGTTTATCAATGCACTGTTTTCATGTAAGAACTTTTCTGCATTTAAATGATTATCTTAATACAATTAGTATGTTTGTCTTGAAGAAATCCATTCGTTTCACTCGGATTTGTTTCAATTTTAAAATTACTTTTTGCATTATGATACCAACTTGTTATCCATTATCTTTCCTAGGCAAACATTGGAGGGAGGATGATGAATTTAAAACGCAAGATTTCTGATTGTATGCTTTTGGATAAAACCCTGTTGATGATGTACATGCATTGTTTCAAATTACCAAACACCGGAGATATAAGGGAGTGAAACCTTTGTTAACCCCTTTGAGCCTTAAAGTAGGAGTTTCTTTTTGCTCAAAAAAAACCCTCATTTTTAACCCGTGACAGGGTAGTGTTCAGTTAATCTGATTGAGTATTCAAATCTCACCAAGAGTGTGCGTCTAAGGATACAACAATGGTTATCCTTCAAAAGGTTGAGGAAAGTCAAAATCACAATGGCAAATCTTTGCCTATCAGTAGTGTGCATCAAAACTAGACGATATCCCAATGGTTATCTCACGCATATCAAGTGGTCAACAAATAAGGATATAATAATGGCTATCCCTCATCTACCAAGAAATCAGGCAGTCACAATTCTTCCAACAAGTCACATACGACTCAAAGTCACACGACGTGTTCAAAAGGAAAGAAAAAACAAAATGAAAGAGGAAAAAAGCCCTGCTAGGTCAAAACTTGAAAAAAAACAAGTCGCTTAGGCAAAAGTCAGGGCATCCCGTTAGACCATCAATTCAAAAGAATTAGTTCAGGCAAAAGTTAGGGAAAGCAAAGAAGAAATGGAAAGCTTTAAAGGAGAGAAAGGATTACAACATAAAATCCTTAACAAAGAATAGAGCCGTGTGACAGAATTCTAGAGTGAGTGTCGTGTCCAAAGAATAGATTCGTGTCCAAAGTTCCAGGGGAAATCCATATTTGTCAAGATATGTGTTCTGCTTCGCACACATTATCAGATGGTGGAGTTCCCCAGTATCTTTAGCTAAGCAAGATTTTTCTCTAGCTGAAGCGGGGTTCGTGTTGTTATCCTTTCAATGGATTATTGATGTTATAAGATTGGACTTTGGGTTTTCTCCCGAAAAATATATTCCTCCCTAGAGAGATTAGAGCTTTATAGCAGAAATACGCTCCGTCGATGGCTTTTATTCTATCTCCAGTAATGTTCTCATCTTGTTGAGGTTAGCCAAGTATCTAGTTGTACTGTGATGTCTTATCATCTCCAGTTTATCTCTTCTATTTGTTTTGTCAAACATATACATGACATTCATTTATTCATTCACACTTGCATCATGCACGCACGTTCGTATTTGCTGATGTTATTGGGTTCGTATACCTTGGTTATGTCTATTCAAATATTGTATTTGGTCTTTCCAAATAGAGTGTCAACCTAAGTAGAAAGTGTGCCTCCTTTCTAATTCCCCGTTGAGTTAACTCTCGTGGAAGAATCTTACTTTAGCTTTCCTTTTCCATCTCTGGATAGGATAAATCCCCAATTGAGTTTTTTCTTCATTGGATGGAGTCTTATTTGACTATTTTCTCTCCAGTTTATTCCTAGATTGAGCTTTGTCTCTTGCGGATGCTACCCTATGGATCTCTCTAGGCTGTGAAACTTAGATGGAGAGTGCATTTATTTTTGCACTTTTAAATACTTGGTCTCCTCAGGAAGAATCTATTCATGGTTTCCCATTGAAGATGAACTTTGTTTCCCTGTAGTGTTGTTGCAATACTCTTTTGGAATCTCAACATGACAACAAGTGGAGGACTCTTCATGAGCAACTTGTGTACTATTGATATCTTTGGAAGATAGCAAGTGGCAGACTCTTCATGAGCAGCTTGCGTATTATTGATATCTTTGGAAGATAGAAAGTGGCGGAATCTTTGTGAGCAGGTTATGTATTATCGATATATTTGGAATATAGCAAGTGGCGGACTCTTCATGAGCAGTGTGATACGGTGGCCAGAACCGGGACGTGGTTTCCCTATTTCGTTAAGGAATTTGCTGGTTTGCGTTTTGCATTTGTGTTTGCAAAATGTCGCGGTAAGCAAGAGTCGCCACCGACTTTTATTTTATCCAACAAGGAAAGGAAAAAAGCACAGAAAAATTCCTTTTTCGAGATGTTTCTGAGTACGGGGGGTAGATTATTGAAAGGGAAGGTATTAGCACCCTTTCTATCCGTAGTTATCTATGGGCTCTTAGGTACTTGTTCATCATTTTCAAAATTGTTTTCTTTGTGTTTGTGGGCTTTGAAAAGTTTGTTTTGACTTTGATTTAACTCTTGCTTCTGTCTTCAAGAGTGTAATGAAGTGTTTTGAAAAAAAAACTTTGTTTATAAAGGAGTGTAAGTGTGAAAATTTTATTTGGGATGAGCAAGTATCTAAGAATTAATCTACCTACTCGAAAAAAGAATCGTTCTATGCTTGTTTCCTTTAGACAATGTTATCCCACTATTAGTGAGTAGGTAGCATTGTCGTTGGAGTTTTGAGGGTCAATTCGAAAGGGACGTACGGTCACTAAAGCAATGTTAGGACGTCTTAGTAGTAACCCTAATGTCTTAGATCAATTATTCGAGGCAATAATTCCGAGGCAACCATTCCGAGGCAACTTTTTCGAATCGGGACTTTGATCTTTGTTTAGACAAAAGGACGACCACTAAAGTATCCTATACTCAATGACCGTTTACCGAAGGCAACCAAGTGGGAGTGTACCCTAGGAGTGCGCATGTGCGAATGATTCAATTTCAGTTTATTTATCTTTTCACATTTAGGGTGATCTAACTGTTTTAAAATTAATCATACAT
The DNA here is from genome assembly GCA_948472305.1 of Vicia faba. Lineage (NCBI taxonomy): Eukaryota > Viridiplantae > Streptophyta > Magnoliopsida > Fabales > Fabaceae > Vicia > Vicia faba. The sequence goes on from OX451736.1 coordinate 996,219,421, forward strand.
TCTTGTCATGCATCCCTATATCATACATCTAACAGTTAATAATTTGCGGAATTTAAACTACGCTATTACAAGGCTTCGGGTATTTACATAGCCAAAAATAAACCCTTTGAAAATAAAGCGATAAATGAAATAAACGTCCTAATTAAACTATTACAAACTGTAGGCAGTTACATCAATATAAAAATAATAATAAAGCGCGAGATAAAAATTAGAACGAGTGCGAACTAAGGTTTTGACCCTTCTATCCTAATTAAAAGAGAAAAAATGTTTTTGTTGTTTTTAATAAAAGAATTAAGTTTTCTAAATTAAATATGCAATTAATTAGTTAATTAATTTAATTAATAAAAATAATCCTATTTTGGTTTCTTTGGTTATTTTAGGAAAAAATAAAATATAATTAAGTTAGTAATAAAACCTAATTATTCTAATTATTTTTAAGTTATTTACAAAAAGAAATTAAAGTTTTACCTAAAATTAAAATTTAATTAAGAAAAAATACTAACTCTATTTTTATGTGATTTTTATATTTATCTATTGATAAAAAATAAAAGGGATTAAAAGAAATAAACAAAACGAATAAAACATGAAAATAAAGATGGGCCTAGTAGCAAAAGTAAATAGGGGGTGCAATCATCAGAAATCCCTAGGCCCGAATCTTCGAAAGCTTCATGCTCTAACTATGGTGTTTTTTGATTCTTGCGTGGAACCTATGATTCAACCATCCATAATTGTTCTATATAAACTCAAACAAATGTTAGCATACCATAAAATGTGATTAAAATTAGAGATTCAAAGTTTAAAATTTTACAAAACCGGTGTTGTCAAATGGGGGGCGTGCTAGGCGTGTGATGGATTTCTCTTTGGCCTTGTAAGACTCTTGAGGACTTCAAGAGGATGGTTTGAGACTTGATGTCAATTGAGAGAGACCGGAACCTCGAGATATGACTTGCACCAATTCTTTGATTTCTGGAGAGCTTTTTGAAGAGCTTTTAGAGAGCTTTTTGAAGAGCTTTTTGAGAGCTTTTTAGAGAGGATTTTCGTCCCTTTCAAGCTTGTATGGATCTATATTTATAGAGGATAATGAGGAGACAAGAAAGCATGGAAAGAATCTCCCTCATAATGTTGTGTTTTAAGACCATGATCAAGATTTGAAAAAAATGCCATATTTGATGATTTTATGCCATTTTCACATGTGGATGAACCTGGACATATTTGAAAGGTTATTGCACAAAATCAATTGTCATAAACCAGCATAAAACTTTCTCAAAATGGATTCACATCAAAATTTATATTATTTCTATTATCTATTTATTTAATTCTGAATTTTAATGAATAAAATATCAAAATAAATAGCATAAATAGTAGAAAAATGTATGGGTGGGCTTAGAGGTCGTGGACCATGTTAGGAATGAGTTTCAAACTTGAAAAGATAGGCCCATTTGGAAAAAATCCAAGTTTGGTCAATATTTGCTTCATGCATTTTTTCAAAAATTGTCCAACTTTGACAATGCATATCTCTCTCAATTTTAACCTTATGAGGGTGTTCTTTGACTTTTTAGAAAGCTTATGATGTCCCCTAAGAGACATATTTGGTTTCATCTTAATTGGATCTTCCATGTTCATGTAAGAAGCTTTGACCCAAAAGGTGTTTTTGTTGACATTCCAAAATGACCTATAATGTCCAAATTCATAACTTCTTGTGAGTGCATATTTTGAACTTGGGAGATGAAGATGGATTTTAGGGAATTTAATCCTCTTCAAAATTAGCTTTGTATGGGTCATTTCTCATAAAGTATGAGAAAGTTATTCTTGGTCAAAGTTGAGTTGACTTTTCCTACAAAACCCTAATTTAGCAACTTTTGAGTCTTGATGAATTATGAGCAATCCTTGATGAATAATGATAAACCCTTGTCAAATGATGAAATATACTTCAAAATGAGGATGTTGACCAAAAATCTTGAAGTTTGACTGTATGTGGGCCACAGTTGACTTTTGCCCTAGCACAGTCGATTTTTAGGCCTTTGAGCAATTGACTGAGCAAACTTCCTCTGCAAGGCTTGAAACTTGACATGGATGATATTGAGAACATATTAGGACAATGTTGAGCATTTGTGGTCCCTTGGACTCAAGTATCTTGATGCAACATGAAACCCTAATTTGAGGTAGACTGCCTTAGGTGAGAGCTTGTCTGGCCAACCCTTGGACTACCTTGAGCAACTTGGGGATCTTTCTTGAAATGTTTTGAGAAATATGGGAGGGAAAATTTTGGGGTACAACAGCTGCACATGTTCAATCTTCTTAAACCTGAAGATTTAGATTGGCTTTCGTGCCTTTCGTGATCCGAAGGTGGAAGAGGATTGAACACTAAAGTGCCCAGAAATTTTCACTCGCATGAAGTGGTAATTATCTTGTGATGTCGGGAATGGGCTTACAGATGCCATTTGGAAATTGCTGACGAGGGGATGGGCTTAAAGATGCCATCTGAAGGAGTGTTGATCGCATAAGAGATTCCTTAGCGAGAGCTTGTATACCTGTCGTTGAGGAAGATTTCGCTGGGGAGGGTTGATCTTTGTTGAGAGAAGTAGAATTTTAGGAGCTTCGGTCATATGTATTCCAATGAGGAAACATCTCTGTTGAATTTTAGGAACTTCGATCGTCCGTATTCTACTGAGGAATCATCTCTGCTGACATTTAGGAACTTCAGTCATCCGTTGTTCAACTGAGGAATCATCTCTGCTGACATTTAGAAACTTCAGTCATCCGTTGTTCAACTGGGGAATCATCTCTGCTGACATTTAAGAACTTCGGTCATCCGTTGTTCAACTGAGGAATCATCTCTGCTGACATTTAGGAACTTCAATCATCCGTTATTCAAATGAGGAATCATCTCTGCTGACATTTAGGAACTTCAGTCATCCGTTATTCAAATGAGGAATTAACTCTGTCTTGAGGAAGCGGAAGTGAATTGCGTATCTAGTTGTGTAAAGGCTGCACCACGACCTACTAGGGAAAGGTGAAACCGATCGTGTTTGATAGGTCTGGGTCTTACAGTGTTGTGGACTGCTGTCTGGAGATAAGAGAAAAGAAACCCGGATAGTAGGGTTATGAGAAGGAACCTAGGTAAGGTTGCTTCGTGAGGAGTTTGGTTAACACTGTGTCTGAACCGAGAAGGAACCTGGGTAAGGTTGCTTCGTGAGGAGTTTGGGTAAAACTGCGTCTGAACCGAGAAGGAACCTGGGTAAGGTTGCTTTGTGAGGAGTTTGGGTAAAACTGCGTCTGAACCGAGAAGGAACCTGGGTAAGGTTGCTTTGTGAAGAGTTTGGGTAGAACTGCATCGGGACTGAAGAGGAACCTAGGTAAGGTTGCTTCAAGATGAGTCTAGGTGAAACTACATCAGGAAAGAGAAGGAACCTAGGTAAGGTTGCTCCAGGATGAGTCTAGGTTAAACTACATCGGGAAAGAGAAGGAACCTAGGTAAGGTTGCTCCATGATGGGTTTAGGTGAAACTACATCTGAACTGAGAAGGAACCTAGGTAAGGTTGCTCCATGGTGGGTTTAGGTAAAACTACATCTGAACTGAGAAGGAACCTAGGTAAGGTTGCTCCATGATGGGTTTAGGCAAAAACTGCATCTGAACCGGGAAGAAACCAAGGTAAGGCTGCTTCATGAGGAGTTTAGGTAAAACTGCATCTGAACCGGGAAGAAACCTAGGTAAGGTTGCTTTGTGAGGAGTTTGGGTAAAACTGCGTCTGAACCGAGAAGGAACCTGGGTAAGGTTGCTTTGTGAAGAGTTTGGGTAGAACTGCATCGGGACTGAGGAGGAACCTAGGTAAGGTTTCTTCAGGATGGGTCTAGGTGAAACTACATCGGGAAAGAGAAGGAACCTAGGTAAGGTTGCTCCACGATGGGTTTAGGTGAAACTACATCTGAACTGAGAAGGAACCTAGGTAAGGTTGCTCCATGATGGGTTTAGGTAAAACTACATCTGAACTGAGAAGGAACCTAGGTAAGGTTGCTCCATGATGGGTTTAGGTAAAACTGCATCTGAACCGGGAAGAAACCTAGGTAAGGCTGCTTCGTGAGGAGTTTAGGTAAAACTGCATCTGAACCGGGAAGAAACCTATGTAAGGTTGCTTTGCGAGGAGTTTGGGTAAAACTACATTGGGAAATTATAAGGAGGAACCTGGGTAAGGTTGCTTCAGGATGAGTCTGGGTAAAACTACATCGGGAAATTGTAAGGAGGAACCTGGGTAAGGTTGCTTCAGTATGAGTCTGGGTGAAACTACATCGGGAAATTGTAAGGAGGAACCTAGGTAAGGTTGCTTCAGGATGAGTCTGGGTGAAACTACATCGGGAAATTGTAAGGAGGAACCTGGGTAAGGTTGCTTCAGGATAAGTCTGGGTGAAACTACATCGGGAAATTGTAAGGAGGAACCTGGGTAAGGTTGCTTCAGGATGAGTCTGGGTGAAACTACATCGGGAAATTGTAAGGAGGAACCTGGGTAAGGTTGCTTCAGGATGAGTCTGGGTGAAACTACATTGGGAAATTGTAAGGAGGAACCTGGGTAAGGTTGCTTCAGGATGAGTCTGGGTGAAACTACATTAGGAAATTGTAAGGAGGAACCTGGGTAAGGTTGGTTCAGGATGAGTCTGGGTGAAACTACATCGGGAAATTGTAAGGAGGAACCTGGGTAAGGTTACTTCGGGATAAGTTTGTGTAAAACTTCAGGAGGAACCTGGGTAAGGTTACTCTGTGATAAGTTCGTGTAAAACTTCAGAATGAACCGGGGTAAGGTTACTTTGAGATAAGTTTGTGTAAAACTTCAGGAGGAACCTGGGTAAGGTTACTTTGTGATAAGTTCGTGTAAAACTTCAGGAGGAACCTGGGTAAGGTTACTTTGTGATAAGTTCGTGTAAAACTTTATTCATAAATATATGAGAAAGGACCCGTGTAAGATTTTTCAGGATAAACCCGTGTGAAGCTGCATTTAGGAGAAACCCGTGTAAGATTTCTTCGTGATGAACCCGTGTAAAGCTGCATTTGATCGTGCAGATAATTACTTTGTTTAGTTTCCGGAGTTAATCTCGAACTTGATGGAAGTTGTTGATGATAACCATCTTTCCTGAAAAGGTACATGATTAATCATATATGATGCATGACATGCATTGTATGATGATGTTCTCAAAAAAATTAAATTATGTTGTATGCAATATGTATGCGCACGTCATGATATATGAACATGAAATGCTATTGTGGTACGTCCGAGTTTGGGAAAATAAATCCCTGACTGTTGTTGGAGAATAAAGAGTTTCGCTCACTGGAGATAACGACCGAACATGATTGGGAGAATAATCCTGCAGGAGAGAATAACTTCGTTGGGGAATGGACTGACGAGGAAATGACTCTATGGGGAGTATATACTCTGCTAGAAGATCTGCTGATTTGGAGAAATAAAACTCAGCTGGGGATGAATTACTGTTGCTGGTGACAGTGAACCCTGTTGGGGATTGAATTTCTGTCTGTGAAAGGAATGAACTCCGCTGGGGATGATTTTCCAATGGCGACTTCACTGGAGATAATCTTTTAGACTCTACTGGGGATAATCTTCCAGACTCCACTGGGGATAATCTTCCAGTGCTGGTGATAGATAAACTCTGCTTGGGGAGAATCTTACCGACCCATTCGTGGTTGCGAGCCTCAGCTGGGGAGAATTAACACCACTGTCCTTTTCTTACTCTGCGGGGAGTGTAGATGTTACTGGGACGCGGGCTAAGGATATGACAATGACTTTGCATCGAGACTTTTCTGCCCCTGTATCTGCGGGAGAAGGTGCCTGCGGAGGCCTTGTGGATCGAGTATTATTCCAACCTATGAGGTGCCTCGTAATTTCCGATTAAAATGACAAATCTTCTTCTGGTAGGCAAGTGACGAGATGACGGGACATAGTCGTACGCTTTAATCCCTAACTTTTTCCTGGACTGTCTTTTTAGATTTTCAGTCCACCGGGATACCCTTTCTTGCCCAAGCCGCCTTTTCAGGTATTCGATTTTCCGGGTGTACAAATCTTTTTTTGTTTTTATCCCTAATTTTTTCTTGAACCCTTTTGGTTCGTCAGGATGCTCTTATTTTTGCCTAGGCCTGTCAACCTAGCGGGTCTTTGTTCATGCGCAGTATTTTCTGACTATGTCCACACTCTCAGGGTGTAGGGAGTTGTCATTGTCGGTAGTGTTGTGTTGCCATACTACCAGAAGATGTTCGTTTGGTCGTACAAGATTCGTTGCTGGAATTCATGTCCAATGCCCCAAGTGATTCAGATGGAGGTCTTCCCCTGGCTATTTGGCATCTTTGAGAGACTCCTTGAATCTTGACTTGACTTCCCCAGATGATAGACAATGCTCATGCTGTGCCCCTTGGTTGGAAGTGTTTTTTCCACTTGAGGTGATCCTTTTTATTGAGAAAATTTTTGTTCACTAGATATTCGTCGTGCGAATTTCTCTGCTGTTGAACAAATAGTCATATGCAAACAATGTTATTTTAAGAATGCAAAGCTTATGTCTGTTTTTAAGTTCTTTGAAAATGCAGTTTTCAATAAAACAAGCGAGTTTTTATAAAATGTGATGTCAACTCAGGATTTACAGCAAGCCCTATAGGAGTCAGGATACCTTTTGTAACAGTATGCTTTCAAACTAACCCATGCCTCAGTTAGGACTTTTAAGGGTTATAACGTGGTCTGGTTCATGGTTCAAGAAACAAAGGATAAAGGCTCAAATTTTATTTGTACCCACCCATTCTTCGTGATGTGCTTCGATCCTAAACTCAGCTAATTATGCATTTAGACCCCATTTTGAGTCTTTGCTCTGATATTCCAGTGATGGTTCGGATACTGACAGATTATTTTGAACAGGCAGTCATTTTGTTGAGAGTTTGTAGGACCTCTTTCTTTTTGATTTCGTTATCCCTGTCTTTTTGCCTGAACTGTTTCTTTCTTGTGATTAAAGTCAGCGGGATGCCTCAGTTTTTTTCTTAAGTCCCTTTCATAGGTTTTGACTTAATTTTTATTTGGAGGGATAACGACTGCATGTCCTGACGATTATAGGGAACCATCACCGTCTTTTAGTTTGGGAGAACGTCTTTGATGTCATTCATTGTGCACCTGGATTAACTGACAAAACTACCCTGCCCCAGGTTGTGATTAAGGGTTTTAATTTGTGTGAAAAGAAAAACTCCAACTTCTTTGGCTCAAAGGGGTTGACTAAAGATTATATTCCTTATAACTCCACTGTTTAGGATTTGAAACAACGACTGTACATCGTCAGCGGGGTCTGTTCAAAAGCATATTGTAGAGATTGTGGTATCATTTTCGTCATCCTCCCTCTAAAGGCTTAGAGTTTTTTAATCGAGAGTTGAACATCACAAAAAGGAAATATGATGCAATTTAAGCATAGTGAAAACAATTCATTCAAAACAGACACGTGTAATGCATTAATGAAATAAAAAAGTTTGACATGACAATAATTGTTTGAATAAGCAAAGAAAAATACAACTTCAGAATTCAAATGAACAAAAGTTCTTTCAATCCTAGCCATATTTTGGCAAGGGAGCAGTGATCACATTGGGAGTCTCAGGAGGGTCGAATTCGATCTCCTTAGTGTCAATCATATTCTGAATCTTGTATTTCAGCGCCCAACAATCGTTAGTATTGTGCCCCAGGCTACCGGAATGATAAGCACACCTTGCATCTGGGTTGTAGTTAGGAGAAGAAGTCTTAGGGTTCGGATGAGGGTTTATCACCGTAATCAGATTCATCTTCAACATGTGCTGCAATGCTTGTGACAATGGAATGTTGATTTGGGTGAACTGCCTTTGAAGTCTTTCCCCCTTTGGCTGATTATTTCATTGTTGTGGTCGTTGTGTGCGTGTCGAATTAGAGATCAACACTGCCTCCACAGATTAGTGGTAGTCTGCCTGGCTACGCCTCTTCTAGCCGTGCACAGCATTGGCTTCCCTCTTGCCACCAAATGACTTCTTCTCGGTACTCGAAGAGGTATATTTCTGGATCTTACTGTTGTACCCCAAATTTTGACCTAAGATACCATCTCCCATCTGCATCATTACATTCCAAAGGTTTTGACCTATTTTTATCAACTTTCAAAGCAGATTTAAAATTCATAACTTTTTCAAGTCGAGAGCTGTTTTATTTTGAACGCTAAATTTATTAATCGATCAATGCTAAAACAATGTTTATTAATTATTTATTATCTTAAATTTAAATAATTGGAATTTATTTTCAGTTATTATATAATTTAAAGATTTATAAATAATAAAATAAATATTTGAAAAGAGGTTTATTAATTGATCAATGATGTTTATTTAATCATCTATCATTCTAAGTTTAAATAATTGAAATTCTATTTTCAATTATTATAATTTAGAGAATTATGGATAATGAATTAAATAATTGAAGAGAAGTTTATTGATCAATGATGTTTATTTAATTGTTTATTCTTCTGAATTTAATAGTTGGAATTCATTTCCAGTTGTTATAATTTAAAGAATTATAAACGATAAATAAATAATTGGAAAGAAGAAAAGAGTTTAACTGGTAAAATAATGGAGTTTTTATTCATTTTATTCTAATTGTTACAATTATTGTTTAAATACCGTATTTTTTTTACAACGTATTTACAATGATAATTTTACAATGTTTAAAACGAAATAAAAGTTATCCTAATTTTTTCTAAGTTCTAAATCTTCATCTTCTATCCAATGCTTCTTTGTCTGCTCATTTAATTTTACCTGCAAAACAATTACAAGAAAAAGTCAGAAATAAATAAATAATTAAAAGCAGAAAATTATTTTTTAGTGTTCATCATTAAAAGCAAACGGCTGGAATCAGTTTTTTACCCTTTTTGCAAATCGCGGGATTTCTCCCGGTTCACAAAAAGGGATGAATTTTTATTTTTCAAAATAGAATGCACAAGTTAAAAGATGCACAAATTCATTTTTGTTTTCAAAACTGCATAGTTAAAAAACCAAAAATCAATTTCATTTTCAAAAGCCAACAGCATATTTCAAAATCAACACAGCATGCATAGCAAAACAGCATATGCATTTTCAACACAAGGCCATATGTAACGTAAACATGCCAAGAAATATGGAAGAGGCCAAAAAACATGAGGCTCCCATGCAGTAGTCAAAGAAAGTGTGCAGTTTAAACCATATATGCAAGCAAGTAATATTCCATTTACATCATTTTCCAGCATAATGCTTTTTCAGAACCAATACATAACATCACATTTTTATGTCAAATTGTATTGAGGAGAGAGAAGAGAGAAAGAAGTATGGTTTTACAGGTTTTGGTTTAGGCAGGAAATAGATAGCCAACAGAACAGCAGCAATGCAGTAAGAAAAGAGAAAGCATGAAATAGGACTAGAGACAAACCATATGAAGCAGTAATGTGCAGAGGCATCAAAGAAAATATAATAAAAGTATTCAACCTGTAACGTAAACCTCAGAGGAGGAAGAACCTAAATTGTTATAACATAACACAAACCCCTTCAAAACAAAAAAGAAAGAGTTCACAACCTGTTCATCAAGCCTTCAAGACTGAAAACCAAAAACTGTCAAAAAATATACAAAACAATCTTCTCAAAGTCTAACAAGCATGAACCATCAACCTAAAACCATCACCAAAGCCTTGTTTCAAAACCTTATGGCCTAAACCATAAAACCTCAAAATTGTCCAGCCTAACCATAACCATTCCAAAACCATGGCCTAAGCCACGAACCTATTTCCATAACCTGCAGAAAAAACCATAAAACTCAAGAACCTACTGCATAAACCATCAAACGATTATGGCCTAAGAAACCAGCAGAACCTGCAACCCTATGGCCAAACCAAAAACTAGTGTACCCAAAACCTGAAGCTAAAACCATAAAACCTGTAATGGACTAAAACCAGTAAAACCAGTAAACTCAAGACCAAACCTGTTGAAACCATAACCAATTCTACAGCCAAAAACCAGAACAACCAATATGGCCACAAACCTGTACCATCCTAAACTCAAGCATACAGAAAAGCCTCATAGCATATCATCATAGGCCAATCACGAGGCAACAAAATCACAGCAAAAGAAGAAGAGAGAAAGTATTCAAAGACCACAGTGAAGCACACAAAGGCTACCAAGAGGAAGAAGACAAAGTTCGTTTTCAGTTTTCATCATTAAACAAAAGGGGCAAAGAAGACAAACCAGGATACCAAGCGAATATCACGCCGTCACCGTCTTCCCCGCCGCTTTGGCCTCCTACGCACGTCCAACCTTCCTCCTCTGTCTCCGTCTCCAGGTAACGATTTTTCCCTCTTTTACTTTCATAATACCTCCAATAAACATAATAATGTGAATAAGAATCAAAAAGATGTAAAGTCACAACATGCAGTAACGAAAACTAACGAAATAAAAAAGATGAAATCACCTTAAATCTGTCGCCCCAAAGCGTTGTTGGAGGGAAGAAGAAGATTGGAAGCTGGTGGCCATTGGGGCGAGAAAAGCTCAGGAAAAAGGTCAGAAGCGAACGAAGAAGATGAATCACGCGAAGAAGACGAATCAACAAGATGAGCGCCGCTCTGCCAAAACCTTGTGAACCCTAATCCCAAACTAAACTAACACACGTTTAACCCTAAAACAAATTATTGGATTGTGTTTGGGCCTCACCCCTTTTTTCACTTAAAGCCCAGCGAATTGCTTATCCACCCCCATATCTTGCTTCTGTTTATTTTTGACTTTAGGCCCCTTTAGAAACCATCTAGCCCATTTTGGTTTATTATGTACCCCTTTTGATTTTTGATACCTTTCTTTCTATTTAATTTCTTTAGCCCTTTTAGAATTTTTATTAATTTAGTAATTATAAAACTTAATCAAATAAATGATAACTTAATTAAACAATTTTTTTAATAATTGGATCATTTTATTAGTTTAACTTTAGGCTTAATCTAGTAATTTTAGTATTTTTTTATTAGGTTTAGTTAAATAACTTTTAAGTCTTAATTTAGTTTAATTGTTTAATAACTCTTAAAATAACATTTTATATTAATACTAAAAAACATATAATAATAAAAACTCTAAACAACATATAAAAGATAAAAATTCAAAAAACATTTTATTTTCTTTAAATTAATTCTCATGCTTTGTCCATATTAAAAAATGCATAAAAATGAAAACTATTAAAACATTTTATTTTCTTTAATTAATTCTCTTGCGTTATTAATATTAAATAAAAATACAAAAATGCATATTTACACCATTTAGTCTTTTATTTAAATTGTTGTATATCATTTATCTATCATAATTTTCTGTTTACTTGATTATTCTGTTTACGTCTAAATCCAAGGGAAAAAATTATTAAACGGGTCGACTTCATGTCCTCGAGTCCAATCATGCGAATAGTTTCATTTCAATAAAACTTAAGACAATTTTTTCTCAAATATCCAATCTTTTCAAAACTTATACCTTTTAAGAAAAAACTTCGACATTAGATCGTCGTATCTTCAAAAACCCGTCCGTACCCTTTTCGGCCAAAACAATTTATTTTAAATCAAACGAACATTTTCATAAACAGATATTTCAAAAGGTTCCTATAGAGTACTATAGATGCATTGGGTGCTAATACCTTCCCACTGTATAACCAACCCCCGAACCATAGATCTCTTTTCAAAACGCCTTGTATTTTTATTACTTTTAAAAAGTATTATTTTACATTGCATATTTAGGGTTTTATTTCGCTCTTTTCCCTTTTCCCTTGGAAATAATAAAGCGCGGTGGCGACTCTTGCTTTTGTGAGACGAATTAATCAATAATTCGATCTCCGATTTACCCCGCTACATTTTTTATCGCTACACTTACCACTCAGGATCCCAGCTTCTACTCTTTCTCCAATCAGAATCAGTTCGGTGAAACCCACTGACGAGCTGCCAATCAAATGATTGAAATAGGGACCATACAAAGTCCCAAGAAACATATCCACCAACTCCCTATTAGACAGAGGGGGTTGGACTCTTCCAGCAAGATCTCTCCACTTCTGAGCGTAGTCCTTAAAGCCTTCGCCTGTACCCATAGACATACCCTGAAGCTGAGTACGCGTGGGAGCAAGGTCGGCATTATACTGGTATTGCTTGTAAAAAGCAGCAGCAAGGTCCTCCCAGTTGCGGATGTTAGCTCCTTCCAGTTGACAGAACCATTCAAGTTGAGTCCCTGACAGACTATCTTGAAAGAAATGAACCCAGAGATTTCTATCAGCAGTATAGGGTTGAATCTTTCTGACATATGAGCGGAGGTGTAGCTTCAGGCAGGATACCCCGTCATACTGAGCAAAGACAGGAGCTTTAAAACTTGTGAGGGATCACCACCCCAGATGCCAATCCCAGATCTCCAAAGTCCAACCCAGGTATCTTCTGAATTTCCATTGCACTGAGCCGATCTTCAAGTTTCTTATATCTATCCTCAGCAGGAGGATACTGGTCTTCATCAAAGTCTGTGTCATTGTCAGAAACCACAGGGCTAGGACCCTTTCTTTCCTCTTGACTCTCTCCCCCTCCAGATTAATGGGACAAATCAGTCTCATGTCGCAAATTGTTCCCGAATCTGCGACCCATATTCAAGAGGACCACCTTCTTCTTCTTCTTCTTCTTCTTCTTCTTGTCCTTCAAGATAAGAGTCTTCAAATCTTGTTGACTCTTGGCCAAGTTCAAGAACATTTCCTGAAACTGAGCATTCTGAGCTTGAATAGCCTTGATGGCTTGATCAGTAGGTGTTTCAGAAGACATGATTGCTGAAATAAACAGCGAAGAAGATGAGAAACCTGTAATGGTACCTGTAATGCAATGATATGTATGATATATGTATGCAATTTTTTCAAGGATCTCGCGGGGTAAACAAGAAACTGTTAGAATTTGATTGAAGAAACTTCGCGTTTGTTGAGAGTCCTTCTTCAAGAGTCAAGCTCACCATATCGAGTGGGTCATAGCCACCGACTCAAATTATCATGTTTTGATCTCTATATGACATTGGCTAGAGGAAAATAAATCCCCTTTGCCCCTTGCTAGACGTTTGATTTACCATAACCTGCATCACAAACCTTTGAGATCCTTGAAATGGTTAAGGAAATGTTAAGGCATGATGTTATGATGTGTATGTTATGCTTTTAAGCAAATGCGAGGTGATGTAAGTAAGTAAATCCGGCAAGATATCCAAGTTATTGGATAAGGACTGTAAACAAAACCTGCAAGGAACTCATGTTGTCAGATAACAAAAATGTGCAAGTAGTTCAAGTTTGAAAGCACACAAGTCACACAAACAGCCTTAAGTTTAGGCTTGCATGGGGTCTAGGTATTACCCTCTTTTAGTTTAGTTGGTTCAACCTGTCCTAGTAATAGTAACCGGGTTCTAGAGGTTCTCAATATCACTAACCATCCTCGATCGGTCATAATTCCAGTTTAGCAACCTTTTATTGCAGCCGGAATCATCGCGAGAGTATGGTCTCAATGAGTGTAGCATACTGCTACTTTTCTATGGCCAAGTTGGTCAATTATAGGTTCTAAGGTCAGTTGATGCTTAATGACCCATTAGCAGCCCCATACTCTCCTTGTTCCTCCACAAGGGATATCGGTACCAACTAATGTGTCACACCAACGTAGTTACTGCTTCAACCGTATCAGTCTACGCCGTACAGTTCCCTCACAGTCTATTGCTACTTACCTAAAAGGTGTCCCCCAGATCTGGGTTAGGATCTATAGTAACTCCGATACAAGGCCCACAAATATAAAGCAAATAATTCAAACAATTGAAAACAATATGATGAACTATTCCTAAGGTACACCCCACTTATTCAGTCCCCAGCAGAGTCGCCAGTTCTGTGATACGGTGGCCAGAACCGGGACGTGGTTTCCCTATTTCGTTAAGGAATTTGCTAGTTTGCGTTTTGCGTTTGTGTTCGCAAAATGTCGCGGTAAGCAAGATTCGCCACCGACTTTTATTTTATCCAACAAGGAAAGGAAAAAAGCACAGAAAAATTTCTTTTTCGAGATGTTTCTGAGTACGGGGGGTAGATTAAAGAAAGGGAAGGTATTAGCACCCTTTCTATCCATAGTTATCTACGGGCTCTTAGGTACTTGCTCATCATTTTCAAAAAAAATTTCTTTGTGTTTGTGGGCTTTGAAAAGTTTGTTTTGACTTCGATTTAACTCTTGCTTCTGTCTTCAAGAGTGTAATGAAGTGTTTTGGAAAAAAAACTTTGTTTGTAAAGGAGTGTAAGTGTGAGAAATTTATTTGGGATGAGCATGTATCTAAGAATTAATCTACCTACTCGAAAAAAGAATTGTTCTATGCTTGTTTCCTTTAGACAATACTATCCCACTATTAGTGAGTAGGTAGCATCGTCGTTGGAGTTTTGAGGGTCAATTCGAAAGGGACGTACGGTCACTAAAGAAATGTTAGGACGTCTTAGTAGTAACCCTAATGTCTTAGATCAATTATTCGAGGCAATAATTCCGAGGCAACCATTCCGAGGCAACTTTTCCGAATCGGGACTTTGATCTTTGTTTAGACAAAAGGATGACTACTAAAGCATCCTATACTCAATGATCGTTTACTGAAGGCAACCAAGTGGGAGTGTACCCTAGGAGTGCGCATGTGCGAATGATTCAATTTCAGTTTATTTATCTTTGCACATTTAGGGTGATCTAACTGTTTTAAAATTAATCATACATTCTTGTTATGCATCCCTATATCATACATCTAACAGTTAATAATTTGCGAAATTTAAAATGCCGAATTTAAACTACGCTATTACAAGGCTTCGGGTATTTACATAGCCAAAAACAAACCCTTTGAAAATAAAGCGTTAAATGAAATAAACGTCCTAATTAAACTATTACAAACTGTAGCCAGTTACATCAATATAAAAATAATAATAAAGCGCGCAATGAAAATTAGAACGAGTGCGAACTAAGGTTTTGACCCTTTTATCCTAATTAAAAGAGAAAAAATGTTTTTGTTGTTTTTAATAAAAGAATTAAGTTTTCTAAATTAAATATGCAATTAATTAGTTAATTAATTTAATTAATAAAAATAATTACATGACCTATTTTGGTTTCTTTGG
The DNA here is from genome assembly GCA_948472305.1 of Vicia faba. Classification (NCBI taxonomy): domain Eukaryota; kingdom Viridiplantae; phylum Streptophyta; class Magnoliopsida; order Fabales; family Fabaceae; genus Vicia; species Vicia faba. The sequence goes on from OX451736.1 coordinate 996,234,576, forward strand.
TTATTTTAGGAAAAAATAAAATATAATTAAGTTAGTAATAAAACCTATTTATTCTAATTATTTTTAAGTTATTTACAAAAAGAAATTAAAGTTTTACCTAAAATTAAAATTTAATTAAGAAAAAATCCTAAATCTATTTTTATGTGATTTTTATATTTGTTTATTGATAAAAAAATAAAAGGGATTAAAAGAAATAAAAAAAAACGAATAAAACATGAAAATAAAGATGGGCCTAGTAGCAAAAGTAAACAGGGGGTGCAATCATTAGATATCCCTAGGCCCAAATCTTCGAAAGCTTCATGCTCTAACTATGGTGTTTTTTTATTCTTGCGTGGAACCTATGATTCAACCATCTATAATTGTTCTATATAAACTCAAACAAACGTTAGCATACCATAAAATGTGATTAAAATTAGAGGTTCAAAGTTTAAAATTTTACCAAACCGGTGTTGTCAAATGGGGGGCGTGCTAGGCGTGTGATGGATTGCTCTTGGGCCTTGTAAGACTCTTGAGGACTTCAAGAGGATGGTTTGAGACTTGATGTCAATTGAGAGAGACCGGAACCTCGAGATATGACTTGCACCAATTCTTTGATTTCTGGAGAGCTTTTTGAAGAGCTTTTTGAGAGCTTTTTGAAGAGCTTTTTGAGAGCTTTTTAGAGAGGATTTTTGTCCCTTTCAAGCTTGTATGGCTCTATATTTATATAGGAGAATGAGGAGACAAGAAAGCATGGTAAGAATCTCCCTCATAATGTTGTGTTTTAAGACCATGATCAAGATTTTAAAAAAATGTCATTTTTGATGATTTTATGCCATTTTCACATGTGGATGAACCTGGACATATTTGAAAGGTTATTGCACGAAATCAATTGTCATAAACCAGCATAAAACTTTCCCAAAATGGATTCACGTCAAAATTTATATTATTTCTATTATTTATTTATTTAATTCTGAATTTTAATGAATAAAATATCAAAATAAATAGCATAAATAGTAGAAAATTGTATGGGTGGGCTTAGAGGTCGTGGACCATGTTATGAATGAGTTTCAAACTTGAAAAGATAGGCCCATTTGGAAAAAATCCAAGTTTGGTCAATATTTGCTTCATGCATTTTTTCAAAAATTGTCCAACTTTGACAATGCATATCTCTCTCAATTTTAACTTTATGAGGGTGTTCTTTGACTTTTTAGAAAGCTTAGGATGTCCCCTAATAGACCTATTTGGTTTAATCTCAATTGGATATTCCATGTTCATGTAAGAAGCTTTGACCCAAAAGGTGTTTTTGTTGACTTTCCAAAATGACCTATAATGTCCAAATTCATAACTTCTTGTGAGTGCATATTTTGAACTTGGGAGCTGAAGATGGATTGTAGGTAATTGCATACTATTCAAAATGATCTTTGGATGGGTCATTTATCATAAAGTATGAGAAAGTTATGCTTGGTCATAGTTGAGTTGACTTTTCCTACAAAACCCTAATTTAGCAACTTTTGAGTCTTGATGAATTATGAGTAATCCTTGATGAATCATGATGAACCCTTGATCAAATGATGAAATATACTTCAAAATGAGGATGTTGACCAAAAATATTGAAGTTTGACTGTATGTGGGCCACAGTTGACTTTTGCCCTAGCACAGTCGATTTTCAGGCCTTTGAGCAATTGACTGAGCAAACTTCCTCTGCAAGGCATGAAACTTGACATGGATGATATTGAGAACATATTAGGACAATTTTGAGCATTTGGGGTCCCTTTGACTCAAGTATCTTGATGCAACATGAAACCCTAATTTGAGGTAGACTGCCTTAGGAGAGAGCTTGTTTGGCCAACCCTTGGACTACCTTGAGCAACTTGGGGATCTTTCTTGAAATGTTTTGAGAAATATGGGAGGGAAAATTTTGGGGTACAACAAGCAGCTTGTGTATTATTGATATCTTTGAAAAATAGCAAGTAGCGGGCTCTTCATGAGCAGCTTGTGTATTATTGATATTGTTGGAAGATAGCAAGTGGCAGACTCTTCATGAGCAGCTTATGTATTATTGATATCTTTGGAAAGCAGCAAGTGGCAGACTCTTCATGAGCATATTGTGTATTATTGATATCGTTGGAAGATAGCAAGTGGCGGACTCTTCATGAGTAGCTTGTGTATTATTGATATCTTTGGAAGATAGCAAGTGGCAGACTCTTCATGAGCAGCTTGTGTATTATGGATATCAAGTGGCGGACTCTTCATGAGCAGCTTATGTATTATTAATATCTTTGGAAAGTAGCAAGTGGCAGACTCTTCATGTGCAGCTTGTGTATTATTGATATCGTTGGAAGATAGCAAGTGGTGGACTCTTCATGAGCAGCTTGTGTATTATTAATAGGAAGTGGCGGACTCTTCATGAGCAGCTTGTGTATTATTGATATCTTTGGAAAGTAGCAAGTGGCAGACTCTTCATGAGAAGCTTGTGTATTATTGATATCGTTGGAAGATAGCAAGTGGCAGACTCTTCATGAGCAGCTTGTGTATTATTGATATCTTTGGAAGACAACAAGTGGCGAACTCTTCATGAGAAACTTTTATATTATTGATATCTTTGGAATATAGCAAGTGGAGGACTCTTCATGAGCATCTTGTGTATTATTGAAAATAGAAAGTGACGACCTCTTCATGAGCATCTTGTGCATTATTGATATCTTTGAAAGATGGAAAGTGGCGGCCTCTTTATTTGAGCAGCTTGTGTATCCCCAAAAATATGTTATCTCAATCGCAAATGGCATATCTTTTGAGAAGTTTGCTCATCGACAACAAATTGCATCTCTTCGAAAAGGTCCTGCACAGAAGTTTGTATGTTACCTTTTTCGAGTTATATCTTGGATAAAGAAGAAAGTATTCTCCATTATAGGAAAAATCCAAAAGTCAGAGAAGTTTATTATACTTTCTGAGTGATATCTTGATCACAGAAAAGTTGAGACCCGTTCTAGGTGGAATGCCAGAATTTTAGGAAACTTATTATTGTTCTATGAGTTGGTAGTTCACTCGTTTGTTAGTCAGTATCTTCTTCTTTATCCTCATTAGACTTTTCCCTAATAGAGTTGAGCTTTCTCCAATATCAGTACTGATGTAAATCATTTTTTCTCCAGTCTCAGTATCGATGCAAATAATTTCTTTCTCCAGTTGAAGTACTGATGTAAATCATTTCATCCTTAATCATAATGTTGATGTCAATTATTCGCTTACCATTCTCAAGGCTGGCATTCACTGTCGTTTCTGAGTCAGTATTATGTTGTTTGTACTACCATCAACCCTGACTTGGTATTTCACCTTCAGTAAAAGTTGGTGCATCTTTGTTTCACCTTCATTAAAGTTCGGTAGTTCACCTTCAGTAAAAGTCGGTACATCTTTTATTTTTCTACCTTTGACCCTGAGTCCGAAATTTACCATCATCACAAGTCAGTAGTCATTTATCTTTTCACAGCCTATGAAAAACATCTTCTCTGATAAAGTCAGAAACTTTTCTTCTCTCAAAGTTATTCCCCAATAAGAGTCTCTCATTCGAAGTCTGTGGCTCTGTTTTTCCAGTGGAGTTATAATCTCTTCCCCTATGGGATTATTTTATCACGTGCTTGGTATCTCCAGCATTAATTTGTCTCATGCGGCATAATTCCCCATAAGATTCAAATATTACATTCATATCATATCATAAACACAATTGCGGTATCTTAGGGCCAAAAATTGTGTATACTGTATTTAAGTCCCTTCAATCTCGTCGAGACGAAGATTTCAATCTTCACGTCTCCGAATAGAAGAAACTTAAATAGCGGCAGCTGTCATACCCCAATTTTTGACCTAAGATCCCATCTTCATTTGCATTTTTCATATAAGATCAAGGTCACGAAACATGATCGGTTTTAACTCTCTCATCTTCAAGCATTGCCTATGAATAGATTATCAAGTATCATGAACATTTCATCTTATGCGTCACTAAATTCTAATCAAATACAAAGGTGTATGTTTTTGTTTCTTTAGTATCATGTCCAGAGGCAGGTCTGAATCAAGGGCATCAGGCGTTGCGCCTCAATTAGGGTTTTTTATGGACGCGTTTACTTCTTTACTTCAAGTTGTATCATTCATCTCCAATATTTCTTTAATGCATTTCCACTAAGAGCGCATCCCACCGAGAATCTTCTGAGTATTGAGGGGAGAAAGTATTGAGTTATGGTATAAAAGATGAGGGATGGAATATTGGTATTCACAACATTTTTTCCATTCAAATTCAAATTCACCAAGAGCTTTGGGTAGTGTTTATTCCCCTACTGTCTGTCAATAGAATTGGGATTTTCTTCCTCCGTGAAGTTTGATTTATCCATCAACTGAAACTCATTGGTTTTTCATGATAAAGCTATTTTGGTTATACGTATGTCCACATTCATTTCTCAAAAGTTTCTTCAAGGCAATATTTTGATTTTGATTATCAAGTCATGGAACAAAAAGTGAAGTGGCAATTAAGACATTCATTTGTTACGAGTAACTTGATTTTATGGATTAAATTAGGGTGTATTTGAGAAATGAGAACTAATTTGAATTCTTTGATTATATATTCAAGTTAATTGGATCAAGATTTCTAAAGATGGTATGTTCACGTATTTGGTTTTGCTTGGAAGTTAAGTGACAAGTTCACTCAACAACATTCAAGGAAATTTACAAAATTCCTTATGGATAATTCTCGAAGTTTTAGAATAAATTTGTATTCCATTCAAAAGTTATTCTAAGTGCATTCATATCCAAAATTCTATCAAAGACATTCAAGATTTCCAACAAGTCACATCATAATTCAAGAACTCATTCCATATTACTATATTCTATTAACTTGCAAGATTCATCAACCAAAGTTTTCAAACGAGATCATTCCAAATATCATTCACAAAAAACAGGATTCATTCAAGTTTTAAAATTACAAGTGATTGAAACCAAGGAGGAAAGATTTGACTTGAAGCTCATTACAAATTTACATTTATCATTATTACAAAGTTACAAGAGGAATTACAAGTGTGTACATGAAAACTCTAATCCTAATCTCCTACTGCTTCATGCTTTAAAACTTGCAGTCCACTTTATGCCAAATCTACACCATATGCTTATATCCACAAGCCTGCACAAACCTATTAAAATAGTCCAAGCATGTCAGTCAAAAACCCTGCGGCAACTTCTGCATAAAAATCAGTCTGCAAATAACCTTGTTATTATCTTTGCTGTCCAAAACTTGCCCAAAATGAACCCACAAATTTGTGCCTCAAAAAAGCCTAAAGCAGTTTACATAAACTAGAATTCAACTGGTATTTGGCTCCAATTTTCTCTCCAATTCTATCATTCATTCGCTATAAAAAAGATTCCAGACAGAACAATATCAGCCAGGAAATTAGAAACAAAAAAAAAACCAGTAAGAAGTGACTGATATTGGGGGGAAGAAAATTCCAGACAACAATTACTACAAAATTCTTCCCGATACAGAAAAACCTTACAGAAATATCAAAAAAAAGTTTACCTTCAAAAAACTCTCAAAACTCTGTTCTCTCATTCTACATAACCTCATTCCACACGGAAATACCTCTAAACATTATCACAACCGAAACATAGACAGAGATATCACTCAAAAAATACTACCAGCTAGTTGTTCAAGCACACAAAATTCCAATGAAATTACATACCATAAAATTTGTTTTAATACCTCTAAACACTCTGCATTCTAAATAAAAAAATTCATTGAGCTCTGCAAAAACTCTTAACCGCAACACTCTCAGAAACTCCACACTGATTGTATGGATGTTCTTGTAGCAGCTTCAACATAAAATCTTCGACGTGTCAAATAAACATTCAGTTGGAACTTCCTGTGATCTTACGTTCAACAACAACAATCACCAAACCTGCAACACATAGCATCCAAACCCAAGCATCAGTGATACAAACCTAACCAGAAGCAGTTTTGAGTAACTTCTGAATCAAAGAAGGAAGAGGAATCGCAAAGGGTAAAGGAATCAGATAGAGTACCTGAAATTGTCTCCAGATTCATGCCGTTATTTTTGCTTCAGTATGTTGTTCCTATTTTCTTTCTTTTCAGCTTGCATTATTTTTATGTTTTTATGTGATGTCGGTTTGAACTATTGTTGAATGTCGTCGTTGTTTTTCTCTTGTAATTGAACAAACTGTTTCTATTATGATATCTGAATGATAACATGATAATCGTAAAAGAGCGTTTCGTGAGAGATTAAAGCTAGCAGTGGTTGTTGTTGCCTATTTATGGAATAGATGGAAGGGTTGTTGCAGTTCAGGCAGAGGCAAATCTAAAAACAAAATGGGAGAAAAGCTCTTATCTTCCTCAATACTCTCTTAAAAAAACGTGATTTTCATCTCTCTGGACCGAGCATCACCGCTCAATTTCACTATCCCCCATTCATACTCCCTGCATACTCTCTCTATTATCGGCACCATAACCCTTCACAGTTTCACGGTTTCACCGCCCTTTTAATTCCTTTTTGTAACCCGTCATCTTCCTACATTCCTCCTCTCTCAATATGTCTACCCAGTTCCCCAAGCATTCTTAACCATCATCATCCATTCATAACCGCATACCCCTTTGTTCTCCTTCCATTTTCTCTTATATACCCTCTATTCAGACCGAAACAACCCCTTTGTAGCAGCTACTCCACACAAACACTTCATCCTTGTCGCTCAACAACCAGCAAACCTCATATTTCGCATCACATTCAATTCTAATCGTCCATCTCCATTCATCCGGTTCATCCGACTAACCGTCAAGCGTTCCCCTCCGTCTGAAGCTGTAACAACATACGCCCTTCGCCACTTCTTCCGATTCAACCTCAACAACCACCACAAATCTTCTTCATCTTAATCAACACTATGTTAACTAACCTCACATCAACTTCCTTCACAGTTTCTTTGCGTCTGTTACCCATAACTTCTTCACTCAACCTCCGTGCTCAACCAATCTCACACATCACTGTGACCAACTTCCATGTTTCCTCGCGAGAATCACTGAGAGATAAAATAATTGGTTTCTGAGGAGAAAGCGATTTCACTAGTTTTGTTGTTTCCGTTTGGAACAAAGAACTGAGAGAGAGAGAGAGAGAGAGAGAGAGAGAGAGAGAGAGGGACCAGTTCTATTTGAAACTGAGTTTGTGGTGTTGATATGTTTGTTTTCGAGATCGGAAGCAGAGTTTAGCCGCGAGTAGAGAGATTAAAAATAGAAGTTTTGTGTTGTTGAGAGGAAATCAGACCAAGGATTGAATGAAGGAGATAAGGAGTTGAGGCGTTAGCTTAGTTCATTTAGGGTTTTGTTAACCCGTGTGCTATTAAGATGGAAGCCGGGTCTGGACCTGACCTGGTCCGGTCCAACAGCTTTTTTTATTATTTGTTTAGATATTTGTTTTTTATAGCATCTTGGGCTTCAACTCAACCAATTTTTCCAAGCCCATTTGTATTTCTATTTTCACCTCACTATTTTGTTTGACACCCTTTTATAATTAGGTTAGTCTTATCTCTTAATTTAGTTTAGTTAGTAAAAGTTAATCAAATAATTATGTTTTAGTTATTAGATAAATTTTATTATTTAGAGCAGTTTAATTTTAGAATTAACTTAGTATCTTTTAGTATTTTAATTTTAGAATTAATTTAGTAACCTTATAATTTCAATTTAGTTTAGATAAACTCCGTTACATTTTTTTTCTAATTTTTATTTTCATCCATATTATTTATTCGTTATTAATTGTTGTTTGGATTTATTTTTTTGTGATTTTCCTTTCATATGTTGGTTAATTGTGATATTTTTCTATTTAGTTCATTTTTTCTATAGCTTATCTCACTGTCTGTTTATCTAAATCCAAGGGAAATATTTTAACTTTGTTGACTTCACGTCATCAAATATATCTGATACGATTGTGGAAACCCCTCGTACATCTTTAATTTTGTTAATCTTAAGACAAATTTCCTAAAAAGTCAATTTTTTTAAACTCACACCCTTTTAAGTCAAAACTTCGACACTAGGTCGCCGTATCTTGAAAATCTCATTCACACCCATTTTAACCAAACAAACAATTTTAACCAAAAAACATATATTTCAAAAGGTTCCTGAGAAGTACCGTAGATGCATTGGATGCTAGTACCTTCCCTTTGTATAACCAACCCCCGAACTTTCGATATTTTTCAAAAACGCATTGTATTTTCATTACTTTTTAAGTATTACTTTACATTTCATATTTAAGGGTTTTATTTCGCTCTTTTCCCTTTTTCCTTGGAAATAATAAAGCGCGGTGGTGACTCTTGCTTATTTGCGAGTCAAGTTAATTAATAGCTTGATCTCCGATTTTCACCGCTACATCCGTCAAATATGATTTCCCTGATAAGGATGTGATGTATTTGAAAGTCAAAGATTGTGATGAACCTTTGCTTGAGAAAGGTCCATATCTTGAATCTTGATGGGGTATGGTGTTTGACGGAGTCGTGAATGCTTATGGTAAAGGAATTGGTGTTGTGATTATCACTCCCCACGGATCTCACATACCTTTCACTGCAAGGTTAAAATTTGATTGTACCAATAATATGGCAGAATATAAAGCTTGTATTATGGGTCGTGAAGAAGTTATGGATCACAAAATCAAGATTTTGGATGTATATGGAGATTCAACTTTAGTGATCATTAAAATTAAAGGTGAATGAGAGACTCGTCACCCTGGCTTGATTCCCTACAGAGATTATGAAAGAAGGTTGTTACCTTTCTTCAATAAAGTTGAATTCCATCACATTCCTTGAGACGAGAATAAAATGGAAGATTCTTTAGCCATATTGTCTTCCATGTACAAGGTGAACTCTTGGAATGATTCACCTCATATTACCATACAACTCCTTGATATGCCAGCTCATCTTTTTTGTACATGTAACATTAGATGATAGACCTTGGTATTATGATATCAAGCATTTCCTTCAAACTCAAGAGTACCCACTTGGGGAATCAAAGAAAGACAAAAAGATATTGAAAAGGTTGGCAGGTAGTTTCTTCTTCAATGAATATGTGTTATACAAAATAAATTATGACATGGTCTCGCTCAGATGCATGGATAGACACGAAGCGGACATGTTAATGCATGAGATCCATAAAGTTTCATTTGGTACTCATGCCAATGGACATTCATTGGCAAAGAAGATTCTTAGGACAAGTTACTATTGGCTGACAATGAAATATGACTGTTATAAACTTGCGACAAAGTGCCATAAGTGTCAGATTTATGCTAACAAGATTCATGTGCTTCCAACTCTTCTCAATGTTATTTCTTCCCCATGGCCTTTCTCTATGTGGGGTATTGATATGATCGGGATGATTGAACCCAAGTGTTGCACCCCAAAATTTTCCCTCTCATATTTCCCAAAACATTTCAAGAAAAATCTCTAAGTGGCTCAAGATTGCTCAAGAGTTGGACAGTCAAGCTATCTCCTAAGGCAGTCAACCCCAAATTAGGGTTTTATGTTGCATCAAGGTCCTTGAATCCAAATGACCTCAAGTTCTCCCTAATGTCCTAATACGTTCTCAAGTTCATCCATGTCAAATTTCAAGCCTTGCAGAGGAAGTTTGCTCAGTCAATTGCTCAAGGGGTCCAAAAATCGACTATGCTAGGGCAAAAGTCAACTGTGACCCAAATACAGTCAAACCTCAATATTTTTTGTCAACATTCTCATTTTAAAGGATAATTCATCATTTTATCAAGGGTTTATCATGATTCATCAAGGATTGCTCAAGATTCATCAAGATTCAAAAGTTGCTAAATTAGGGTTTTGTAGGAAAAGTCAACTCAACTTTGACCAAGCATAACTTTCTCATACTTTATGAGAAATGACCCATCCAAAGCTAATTTTTAAGAGGATGAAATTCCCTACAATCCATCTTCACACCCTAAGATCAAGAAATGCTCTCACAAAAAGTTACAAATTTGGACATTATAGGTCATTTTTGAAAGTCAACAAAAACACATTTTTTGCCAAAGCTTATAACTTGAGCATGGAGCATCAAAATGAGATGATACAAAAAGGGTTGGTTAGAGGACATATCAAGGTTTCTAAAAACTCAAAGAACACTTCCAAAAGTTCAAAATTGAAGAAGTTATGCATTGTTGCAGTTGGGCATTTTTCCAAAATTGCCAAAAGTCAACTATCCTTAAAACTCCAATTTTTGGCAAAAGGGCCCACTTATTTCCACTTGATTTGGTGTTGTCATGCCACACACGTGTCCCATTTTTAATTTCATGACCAAACATTTACTTTTCTATTTTATTTAATTTTTATTGATTTAATTCATTTTAAATCCATATTAATTCAAATAAAATCCAAAAATTAATGTAAAAGTATCTTTGTGATTTGTACAGCTTGCAAATGCCATGTGACACCCAACCAACTCGTGCCAAGGCTCACTCAAGCACAAAATCTCAGATTTGGCTTATTTTTGGAAAGCTTTTCAATGGTAATAAAATCCAATCTTTAATCTTGAATGCACTTGATTTCAGATAAAAAAAACAACCCTAATTCACTCTATAACATTCACATAAGCCTCACAAATCAAGTTCATGCATAGAACTCTGCAGAGACGGCCACACCACTTTGCAAAAAACCTTGAAAAAGTGTGAGATGAAGAATGATATTGGAGGCACTTTCAGACAAAAAGCACAACGCCAATCGCTTCCTTGGATCTCACTGAAGCAATACCAATCATTATCGCATGCTCTCCTGCTTCCAAAATCCCTGTAAGTATCGCTTTGAACCGCCATATTCATGAAATCGTGAAGCTTTAATCTTGCGTTCTTTAAAATAATTGCATATTTGAACTCCTGACATCATTTGCAAAGTTTCTGTATTATTCAATTTCATTCTTAGGCCATGTATCATGATATCCAGAATCTAGGGTTCTTGTTCTTGTTTTGGGCATTTCTTATACAGGTTAAATTAAGGACAATGATGGGTATATGTTTGATCAGGGAGGAGAGACGAACATATTTATGTTCTCCATTTGCGTTTATACAGCCTGTAGCTCATGTTTGGATGGCCACTACGAATTTTGCTAAGGACCTAAATCCGCAGGAAACAAACCAGGGAATTATGAAGAAGACGACTATGCGTCCTCTTCCTATTGGCTGGTTTAAACCAGCGCGCCATATTTTTTTTATTTCAGGAATAAGGCTTTGTTTTTTATATAATATTTAATTTCTATTCTATTAACGAATGAACGCGCTAGTTGAGTTGGCAAGCAGGTGGGTGGAAAACCAATGGGACCTGGGTTCGAATCCCAAGTCCCCTAAAACCTTATTTGTTTTTCTTCTTCAGGTACTCATGTGTAACGCCTGGAATGTGATCCACCATGTGATTCAAATCTCAACACGCCAAGTGGCTTCAGGCCAGGATCTAAAGGCCAGATTTGAGTATCCACCATACTCTCTGGTCAACTAGCATGCAGGGAATCCCAAGGGTCAATGAAGGCCAGCGCTAATGGGCCTGGGAATTGCCAATTCTACCACCAAATCAAGCCCATCACCCCCCCACCCCCCGAGTTTGCAAGTATTTTTATATTTTTCATTTATCTCACTATTTCTATTTTATTATTATTAGTATTTTAATTAACCAATTAACAAATTAACTTTTCCATAAAAAAAATCAGAAAAACAAAAAAATATTTTTATTTTAATTCCATTAATGTTATTATTTATTTTTTGTAAATAAAATTAACCAATTAATTTAGTTTTAATTAGGATCAATTATAATATATTTTGCATTAAATTAAAATCAACATAGAATTAGGTTTTAAATATTTTTTTCCTTAGTTAAAATAAAAACTCAAAAATATTTTCTTTTAATTAATTAATTCCATTATTAATTTAGATTTAATTCTTAAATCAAAAAGAACAAAAAACATGCTTTATTTAATGAAAAAGGGTCAAAACCCTAGGACATTCCGATTCAATTTTTCTCGCGCGTATATTATTTTTGATCCATATATTGTAATTGCTCCGAGGATGTAATAGTTTTAACTTAGGATTTTATTTACCTCTTTTATTTACTTATCGCAATTTAATTTTCAAGGGTTTGTTTTTGGCGATGTAAATACTCGACGCCTTGTAATAGTTTAGATTTAATTTCTGCAATTTAAATTCCGCAATTATACACTGTTAGATGTTTGATAATAGGGAATGCATGACAAGATCAAATGTATGAACTTAAAATCAACATAGCTCACTGTTGTACCCCAAAATTTTCCCTCCCATATTCTTCAAGATTTGTCAAGATCAATCTCCAAATGATTCAAAATCTCTCAAGGGTTGCACAATCCAATTGCCTCCTGATACAGTCAAAATTAGGGTTTTGGTTCTTGCAAAGAAATTGAGGTTTTCAAGGGTCCAATCAAGTCCCATATGCCTACATACATTGTCAAGCATTCATATGTCAAGTTTCAAGACTCACAGCATCAAATTGCACAGTCAAAAACCCTAAATGCTCCACAGTCAACTGCAGGGGCAAAATGGTCATTTGACAGTCAAAAGTCAAAAATTTTGGTCAACATCTTATTTTGAAGCCACAAAAATCATTTGATCAATTCTTGATCATGATTTCTCAAAGCATGGCTCAAAAAGTCTCAAGATGCAAAAGTTTCTATTTTTGGACAGTTGAAAAGTCAACTGTAACTTGACCTAGGCATAACTTCTTCATGGTTCATCAGAAAAATACCATCCAAAGCTCATTTTGAAGGGGATGACATTTCCTACAACTCATCTTCACACTTCAAGTCCAAGAAATGCTCTCACAAAAAGTTATCAATTTCAACATTATAGGTCATTTTCAAAAGTCAACAAAAATGCATTTTAAGTCAAAGACCATAACTTGAGATTGGTAAATCAAAATGACATGGGACCAAAGGAATTGGTTAGAGGACTTCAAGACCTTACCAAAATGTCCAAGAACATGATCATAGCCTCAAAATTGAGCAAGATATGCATTGGAGAAGTTGGGAAATTTTTGGGAACTTTTAAAAGTCAACTTTGCCTAAAACACTTCAAAATTGCTAATGGGCCTAAAATTCTTCCTTGAATCATTACCCAAAGCCTATGCACGACCCATTGAGCTTAAAAGGATTTATTTTCTTATTTTTAATTAATTAATTGAATTTTTATTCATATTAATTCATTTAATTAGATTTAATTATGAGAAAATATCAAATAATGCTTTTCAAATCTTTTTGTGCAGCAAATATATTCCAAATAGGCTAAAGATTTCGTGCATCAATCAACAAGACAAAATCTTCCAAAATTGGCAAAGTTTCATTGAGAGTCGCCACCGTTAGAACTGACTGTTTAACGCTGGTTCGCGAAATGTCGCAGAAGCAAGAGTCGCCACCGTCTTTTATTTTCTCCAACATGGACAGGACAAAAGCACAGCAAAATTCCTTATGAGATTGTCTCTCGGTTCGGGAGGTAGATTTATAGAAAGGGAATGTGTTAGCACCCTTTCTATCCATGGTTATCCATGGGCTCTTAGATACTTGCTCATTGTGTTTTCAAAATGTTTGCTTTTCAAAATGTGAGTGGGTTTGAAAAAGTTTCGTTTAAAGATTTCTGAATAACTCTTGTATCAGTCCTCAAGAGTGTTTGAAAATTTGTTTTGAAAGCTTTTCAAAAGTGTCAGTGTGAAAAGAGTTTTGATTTGTTTTTGAATAGAGCAAGTATCTATGAGTCATCTACCTACCCTAAGGAATTAGGCTGTGTAAATGTCCTTAAGGTAGTGCCATCCCACCATTGAGAGATAGGTAGCACCACCGTTGGAGGTGTTCGGGTCAATTCGAGTTTAGGGACAGTGTGGTCACCGAAGCAACAGTTAGGACACCTTAGAAGCTACCCTTATGTCCTTGATCCTTTTTTAATCCGAGGCAACCGTTTCGAGGCAACTGTTCCGAGGCAACTGTTTCGAGGCAACTTGTTTTGAGGCAACTGGATCATGGACATAAGGACTTACTAAGACGTCCTATACTTGACGACCACGTCTCGAAGGCAACAGGTGAGGCGTACCCTAGAAGTGGTGTGTGTATTTGTGTGTTGTTTTTCAGTTAAGGTTTATCTTTGAACATACATTTGTGAGCTACGCTTGTTTTTAATTAACCATACATTCTTTCATGCAATTTAGAATTTAAGAGTGCGGAAAATTAAAAGCGGAAAGATAAAAGCTACGCTATTACAAGGCGCGGGTCTATACATCGCCAAAGTACAAATACCCGTTTGGTAAAAATGCGGAAAGTAAAAGGAAAGCAATAAACCTAATTACTATTACATCCTTGAGCAGTTACATAATATTCAATAAAAAAAAGAATAACGTGCGAAAGAATAAAATCAGGACGTCCGAGGGTTTTGACCCTTTTGAAAAAAAATTGAATTAAAAGCTAATTAATTATTTAATTAAAGAAAAGACGGAAAAGAAAATGTTTTTTATGTTTTTTGGTTATTTAATGAAATAAGGAAAATTAAAATTAAAAGGAAACCCTAGTTCTAAATTATTTTAATTGTTAAAGAAAATGTCAAAGTTAACGTAATTTAAACTAATTAATTATTTACATATTTATGTACAAAAATTAATGATAATTAATAATAATGATAAATAATGATGATTAATAATTAATTAAGAAAAAGATGAAAATGTCAAAAAACCTAATTCTAGATATTTTTTTATTTATTAAGAAAAAGTGTTAAAATTAAAACCTAATTTAAACTAGATTAATTGTTAGAGTTTATTTACAAAAAATAAATTAATGAGTAAATTAATAAATAATTAAACATATTTTTGTATTTTGATTTTCTGATTTTATTATGAAAAGAAAATTTAGGTGAATTAATGAAAACAATTAAAACAATTAAAAAGAATTATAAATATAATTGAAAAAATAATGCAAACCAGGGGGGTATCAGGCCCAGAATGGAGGTTAATTGGAAGTAATTCAGGCCCATTAACACCAGCTCGTTTGACTTTCCATGCTTGAGTGCGCCTTGGTTGACTGAGGTACATGATAGACCTCCTTTTGTGGCCTTCAGATTGTGGGTCAGGGCCATCTGGCTAGCCAATGCATGAGGACGTATGGTGAACCCTTGAGGATGTGCTGCATGTGAATACATTGAAACAAAAATTAAGAATTAAGTGGGGGGACCTAGGAATCGAACCCAGGTCCCTGTACCTGCAAGACACGTCCTCCAACCACAAGGCCATTTGCGTTTATTTGTATATACAATAACAAAGAAATATAATATATAAAATATGTTCATTATGCTGAAAAACCGCGCCAAAGTTTAAACGCCCCAGTAACGTGATGACACGCATGCTTCGTCTTCGTTTGCCTGAAACAAAAAGGAATGAATAGCGGGGGTTTTAAACCCCCACAAACTGAAAACGTGAAAATAGCGATTAGGCATATACTTAATATAAAAAAGGCGCGATGGTCTTAATAGCTTCGTCTTGATGCAACGAATTCATCCATACAGGTTTGAAGGTCCAATTTTACCATATAAGGGAAGCCCTAATTTTTGAGTCCTGAAACCCTAGATATCCTTCAATGGTAGATTTCAGTTTAGGAAGATTTAGCACAATTAAACTATCTCAAACGCTTTGGGAAGATGTTAGTAGCATGAACCAACAATCAAAATATAACAATGATGCATAGAATGCAGAATTCGATTATGGAAATTTTTGTGAATAACACGATTCTGTTCTACCGTTTCCTTGGACGTGGAAGCTTATTCTTGATTGCTATAGCTTCCTAGCAATGTCAGCAAGGTGTTGGAATAGGTTTTAGGCCTTGAATGATCCTGCAAATACGAAATCAGTTTTCAAGTTTTTGATGAAAAGTTGCAACTTTGTTCTATGGCTTTAGCAGCTTTTTCGTGTCCTTCTGAATTAGGTTTCCTTGTGCATATGTATGTGAAGCATTCTAGGTCAATAACAAGCCCATAAGTCCATTGAATTAATGATTTGGATATTTGATTTTCAATCATGAAATTTCAATCTTTTCTCAATGAAACTTTGCCAATTTTGGAAGATTTTGTCTTGTTGATTGATGCACGAAATCTTTAGCCT
Source organism: Vicia faba (assembly GCA_948472305.1). Lineage (NCBI taxonomy): Eukaryota > Viridiplantae > Streptophyta > Magnoliopsida > Fabales > Fabaceae > Vicia > Vicia faba. The sequence goes on from OX451736.1 coordinate 996,250,722, forward strand.
ATTTGGAATATATTTGCTGCACAAAAAGATTTGAAAAGCATTATTTGATATTTTCTCATAATTAAATCTAATTAAATGAATTAATATGAATAAAAATTCAATTAATTAATTAAAAATAAGAAAATAAATCCTTTTAAGCTCAATGGGTCGTGCATAGGCTTTGGGTAATGATTCAAGGAAGAATTTGAGGCCCATTAGCAATTTTGAAGTGTTTTAGGCAAAGTTGACTTTTGAAAGTTCCCAAAAATTTCCCAACTTCTCCAATGCATATCTTGCTCAATTTTGAGGCTATGATCATGTTTCTGGACATTTTGGAAAGGTCTTGAAGTCCTCTAACCAATGCCTTTGGTCCCATGTCATTTTGATTTACCAATCTCAAGTTATGGTCTTTGACTTAAAATGCCTTTTTGTTGACTTTTGAAAATGACCTATAATGTTGAAATTGATAACTTTTTGTGAGAGCATTTCTTGGACTTGAAGTGTGAAGATGAGTTGTAGGAAATGTCATCCCCTTCAAAATGAGCTTTTGATGGTATTTTTATGATGAACCATGAAGAAGTTATGCCTAGGTCAAGTTACAGTTGACTTTTCAGCTGTCCAAAAATAGAAACTTTTGCATCTTGAGACTTTTTGAGCCATGCTTTGAGAAATCATGATCAAGAATTGATCAAATGATTTTTGTGGCTTCAAAATAAGATGTTGACCAAAAAATTTGACTTTTGACTGTCAAATGACCATTTTGCCGCTGCAGTTGACTGTGGAGCATTTAGGGTTTTTGACTGTGCAATTTGATGCTGTGAGTCTTGAAACTTGACATATGAATGCTTGACAATGTATGTAGGCATATGGGACTTGATTGGACCCTTGAAAACCTCAATTTCTTTGCAAGAACCAAAACCCTAATTTTGATTGTATCAGGAGGCAATTGGATTGTGCAACCCTTGAGAGATTTTGAATCATCTGGAGATTGATCTTGACAAATCTTGAAGAATATGGGAGGGCATTTTGGGGTACAACAGTTGCCCCTGTTCAATCTTCTTAGACCTGAGGATGTAGATTGGCTGGCGTGCCTTTCATGATCTGAAGGTGGAAGATGATTGAACACTAGAGTGCCCAGAAATTTGCACTCACATAGAGTGTGTTAGCAGTGTGATGGCGGGAATGGGCTTATAGATGCCATTTGGAAAGATGATGGATAGGAGGATGAGCTTATAGATGCCATCTGGAGATGTGACAGAACCTTGTCGGGAATGGGCTTATAGATGCCATTTGGATCTGTTGATAGGTGGATGGGCTTATAGATGCCATCTGGAGGTTGTCTGTTAAATTGTAATTTTTGTAAGTTGAAAGAGGGAACCTGTGTAGGGTTGCCTGATGATGAGCTCGTATAAAACTGCATCTTTGAAGGAAGGAAACCTGTGTAGGATTGACTTTGATGACGAGTCCGTGTAAAACCGTATCTAGAGCTAAGAAGGAAACCTGTGTAGGGTTTACTGATGACGAGTCCGTGTAAAACTGCATCTTTGGAAAGAGAGAACCTGTGTAGGGTTTCTTTGGGATAAGTTCGTGTAAAACTTCTGGAGGAACCGGGGTAAGGTTACTTCGGGATAAGTCCGTGTAAGACTTCTAGAGGAACCGGGGTAAGGTTACTGCAAGATAAGTTCGTGTAAAACTTCTGGATGAACTGGGGTAAGGTCATCTTGAGATAAATCCGTGTAAGACTTCTTGATGAACCGGGGTAAGGTCATCTTGAGATAAGTCCGTGTAAGACTTCTTCTGAAATAAAAGGAACCGGTGTAAGGTTACTTCGAGATAAGTCCGTGTAAGACTTCTGGAGGAACCGGGGTAAGGTTACTGCAGGATAAGTTCGTGTAAAACCTCTTGATGAACCGGGGTAAGGTTATCTTGAGATAAGTCCGTGTAAGACTTCTTGATGAACCGGGGTAAGGTCATCTTGAGATAAGTCCGTGTAAGACTTCTTGATGAACCGGGGTAAGGTCATCTTGAGATAAGTCCGTGTAAGACTTCTTTTGAAAGAAAAGGAACCGGTGTAGGGTTGCCCGAGGATGATCAAGTAGATAATTGTCCTGTTTGGTTTCGGATATTAACCCACGATCAGTCGTCTACAGAATTTTCCTGGCTTGTTACCAATGTTGATCTGGAACTGTAGAGGTATATGGTAATCATCTTTTGATTGACCTTTTGCCTGAAAAGACAAAACGTTAGTTGTATGCAATGTCATGATGTATGACATGCGTGATGTTCTCAGAATAAATGAGACTGTATGTTCATGATGCGTATGTGCATGCTATAATGCATGAAGATGTGATGTTTATGACTGTATTTTCATCTAGGAAAATAAATCCTTGACGGCTGCCGGGAAGTTAACTCCTGGGCTGATGTTGAAGAGTAGAAATTTTCGTTTCCGCTGGGGATATGATTGCAAGAATACCGGTAGGAGAAGATGGATCCGTTGGGGAATAAACTTGGCAAATAGATTACTCTGCAGGGAGTGAACTCTGTGGGGAAAGAGAGATACTTCGCTGAGGTTGATGATAACTCCGCTGGGGATGCCATTGTTAAGCTCTGTTGGAAGTTTTGATGAACTCCGCTGGGGATAGGAAGACTTCGCCGGGGACGATCTTTCCGTGACAACTTGGCTGAGGATAACCCAGTTATATCCTGGTGGGGAAATAACCTTTGAATAAAGCTGGGGGAGCATTCGTACTCTGTAGGTGATAAGCTTCCAGAATCTACTGGGGATAAGCTTCCTACTGGGGAGATTGATTGAACTCTCCTGGGGAAACTTTTCAGATTGGACTGGGGAATGGCTCCACTGGATGTTCGGTATTCCGCCGGGGAACAATCTGAGATCAAGATTGCCGGGGATGCTTGCTAGGAATGTTTGTATACTGCTGGGGAATATTGAGATCTTCTGGAGGATACCCAACTTCCTTGAGACTGACAGTAGGCTAACTCTGCTTGGGGAGAGTGTTGCTGACTTGCTGGATATATTGCGCCTTTTTAGGGACTGATGGGAGACCAACTCTGCTTGGGGAGAGAGTATGGTTGACTCTTGCCTTACTCTGCGGGGAGTGACGGTATCTTGGTCATGTTCTTCAGCCGAACTTACCTTGGTACCTTGGTGGACAGAGCAATTAGATTGTTTATACCACTCATTATTGCCCCTGTTTCTGATGTGAGAGAAGAAGATGCCTTGTGGAGGTGATTGACAAATCTTCTGGTAGACAGGTGACGAGATGCCGGGACATAGTCATACGCTTTAATCCCTAACTTTTGCCTGGACCGCCCTTTCGGGTTTTCAGTCCACCGGGATACCCATTTTTGCCCAAGCCGCCTTTTCAGGTTTTCGACTTGCCGGGTGTACAGATTTTTTCATTTTATCCCTTGTTTTTGCCCGAACCCTTTTGGTTCGCCGGGAAGCCCTTATTTTTTCCTAGGTGTGCCAACCTAGCGGGTCTTTGATTGTGCGTAGTATTTTTTCCGACTATGTCCATGCTCTCAGGGTGTAGGGAGGTGCCCCTGTCATTAGCGTTGCCATGTTACCAGAAGATCTTCGTTTGATCATGCAGGATTCGTAGCTGGAATTCATGTCCAATGCCCCAAGTGACTCGGGCGGAGATTTTCCCCTGGCTGTTTGGAATTTGAGAGATTCTCCGAATCTTGACTGGACTGCCCCAGATGATGGACCATGATCATGCCGTGCCCCTTGATTGGAGGTGGTTTTGTTCATTAGACATTCGTCGTGTGAACTTCTATGCTGTTCAAACAAATAGTCACATGCAAGCAATGTTATATTAAAAATGCAAAGCTTATGTCTGTCTTGAAGTTTTTGAAAATGCATTTTTCATAAAACCAGTGAATTTTGTAAAATGCGATGTGAACTCGTTATTTTACTGCAAGCCTTAAGGAGTCAGGATACCTTTCGTAACAGTATGCTTTCGAATTAACTCGTGCTTCAGCTAGGACTTTTAAGGGTTATAACGTGGCCTGGTTCACGGTTTAAGAAACAAAGGACAAAGGCTCAAATTTTATTTGTACCCACCCGCTCTTCGTGATGCTCTTCAAACCTAAACTCAGCTGACCGTGCGTTAGACCTTGTTTGAGTCTTTGTCCTGATATTCCAATGATGGTTCGGATATTGACAGAATAGGCAGTCATTTCTTTTTTTGTTGAGGGTTTGTAGGACCTCTTTCTTTTTGATTTTGTTATCCCTATTTTTTTGCCTGAACAGTTTCTTTTTTGGAATTAAAGTCAGCGGGATGCCCTAGTTTTGTAAGTCTCCTTCATAGGTTTCGACTTATTGGGCTTTTGTTTTTTGAAAGATAACGACTGCCTGTCTTTATGATTGTTCAAAACCATCCCCATTTTTTGTTTTGGAAGGACTTCTTTGATGCCATTCATTGTGCACCTGGATCAACTGAGAAGACTACCCTGCCCCAGGTTATGATTAAGGGTTTAATTTTCGAAAAGAAAGACTCCTACTTCTTTGGCTCGAAGGGGTTGACGAGGGATTATCTTCCTTATAACTCCAGTGTTTAGGAATTGAAACAATGCTTGTACCTCATCAGCGGGGTCTGTTCAAAAGCATACTGTAGATTATGGTATCATTTTCGTCATCCTCCCTCAAGAGGCTTAGAATTATTTCAATCAAGAGTTGATCATCACAAAAATAAGGGCAGTTTGAATATAGTGAATACGAATATATTGATTCAGAGCAGACATATGCAATGCATTAATGGAATAAAAGAGTTTGCTATGACATTAATTGTTTGTATAAGCAAAGAAAAATACAACTCAGAAATTCAAATAAATAAAAGCCTTCAATGATTTGGAAAAGGAGCAGTGATTATGTTTGGAGTCTCTGGTGCTTCAAACTGGACTTCCTTAGCATCAATCATGTCTTGGACCTTGTTCTTCAGAGCCCAAAAGTTGTCCGTAGTATGCCCCGGGCTATCAGAATGGTATGCGCACTTTTCGTTGGGATGATAGTTGGGCGCGGAAGTGTTTGGGTTCCCGAGAGGAGCCCTTAAGGTAATCAGCCCTGCCTTCAACATTTGCTGTAGCGCTTAAGCCAGTGTCATGTTGATCTTAGTGAACTGTCTTTTGGGTGCGACCTCCTTACGTTGTTGTCCCTGTCTTTGTTAAGCAGGCATAGGATTGGAGATCTGGGTTGCCCCTACATGTTGATCATGACGGCTCTTTTTACCATGCACAGCATTGGACTCTTTTTTCCCATGGTAAGGCTTTTTGTGAGTATCAGAAGGTGTGGCCTCTTGAATCTTCCCAACCTTGATACCAGCTTCAATTCTTTCCCCAGTCAAAATCAAATCTGTAAACCCAGCAGAAGAATTCCCAATCAGGTGGTTGAAGAACGGACCAGTCAGGGTCCCCAAGAACATGTCCACAAGTTCACGGTCAGTCAGAGGTGGTTGCACCCTTCCAGCAAGGTCTCTCCACTTTTGCGCATATTCCTTGAATCCTTCACCCGTCCCTAGTGACATACCCTGGAGTTGGGTATGCGTAGGAGCGAGGTCGGAATTGTACTGATACTACTTGTAGAATGCAGTAGCCAAGTCCTCCCAGTTACAAACACTGGCTCCATCTAGCTGATAGAACCATTCGAGTTGAGTCCCTGAAAGACTTTCCTGGAAGAAATGGATCCATAGATTCTTGTCAACGGTATACGGTTGGATCTTCCTCACATATGATCTGAGATGCAGCTTAGGACAAGATGCCCCTTCGTATTTTGCAAAAGCAGGTGCTTTGAACTTGTGGGGAATCACTACCCCAGAAGACAGACCTAGATCTTCGAAGTCCAAGCCGGGAACCTTCTGTATTTCCATGGCGCTCAAACGGTCTTCCAGCTGTTTGTATTTGTCCTCAGCTGGAGGGTACTATTCATCATTGAAATCCGTCTCGTTGTCGGAGACCACGGGACTAGGAACCTCTCTCCCTTGTGGGCTATCTTTCCCAACAGATGGGGTAGTCAACTCAGCCTCATTTTGTGATCCATTCCCAGATCTGCATCTAGGGTTGAACAACACTGTCCTCTTCTTCTTCTTCTTCATAAGCAGAGTCTTCAACTCCTGCTGACCCTGGGCTAGGCTCATAACCAACTCCTGGAACTGGGCATTCTGGGCCTGGAGGGCCTTGATAGCTTGTTCATTGGATGATTCAGGATTCATGATGATTGCTGAAATAGACAGCGAAGAAGATAAGTGACCTGTAAAAAGTGGTACCTGTAATGCAATGGTATGTATGATATGCATGCAATGTTTTCAAGGATCTCGCAGGGTAAACAGAGAAATTGGTTAGAATTTTGTAGCTTGATTGAAGGAACTTCATGTTGTTGAGAGTCCTTCTTCAAGGGTCAAAGGCTCACCATATCCAGTGGGTCATAGCCCCTGACTCAAGTTATCAACCTTGGCTAGAGGAAAATAAATCCCCTTTTCCCCTTGCTAGACATTTGATTCATCATGACCTGCATCACAAAACCCTTGAGGTCCTTGAAATGGATTAGTCCTTATGAAGGATGTATGCAATGGTATGATGTTATGCTATGCATGGAGTGATGTAGGTAAACCCTGTTATGAGTCCCGATTAAGGGTTGTAAACAAAACCTGCAAGGAACTCATATGTCAGATAACAAGCATGCAAATAGTCAAGTTTGAAGGCACACAAGTCACACAAAGATCCCTTAGAGTTTAGGCCAGCATGGGGTCTAGGTATTACCCTCTTGAGGTTGGTGGGCTCAAAACCTGTCCTATCAGAAGTAAACGGGTTCTAAGGGTCCCAATATCATTGGATTGCTTTCTGTGTTCATCGTTTCGATTTAGCCACTGAACTGGCGACCGAAATATTCCAAGAAAACAACCCTCAACTGAGTGTATTATCGAGTATCAACCAACCTCGGACTGCACCAAAGTCAGTTATCTCACTACCCTAAAGAGGCCAAGATGGTTCAATTAAGGTTCCTAAGGTCAGTTGATGCTTCACGACACCACGCGGCGGCCCCGTACTCTCCTTGACTTGACTCAAGGGTTACCGGTACTCACCAAAGTGCCACATCAACGTAGCAGACTGCTTCAACCATGTCGGTATACCCCACACAGTTCCCTCACAGTCTTGTTGCTACTTTCTAAGAAGGTATCCCCCAGATCCGGGTTAGAATCTATAGAACTCCAAGACAGTACCCACAATAATAAAGCAAACAATTCAGACAATTGAAAACACAAGTGATCTTAGTCCTAAGGTACACCTCACTTTTATAAGTCCCCAGCAGAGTCGCCAGTTCTGTGATCGGTGGATTTAGAACTGACTGTTTAACGCTGGTTTCGCGAAATGTCGCGGAAGCAAGAGTCGCCACCGTCTTTTATTTTCTCCAACATGGACAGGACAAAAGCACAGCAAAATTCCTTATGAGAACGTTTCTCGGTTCGGGAGGTAGATTTATAGAAAGGGAAGGTGTTAGCACCCTTTCTATCCATGGTTATCCATGGGCTCATAGATACTTGCTCTATTCAAAAACAAATCAAAACTCTTTTCACACTGACACTTTCAAAAAGCTTTCAAAACAATTTTTCAAACGCTCTTGAGGACTGATACAAGAGTTATTCAGAAATCTTTCAATGAAACTTTTTTAAAACCCACGCACATTTGAAAAGCAACATTTTGAAAACACAATGAGCAAGTATCTAAGAGCCCATGGATAACCATGGATAGAAAGGGTGCTAACACCTTCCCTTTCTATAAATCTACCTCCCGAACCGAGAAACGTTCTCATAAGGAATTTTGTTGTGCTTTTGTCATGTCCATGTTGGAGAAAATAAAATACGGTGGCGACTCTTGCTTCCGCGACATTTCGCGAAACCAGCGTTAAACAGTCAGTTCTAAATCCACCGATCACACTCACCCATGACATGTACAAAGATAAAATTAACCGAAATAACACACTCGCACATGCGCACTCTTAGGGTACACCTCACTTGGTTGCCTCGAACGTGGTCATTGAGTATAGGAAGTTTTAGAGGTCGCCCTCTTATCCAAAGATCATAAGTTGCCTCGAAACGGTTGCCTCGGATAAAATGATCTAAGACATTATGGTTACCGCTAAGGCGTCCTAACATTGCTTTAGTGACCACACGTCCCTTAATCGAATTGACCCGAAAACTCCAACGACGGTGCTACCTGCTCCTCAATAGTGGGATATCATTGTCTAAAGGACACTTGTACAGATTAATTCCTTTTTGAGTAGGTAGATGGTTCTTAAGTACTTGCTCCTTTTAAAATAAAACAAAACTTTTCGCACTTACACCCCTTTCAAACAAAAAATACTTTTCAAACCCACAAACACAAAGAAAAGCAAACTTTTGAAAACACAATGAGCAAGTACCTAAGAGCCCGTGGATAACCATGGATAGAAAGGGTTCTAACACCTTCCCTTTCTATAATCTACCTCCCGAACCCGAGAAACATCTCAAAAAGGAATTTTTCTGTGCTTTTGTCCTTTCCTTGTTGGATAAAATAAAAGACGGTGGTGACTCTTGCTTACCACGACATTTTGCAAAAACAAACACAAACGCGAACCAGCATTCCAAAATAGTCAGTTCTATTCCCACCGATCACAGAACTGGCGACTCTGCTGGGGAGTATTAATAAGTATGGTGTACCTTAGGATTAGATCACTATGTTTTCAATTGTATGCTTTGTATACTTTAATTTTGTAGGCTTGTATCGGAGTTCTATAGATCCTAACCCGGATCTGGGGATACCCTTTAGGTAAGTAGCAATAAACTGTGAGGGATCTGTACGGCGTAGACCGATACGGATGAAGCAGTAGCTACGTTGGTGTGGCACCTTGGTCTGTACCGATATCCCTTGTGTTGGAACGAGGAGAATATGGGTCTTCTAAGGAGTCATTAAGCACCAACTGACCTTAGAACCTTAAATTGACCAACTTGGCCATAGAACAGTAGCAGTATGCTACACTCATTGAGACTAAACTCTCGCGATGATTCTGGCCGCAAGAAAAGGTTGCTAAACTGGAATTATGATCGATTGAGGGTAGTCAGTGATATTGAGATCCTCTTAAACCCGGTTACTATTTTTAGGACAGGTTTTAACCCACTGAACTGAAAGAGGGTAGTACCTAAGCTCCATGCCAGCCTGAAATTTAAGGGCTATTGTGTGACTTGTGTGCCTTCAAAACTTAAACTACTTGCACATTCTTGTTATCTGACAACATGAGTTCCTTGCAGGTTTTGTTTACAGTCCTTATCCAATAATTTGGATTTATCGCAGGGTTTACTTACAGCATCTCACACTTTTGCTTAAACGCATATCATACACATCATAACATCATGCCTTAACATTTCCTTAACCATTTCAAGGATCTCAAGGGCTTGTGATGCAGGTTATGGTAAATCAAATGTCCAGCAAGGGGCAAAGGGGATTTATTTTCCTCTAGCCAATACCGTCTAGAGATCAAAACACGATAACTTGAGTCAGGGGCTATGACCCACTCGATATGGTGAGCTTGACTCTTGAAGAAGGAATCTTAACGACACGAAGTTTCTTCTATCAAATTCTAACAAGTTTCTTGTTTACCCCGCGAGATCCTTGAAAACATTGCATACATATATCATACATATCATTGCATAACAGGTCATCCAGTACAGGTCTCTCATGTTCCCGCTGTTTATTTCAGCAATGGCTTTCCAACCAGACAACCAAGATCTTCAAACTCGAGAATCTCAGTTCAGGGACGTATTCCTAAACCTATCCAAGGGGCAGGAAGAGTTGAAAATACTCCTCGTTGGAAACTTGGTCAAGAAAAGTCCTAAAGATAATAAGGGCGAACAGCTGAAACATCTGCAAGCTGAGGTAGATGCAATGAGAACCCAGATGCTGGGGCAGATGGCTCTTATCCAAGGCCTAACTCGGGAGCGAGAAGAGCTGAGAACCATTATCAACTAGCTTCATCAAGACAGATACAACAACATGAAGCAAACAGTCAAGGTCGGGGATCAAGTCATTAATCAACTTCCAAGAAGTCAAAGGTTTGGTTTGATGAAGAATAGACCTCTCCAAGTTGCTACTACCTCACGGGTCCAACAACGACCTCACCAAGAACAACGGGTTGATTAGAGTAAGCCAAGCATGCCCAGGAGGCAATTTACCAAGCTCAACATGTCGTTGTCTCAGGCTTTACAATACCTATTGAGATTGAATCTGGTGATGTTAAGGGACCCTCCTAAGAATCCCAACATAGCCTCCCCCAAGGTACAATCCTGATGCAAGGTGTGCATATCACTCCAACAGCCCGGGGCATGATACTAACATCTGTTGGGCGTTGAGCAACAAAATTCAAGACCTGATTGAGGAAGGAGCATTGGAACCCACACAAGAAGGTCACATTGAATTCTTTTGCCATCCCCCCAAGGTTCCCCATTTGAAGTGACAAGTACTAAGACGAGAAGACTTTTTGTTCATTAGAATTTTCAAGTTATAATTTTCTTTTGATTGTTCAAACATTTATTCATGTCAAACTTTGTTACTTTATCAATGCATTGCATATGTCTGTTTTGAATCAGTCCATTCGTATTAACTATATTCAAATTGCTTTCATTTTTGTGATGTTAAACACTCGATTAAAAAATTCTAAGCCTTTTGAGGGAGGATGACGAAAATGATACCAAAATCTCTACAGTATGCTTTTGAACAGACCCCGCTGACGATGTACAGGCATTGTTTCAAATCCTAAACAGCGGAGTTATAAGGAAGATAATCCCTAGCCAACCCCTTTGAGCCAAAGAAGTTGGAGTTTTTCGTTTCACAAATTAAAACCCGTAATTATAACCTGGGGCAAGGTAGTTTTCTCAGTTAATCCAGGTGCACAATGAATGGCATCAAAGAAGTCCTTCCGAAACAAAAGACGGTGATGGTTTCGTATAATCGTAAGGAAAGACAGTCATTATCTCTCGAAATAAAAGCCCATCAAGTCAAAGCCTATGGAGGAGACTTACAAAACTGGGGCATCTCGCTGACTGTAATTACAAAAGAAACAGTTCAGGCAAAAGACAGGGATAATAAAATCAAAAAGAAAGAGGTCCTGCAAACTCTCAACAAAATGACTGCCTGTTCAAAATAAATTGTCAGTATCCGAACCACCACTGGAATATCAGAGCAAAGACTCAAACGAGATCTAATGCACGATTAGCTGAGTTTAGGATCGAAGAACATAACGAAGAACGAGTGGGTACAAATAAAATTTGAGCCTTTATCCTTTGTTTCTTAACCATGAACCAGACCACGTTATAACCCTTAAAAAGTCCTAGCTGAAGCATGGGTTAGTCTGAAAGCATACTGTTACAAAAGGTATCCTGACTCCTGTAGGGTTTGCTGTACATCCTGAGTTGACATCACATTTTACAAAATTTGTCTGTTTCACTAAAAAATGCATTTTCAAAAACTTCAAGACAGACATAAGCTTTGCATTCTTAAAATAACATTGTTTGCATATGACTATTTGTTCAACAGCAGAGAAATTCGCACGACGAATATCTAGTGAACAAAAACCTTCTCAATAAAAAGGATCACCTCAAGTGGAAAAAAACTTCCAATCAAGGGGCACGGCATGATCATTGTCCATCATCTAGGGCAGTCAAGTCAAGATTCAAGGAATCTCTCAAAATGCCAAATAGCCAGGGGCAAATCTCCATCTGAATCAATTGGAGCATTGGACATGAATTCCAGCAACGAATCTTGCATGATCAAACATCTTCTGGTAGTATGGCAACACAACACTACCGATAGTGACACCTCCCTACATCCTGAGAGTGTGGACATAGTCAAAAAGTACTACGCATAATCAAAGACCCGCTAGGTTGACTGGCCTAGGCAAAAATAAGGGCTTCCCGGCGAACCAAAAGGGTTCGGGCAAAAAAAATTAGGGATAAAAATGAAAAAAAAATTTGTACACCCGGCAAGTTGAAAACCTGAAAAGGCGGCTTGGGCAAAAAAGGGTATCCCGGTGGACTGAAAACCCGAAAGGGCGGTCCAGGAAAAATTAGGGATCAAAGCGTACGATTATGTCTCGTCATCTCATCACTTGCCTACCAGAAGAAGACTTGTCATTTCAATCGAAAGATACCAAGCACCTCATAGGTTGGGATAATACTCGATCCACAAGGCCTCCGCAGGCACCTTCTCCCGTAGAAACAGGGGCAATAAAATTGTCTAAACTGTACAGCTGCTCTGCTCACCAGGTACCAAGGTATATTCAGTTGAAGAATATGGCTACGATACCTTCACTCCCCGCAGAATAAGACAGTAATGGTAGATCTCCCGGCTGAGACTTGCAACCATGAACGAATCAACAATACTCTCCCCAAGCAGAGTCAATCTACCATCAGCCCTAAAAAGGTTGGGTATCCCCAGAAGGTCTTAATATTCCCCAACGGAGTATAAAGATATTCTCCAGCAAGCGTAAGAGCATCCTCGACAGTCTTAATATTCCTCAACAGAATATAAGAATATACCCCGGCGGAATACAAGGTACCACAGTGGAGTCATTCCCCCAGCGCACTCTAAAAAGCTTCCTCGCCAGAGTTGAATCATCTTCCCCAATAGATTCTGGAAGCTTATCCCCAGTGGAGTACAAAATAAATCACCCCAGCCAAGTTCAAAGGATCATTCCCGGCAGAATTCAGAGAATTATTCCCACAAAAGTCTAACAGGGTTATCCCCAGCAAGTTGCAACTGAAAGATCATCCCCAGCGAAGTTCTTTCCTTTCATAAACAGGAATTTAATCCTCAACAGATTCAGTATCACCAGCAACGGTAATCCATCCCCAGCAGAGCTTATAAGTGGAAACCTCAGCAGAGCATCTCTTCCCCACAGAGTAGTCTCCTCATCAGTTTATTCCCCAACGGAGTTATCTTCTCCTATAGGTTTATTCTCGCAGTCACCTTCGTTCACCATCCCCAGAGGAAATGAAGAATTCAACTCTATTCTCCAGCAGCTATCTGGGATTTATTTTCCCCAGCTAAAGCATTACATTTCCATACATCATGATACATGCATATATGCATCATACCATACAATCTCATTTATGTTGAGAACATCATTGCTTGATCCATATCATGCATTGCATATGACTGACCTTTACCTTTCAGGAAAGATGCAGTTAAATTCTCAGCTATGTCAAAAGACCTCCTCTGGTTCAGTCAGATCGCTGATAAGATCTCCCTGATTCGCATTCCAGTTGAAGTTATTCCAAGACCTTGTCTGGTCCAGTTAAATCGATTCCTAAAGCTTTTTCTGATGCCGATCCAGTCAAAGTTAATCCAAGACTTTTGTCTGGTCCAGTTAAATCGATTCCTAAAGATTTTTCTGATGCCGATCCAGTCAAAGTTAATCCAAGACCTTGTCTGGTCCAGTTAAATCTATTCCTAAAGATTTTTCTGATGCCGATCCAGTCAAAGTTAATCCAAGACCTCCTCTGGTTCAGTCAGATTGCCGATAAGATCTCCGTGATTCGTATTCCAGTTGAAGTTATTCCAAGACCTTGTCTGGTCCAGTTAAATCGATTCCTAAAGATTTTTCTGATGCCGATCCAGTCAAAGTTAATCCCAGACCTCTTCTAGTTCAGTCAGGTCGCCAATAAGATCTCCCTGATTCGTATTCTAGTTGAAGTTATTCCAAGACCTTGTCTGGTCCAGTTAAATCGATTCCTAAAGATTTTTCTGATGCCGATCCAGTCAAAGTTAATCCAAGACCTCCTCTGGTTCAGTCAGATCGCCGATAAGATCTCCCTGATTCGTATTCCAGTTGAAGTTATTCCAAGACTTTTGTCTGGTCCAGTTAAATCGATTCCTAAATATTTTTCTGATGCCGATCCAGTCAAAGTTAATCCAAGACCTTGTTTGGTCCAGTTAAATCGATTCCTAAAGATTTTTCTGATGTCGATCCAGTCAAAGTTAATCTAAGACCTCCTCTGGTTCAGTCAGATCTTCGATAAGATCTCCCTGATTTGTATTCCAGTTGAAGTTATTCCAAGACCTTGTCTGGTCCAGTTAAATCGATTCCTAAAGATTTTTCTGATGCCGATCCAGTCAAAGTTAATCCAATACCTCCTCCGGTTCATTCAAATCTCCGATAATATCTCCCTGATTTGTATTCCAGTTGAAGTTATTCCAAGACCTTGTCTGGTCCAGTTAAATCGATTCCTAAATATTTTTCTGATGCCGATCCAGTCAAAGTTAATCCAAGACCTCCTCTGGTTCAGTCAGATCTCTGATAAGATCTCCCTGATTCGTATTCTAGTTGAAGTTATTCCAAGACTCTTGTCTGGTCCAGTTAAGTCGATTCTAAGATTTCCCTGATGCTGATTCAGTCAAAGTATATCCAAAACCTTCTCTATTTCAGTCAGATCGACGATAAGATCTCCCTGATTCGTTTTCCAGTCGAAGTTCAGACCACCTATCTACAGTCTCCAAATAGCATTTGTAATCCCATTCCCTACATCACCAAGCTGGCACAACTTCATGCGAGTGCAAATTTCTGGGCACTCTAGTGTTCAATCATCTTCCACCTTCGGATCACGAAAGGCCCGAAAGCCAATCTTTATCCTCAGGTTTAAGAAGATTGAACAGGGGAAGCTGTTGCACCCCAAAATTTTCCCTCTCATATTTCCCAAAACATTTCAAGTAAAATCTCTAAGTGGCTCAAGATTGCTCAAGAGTTGGACAGTCAAGCTATCTCCTAAGGCAGTCAACCCCAAATTAGGGTTTTATGTTGCATAAAGGTCCTTGCATCCAAATTACCTCAAGTGCTACCTAATGTCCTAATACGTTCTCAAGTTCATCCATGTCAAATTTCAAGCCTTGCAGAGGAAGTTTGCTCAGTCAATTGCTCAAGGGGTCCAAAAATCTACTGTGCTAGAACAAAAGTCAATTGTGACCCAAATACAGTCAAACATCAATATTTTTTGTCAACGTTATCATTTTAAAGGATAATTCATCATTTTATCAAGGGTTTATCATGATTCATCAAGGATTGCTCAAGATTCATCAAGATTCAAAAGTTGCTAAATTAGGGTTTTGCAGGAAAAGTCAACTCAACTTTGACCAAGCATAACTTTCTCATAATTTATGAGAAATGACCCATACAAATCTCATTTTTAAGAGGATGAAATTCCCTACAATCCATCTTCACACCCTAAGATCAATAAATGCTCTCACAAAAAGTTACAAATTTGGACATTATAGGTCATTTTTGAAAGTCAACAAAAACACCTTTTTTCCAAAGCTTATAACTTGAGCATGGTGCATTAAAATGAGATGAGACCAAAAGGGTTGGTTAGAGGACATCTCAAGGTTTCTAAAAAGTCAAAGAAAACTTCCAAAAGTTCAAAATTGAAGAAGTTATGCATTGTTGAAGTTGGGCATTTTTCCAAAATTGTCAAAAGTCAACTATCCTCAAAACTCCAATTTTTGGCAAAAGGGCCCACTTTTTTCCACTTGATTTGGTGTTTTCATGCCACACACGTGTTCCATTTTTAATTTCATGACCAAACATTTATTTTTCTATTTTATTTAATTTTTATTGATTTAATTCATTTTAAATCCATATTAATTCAAATAAAATCCAAAAATTAATGTAAAAGTATCTTTGTGATTTGTACAGCTTGCAAATGCCATGTGACACCCAACCAACTCGTGCCAAGGCTCATTCAAGCACAAAATCTCAGATTTGGCTTATTTTTGGAAAGTTTTTCAATGGTGATCAAATCCAATCTTCAATCTTGAATGCACTTGATTTTAGATCAAAAAACCAACCCTAATTCACTCTATAACATTCACATAAGCCTCACAAATCAAGTTCACGCATAGAACTCTGCAGAAACGACCACACCACTTTGTAGAAAACCTTGAAAAAGTGTGAGATCAAGAACGATATTGGAGGCACTTTCAGATAAAAAGCACAACGCCAATCGCTTCCTTGGATCTCACTGAAGCAATACCAATCATTATCGCGTGCTCTCCTGCCTCCAAAAGCCTTGTAAGTATCGCTTTGAACCGCCATATTCATGAAATCGTGAAGCTTCAATCTTGCATCCATTCTTTAAAATAATTGCATATTTGAACTCCTGACATCATTTGCAAAGTTTCTGTATTATTCAATTTCATTCTTAGGCCCTGTATCATGATATCCAGAATCTAGGGTTCTTGTTCTTGTTTTGGGCATTTCTTATACAGGTTAAATTAAGGATAATGATGGGTATAGGTTTGATCAGGGAGGAGAGACGAACACATTGATGTTCTCCATTTGCGTTTATACAACTTGTAGCTCATGTTTGGATGGCCACTGCGAATTTTGCTACGGACCTAAATCCGCAGGAAACAAACCAGGGAATTATGAAGAAGACGACTACGCGTCCTCTTCCTATTGGCTGGTTTAAACCAGCGCGCCATATTTTTTTTTATTTCAGGAATGAGGCATTGTTTTTTTATATAATATTTAATTTCTATTCTATTAACGAATGAACGCGCTAGTTGAGTTGGCAAGCAGGTGGGTGGAAAACCAATGGGACCTGGGTTCGAATCCCAGGTCCCCCAAAACCTTATTTGTTTTTCTTCTTCAGGTACTCATGTGTAACGCCTGGAATGTGATCCACCATGTGATTCAAATCTCAACACGCCAAGTGGCTTCAGGCCAGGATCTAAAGGCCAGATTGGAGTATCCACCATACTCCCTGATCAACGAGCATGCAAGGAATCCCAAGGGTCAATGAAGGTCAGCGCTAATGGGCCTGGGAATTGCCAATTCTACCACCAAATCAAGCCCAGCACCCCCCTGAGTTTGCAAGTATTTTTATATTTTTCATTTATCACACTATTTCTATTTTATTATTATTAGTATTTTAATTAACCAATTAACAAATTAACTTTTCCATAAAAAAAAATCAGAAAAACAAAAAAATATTTTTATTTTAATTCCATTAATGTTATTATTTATTTTTTGTAAATAAAATTAACCAATTAATTTAGTTTTAATTAGGATCAATTTTAATATATTTTGCATTAAATTAAAATCAACATAGAATTAGGTTTTAAATATTTTTTTCCTTAGTTAAAATAAAAACTCAAAAATATTTTCTTTTAATTAATTAATTCCATTATTAATTTAGATTTAATTCTTAAATCAAAAAGAACAAAAAACATGCTTTATTTAATGAAAAAGGGTCAAAACCCTAGGACATTCCGATTCAATTTTTCTCGCACGTATATTATTTTTTATCCATATATTGTAATTGCTCCGAGGATGTAATAGTTTTAACTTAGGATTTTATTTACCGCTTTTATTTACTTATCGCAATTTAATTTTCAAGGGTTTGTTTTTGGCGATGTAAATACCCGACGCCTTGTAATAGTTTAGATTTAATTTTCGCAATTTAAATTCCGCAACTATACACTGTTAGATGTTTGATAATAGGGAATGCATGACAAGATCAAATGTATGAACTTAAAATCAACATAGCTCACCCATGACATGTACAAAGATAAAATTAACCGAAATAACACACTCGCACATGCGCACTCTTAGGGTACACCTCACTTGGTTGCCTCGAACGTGGTCATTGAGTATAGGAAGTTTTAGAGGTCTCCCTCTTGTCCAAAGATCATAAGTTGCCTCGAAACGGTTGCCTCAGATAAAATGATCTAAGACATTAGGGTTACCGCTAAGGCGTCCTAACATTGCTTTAGTGACCACACGTCCCTTAATCGAATTGACCCGAAAACTCCAACGACGGTGCTACCTGCTCCTCAATAGTGGGATATCATTGTCTAAAGGACACTTGTACAGATTAATTCCTTTTTGAGTAGGTAGATGGTTCTTAAGTACTTGCTCCTTTTAAAACAAAACAAAACTTTTCGCACTTACACCCCTTTCAAACAAAAAACTCTTTTCAAACCCACAAACACAAAGAAAAGCAAACATTTGAAAACACAATGAGCAAGTACCTAAGATCCCGTGGATAACCACGGATAGAAAGGGTGCTAACACCTTCCCTTTCTATAATCTACCTCCCGAACCCGAGAAATATCTCAAAAAGGAATTTTTCTGTGCTTTTGTCCTTTCCTTGTTGGATAAAATAAAAGACGGTGGCGACTCTTGCTTACCGCGACATTTTGCGAAAACAAACGCAAACGCGAACCAGCATTCCAAAACAGTCAGTTCTATTCCTACCGATCACACCAAGGCTTCAAAATGGACATCGTTTCATCTTAGTGGCAATTTACTACTTCACCAAGTGGGTGGAAGCAACTTCTTATGCTAATGTGACCAGACAGGTTATGGTAGGGTTTATTAAGAATAATCTTATATGTCGGTATAGTGTGCCAAGCAGGATTATCACTGATAACGACTCAAATTTGAATAATAAGATGATGAAAGAACTTTGTGAAGAATTCAAGATTGTTCATCACAACTCTTCTCCTTATATGCATAAGATGAACGGAGTTGTTGAAGCCGCTAATAAGAATATTAAGAAGATCATTAAAAAGATGGTTGTTGCATATAAGGATTGGCATGAGATGCTCCCTTTTTCTTTGCATGGGTATCGTACATCCGTATGCACTTCAACATGCGCAACCCCATTCTCTCGTGTGTATGGCATGGAAGTAGTGCTCCCTGTCGAGGTTGAGATTCCCTCTTTGCGTGTGATAATGGAAACCAATTTGTCAGAGGCTTAATAGGTCCATAACAAGTTTGATAGTCAAATATTATTAAAGAAAAGAGAATGACTATTTTGTATCATGGTTAGTTATACCAGAAAAGAATGAAGAAAGTTTTTGATAAGAAGGTCAGACCTCGTGAACTCAGAGAAGGCGACCCGTGCTCAGAAAGATCATGTCTTTTAACATTGATTCTAGGGGCAAGTGGACTCCTAATTATAAAGGCTCATATGTTGTCAAGAAAGCCTTCTCTGGAGGTGCATTGATTATTGTCGCGTTTGGAATCTTTATTGAAGCGCGAAAGGAGGCGAAAGATAGAAGAGTCACCATCAATGTATTTATCCCAAGAGAGGGAAAGGAAACACTGAGTAAACTCGAGGGAAGGAAAGGATCATGGTCACCGCGACCAAGAGAAAAGGGTAAGGAAGTCGATTACGCAAGGGGAAAGTATTAGCATCTCTCACGTTTGTGGTACTCCATGGGATCCACTCAAGTTTATTATAATATAAGGGTGTATAAAATTATAAGTCTAAAGTTAAATTTTACAAGGGAATGCATGCAAAGTATATACAAAAATAAGGTTTTTATTAGTTGTGTATGTCGCGGTTGTGAACCTTTAGTGCCTATGTACCACCCTTCGTATAGTGGGGGATCAGGGCACTCGTAATTCTTCTAGAAAATGTTTTTTATTTTTTGTGTGCTTTTTATGAGAATGATGTGTAACACGGTGGGAGAACTGATTTGGTTGTTTTGTGTTTGATCTCAAATATTGCGGTTAGCAAGAGTCGTCACCGACTTTTCTTTTATCCAAAAGGAAAGGCTGAAAAGAACAGGAAACACCTTTGAGATGTTTTCTTGAGCTCGGGGGGTAGATTATGAAAATGGAAGGTATTAGCACCATTTTAATCCATGGTTTTCCATGGGCTCTTAGTTACTTGCTAGATCACTTACTTTTGTTTGAAAATATGCTTTGTGTGGTTTTTGAAAATATTTTGAAAAGGTGTCATCATTTGGGCAAACTTTGTAATGATTCTCGTTCGTAAGAATGTATACAAAGTGTTGATCTTTTGAAAATGTTTTCAAGTTTGTAAGATGTTTTGAAAGTATTGGTATTTGTTTTGAAAATAGCAAGGATGTTTTGGTTTTGAAATTTAGCAAGCAACTAGGAGTAATCTACCTACTCAAAAGTCTTTCAGGTTTATTTTCTCTTTCCTTTGACATTGTTATCTTACCATTGATTTGGTAAGTAACCTTATCTTTGCATGTAAAAGGGACGGGCAATGGTCATCGTATAGCCATGATTAGCAATGTTGTAAGATATCTTAGCATTTTTCTTAGGGACTAAGATCATTTTGAAAGGCAACATGGATAGCGTCATTGAGGGACTATGATCTTGTATTTTTTGCTTGTTTTTGCTAAGATAACTCACATGCATAATATGGTCATTTTTATAAGGCAACCAAGTAGAATTACCCTAAGGGTGTTTGTGTGCAAGTGTATTGGCTGTCATGCTTGATTTGTCTTTGAATTAGGGTTTTCTATTTGTTGATATTAATCTTTCCATACAAAACCCTAATTACTAGCATTTGTATATAAAGCATTAAATTGCCAAAATTAAAAATACTAAGCTATTACATCATTTAAGGGAGGGGGTGTACAAATTACAAATGGGGAATTGCAAGAATATAAAATGTAAAACCCTTATTACAACCATATTGAATATTGTACAAAAATGAAGATAAAAATGCAAGAATATAAAATATAAAAAAAATGTGATTTTTTGTTTGATTTTCATGAAAAAAAAGGTTTTTTGACCTAGTTAACTAAAATAAAATAATTAACTAAAAATAAGAAAATTAAGATTAAGTTTAAAAAAAAGTATTTTTAGGATTTTTCTATGAAAGTTTTTTATCTTAATGAAAATACAAATGAGAAATAATTAATTAAAATAAACCTAAGTTCTAAATTAATTTTATTCACAAGAAAATAATATAATAATTAAACCTTAGTCTAAATGTTTATTGAATAAAAAAATAAATTAATTTATTAAATGAAAAAAATGTTTTTGTTATTTTAGTTTTTATGAAGAAAATAAACTAAATAAATATAAATAATATAAATATAAATATTTTTGGGTTTTTTTATTAGTAGCAAAAAATGATATTAATAATAATAATAATAATAAAGAAAATGAAAAAATGAAAAAAAAAATATAAAGAAAAGTCAGGGAGGTTAAAGTTGAAACAAGGGGGTAATGTTAAGAAGAAAAAAAGGTCAGGCCTATAGGATGGAGGCCCAAGCACTTCCTGAAACAAAAAAAAATGTCAAAAAGTGAAAAATACAAAAAAGCAGCGCGCTGGATGTTGAACACACAACCTCTTTGTTACCAACGCGCTGTCTTACCATCGGAGTGGCTATACATCCACTGGTGGTTGGGCCAAGGGCAGACCCAATCCAGAACAAAGATAATTCAAATTAAATCATATGCATCTTTACAAGATTTTTCATGACATCCAAATTCTCTTTTAACACAAGGGAGATTCAAAGTTTCCAACGGCCTAATTCCAAGTACAAAATTCACAAGTTCTTAACCATTCAACAAGAACAATTCAAGAATTTCTAGACCTAAGCTCTTGAATTCCAAGCTTCTCCATGCCAAGCTTCAAGGTTTTCCTTCTTCAACCATTCTTCAAGCTCCTTATCATGATTGTGGTTCGAATTCACTCTTTCTTCAACAATCTTCCATGATTCACTATTCATCATCAACACATAAAAAAAGAGAGGAAGACAGATGAGTTTATCATACATGTATTGGTCACAAGAAACATTATCATTCCAACAAAAATAAACAAGTTAACAACATGGTCGAATTTCTAACATGCTCACAATAACATGTTCAAAGCCCAAAATTTCAACAATCATCATGATTCTTTCCAACAACATTAACAAGTTCATAACGTATAATTTGAAGGCCCATTTAACATGGGATTTAATATCCCAAACATTGCAAAAAAACATTGAGATTATTGGATAAAGTGAGGATTTTCAGATATTAGGTTTCAAGCAAAAATTGGATAGCTTATTTCAATACAATCTCAGCCCAAACTCATTCACACGTAAACCCTAAGCTAACTTTATTTAAACATTCATTCACAATGATTCAAAGGGATTATTTCTGGATTGCATTTACGACAAACTCAGAGAATACAACATACTTGGCCTGAAAAACATCAGACCCACCGGAAAACTCCTTACCCTCATCAGAAAATCCCTTCTCAGCCACCGGAGAGCCTTCCTCGACCTCCATTCTTCACCATTTCTACTTAAAAAGGTTAAGAACCCTTCTCTGAACATGAATATACCCTCTACTTTTGTGATACTATGATGATTTTAGTTGTTTCGAACCATTGAAGCTTCAGAATTTCACTTTCAGATATACTCTTTTAAACGTTTTTTTGAAGAAACTAACCGAATTCGGAACCAGGGGCAAAAAACGATTTAGAATATAAAAAATTGAGATATGGAGATGTCACGACAACGCCGCCACGAGCTCCGGCCGACCACCATCGTGACCTTCATCCCCTCCGCTCCTTGCCGATGCCTGTTCTCTTTTTTCATTTTTCTGTTTTTATATTTTGTGTGTTTGATAAGAGGTGATGATGATTTATGATGAGAGAGGAGAGAGTGTTTGTTTTGAAAAAAGAGAACAATATTGGTTATTGTTGTATTGATTCTAACAAAAAATAAAAGCTTCCCCATGACCTTTCCTTTTCTTATTTTAAAATTCGAGTTCCCCTTCTTGCCTCGGTTTTCGCGCAGCCATGGGTGGATGACAAGTGGTCCTCGAAGCCACTTGTCTCCACTTAACAAGATGATCAATTTTGTGATTCTATGCATATATAATTTTTTGTGACCATGTACCCTTGCTTTTTCTACCATTAGACCAGGTCAATCTTGTTGACCAATGAATCTAAGGGCTGACAGTGATTCTATATAATTTTATTCTTATCAATTTCATTTTAAATATTTTTACTTCAAATTCAGTTTAAATTCGTTTTTACTCCAAAAATTCTGAAAAAACTCACAAAATTCATTTATCTCATTTTTGACTTAGTTTAATTTTTCTGGAATTTAATTTTATGTTTTTTTTTATTTTTAATCATTTTTTACTTATTTGAGTGATTTTAATTAATTTAAAAATACTTTTATACATTAAAAAATTCTGAAAAAAATTTGTGAATACTCTTATATTTATTTCTGTCTTGTATTGATTTTATAGGATTTTTGTTGATGTTTATGTACCACTTTTGGTATTTCATCCATTAAACATCAATTTTGATTTTCTTCACTTATATTATATTTAGTATTTGTTTTTAACTTTGGTAGATGGATTTTATCTCTACTTCATCTCTTTCTTCTTATTTTTCTTTTTATTATGACTTAGATCTTGATCTTTGGTTTTAACTTGTGCTACATGTTTTAGGAGTATGGTTTCTATCATGTCTCTAACATGTATGGTACATATATTGTTATTGATCGACCTCAAATAGGTGCGACTTCTATATAAGTTCACTTACGATTACTTAACATAATGTTAAATTTGTTTCGATTAGAAAAATGACCATTCGTGGCTCAAACTTTATGTTTGAATGTCCAAGTATGATTGATTGGTTATCTTGGGTCCAATACCTTTGAAACTTGTTGTTAGGAGGTTTTGATTTTATCAATCCTCTAATGATTTTTCATTATTCTTGATCCAAGATCATCATTCAATAATCATTGATCATATTTGTGACCATTGACTTGTAACTTCTAACTCATTAACAATTAACTTTACTTTATGCTTTACTTTACGCCTTTATTTTATACCTTTACTTTTATGCACTTTTATCTTTAGCATTTACATCTCATGCTATTTGCCTTTTGCTCACTTGAGCATTTCTTTTATGTAATTTTATCTTTGCTCACTTGAGTTTTTATTTTCTTTTGAAGACACTTAATAACCAACTTGAACATTAAAAGACTTAAGCAACTCTTTATGGACTATTGGTTACTATCATTGGCACATTGGAGTTATAGACCTCTTGGATTTAGGATTAGAAGCCTTGTTACTTGGAGACCTTGGTGCCCTGTTGTTAATCTGTCTGAAGTCCTTAGGATTTACTCCAGGGCATTGATTTGAATATTCTTTATGTGTAGGCTATTCTGATTTCTATGCTTTGTCTAAAGTCCTTGGAGTTTACTCCAGGGCATTGTGATTGAGAATTCCTTTGTATACAGCTGTTACTCTTGTCAATTTTTGCCTGAGATCCTTGGGATTTACTCCAAGGCATTGGTTTGCAAGTTATTCATATACAGATGTTATTTTGAACTCAAGAAAGTTCACCTGATACATTGGAGCTTTGAAATAAAAATAAAGACTTTGCTTGATCCTTAATTCATCTGAGGCTTGGTTTTATCTTGGTATTATGCTTGCTTGGTTTTTAATCCAAAGGATGAGAATTTTACATTGACTTCTATATGTCAAATGTTAGTTTCTTGTTTGGTTAGACCTTTCCTTACCTTAGTTTTTACTTTGTGTACATAGGATAGTCTTTTCATCTCCTCCCATCTTCTTTAATTTCAAAATCTTCTCCCTCCCTTTCAAAACTCTTATCTTAATCAAACCTTTAATCAATTTAGTCATACTTTGACATCTTTTTTGAAAGACTAAAAGTCACTAACCTCATTCAAACTTTTAGTGTCTTAGTGTACTTTTTCTTTTAACCTTTTCAAAAAGTTTAAGACATGAGTCTTTTCTTTGATTGTTTTTAAACCTCTCATCTTTAATAAACATGGTAATATTGAAGTAACTATCAACTTGTATGATAAAATTTATCTTGTTGAGTTGGTACAGGCTATAAGTTCTCCATATTTAAGTTGAAGCAAATTCTTTTTTTACCATGATTGTCATAGTTTATTGGTTTTCCACTCAGATAAGACAAAATGTCTTTTACATTAAAACCAATCATAACAAACCAATTTTGGTCTTTTTTACCCGAACTACATGGGTTTTGATTTCAACATTGAACATTGTTAATATGTAGGCCTAGAGCTCATTGGAAGCTTTATCAAATCAAAAATTGTAAAAACTACTTCTTTTCTCATCCCCACAATCTCATTTTGTACAAATTTCATTTTAGCGAAATACACAGATTTTCAAAGAGGTTCCTATATAGTACCATAGATGTTTAGGGTGATAATACATTCCCTTTTTCATAACCACCCCCTTACTGGATCTCCATCTTATTTTGGGTTTTATTTGCTCTTTTCCCATTCCTTTGGAACAATAAAGTACGGTGGCGATTTTCCCATTGTGAGTTAAGTCAATTAATGGCTTAGTCTCAACTTTTTGCTGATACATCGTCTTGTAACTAGTTTTAAATTGAGAGTCGTCACTACTAGTTTTTATCCTAAGGAAGTGAATCTAATAGGAAACTCTAATTTTGTATACAAAGGTTCTAGGTTCTTACTTCGTTTTAGACGAAGGGAAGGTGCTAGGTACCCCTCATCTACCTTGTTCACAAGGATACTAGGGTTTAGATTTTAAAGATTTAGGGTAAGAGTTTTAATTTTTATAGGGGAACTCGCCACAATTTTTAGTCGTATACCTATGTATCCTCTTATGAGGAATCAAATTCTTAATTCGTAGTTCGTATGTGTTGTACCCCAAAATTTTCCCTCTCAATTTCTCAAGAATTCTCTCACAAGATCTCCATTAATTCAAGACTGCACAAGGTTTGATCAGCTCAAGACACCTCCTCGAGCACTGATGACTCAAAATTAGGGTTTGAGTTTGTACAAGTACAATTAGACTTTTAATGATTCATATGACTTTCATGGATCATTTTGGACTCCCAAGATTCCTCATGTGAAGTTTCAATTGGATCACATTTTTGCTCAGTCAATTGATCAGTTGACCTAAAATCAACTATATTGGGGAAAAAGTCAACTATGGTCACTTTACAATCAAACTTCACAATTGTTGATCCACATCAACATTATGAAATCATATATGTCAATTGATCAAGCTTGGATCACAATTCTTCAAGAAATTTGATCAGATCACCAAAAGGGCAAAATGGTCAAAATTAAGGTTTTGACTGAAGAGGCTTAATTTTTGACTGTTGACCAAATACATGACTTGTTGGTTTGAGACATGATATAAAGAATCCAAATGTATCATTTTTACCTAATGTCATGGTTCAAAACATTTCTCATGATCAATTGATTGATAGTTGAAATTTGGTGAACTGATGAAAAAGTCAATTATACACTGAAAAGTAAAACTTTGACTTTTTGATCAAAATCAAGTTTCAAAAATCATATTTCATCAAGACATGTCAAAGTATGAAGATTTTTCATCAAGAAATCAAAAGTCAATATTACTTTGAAAAAGTCAAAGTTCTAAACACTTTGAAATTTTTCTAAGTGTTAAGAAAAACATGATAATTTCATAACTTTGTGCCAAATTTCCACTATAATGCAAGATGATTCAAACAAAACTTTCAACATGAAAGTTGTAGATCTCAATGAGATCTAAAACTTTTTAATACAGGAAAATTTCTAAAAAAATTGGATTTCGAGTTATTAATTTATGAAGGCATGTCCGTGAAACTAAAACACTTAGTGAAATTTTGAGCATTTTAAGTCAGGATTTTGACCTAACTTCTTGGCCAAGTTTCACATAGTTCCAATTGGAGTTTGCAAAAGTGATTCAAATAGGAATTTCATAGCATGTTACAAGATTTCTAAAAAGTCAAAGAACTCCTTGAGATCATGTTTGAGCAAGGAGAATCGAAGAGATGAAGTTAGGGTTTCATTCTTGTCTTACAAGGCAGGTTTTTAGGATGAACATGAACCAAATCCATGCTAGGCTGCCTAATCTTTGCTTTGAAGGCCTCAAACTTGTTTGACACTCCATAATTAATTGTTTACACAATTCATAGAGCTGTGATCCAAGCATTAGAACCATTGTCCAAAAGATTCATCCATTTTTGGAAGAAAGCAACATTGACATTCTTGAAAAGTAACTTTAATCACAAAGTCAACTTGCATTAAGCCTCTAACTTGTTCCTTCTACATAAGATTCCTCTACAAAGTCAGAGGAACATGTTTAAAGTTTGTAACCACTATAGATAGCTTTGTACCATGCCTTGGAAAGGTGTTTGTCAAGATAACTTCAAAAACAAGTCAAAATCCACAAACATGAGATCTTGTCATCTGACTTCTCCAAGCTTCCAAACCTTTACTCTATAAATTGAGACATCATTTGCAAGTTAACACACAAATTTACAAGCCCTCAAACACCCTCAAACTCCCTCAAACCAAAAATTGCAACACAAACACAAAGATTTGCCATTTCTGATTTCTGAATCCAATCTCTCAATCCACTTGTGCGTTTCTTGGCCTTTTGCTTCCAAAAGCTTCTAAACATCATCCATAAACAATCCCATACCCTGTTACAGTTCTGTAACACCTCCATCACCATCCTCCATTTTCAAAAACAACATCTTGCACCTTGACTTCTCCAGGACATTTCAGCCATCCATAGTTCAAGCTAAGGGTTGCATTAGCTTCCTAGGAACTTGAGAAAGCTAACCTGATCATCACAGCAACTTGAATCAAGATCTAATTCAAAACACGATCTTCATCTAAAAGGTGAGTTTTCTAAATTTTCATCTCATTATTTAGGCATTATTAGGCTTGCATTTTCAAAGACAAAATGTAGATATCATTGCCCTGAAACTGTACATGTCCATAGATTTCATTTATATGGCCTGAGTAGGGAGAATTTTTTACCTGAAATTTCTGAAAAAATTAGGTTAAATTTGGTACCATTAAAAATTCATGCTTGTATTTAATTTATAGTTTTAATGCTTTATATTTCTGGAATCGTGATGAAATTTGCTACAAGTTTCATGTTCACATTTTTCATTTTGTTTGAGAGATGAATGAGATACAGAAGTTCAGGTTGGAGCGAGGTTGAAGATGAAGTTGTCTTCAGGAAGTGTCTTAGAATATAATACAATGGTTTGGTATTAAACACCGGATGTATAGTCACCCCAGTGGTAGAGAGCGCGCGCGTAAGGCTTTAGCATAAAGGGTCCTGGGTTCGAGCCCCGGGAGCACCTTTTGTTTATTTTTATAACATTTTTTGTCTCTTTTTGTCACACAGCGCATTTGGGCTCACATTCAATGGGCTTATCCCATTTTATTCAGCCTCATCCTCCTTTTTCCACTACAACACACAACCTATTTACATTTTTTCTGATTTCCAAACAAAAATCTTTAATGGGTCAGGCCTAATCAAAACAAACTATTTTTTTCTAACATACACCCAAAATCTATTTCACACCCCTGAGTTATTTTATTTTTTATTTTATTTTATTTTCTTTATTTTATTGTTTTTATAATAATAATAATAATAATAATAATAATAATAATAATAATAATAATAATAATAATAATAACTATTATTATTATTATTTTATTTAAAAAAATCCAAAAAATATTTTAGTTACTACTTACACTTTAACATACTTATTTATTTTCTTTCAAAATAAAAAGACAAAAATATTTTCTAAAACAAATTCCATTCTTTTCTTAAATAAAATTAATTAGACTTAAAATTTATTTATAATTTAGGACTTTTAATTAGTTAATTTTTTATGTTGGTTTGATTAATACTAACTCTTATTCACAAAAAACCCTAAAAACAATTTTTTGATTAAATGTAATTTCTTTTCTTAATTAATTTAGGTTTAATTTTTCTTAATTTAATTAATTGTTTATTTTAGTGAATTAGATTAAAACAAAACCTATTTTTCTTAATAAATCAAAACTAAAACAAATTCATTTTCTTTTCATTCCATTTCTTGTACATTATATTCATTTCATTTCTTGTACATTTATTCAAATTCAATATGGTTGTAATAGATAATTAAGATTTAATTTCTTGCAATCTCCATTTATAAATTCATCCCCCATCCCAAAATGATGTAATGGCGTAGGATATTTACTTTCCGCAATTTACTGCTTTCATATAATGCTAGTAATTAGGGTTTGTATGGCAAGATAAAACAAATATTTAGAAAACCCTAATCCAAGATAAATTCAAGCATGAAACACAAACACTTGCACACTTTGCACCTCTAGGATTAACTCCACTTTGTTGCCTTAAAAAATGGTCATGATATGCATGTGATACATCTTAAGCAAAAACAATCAAAAACACAAGATCATAGTCTCTCGATGACACTTTGAATGTTGCCTTACAAATGATTTTAGTCCCTCAAGAGAAATGTTAAGATATCTCACAACATTACTATCTATGACTATACGATGACCCACTCCCATCTCTTTACATCCAAAGATAGGGTTACTTACCAATCAATGGCGAGATATTAATATCAAAGGAAGGGAGTAATGAACAAAAGACTTTTGAGTAGGTAGAACGTTCTTAGTTGTTTGCTCACAATCCATCTTCAAAAAAACAAACATCTTTTCAAACACACCAAACACTTTCAAAAAACATGAAAATATTTTCAAAAGTCCAACACTTTGTATGCATTCTTATAGAGATGAGAATCATTACAAAGTTTTCCTAAACAAAGGCGTTTTTCAAAAATACTTTCAAAATCCACCACAAACACATTTCAAACAAAGCAATTTTCAAGTGATCTAGCAAGCAACTAAGAGTCCGTAGATAAATACAGATGAAAAGGGTGCTAACACCTTCCCTTTTCATAACATACCCCCCGAACTCAAAAAAATATCTCAAAGGTCTTTCTTGTTCTTTTCACCCTTTCCTTATTGGATAAAGAAAAGTCGATGACGACTCTTACTATCCGCAACAATTGCGATAAAACATAACATCCAAGTCAGTTCTCCCACAGTATTACAGTATGGGTTGGTGTTTTTTATGGATTACTAGATATTTTGAATTCTTCTTGTACTTAGTCCAAATATGTAAATAGCAGAGATTTTGGACAAAGCGTGCCTTTAATTGAAATATTTTTGTAACCTTTTTTTGAAAGTTAGTTGTTGAATTTAATTTGATTATGAAAAGGAATTTATTGTTGGTTAAATATTTTTTATGTATTGATTGTAAAAAAAAATCTCTACTTAATGCATGATTAAAATAATTTAATGCAAACAAATAAATAAAATATTTGAATGAGTTTTTTAGAAAAATGTTTGATTTAATAATAATAATAATAATAATAATAATAATAATAATAATAATAATAATAAATATAATATTATAATTATAAAATAGAAAATAGAAAATATAAAAATTATAAAATAAAAATAATTTTAAAAAAACGCAGGGGGTGTGAATTTAGTTAAGGCAGTAAAAAGAAGGGGTGTTAACAGCATGGGCCAAAATTTAGATATTGGATTTGGCCCAGTAGCGCATGGGGTGTCATTTTGTATAGGTTAGTAAAATTGAGAGGTGTGAAAAGCAAGGCCTTAGATCCAGATATTAGATCTAAGCCCAGAAGCTCAGGGTGTGTGTAATACGGTGGGAGAACTGACTTGGATGTTTTGCATTTTATCGCAATTATTATGGATAGCAAGAGTCACCATCGACTTTTCTTTTATCCAATAAAGGAAATGGTGAAAAGAACAGGAAATACCTTTTGAGATATTTTCTTGAGTTCGGGGGGTAGGTTAGGAAAAGGGAAGGTGTTAGCACCATTTTCATCTGTAGTTATCTACGAGATCTTAGTTGCTTGATCACTTTGAAAATGCTTTGTGTTTGTGATTGGTGTGAGTTTGAAAATATTTTGAAAACGCATTTGCTTTGGAAGACTTTGTAATGATTCTAGTCTCTATAAGAATGTATACAAAGTGTTAGTTTTGAGAAATAGTTCAAAGAGATGTTTGTTTTTTTGAAGATGTTTTGAAAGTGTGAGTGTGGAGATGGTTTTAGTTTGTGAGCAAGCAACTACGAGCGTTCTACCTACTCAAAAGGATATTTGTTCTTTTCCTCCTCCTTTAGATATTTCTATCTTACCATTGATTGATAAGAAGCCCTATCTTTGGATGTGAAGGGACGGGCGTGGGTCATCGTATAGTCATAGAAGGCAACTTGTAAGACACTTTAGCAATTTTCTGTAGGGACTAAGATCGTTTTACCGAAGGCAACGTAGAGGGGTTATCGAGGGACTACGATCTTTTCATTCGAGGGTCTTTGCTAAAGCGTCCCACATTCAAGGGACATGACTATTTTCTGAGGCAAGAAGCGGGATAACCTTAAAGGTGCGCATGTGTGAAGTGTGTTTGATTGCATGCATTTTTGTTTTTGAGATTATGGTTTTCTAGCGGTTGATTTTATCTTTCCATGCACACCCTAATTACTAACAATTATTAAAGCGATAAATTACAGAAATTAAAATCCTACACTATTACATCACTTGGGGGATGGGGGTACAATTTACAAATGGGAATGAAGTAAGCTTAATTATTACAACCATATTGAATAACAATGAAGACAATATATAGAAAATATAAAACAGTGTAAATGAAAGGAAAAAAAGTATTTTTTAACCATTATGTGTCGACACATGCATCTTTGCATTGACACATAACCTTTCTTGTTCCTGTAAAACCAAAATCGCCCAGTATGAGTCGATACATAATGGTATGTGTCGACTCATTTCTTGTTTGTGTCGACACATTGGTGTTTTGTGTCAACTTATGCACCTTTTGTCTTTCTGTTTTGGGTCTGGATAGCAGTATGTATCGACTCATAATGTCTTGTGTCGACTCATACTCTGTTTTGTCACTAAAATGAGTCGACTCCTGTAAGTATGTGTCGACTCATGCTGCATTTTTTTCCTTAAACATTGTTCTATTGTGTGTACAGGTCAGATCACAACATATGATTGATGAAAATGAACAGCAAGTAAATGGTTATCTTCAAAAGGCAATAGTTACTACATTTATCTTCAACAATGAATCACTAATGATGTTTTGAAATGAAGATCTCAAAGTTAAGAAGACTTACCTTGAGACTGCAATTTATTTTGAGTCTGAACCTCTTTCAAGATGTTGTGATGACTTTAGTGAACCTCTAGGAAGCTGCTCCAAGCCTTCCTTTGTATTGAAAGCCGCTGAACCAACTCCAACCCAGTCAAGTTATACAATATTGTCTTTTGTTTATGTTCGAAAGGTGATGATGATGGCACTACAGAAACTGTTCTCATGTTTGAATAATTTCTATGTGATATGAAGTATTTGGATGGCTGGTTTATAGGAAAGCTTGCAAGGTGGAATAATGAGTTGAGGTTTTGTTTTTGTGAATGAAGATAGAACTGAAGATGAGCAGAAGTTACAAGAAAAGTTCAGTTAGATTTTTTTCAAAACTCTCTATCCTCTGTCTAAAAGCCCCCCTTTGTGTGTTGTGAAAACCGTTTATTTGTAGATGAAGTTTGGCTGAGGTTTAGGGGGAAACAAATAAGTTTTTCAACTTTTTTGGTATGTTGTTTCATAGCCTTTGATATGCAACTCTTATATGCTAATTTGGTGTAAATATGGAGACTGATATAGTGCATGCTTGGACAACATAACAGGTTTTGAGAGCAGGCTGTGACAGTGTTTAGAGGCAGCATAGCAGGACTAGTTTTGCATAGACTATTTTGTGTAGGAACAACAGGTTTTGGAGTGATATGCTTGGACTGGTTGGTGCAAACTTTGGGCTTTATTCAGTAGTAAATTGGACAACATTGTTTGTAGCATGATACAAATTTGGTTTTGTGGACAGCATAGTAGCAAGGTTTGAGTCAAAGGGAAAAGTTCAACCAAGATAAAGTTTAGGAATTGTAATTTTAACTTAAAAAATGCAGCTTTGTTGTTTATTTGAAAATTTGAATTATCTTGAATTGTGGTGAAGAAAAATGTCATGAGGTAATGAAATTAATCATGTATATAAAAATACTTAGGAAAAATTTCCAAGTCTTGCAAAGTTTGATTTTTGACTTTCTTGATTTTTGATGATCAAATTTCATATTTTAAATTGTCTTGATGAAATGTTATTTTTGAAACTCAAATTTGACCAAAAAGTCAAAGTTTGACTTTTCAGTGTAAAGTTTTTCATTAGCTGACCAAATTTCATCTGTCTATCGGGGGATGAATTGAAATATGAAATTAGGTCAAAATGATGTACTTGAATCCTTGAGATCGTGTTTCGAACCAATAAGTCATGTACTAAATCAAAAGTCAAAGATTGGTCGTTCTCGGTCAAAACCCTACTTTTGACCATTTTACCCTTTTGACGATTTGAACAATTTCCTTGGAGAATTATGATCTGATCTTGATCAAATGATACAGGTGAATTCAAAATGCTGATATTGGTCCAAAATCTTGAAGTTTGACTGTAGGTTGACCATAATTGACTTTTTTCTAATACAACATATTTTAGGCCATCTAGTCAATTGACTGAGCAATTTTGTGATCCAAGATTTGAAATTTGACAGGAGAAATCTTAAGGGTCTATAATGATCCATGGAAGTCATTTGAAACATTAGAAGTCCAACTGTCCTTATGAAAACTCAAACCTTAATTTGAGGCATCAACGTTGAGGAGATGACTTGACCTGGTCAATACTTGTGCAAACTTGAATCATTGAAGATTTCTATGAGTAGAAACTTGAGAAAAGAGAGGGAAAATTTTAGGGTACAACAGTTTCCCCTGTTAAATCTTCTTAAACCTGAAGAGTTAGAGTGGCGGGTTCGCCGTTCGTGATTGAAGGTGGAAGATGATTGAACACTAGAGTGCCCAGAAATTTTCACTTGATGATGGGTTGGTTGATTGTGTCGGGAATGGGCTTAGAGAAGCCATTTGGAGAGGTGATAAAGAATTCGTCAGAGATGGGCTTACAGATGCCATCCAGAGTGACATAAAAGGTCTGTTGTTTGGTGACTTCACTGGGGAAATAATTTTGACCAGAAGAGGTCGATTGATTGCATGTTATTAACTGGTTGAAATGAATTCTAACCAGAAGAGGTCTTTGTCTTGTTGACTTTTCCTGTAAGGAAGTGGGTTATTTGTATGAAGATGTATGCATGTCGCTATGATGTTCTCAAAATAAATGAGATTGTGCCATATGCATTTGTCATGTATGTAATATGATGTATGAATGCGAAATATTGTGGAAGTGTATCTTTGTCTTGGAAAATAAATCCTCGACAAATGTCGGGGAGCTCTGGGAGGTTAAATCCTGGACTACTATTGTAGAGTATGAAGAGTACGCACATCTTCAGACTTTTTTTAGAATGTTTCCGCTGGGGATTCCTGCTTTGTTGTTGGAGGAGAATTCCACTAGGGAACATTGACTTTGCTTGAGAAAACTCTGCGGGGAATGTTGATTTCTGCTAGGGGAATAGAGTTTAGAAGTTTTAGTTTTCCATTTATATACTGGGGAGAATAAAAGTTAGTTGTTATCTGGTTGGGTTCTAGGCTTTGCAGTAAATTACTGAGAAAATAAAGTTTAACTGTCATCTGGTCAGATTTCAGGCTTCGCAGCAACACGGGGAAGATGAAATTAATTGTTATCTGGTCAGATTCCAGGCTTTATAGAAAATTGAAGTTAACTGTTATCTGGTCGGATTCCAGGCTTCGCAGCCACTCACTGGGGATAGTGGAAAACTCTATTGGGGAAGAGAAGTTTTGTTAGTGATTTGAAGAAGTTAAACTATTATCCGATCGGGTCCGGGCTTTAGTAGTAACTCACCGGGGATATTGGAAAAATCTACTAAGGAAGATGAGTTTTATTAGTGATTTGAAGAAGTTAAACTATTATTCGGTCAGGTCCAGGCTTTAGTAGTAACTCGAACGGTTATCTGGTCGAGTCCAGGTTTCAGCAACTCGAATTGTTATCTGGTCGAGTCCAGGTTTCAGCAATTTGATCTTGAGGTTAACTGGTATCTGGTCGGGTCCAGGTTTCACCAACTCGAATTGTTATCTGGTTGGGTCCAGGTTTCAGCAATTAAAGAAGTTAAACTATTATCTTGTCGGGTCCAGGTTTCAGCAACTCAAACTGTTATCTGGTCGGGTCCAGGTTTAAGCAATTAAAGAAGTTAAACTATTATCTGGTCGGGTCCAGGCTTTAGTAACTTAAAATTGAGATTTACTGTTATCTAGTCGGGTCCAGGTTTCAGCACCTCAAACTGTTATCCGGTTAGGTCCAGGCTTTATAGTAAATTGAATCAATTGTTATCTGGTCGGGTCTGGGCTTTACAGTAAATTGAATCAACTATTATCTGGTTCAACCCAGGTTTCATAGTAATTTTTTTGGATGGGATGAAGTTGAACTAGTATATGGTCGGGTCTAGGCTTTGCAATAATTTGAAGTAACTATTATCTGGTCGGATTCCAGGTTTCGCAACAACTTGCTAGAAAGGATGAAATTGATTGCCATCTGGTCGAATTCCAAGCTTCACAACCACTTAATGAAGTAGATGAAGTTAATTGCTATCTGGTCGAATTCTAGGCTTCGCAGTAACTTGCTTGAGTAGTGATGATTCTGTTGGGGAATGCAATGACTCTACCGGGGCTTAAGGGGTTTTGTCCCTTGATTTGTATTAGTCTGAGAAACCAACTCGAGCTGGGAAGTTTGTAATTTGTTGGGGAAATAAATCTTGTTGAAGAGAATGTCCGACGATCTGATGGGGAGGTGTTTTCTTTAGGAAGAACTCCACAAGGTTTCTTAGTTAAGACTACCTCAGCTGGGGAGAGGATTTTTCGAGAGATTGGAACTCTGGCTGGGGATTGCATGGATCTGTCTCTGTGAGGATAATTTTATTGAAGTATCTATGTGGGGATATACCAAATCTTTAAGGAGATGCTTGTTACTGTTTTTTTGTATACAATTGTTAACAATTTAATCATGTTCATATGCATATGTTCATTCAGTTTTAGTCATTGGACACTTTTGCACTCAAAACAGAAAAACAAAAAGTTTTCACTTCAAATTATATTTGTATTGATGTTTTCCTATAAACAGGCGTTTTTGTACAAGGAGACAAATATCCTAGTAAAAGGAAATTATCGAAAGAATGAAAGGAATATAAAGTGCAAACACAAATAATAGCCATGTGAAAGTGATCTCGATGTGTTCCAACTCCTTTATTACCCCTATGTCTTCGAACATCATCCCTTACCATTGAAAGAAGTTGATTGAATTGATCTTGGACCTTTTCAACTTTCGACCTTGGTAATAAAGCTGGTTGTAGAGATCCAACGGAACATAGTCGTATGCTTTAATCCCCAACTTTTTCCGGGACCGCCCTTTCGGGTTTTCAGTCCACCAGGATACCCATTTTTTGCCCAAGCTGCCCTTTCGGGTTTTCGACTTTCCGGGTGTACAATCTTTTGTGTATATCCCTAACTTTTTCCCAAACCTCTTTGGCTCGTCGGGGTGCCCTTATTTCTGCCTAGGTATGTTAACCTAGCGGGTCTTTTTTTTTATGCATAGTATTTTTTGACTATGTCTGCATTCACAGGAGTTGGGAAATCTTCGCCGTCCATAGTAGTTAGCATCATGGCACCTCCAGAGAATAATTTCTTGACAAAAAATGGCCCTTCGTAAGTGGGAGTCCATTTTCCCCTAGGATCGCCTTATGGAAGAATGATGCGCTTTGTTACCAAGTCCCCAGTCTGATATACTCGAGGCTTGATCTTTTTGCTGAAAGCCTTGATCATACGCTTTTGATACATTTGACCATGACTATGATCGGTGGATCTGGAACTGACTGTTTAACGCTGGTTCGTGAAATGTCGCGGAAGCAAGAGTCGCCACCGTCTTTTATTTTCTCCAAATGGAAAGGACAAAAGCACAGAAAAATTCCTTAAAGAGATTGCTCTCGGTTCGGGAGGTAGGTTATAGAAAGGGAAGGTGTTAGCACCCTTTCTATCCATGGTTATCCATGGGCTCTTAGATACTTGCTCATTGTGTTTTCAAAATTGTTTGTTTGCTTTTCAACTGTGGGTTTTAAAAAGTTTCTTTGAAAATTCCAGTTCGACTCTTGTATCGGTCCTCAAGAGTGTTTGAAAAATTGCTTTCGAAAGCTTTTTGAAAAGGTGTCGGTGTGAAAAGTATTTTTGAATTTGTTTTTGAAATTATAGCAAGTATCTAGAGTCGTCTACCTACCCTAAGGAATTCGTCTGTGTAAATGTCCCTAAAAGTAGGGCCATCCCACCATTGAGAGGTAGGTAGCACCACCATTGGAGGTGTTCGGGTCAATTCGAGGTTCGGGACATGGTGATCACCAGAGCAATGGGAAGACACCTTAGAAGCTACCCTCATGCCAGGTTCCCGGATCATGAGGACTTACTAAGACATCCTCTACTCGACGATCACCTTTCGAGGCAAGGCAACAGTGAGGCGTACCCTAGGGGTGGTGTGTGATTCGTGTGTCAGATTCGTTTGTATTTGTCTTGTCATGTCATTGGTGTTCTACGCTTGATTTTATTTATGTCCATACATTCTTTCATGCTTTTTGTTAACAGTTAAAAATTGCGAGGGAAAGTAAATCTAAAGCTATTACAAATGGCGCGGGTCCACATCGCCAAAATTAAACCGGACCCGATTTGACAGAAAAGTAAATAAATTAAAAGTGCGAAAAGTAATCAAATTACAAAGCTTCGGGAGAGATACATAAGTATTTAAACGGAAAAAGAAATAAGTATGCGAATTAATTAAATCGGAACGAGGGCGTTGGACCCTTTCACAAAATTAGAATTATATGATGAAATTAATTAATTTATTAAAGAAAGACTTGTTTTGGGTATTTTTAGGATTTAATGAAAAAGAGAATTAATTAAAATTAAAATAAAAGGCAAACCCTAATTCTATTTATTTTTAAATTTATTAAGAAAATATTGAAGTTTTTTAACCTAATTTAACCCTAAGTTAATTTACATGCAAATTTGATTATAAAAATAAATAAAATAAATATTATTATAAGAAAGAAAAAATAAAATAAAAATAGAATAAAACAATAATTAAACCTATTTCTACATTTTTTAGACTTATTATTAAAAGTATTAAAATTAAACCCTAATTTATACTAAATTAATTTACATGCAATTTGTTTATGAAAATAATTAAAATAAAAATATTTATTATATTTTTTATCTTTTCTGATTTTTATGAGGTTTTTGTATTTTGTAAAAATAATTAATTAATTTAGACAAATAAAGAAAATAAAACAATAATTAAAAATAGAATATAAGAAAAATATGAAAAATTGCAAACCAGGGGGGGTGGAAGTCCCAAATTGGAGGTATAGTTTTGAATAATCTGGCCCAAAAAACCTGAGTCCGTTTGACCTTTTTGAATAGTATGCTGAAGCGTTGACTAAGGTCTAGCGTGTTCTTGAGCTCCACGCCCTTGATTTGATCTCCCAGGGCGCGTGTATGGTTTGATCTGGAGGTGCATCATGGTTTCCAACACAAGCGCTGCATGGGAATTATTAATGAAAAATATTATGGAAATTATACAGACCTGGGGCTCGAACCCAGGTCTTGGATGTTGAAGCAATGAGCGTTTGCCAGCTGAGCCACTGAACCTTTTTGATATATTAGTAACAAGTAAATAATATAAAAGAAAAGCGAAACATTAGTGGATTAAAGCGCGAAATATTCAAACGTGCCAATCAGCGTGTGACACGGCTTTATCTTCTTCATCATCCCTGTAACACAAAGAACAAAAGCAACGGTTTTTGAACCGTTCTATAATGCACCATTAGAAAAAATAACGAATAGGCCATAAGGCCATATAAATTAAGCGCGATTGTTGTATCTTCTTCGTCCAGATGCGTTGAACTCAATGGTCTTGGTCTCAGCCTCTAATTTCGCCTTATTGCAAAAGCCCTAATTTAGCATCCTGCAAACCCTAAATATCAAACATGGTGGAATCGCGTTGAGAGCACAAAAACATAATTAAATTGTACAGTTAGCATCAAAACTTCATCAGGAATATGAATCAACAATTAGAATGCCATGAGAGTGCCTAGAATTAAAAATACGATCGTGACTTTTTCTCTGTACAGGGGAGGTTCTCGTTACCAATTCCTTGAGCTTTGGTGAATGTCTTTGATTGGAATGTGATCAGGGATCTCCAAGGAAGCTATTGGGATGAAAATTAGGTCTTGAATCGTCCTAAAAAGCTGTTTTCAGAATTGAGTTTTTAGAGAATTTTCCAAAGTTTGTCAATGGCTTTCTTGCGCAGTTTTTTGTGTGTGGACATTAGGTTTTCACTCAGGCTTATGTACTGAATAGATTAGGTTAACAAAATTGATCCAAATATCTTTCATTCATGGATTTGGAGATTTGATTTTTCACCATTATGTTTTCAATCTTTTCCATGTGCTCTTGTATCAATTATGCTCAAATCAAATCAAATCTTCCTATTTTTGAATGTGCACGAAATATTGAGGGCAAAACATGCATGAAAAGATTTATTAGGTCAAGTTATATATTTTTCACATATTTAAATGATTTAATTGAATTAATATAAATAAAAATTCAAATAAATAAATAAAAAATGAGAAAATACTTCCCTTTGGGCCAAGTGGTCGTGAATATGCTTAGAATGATGAATCATGGAAGAAAAATGGGCCCATTAGCAATTTTAGGTCATTTGAATCAATGTTGACTTTTCAAAATATCCAAAACTTTCCCAACTTCCACAAGGCATAACTTGCTCAATTTTTAAGCTTTTCTCATGTTCTTGGACATTTTGGAAAGGTCTTTGAGTCCTCTAACCAATGCCTTTGGTCCCATGTCATTTTGATTTACCAATCTCAAGTTATGGCCTTTTACTTAAAGTCCCTTTTTGTTGACTTTTGAAAATGACCTATAATGTTGAAATTGATAACTTTTTGTGAGAGCATTTCTTGGACTTGAAGTATGAAGATGAGTTGTAGGAAATGTCTTTCTCTTCAAAATGAGCTTTGGATGGAATTTTTCTGATAATCCATGTGAAAGTTATGCCCTGGTCAATTTCAGTTGACTTTTTCAGCTGTCCAAATAAGGAAACTTTTGCATCTTTGATGATTTTTGAGCCAAATTTTGAGAATCATGATCAAGCATTGATCAAATGATGTTTGTGGCTTCAAAATGATATGTTGACCAAAAATTTGAACTTTTGACTGTCAAATGACCATTTTGCCCCTACAGTTGACTGTAATGCAATTAGGGTTTTGACTGTGCAATTTTGAGCTGAATGCCTTGAAACTTGATATGAGGATACTTGACCATATTTGTAGGCATATGAGACTTGATTGGACCTTTGAAAACTTCATGTTCTTGATCAGAACACAAACCCTAGTTTTGACTGTATAGGGGGCCTTTGCACTGTGCAACCCTTGGGGAATTTTGCAGCTTGACTTGGCAATTTCTTGGAGAATATGGGAGGGCAAATTTTGGGGTACAACAGTTGCCCCTGTTCAATCTTCTTAGACCTGAGGATGCAGATTGGCTGACGTGCCTTTCGTAATCTGATGGTAGAAGATGATTGGACACTAGAGTGCCCAAAAATTTGCACTCACATAATGGCAGTGTGGTGGAATGGGCTTATGGATGCCATTTGGAGATTGCTGGATAGGATGATGGGCTTATAGATGCCATCTGGATGTTGATCGCGTAGGAGATTCCTTAGCGAGACCCTGCATACCTGCAAAACAGAAAATGAGTACCATGACACGCTGCAGGAGCTGATTTTAGATGCTTGGCATAGATATGTCCTGACTGGTTACAGGAGCTGAGTCTGGAGCTTCAAACAGCGATGAATGAACCTGGGATGGTTACTGCCTTAGCATGAACGGTAAGAGAATCTTGGGTGATTTTAACTTCAACAACGCTCGTTGAGAAAAATCTTGGGTGTCTTCTACTGGGATAAGAATCAGGAAGATCTTAGGGTCGATCTGACTGAACCAGAGAAGGCCTTTGGTTGGATAAGCATCAGGAAAATCTTAGGGTCGATTTAACTGAACCGGTCTAGGTCTTGAAATATCTTCAACTGGGTAAGCATCAGGGAGATCTTAGGGTCGATCTGACTGAACCAGAGAAGGCCTTTGACTGGATAAGCATCAGGAAAATCTTGGGGTCGATTTAACTGAACCGGACAAGGTCTTGGAATATCTTCAACTGGATAAGCATCAGGGAGATCTTAGGGTCGATCTGACTGAACCAGAGAAGGCCTTTGACTGGGTTAGCATCAGGAAAATCTTAGGGTCGATTTAACTGAACCGGTCTAGGTCTTGAAATATCTTCAACTGGATAAGCATCAGGGAGATCTTAGGGTCGATCTGACTGAACCAGAGAAGGCCTTTGACTGGATAAGCATCAGGAAAATCTTGGGGTCGATTTAACTGAACCAGACAAGGTCTTGGAATGTCTTCAACTGGATAAGCATCAGGGAGATCTTAGGGTCGATCTGACTGAACCAGAGAAGGCCTTTGACTGGATAAGCATCAGGAAAATCTTAGGGTCGATTTAACTGAACCGGACAAGGTCTTGGAATATCTTCAACTGGAATAAGTGTCAGAACGTCGCCATATCTGGTTTATATCTGGACTATATCTGGAAGGAAATCTGGAAGCAGCATCAGAACGTCACCATATCTGGTTTACATCTGAAACTATATCTGGAAGGAAATCTGGAAGCAGTATCAGAACGTCACCATCTCTGGTTTACATCTGAAACTATATCTGGAAGGAAATCTGGAAGCAGTATCAGAACGTCACCATATCTGGGTCATATCTGAAACTATATCTAGAAGGAAATCTGGAAGCAGCATCAGAACGTCACCATATCTGGGTCATATCTGAAACTATATCTAGAAGGAAATCTGGAAGCAGTATCAGAACGTCGCCATATCTGGGTCATATCTGAAACTATATCTAGAAGGAAATCTGGAAGCAGTATCAGAATGTCACCATATCTGGGTTACATCTGAAACTATATCTAGAAGGAATTGCGATAGTTGATAGTAATCATTTTTGTATTGATCTTTTTCCTGAAAAAGGCAAAACATATTTGTATGCAAGATCATGATGCATGAACTGTATGTCTTCAAAATTAATGAGATTCGTGTAGTATGATGCATATGCATGCTATGATGTATGAAGATGTAATGTTCATGAATGTATTTTTGTCTGAGAAAATAAATCCTTGACGGGTGCCGGGAAGTCACTCCTGGGCTGATGTTGAAGAATAGGTTTTGCTTCCGCCGGGGATGATAGTTGCAAGAATTCCGATAGGAGAAGATAACTCTATTGGGGAATAAACTTGGCAAATGGAAGATTCTGCGGGGAGAAAAAGATACTCTAACGACCATGCTGGGAAGCGATACTCTGTGGGAAGAGGGATGCCTTGCTGAGTGTAGATAATAATTTGCTGAGGATATCTTTGTTGTATTGGAAGTGTTGATGGACTTCGCTGGGGTAAGAAGACTTCGTCGAGGACGCTCTTTCCATGGCTTTTGGCTGAGGATAACCCAGTTATATCCTGTTAAGGAAATAACTCTTTAAATAAAGCCGGGAGACGCGTTCGTGTTCTGCGAGGGGATAAGCTTCCAGAATCTACTGGGGATATGCTTATTGCTTGGGGAGATGACTTCCAACTTTCCTGGATTGGACTCTCTTGGGGAAGTTTTGGAACTACGGGGGAGTGATTCCTTTGAATGTCTGGTATGCCGCCGGGGAACAATCTTTAGACCAAGACTGCCGGGGATGCTTGTTTAAGAATACATGTATTGCTGCTGGGGGAAGTATTGAGATCTATGGGATGATGCTCAATTTCCTTGAGATTTGATAATAGCTTGGAGAAGAATGCACTGACTGCTGACTCTCTGGGGAATTTAAGATATACTGGTCATGTTCTTTAGCTGAACCTACCTTGGTACCTTGGAGGATAGAACAATTAGACTGCTCAGACAGCTCTTTATTACCCCTGTTTCTATGGGGGAGGCACTTGTGGGGTGTTGATAGTTGTTGATGGACA
Source organism: Vicia faba (assembly GCA_948472305.1). Taxonomy (NCBI): domain Eukaryota; kingdom Viridiplantae; phylum Streptophyta; class Magnoliopsida; order Fabales; family Fabaceae; genus Vicia; species Vicia faba. The sequence continues at coordinate 996,293,541 of OX451736.1, forward strand.
AACCTTCTTCTGGTAGACAGATGGCAGGACATAGTCGTACGCTTTAATCCCTAACTTTTGCCTGGACCGCCCTTTCGGGTTTTCAGTTCACCGGGATACCCATTTTTTCCCAAGCCGCCTTTTCAGGTTTTCGACTTGCCGGGTGTACATATTTTTTATTTCATCCCTTATTTTTGCCCGAACCCTTTTGGTTCGCCGGGAAGCCCTTATTTTTGCCTAGGTGTGTCAACCTAGCGGGTCTTTGATTTTGCGTAGTATTTTTCGACTATGTCCACGCTCTTAGAATGCAGGTAGGTGCCCCTGGCTGCTTGTGTCGCCATATTACCAGAAGGTGTTTGATCAAGCAAGATTCGTTGTTGGAGTGCCCCACGTGACTCAGGCAGAGATTTGCCCCAGGCTTTTTGGCCTTTTGAGAGATTCTCTGGATCTTGACTTAACTGCCCCAGATGGTAGACCATGATCATGCCGTGCCCCTTGATTGGAGATACTCTTGTTCATTAGACTTTCGTCATGCGAATTTCTATGCTGTTCAAACAAAAAGTCATATGCAAACAAAGTCATGTTAAAAATGCAAAGCTTATGTCTGTCTCGAAGATTTTGAAAATGCATTCTTTTTCATGAAACAAGTGAATGTTTGTAAAACGTGATGTCAACTCCGTATTTACCGTAGGCCTTAAGGAGTCAGGATACCTTTCGTCACAGTATGCTTTCGAGCTAACCCATGCTTCAGCTAGGACTTTTGAGGGTTATAACGTGGCCTGGTTCACGGTTTAAGAAACAAAGGATAAAGGCTCAAATTTTATTTGTACCCACCCGCTCTTCGTGATGTTCTCCAAACCTAAACTCAGTTGATCATACGTTAGACCTTGTTTGAGTCTTTGCTCTGATTTTCCGGTGATGGTTCGGATATTGATGATTTCTTTTGAATAGGCAGTCATTTTTTGCTTTGGTTGAGGGTTTGTGAGACCTCTTTCTTGATTTTTGTTATCCCTTTCTTTTTTTTTGCCTGAACTGTTTCCTTTTTTGGAATTACAGTCAGCGGGATGCCCCAGTTTTGTAAGTCTCCTTCATGGGTTTTGACTTAATGGGCTTTTTATTTTTTGAGATAATGACTGCCTTTCTTTATTGATTATTCGGAACCATCACGGTTTTTCTTTGTTTTGTAAGGACCTCTTTGGTGCCATTCGTTATGCACTTGGATCAACTGAGAGAACTACCCTGCCCCAGGTTATGATAAAGGGTTTTAAATTTCGAAAAGAAAAACTCCTACTTCTTTGGCTCAGAGGGGTTGACGAGGGATTATCATCCTTATAACTCCAGTGTTTAGGGATTGAAACAATGCCTGTACCTCATCAGCGAGGTCTGTTCAAAAGCATACTGTAGATTATGGTATCGTTTTCGTCATCCTCCCTCAAGAGGCTTAGAATTTTAGATCCAGAATTGACATCAGAAAAAATATGAAAAGAAATTTGAACATAATGAAAACAATTGTATTAATTCCCAAAACAGACGTATGCGATGCATTGATAGAATAAAAGAGTTTGCTATGACATTAATTGTTTGTGTAAGCAAAGAAAAATACAACTAAAAAATTCCAATAAACAAAAGGCTTCAATGATTGGGCAACGGAGCAGTGATTATGTTCGGAGTCTCAGGCACTTCAAACTGAATCTCCCCGGCGTCGATCATGTCTTGAATCTTGTTCTTGAGAGGCCAGCAGTTGTCCGTAGTATGCCCCGGGCTATCAGAATGATATGCGCACCTATCATTGGGATGATAGTTGGGAGCAGAAGTGTTCGGATTCCGAAGAGGAGCCCTTAAGGTGATCAGCCCTGCCTTCAACATTTGTTGCAGTGCTTGATCCAGTGACATGTTGATTTTGGTGTACTGTCGTTTCTCCTTGCGCTGCTGCCCCTGTCCTTGTTGAGCAGGTCCAGGATTGGAGATCTGGATTGCCCCTACCTCATGACGGCTCTTTTTACCGTGCACAGCATTGGATTCTTTCTTTCCATGATGAGGCTTTTTATCAGAAGGTGCAGCCTCTTGAATTTTCCCAGACCGGATGCCAGCTTCTATTCGCTCTCCAGTCAAGATAAGATCTGTGAATCCAGCAGACGAATTCCCAATTAGGTGGTTGTAGAACGGACCGGACAGGGTCCCCAAGAACATATCGACAAGTTCCCGATCAGTCAGAGGTGGTTGTACCCTTCCAGCAAGATCCCTCCATTTCTGCGCATATTCTTTAAAACCTTCACTTGATCCTAACGACATACCCTGGAGTTGGGTACGCGTAGGAGCAAGGTCGGCATTATATTGATACTGCTTGTAGAAAGCAGTAGCCAACTCCTCCCAGTTACGAACCTTGGTCCCATCTAGCTGATAGAACCATTCGAGATGAGTCCCTGAAAGACTCTCCTGGAAGAAGTGGATCCACAAATTCTTGTCCACCGTATATGGTTGAATCTTCCGAACATAGGACCTGAGATGTAACTTGGGACAAGACGCCCCGTCATACTTGGTAAAGGATGGTGCTTTGAACTTCCGAGGAATAATCACACCAGTTGACAAACCCAGCTCTCCAAAATCCAGCCCAGGTACCTGTTGGATTTCCATAGCATTCAGCCTATCCTCCAACTGTTTGTACTTGTCTTTGGCAGGAGGGTATTGTTCGTCGTTGAAATCTGTCTCGTTGTCGGAGGCCACTGAACTGGGAACCCTTTCCTCCTGATGACTACCTTCCCTCATAGATGGAGTTGTCCTCTCAGTTTCAATCTGCGGTGTGTTCCCAGATCTGCGTCTAGGGCTGAACAAAACAGTCCTCTTCTTCTTCTTTTCTTTCTTCAAGAGAAAAGCCTTCAGATCTTGCTGCCCCTGGGTCAAATTCATGATCAACCCTTGGAACTGGGCATTCTGAGCCTGGAGGGCCTTGATGGACTGCTCAGCTGATGATTCAGGATTCATGACGATCGGCTCGCGGGGTAGACAAAAAATTTGTTAGCATTTGGATCCGGTAGCTTGATTGAAAGAACTTCATATTGTTGAGAGTCCTTCGTCAAGGGTCAAAGGCTCACCATATCTAGTGGGTCATAGCCCCTGACAACTTTGTCTAGCGGAAAATAAATCCTCTTTGCCCCTTGCTGGGGTAGTTGATTCACCATGACCTGCATCACAAGCCCTTGAGATCCTTGAAATGGGTTAGGATGTATGCAATGGTATGATGTTATGGTATGCATGGGGTAATGTGAGTAGCCCTGTTGTGAGTCCCAATTAAGGACATAAACAAAACCTGCAAAAAACTAGTCTGCAAGAAACTCAGTACATTATGTTATAAGCCCTAATTAAGGACTATAAACAAAACCTGCAAGAAATTCAGTAAAATTTGTTATGAGTCCCAATTAAGGACTATAAACAAAACCTGCAAAAAACTAGTCTGCAAGAAACTCAGTACATTCTGTTATAAGCCCTAATTAAGGACTATAAACAAAACCTGCAAGAAATTCAGTAAAATTTGTTATGAGTCCCAATTAAGGACTATAAACAAAACCTGCAAGTAGTTCATGTGTTAGATAACAAGCATGCAAGTAGTCAAATACGAAGGCACACAAGTCACACAAAAGAGCCCTTAGAGTTCAGGCCAGCATGAGGTCTAGGTATTACCCTCTTGAAGTTGGTGGGTTCAACCTGTCCTATTAGAAGTAACCGGGTTCTAAGGTTCCCAATATCACGGGATTGCTTTCATTGTTCATCGTTTCGATTTAGCCACTGAACTGGCGACCGAAATATTCCAGGAAAGCAACCCTCAATTGAGCGTAGTATCGAGTATCAACCAACCTCGGACTGCACCAAAGTCAGTTATCTCACTACCCTAAAGAGGCCAAGATAGTTCAATTAAGGTTCCTAAGGTCTGTTGATGCTTCACGACACCACGCGGAGGCCCCGTACTCTCCTTGACTGAACTCAAGGGTTACCGGTACACACCAAAGTGCCACATCAACGTAGCAGACTGTTTCAACCATGTCGGTATACCCCGCACAGTTCCCTCACAGTCTTGTTGCTACTTTCTAAGAAAGGTATCCCCCAGATCCGGGTTAGGATCTATAGAACTCCCAAGACAGTCCCACAATTTAAAGCAAACAAGGAAAGCAATTGAAAACACAGTTATGAACTAACCCTAAGGTACACCTCACTTTAAGTTTAGATCCCCAGCAGAGTCGCCAGTTCTGTGATCGGTGGATCTGGAACTGACTGTTTAACGCTGGTTCGCGAAATGTCACGGAAGCAAGAGTCGCCCCCGTCTTTTATTTTCTCCAAATGGAAAGGACAAAAGCACAGAAAAATTCCTTAAAGAGATTGCTCTCGGTTCGGGAGGTAGGTTATAGAAAGGGAAGGTGTTAGCACCCTTTCTATCCATGGTTATCCATGGGCTCTTAGATACTTGCTCATTGTGTTTTCAAAATTGTTTGTTTGCTTTTCAACTGTGGGTTTTAAAAAGTTTCTTTGAAAATTCCAGTTCGACTCTTGTATCGGTCCTCAAGAGTGTTTGAAAAATTGCTTTCGAAAGCTTTTTGAAAAGGTGTCGGTGTGAAAAGTATTTTTGAATTTGTTTTTGAAATTATAGCAAGTATCTAGAGTCGTCTACCTACCCTAAGGAATTCGTCTGTGTAAATGTCCCTAAAAGTAGGGCCATCCCACCATTGAGAGGTAGGTAGCACCACCATTGGAGGTGTTCGGGTCAATTCGAGGTTCGGGACATGGTGATCACCAGAGCAATGGGAAGACACCTTAGAAGCTACCCTCATGCCAGGTTCCCGGATCATGAGGACTTACTAAGACATCCTCTACTCGACGATCACCTTTCGAGGCAAGGCAACAGTGAGGCGTACCCTAGGGGTGGTGTGTGATTCGTGTGTCAGATTCGTTTGTATTTGTCTTGTCATATCATTGGTGTTCTACGCTTGATTTTATTTATGTCCATACATTCTTTCATGCTTTTTGTTAACAGTTAAAAATTGCGAGGGAAAGTAAATCTAAAGCTATTACAAATGGCGCGGGTCCACATCGCCAAAATTAAACCGGACCCGATTTGACAGAAAAGTAAATAAATTAAAAGTGCGAAAAGTAATCAAATTACAAAGCTTCGGGAGAGATACATAAGTATTTAAACGAAAAAAGAAATAAGTATGCGAATTAATTAAATCGGAACGAGGGCGTTGGACCCTTTCGCAAAATTAGAATTATATGATGAAATTAATTAATTTATTAAAGAAAGACTTGTTTTGGGTATTTTTAGGATTTAATGAAAAAGAGAATTAATTAAAATTAAAATAAAAGGCAAACCCTAATTCTATTTATTTTTAAATTTATTAAGAAAATATTGAAGTTTTTTAACCTAATTTAACCCTAAGTTAATTTACATGCAAATTTGATTATAAAAATAAATAAAATAAATATTATTATAAGAAAGAAAAAATAAAATAAAAATAGAATAAAACAATAATTAAACCTATTTCTACATTTTTTAGACTTATTATTAAAAGTATTAAAATTAAACCCTAATTTATACTAAATTAATTTACATGCAATTTGTTTATGAAAATAATTAAAATAAAAATATTTATTATATTTTTTATCTTTTCTGATTTTTATGAGGTTTTTGTATTTTGTAAAAATAATTAATTAATTTAGACAAATAAAGAAAATAAAACAATAATTAAAAATAGAATATAAGAAAAATATGAAAAATTGCAAACCAGGGGGGGTGGAAGTCCCAAATTGGAGGTATAGTTTTGAATAATCTGGCCCAAAAAACCTGAGTCCGTTTGACCTTTTTGAATAGTATGCTGAAGCGTTGACTAAGGTCTAGCGTGTTCTTGAGCTCCACGCCCTTGATTTGATCTCCCAGGGCGCGTGTATGGTTTGATCTGGAGGTGCATCATGGTTTCCAACACAAGCGCTGCATGGGAATTATTAATGAAAAATATTATGGAAATTATACAGACCTGGGGCTCGAACCCAGGTCTTGGATGTTGAAGCAATGAGCGTTTTCCAGCTGAGCCACTGAACCTTTTTGATATATTAGTAACAAGTAAATAATATAAAAGAAAAGCGAAACATTAGTGGATTAAAGCGCGAAATATTCAAACGTGCCAATCAGCGTGTGACACGGCTTTATCTTCTTCATCATCCCTGTAACACAAAGAACAAAAGCAACGGTTTTTGAACCGTTCTATAATGCACCATTAGAAAAAATAACGAATAGGCCATAAGGCCATATAAATTAAGCGCGATTGTTGTATCTTCTTCGTCCAGATGCGTTGAACTCAATGGTCTTGGTCTCAGCCTCTAATTTCGCGTTATTGCAAAAGCCCTAATTTAGCATCCTGCAAACCCTAAATATCAAACATGGTGGAATCGCGTTGAGAGCACAAAAACATAATTAAATTGTACAGTTAGCATCAAAACTTCATCAGGAATATGAATCAACAATTAGAATGCCATGAGAGTGCCTAGAATTAAAAATACGATCGTGACTTTTTCTCTGTACAGGGGAGGTTCTCGTTACCAATTCCTTGAGCTTTGGTGAATGTCTTTGATTGGAATGTGATCAGGGATCTCCAAGGAAGCTATTGGGATGAAAATTAGGTCTTGAATCGTCCTAAAAAGCTGTTTTCAGAATTGAGTTTTTAGAGAATTTTCCAAAGTTTGTCAATGGCTTTCTTGCGCAGTTTTTTGTGTGTGGACATTAGGTTTTCACTCAGGCTTATGTACTGAATAGATTAGGTTAACAAAATTGATCCAAATATCTTTCATTCATGGATTTGGAGATTTGATTTTTCACCATTATGTTTTCAATCTTTTCCATGTGCTCTTATATCAATTATGCTCAAATCAAATCAAATCTTCCTATTTTTGAATGTGCACGAAATATTGAGGGCAAAACATGCATGAAAAGATTTATTAGGTCAAGTTATATATTTTTCACATATTTAAATGATTTAATTGAATTAATATAAATAAAAATTCAAATAAATAAATAAGAAATGAGAAAATACTTCCCTTTGGGCCAAGTGGTCGTGCATATGCTTAGAATGATGAATCATGGAAGAAAAATGGGCCCATTAGCAATTTTAGGTCATTTGAATCAATGTTGACTTTTCAAAATATCCAAAAATTTCCCAACTTACACAAGGCATAACTTGCTCAATTTTTAAGCTTTTCTCATGTTCTTGGACATTTTGGAAAGGTCTTTGAGTCCTCTAACCAATGCCTTTAGTCCCATGTCATTTTGATTTACCAATCTCAAGTTATGGCCTTTGACTTAAAGTCCCTTTTTGTTGACTTTTGAAAATGACCTATAATGTTGAAATTGTTAACTTTTTGTGAGAGCATTTCTTGGACTTGAAGTATGAAGATGAGTTGTAGGAAATGTCTTTCTCTTCAAAATGAGATTTGGATGGAATTTTTCTGATAGTCCATGTGAAAGTTATGCCCTGGTCAATTTCAGTTTACTTTTTCAGTTGTCCAAATAAGGAAACTTTTGCATCTTTGATGATTTCTGAGCCAAATTTTGAGAATCATGATCAAGCATTGATCAAATGATGTTTGTGGCTTCAAAATGATATGTTGACCAAAAATTTGAACTTTTGACTGTCAAATGACCATTTTGCCCCTACAGTTGACTGTAATGCAATTAGGGTTTTGACTGTGCAATTTTGAGCTGAATGCCTTGAAACTTGATATGAGGATACTTGACCATATTTGTAGGCATATGAGACTTGATTGGACCTTTGAAAACTTCATGTTCTTGATCAGAACACAAACCCTAGTTTTGACTGTATCAAGGAAATGAAGTTTCCAAAGGTCCAATCAAGTCTCATATGCCTACAAATATGGTCAAGCATCCTCATATCAAGTTTCAAGGCATTCAGCACAAAATTGCACAGTCCAAAAACCCTAATTGCACTACAGTCAACTGTAGGGGCAAAATGGTCATTTGACAGTCAAAAGTTCAAATTTTTGGTCAATATATCATTTTTAAGCCACAAACATCATTTGATCAATTCTTGATCATGATTCTCAAAATTTGGCTCAGAAATCATCAAGATGCAAAAGTTTCCTTATTTGGACAGCTGAAAAAGTCAACTGAAATTGACCAGGGCATAACTTTCACATGGATTATCAGAAAAATTCCATCCAAAGCTCATTTTGAAGAGAAAGACATTTCCTACAACTCATCTTCATACTTCAAGTCCAAGAAATGCTCTCACAAAAAGTTATCAATTTCAACATTATAGGTCATTTTCAAAAGTCAACAAAAAGGGACTTTAAGTCAAAGGCCATAACTTGAGATTGGTAAATCAAAATGACATGGGACCAAAGGCATTGGTTAGAGGACTCAAAGACCTTTCCAAAATGTCCAAGAACATGAGAAAAGCTTAAAACTTGAGCAAGTTATGCCTTGTGGAAGTTGGGAAACTTTTGGATATTTTGAAAAGTCAACATTACTTCAAATGACCTAAAATTGCTAATGGGCCCATTTTTCTTCCATGATTCATCATTCCAAGCATGTGCACGACCACTTGGCCCAAAGGGAAGTATTTTCTCATTTTTTATTTATTTATTTGAATTTTTATTTATATTAATTCATTTAAATCAATTAAATATGTGAAAAATACTTAATTTAATCTAACAAATCTTTTTGCACATGTTTTAGACTCAATAATTCGTGCACATTCAAATTAGGAAAGATTTGGGGTGATTGGATATGATTTGTGCAAAAATAGCATGGAAAATATTTGGTTAAAAAGCTTGAAAATCAAATCTTTAAAAACCATTAATTCAAGAGATTTTGATCAATATTGTTGACCTAATGCACTCAGTACATAAGCATAATCACAACCCTAATCAGAGGAGACAAAAAGCTGCGCTCAAAGGCCATTGGCAAACTTGAATTTTTCTCAAGAAACTCAAATTCTGAAAACACCTTTGCAAGGCGATTCAGGTCTCAAGACTTCTCCCATTAGCCTCCACAAGGTCCATTGAACGTGTCTCAATCAAAAACAATCACCCAAACCTCAAGAATCGCTGTACAGAGTCCAAAATTTTCTCATAAAATTGCATACTCGTATCTTGATTTTAAGGCATTTCCATGACATTTAGTTTATGTATTCTTATTCAATGATGCATTCTGATGCTTGCCATGTGATTTAATTGCGTTTTTATGCGTTATATACAAATATGCCATGATTGATTCTTAGGGTTTGCAGAGCTTCAGATTAGGGGTTTTTGACCAAGGAAAAATTAAGGCTTGTGACCACCATCATTCGAATCACCGCGCTTGGACGAACAAGAACCAACCATCGCGCCAAATTTCTGAATGACACAGGCCTAATCGCTATTTCCCCATAGCCGGCCTAATGAAACGCATAGAAAACCGTTGCTTTTGTTTTTGTATTTCAGGGATGATGAAGAAGATGAATTCGTGGCGTGCATTGGTTGGTCAGTTTGAAATTCGCGCGCAGAATCTACTAACGCCTTTATTTTCTTTTATATTATTTGTTGATTATTATATATTAACACGAACAAAGTGGTTCAGCTGGCAAGCGTTGGGTGCTTTAACGTCCACGACCTGGGTTCGAGTCCCAGGTCTGCATTATCTCAATATCATTTTTCTATGTACGTTCATATGCGCTTCAAGGCTGCAGACGCACCATACTCCTCTTCATCAAGCCAGCCACGCGTCCCATGGAATCAGATCAAAGGCTCAGGATTGAGGAACACAGAACGCCCTAGTCAATGCGTATGTACGTGTCATGCAAAAAGTCAAAAAAGGCCAAGTTTAATGGGCCAGATTACTGAGCTTGAACCTCCATATTGGGGACTACCACCCCCCTGGTTTGCAATTTTCCTTATATTTTATTTTTTTCAATTATTATTTTATTCTCTTTTTTTGTTTTGATTTAATTAATTGTTTCTACAAAATATAAAATATAAAAAATGCATAAAAATCAGAAAAGATAAAAAACATAATAAATATTTTATTTTAATATTTTCTTGTAAATAAATGCATGTAAATAAATTTAGTTTAAATTAGGGTTCCAATATTAATTCCTTTCATAAAAAATCTAAAAAATGTAGAACTAGGTTTAATAGATGTTTTATTCTTTTTTTTAATTTTTCTTTTTCACAATAATGTTATTTATTTTATTTATTTTCATAATTAAAATTGTATAAAAAATTAGGTTTAATTTAGGTTAAAGTTTAATGCTTTCTTAATAAATTAAAATAAAGTAGAATTAGGGTTAGTAGTTAATTTTAATTAATTCTTTCTTTTTTCTATTAAATCTAAAAATACCAAAAAAAACAAAAAAAACATCTTTTTTTTTAATTAATTAATTCATGTAAATTTAATATTTTGCAAAAGGGTCCAACGCCCACGTTCGTAATTTCTTATTTCTTCGCATATTTATTTTATTTCGCTTAAATAATCATGTACCTCTTCCAAAGCCTTGTAACATTTACTTCTCGCACTTTTTAATTCTTTATTCGCTTTTATTTATTTTCTGTCAAATCGGGTCCTGGTTAATTTTGGCGATGTGGACCCGCGCCTTTGTAATAGCTTTAGATTTACTTTTCCTCGCAAATACTTTTAACTGTTAAACAAAGCATGCAAGAATGAATGGCCTTAAATAAAAACAAGCGTAGAACACCAATAACATGATAAGATAAATGCAAATGAAAACGACACACGAATCACACACACCACCCCTAGGGTACGCCTCACTGTTGCCTTGCCTTCGAAAGGTGATCGTCGAGTAGAGGATGTCTTAGTAAGTCCTCATGATCCGGGAACCTGGCATGAGGTTAGCTTCTAAGGTGTCTTCCCATTGCTCTGGTGATCACCATGTCCCGAACTTCGAATTGACCCGAACACCTCCAACGGTGGTGCTACCTACCTCTCAATGGTGGGATGGCACTACTTTAAAGGACATTTACACAGACGAATTCCTTAGGGTAGGTAGACGACTCTAGATACTTGCTCTAATTTCAAAACAAATCAAAAATACTTTTCACACCGACACCTTTTCAAAAAGCTTTCAAAACAATTTTTCAAACACTCTTGAGGACTGATACAAGAGTCGATCTGAAATCTTTAAACGAAACTTTTTTTCAAAACCCACAGTTGAAAAGCAAACAAACTATTTTGAAAACACAAATGAGCAAGTATCTAAGAGCCCATGGATAACCATGGATAGAAAGGGTGCTAACACCTTCCCTTTCTATAACCTACCTCCCGAACCGAGAGCAATCTCTTTAAGGAATTTTTCTGTGCTTTTGTCCTTTCCATTTGGAGAAAATAAAAGACGGTGGCGACTCTTGCTTCCGTGACATTTCGCGAACCAGCGTTAAACAGTCAGTTCCAGATCCACCGATCACAGAACTGGCGACTCTGCTGGGGACTAAACTTAAAGTGGGGTGTACCTTAGGGCTAGGTCATAACTATGTTTTCAATTGTCTTCTTTGCTTGCTTTATTATTGTGGGTTGCTTGGGAGTTCTATAGATCCTAACCCGGATCTGGGGGATACCTTCTTAGAAAGTAGCAACAAGGCTGTGAGGGAACTGTGCGGGGTATACCGACATGGTTGAAACAGTCTGCTACGTTGATGTGGCACTTTGGTGTGTACCGGTAACCCTTGAGTTCAGTCAAGGAGAGTACGGGGCCTCCGCGTGGTGTCATGAAGCATCAACAGACCTTAGGAACCTTAATTGAACTATCTTGGCCTCTTTAGGGTAGTGAGATAACTGACTTTGGTGCAGTCCGAGGTTTGTTGATACTCGATACTACACTCAATTGAGGGTTGCTTTCCTGGAATATTTCGGTCGCCAGTTCAGTGGCTAAATCGAAACGATGAACAATGAAAGCAATCCCGTGATATTGAGAACCTTAGAACCCGGTTACTTTGATTAGGACAGGTTGAACCCACCAACTTCAAGAGGGTACTACCCAGACCCCATGCTGGCCTTAAACCTTAAGGGCTTGTCTTGTGTGCCTTGTGTGCCTTACATGTTTGTCTTTGTAAATATCTGTGGTGTGCTTAATCATAGCATCATGACATCATCCAGCATCATATGCATTGACTAACCATTTCAGGGGTTCGAATTTTCATCTTTGTTCTTGTTTTGTAGGACATGGAAACTGTTCGTAGAAAGACAATTCAAATCAGTCTTGTAAGGATCCCTCCTCAGCTTAAGGAGCTTATATCCAGGATTCCCGAGAACTCTTCATTCAGTGAAAGACATGGAAACCTCATCAGCTTGGTCAATACCAACATTGAGGAAGATATGATAAAGGTCCTGTTCCAATTCTTTGACCCTCTGCATCACTGTTTCACCTTCTTGGACTATCAGCTGGTACCTACATTGGAGGAGTTCTCCCGGCTCCTGAAGATCCCTATCCTTGATCAGCTACCCTTCAACGGTACAGAAAAGGAACCTAAGCTTGAAGAGATTGCTAAAGCTTTGCACCTACAGTCATCTGACCTCAAGGGACATTGGGAAGTTAGAAGTGGTATCAAAGGGTTCTCAGCCAGGTTTCTGTTTGAAAAGGCCCTTGAATGTTGGAACTCCCTTGACTTTCAAGCTTTTGAAGAGGTTGTGGCCCTCCTTGTCTATGGTTTGGTGTTGTTCCCTAATCCAGATCAGCTTATTGATATCAGTGCTGTTCAGATCTTTATGTCCAGGAATCCTATACCTACGTTGCTGGGGGACATCCTTCACTCATGTTACACTCGAACCATGAGAAAAAGAGGTGTCCTTATGTGTTGCACTCCTCTCCTGGGAAGGTGGTTTATTTCGCACCTTCCACAATCAGTCTTGAAGAATGAGCGGGGTTTGAGATGGTCACAACGGTTGATGACTCTTACACATGCAGATATACATTGGTGCCCTAGGTCCAGAGAAGATGTCACTATCATTGATCGTTGCGGGGAGTACCCTAATGTTCCTTTACTTGGAATCAGAGGAGGTATTACTTATAGCCCATGCCTGGCTTGGAGACAGTTTGGTTATGCTCGGAAAGATGGTCCTCACGACATGCTAGTTCCTGACATAGTTTTTGACTTCGACAACGATACTCAAGGACTTCGCCAGAGATTTATCAGAGCCTGGAGGATGCCAAGTAGGATAGACAGCAAGACACTGGGGCACAGGAACTCCATCCCTTTGGAGCCTTATCTCAAGTGGGTACGCGCCCGCTCCCAGAAGTTAGTGATGCCTTATCCTCATATGCTCCCTGTGATCAAAGAGCCAGTCTTAGAAGGAGAAGTGTCCTACACTATTCAGCACCCTGATATGCCCACATCCTGGGAAGAGATGCAGAAGAGCTGGATCCAGCTTAAGGAGGAAAGGAATTCTCTTGAGACTAGTCTACATACCAGTGAAAAGAAGGTCTTGGAGCTCACCCGCCTGTTGCCTGAGGAGAGGAATCTCAACACCTACATAGCTCCAAAGAGGATGCGCAACATATTTTGGGACTGATTTGATTTTTGTACTTTTGCCCATGAGGTTTTGATGTATTAAACAATGATTTCTTTAATGATAACGTGTGTTCCTTTTTGTCTACAACAAAGTTGAATTTTCGAACCCTTGAATGCATTGCATGAACACATCTCATTCATCATGTGCATAACAGGTTTTTTCTCTTTTCAGGTTGCTTACAGTTCTTCGCTATTTATTTCAGCATCATGAATCCTGAATCTTCATCAACTGAGACTTCCATCAAGGCTCTTCAGGTGCAGAATGCACAATTCCAGGAATTAATCAAGGGGCTGGCTCAAGGCCAAGAAGAACTGAAGGCTATGCTCCTGAAGAAGGTGAAGAAGAAGAAGAGAAGAACTGTTCTGTTCAACTCGGGCCGAAGGTTTAACAATACTCTGCAACAGGAAGAGGCTGGTTCTTCTGTTGATAAGAATTCTCCTCAGGCAGAAGCAAGGGTTCCTAGTCCGGTAGTCTCCGACAACGAGACAGATTTTGATGAAGAGCAGTACCCTCCTGCAGACGACAGATATAAGCAACTGGAGGACAGATTGAAGGCTATGGAGGTTCAACAGGTACCTGGGATGGATTTCGGAGATCTGGGTTTGTCAACTGGTGTGATCATCCCTCACAAGTTCAAAGCACCATCCTTCTCTAAGTATGACGGGGCGTCTTGTCCCAAGCTGCATTTAAGGTCCTATGTTCGGAAAATTCAACCGTACTCTGCGGATAAGAATTTGTGGATCCACTTCTTCCAGGAGAGTCTTTCAGGGACTCATCTCGAATGGTTCTATTAGCTGGATGGGACCAAGGTTCGTAACTGGGAGGAGTTGGCTACTGCTTTCTACAAGCAGTATCAATATAATGCCGACCTTGCCCCCACACGTACCCAACTCCAGGGTATGTCGTTAGGTGCAAGCGAAGGTTTTAAAGAGTACGCTCAGAAATGGAGAGACTTGGCTGGCAGGGTGCAGCCACCATTGACTGATCGGGAGTTGGTAGACATGTTCCTGGGGACCCTATCTGGGCCATTTTTCAACCATCTCATTGGGAATTCTTCTGCTGGGTTCACTGATTTGATTCTAACTGGAGAGAGAATTAAGGCTGGGTTGAAGTCTGGAAAGATTGTGAAGGGTGCATCGTCTAGTTCGGAAAAGAAACCCTTCAAGAAGGAGTCTAGCGCCGTGTATGGTTCCAGGAAATCAGAGAGACCGGAGCGCCGCCAATCTGTCAGTGCGGTAATGATTGCTAAGCCTGCCGCCGCTCCCCGGTTAAATAATCCTCAAAGGACTGAAAGACCCCGGAGAGAGTTTACCCGGTTAAGCATGACCCTATCGCAGATCCTGCCACAGTTGCTATCTACCAATTTGGTGACTGTCAGGGAGGCACCGAAGTTCCCCAATACTACATCTCCCAAGTACAACCCGAATGCTCGTTGTGCTTACCATTCAGATAGTCCGGGGCACTCTACCGATGACTGTTGGGCGTTAAAGAACAAGCTGCAGGACCTCATTGACGCCAAGGAGGTACAGTTTGAGGCATCTGAGAAGCCTAATGTGGTGACGGCTCCCCTATCTGCTCATGGAGTAAATGCTATTGGGGACGAAGACGAAGTGGATGATGCTGAGTTTGATAGCTGGATCTACCCGGCAATCGACGGTGGATCTAACAATTGGAGTGCAAAGGACAACTTATCTGTTTCTCTTGTTACTAAGTAATGAATTCCTATGTTTTGTTATTTTGTAATAAACAATAAATAAACTCTATGGCCCGGTGTCTTACCCGAGGCACCGTGGTATCATTTGTGAGGGCATATAAATTGTCATTTCATATATCATGAATGAAAATCTTGGACGTATTTTCGCATTACAAATATTGTGCTCCTTTTCTGGCTTTCTTTCCTTTACATATATTTCAAAACAGCTGTATTTACACACACACTCACTCATACAGGTTCCAATCCACTCTGGATCTCACTGATAACAACTCTGCTACTGCCAATTATGACTTCGAAAATCCGATCAACTTAGCCGAAGACGAAGGTGAAGATGATTGCGAAGTGCCTGGCGAGCTTGCAAGACTGTTGCTTCAGGAAGAGAGGGCAATTCAACCCCATGAAGAGCCAGTGGAAACCATAAACTTGGGTACAGAGACAGACAGGAAAGAGGTAAAGATTGGTGCCAACCTAGAGCTCAGCGTGAAGCAACGGTTGACCCAAATGCTGCATGATTATGTGGAGATATTTGCCTGGTCCTACGAAGACATGCCAGGATTGGATACCGATATTGTGGTCCATCACTTGCCAACTAAGGAAGACTGCCCTCCAGTTAAGCAAAAGGTCCGTCGGATGCGTCCAGAGATGTCTGAAAAGATTAAAGCCGAGGTGATGAAACAGTTTGATGCCGGGTTCCTTGCAGTGACTTCTTATCCTCAGTGGGTTGCTAATGTGGTGCCAGTACCTAAGAAGGACGGTAAGGTCAGAATGTGTGTCGACTACAGGGATCTGAACAGGGCCAGCCCCAAGGATGACTTCCCCTTACCTCACATTGACGTCCTTGTTGATAATACAGCTCAGCACAAGGTATTCTCTTTCATGGATGGCTTTTCAGGATACAATCAGATCAAGATGGCACCTGAAGACATGGAAAAGACTACATTTGTTACTCAGTGGGGCACCTTCTGTTACAAGGTCATGCCATTCGGGTTGAAGAATGTTGGGGCAACCTACTAACGTGCCATGGTTGCTTTATTTCATGACATGATCCATCATGAGATAGAAGTGTATGTGGACGACATGATCTCAAGGTCCCAGACTGAAGAAGAACACCTAGATCATCTGCAGAAGTTGTTTGACCGGTTGAAACTATACAAGCTGAGATTGAACCCGAACAAGTGCACCTTCGGGGTAAGATCTGGAAAGTTGCTAGGCTTCGTGGTCAGTGATAAGGGCATTCAAGTGGACCCTGCTAAGGTTAAAGCTATTTAAGAGATGCCAGTTTCTAAGACAGAGAAGGAAGTCAGAGGCTTTTTAGGACGCCTGAATTACATTGCTCGGTTCATCTCACACCTAACTGCTACCTGTGAGCCAATCTTCAAGCTGCTGAAGAAAGATCAGGTAGTACGTTGGAACGATAAATGTCAGGCTGCTTTTGACAAAATCAAGGAGTATCTTCAAGAACCACCTATCCTTATGCCACCGGTTGAAGGGAGACCTCTGATACTATATCTGACAGTGCTTGACAATTCAATGGGGTGTGTGCTGGGGCAGCATGACGAGTCTGGCCGAAAAGAGCATGCCATTTATTACCTTAGCAAAAAGTTTACCGACTGTGAGACCCGATACTCACTGCTTGAGAAAACTTGCTGCGCTTTGGTATGGGCTGCTCGCCGGTTGAGACAGTATATGCTGACTCACACTACCTTGTTGATCTCAAAGATGGATCCTATAAAGTACATATTCGAAAAGCCTGCTCTGTCTGGGAGAATTGCAAGATGGCAAATGATCTTGACGGAATACGACATTCAGTACACAACCCAGAAAGCCATCAAGGGAAGTGTATTGGCAGACCATTTGGCACATCAAGCCGTAGATGACTATCAGTCTATGAACTTCGAATTTCCGGATGAAAGCATTATGATAGTAACTGATTGTGAAGTACCTGGACCGGATGAAGGACCTGAACCAGGATCCCGATGGTCTATGCACTTTGACGGAGCCTCCAATGCTTTGGGAAATGGTATCGGCGCCATAATCATATCACCTCAAGGTACTCATACTCCACTCACTGCCCGGCTATGTTTCAATTGTACCAACAACATGGCGGAGTATGAGGCGTGCATCATGGGTCTTCAAGCTGCGATCGACCTAAGGATCAAATTTCTAAGTGTCTTCGGAGATTCCTCTCTTGTGATCAATCAGATCAAAGGAGAGTGGGATACGAAACATCCAAACTTGATTCCTTACAGAGAATGTGTGTTGACCTTGATTCCCCACTTCACAGAGATAACCTTTGAGCACTTTCCAAGAGAAGAGAATCAGTTAGCGGACGCGTTGGCTACAATGTCTTCTATGTTCAAAGTTAAATGGGATAACGAGGCTCCCCGGATCATCATCTGGAAACTGGACGAACCGGCATACTGTTGTGATCTCGAAACTGAAGTGGTGACTGAGAAGCCTTGGTACCACGAAGTGAAGAGATATCTGGAAGCTCAAGAATACCCTGAAGGTGCCTCGGTCAATGATAAGAAATTCCTGAGAAGGTTCGCAGCCAAGTTCTTCCTTAGCAACGGCATCTTGTACAAGCGAAACCATGATTCAACCTTACTGCGTTGCGTGGATAAGACTGAAGCAGAAAGAATCATGGAAGAGCTACATGAAGGGACCTTTGGTACGCATTCCAGTGGGCACACTATGGCTAAGAAGATCCTACGGGCAGGATACTACTGGTCCACAATGGAAGCTGACTGCTACCAACATTCCAGGACATGCCACAAGTGCCAGATCTATGCAGACAAGGTGCATGTTCCTCCGGTTCCCCTGAATGTTCTGACTGCGCCTTGGCCGTTTGCAATGTGGGGCATAGACATGATCGGCGAGATTAAACCTTCGGCATCCAATGGACATCGCTTCATCCTAGTGGCGATTGATTATTTTACGAAGTGGGTTGAGGCAGCATCCTATGCTACGGTAACTAAGACTGTTGTGGCACGGTTCATTCGGCACAACCTGATCTGTCGGTACGGTGTCCCTGAGCGGATTATTACAGACAACGGTACCAATCTGAACAACAAGATGATCGCTGAGCTCTGCGAACAGTTCAAGATACAGCACCACAATTCTTCTCCTTACAGACCGAAGATGAATGGGGCTGTAGAAGCAGCAAATAAGAACATCAAGAAAATCGTGCAGAAAATGACAGTGACTTATAAAGATTGGCACGAGATGTTACCGTTCGCCCTACATGGGTACCGTACCTCAGCCAGGACGTCAACCGGGGCAACTCCTTTCTCTCTGGTTTATGGCATGGAGGCAGTCTTGCCGATCGAAGTACAAATACCATCTCTCCGGATAATGAAGGATGCAAACCTGAACGAGGATGATTGGATCCAGACTCGACTTGATCAGCTCAATCTCATTGATGAAAAGAGACTCGCTGCTATCTGTCACGGTCAGACGTATCAGAAACGGATGATCAGGGCATTTAACAAAAAGGCCAGACCACAGGAATATCGAGTTGGGGATCTGGTAATCAAACGAATCATCCTTCCTCAGAGTGATCCAAGGGGCAAATGGACCCCTACGTACGAAGGGCCATTTGTGGTTAAACATGTGTTCTCAGGAGGAGCCATGATTCTAACCAATATGGATGGTGACGACCTTCCTCACCCCGCCAATGCAGACATAGTTAAAAAATACTACGCATAAAAAGACCCGCTAGGCTGACATGCCTAGGCAAAAATTAGGGCTTCCCGTCGAACCAAAAGGGTTCGGGCAAAATGAAGGGATGAAAATGAAAAAATCTGTACACCCGGCAAGTCGAAAACCTGAAAAGGCGGCTTGGGCAAAAATGGGTATCCCGGTGGACCGAAAACCCGAAAGGGCGGTCCAGGCAAAAATTAGGGATAAAGCGTAATACTGTGTCTCATTGATCACTTTGCATCCAGAATCCGGTATCTACATCAAGTTCAGACGGCATCGATTAGTCAGCTTCGCCTTCAACCAAGGTCATCAAGTGATGAGACGCTCGGAGTTATAAAGGCAATAGCAGAGTTGAAACCCAGTGGGATCATCCATATTTCACACATCTGTTTTATTTTCTTTTGTACAAAATTTGTATAAACTCTCTTGTTCGGCGGCGTTCCACTTACTAGGACGTCAGCCTCTTGTACACAAAACGCCTATTCACAGGCCATTCAAAAATTAATACAAATATATTTTCAGTTAAACGTGCCAAGTGTTTTTCTTTTTCTGTTTTGTTTTGCGAAGAACGTCCAAGGTTCAATTTGTGATATATGCATTGACAATAGTTTGCTAACTCATAAATATTTGCATACAAAACAAAGGAATTAATTGCAGGTGACACTAGAAACAGGGGCAATAAAGAGTTGTCTGAGCAGTCTAATTGTTCTATCCTCCAAGGTACCAAGGTAGGATCAGCTAAAGAACATGACCAGTACATATTAATTCCCCAGAGAGTGATTCAACAAAACAGTGCATTCTTCTCCAGGCAGAGTTATCAAGTCTCAAGGAAATTGGGTATCCGCCAGCAGATCCCAACGTTTCCCAACAGTATGCATTTATTCTTAACAAGCATCCCCGACAGTCTTGGTCTAAAGATTGTTCCCCGGCGGTATATCAACATTCAAAGGAATCACTCCCCCAGCATATCAAAACTTCCCCAAGAGTCCAGTCCAATCCAGTTCCCCAGGAAAGATGGAATTCATATCCCCAAGCAGTAAGCTTATCCCCAGTAGATTCCGGAAGCTTATCCCCTAGCAGAGCACGAACGCATCGTCCGGCTTTATTCAAAGAGTTATTTCCTTAACAGGATATAACTGGGTTATCCTCAGCCAAAAGCCATGGAAAGAGCGTCCTCGACAAAGTCTTCTTACCCCAGCGAAGTCCATCATACTTCCAATACAGCAAGAGTATCCCCAGCAAATTATTATCAACACTCAGCAAGGCATCTCTCTTCCCACAGAGTATTGCTTCCCAGCATGGTCGCTAGAGTATCTTTTTCTCCCCGCAGAATCTTCCATTTGCCAAGTTTATTCCGCAATGGAGTCATCTTCTCCTACCGGTATTCTTGCAGTTATCATCCCCAGCGGAAGCAAAATCTATTCTACAATATCAGCCCAGGAGTGACTTCCCGGCATCTGTCAAGGATCTACTTTCCTAGACGAAAACATACATTCATAAAACATCACATACATCATTATAGCATGCATAGACGCATCATATCATACATATCTCATTTCTATGGAGAACATCATTGCTTAATCCATATCACGCATTGCATATGACTGACCTTTACCTTTCAGGAAAGATGCAGTTAAATTCTCAAAACATATTTCAAAGCCTTCTCTAGTCCATCTAAATCGACTCCCAACAGATTTTTCTGATAAAGACTCAGTAGAAGTTATCCCAGATGGTTCCCTCTCCGACGGTGAGTGAGGCGATCATTCCTTTTCAGATGTTTCCCTCTCCGACGGTGAGTGTGAGGTGATAGTCTCCTACGGTTCCCTCTCCAACGGCGAGTGAGGTGGTAAGTCCTTTTCAGATGTTTCCCTCTCCGACGGTGAGTGAGGTGATAGTCTCCTATGGTTCCCTCTCCGACGGTGAGTGGGGTGGTAAGTCCTTTTCAGATGTTTCCCTCTCCGACGGTGAGTGAGGTGATAGTCTCCTATGGTTCCCTCTCCGACGGTGAGTGAGGTGGTAAGTCCTTTTCAGATGTTTCCCTCTCCGACGGTGAGTGAGGTGATAGTCTCCTACGGTTCCCTCTCCGACAGCGAGTGAGGTGGTAAGTCCTTTTCAGATGTTTCCCTCTCCGACGGTGAGTGAGGTGATAGTCTCCTATGGTTCCCTCTCCGACGGTGAGTGAGGTGGTAAGTCCTTTTCAGATGTTTCCCTCTCCGACGGTGAGTGAGGTGATAGTCTCCTAACGGTTCCCTCTCCAACGGTGAGTGAGGTGGTAAGTCCTTTTCAGATGTTTCCCTCTCCGACGGTGAGTGTGAGGTGATAATCTCCTATGGTCCCCTCTCCGACGGTGAGTGGGGTGGTAATTCCTTTTCAGATAGTTCCCTCTCCGAAGGTGAGTGAGGTGATAATCTCCAATGTTTCCCTCCCCGACGGTGAGTGAGGTGACAATTCCTTTTCAGAATGTTCCCTCTCCGACGGTGAGTGAGGTGACAATGCCCTTTCAGATTATAATTGCCTATGGTTCTCTTCCCGATACTGCAAAAGATGGTAGTTCCCACTAAGATTTTCTCAACGAGCGTTGTTGAAGTTAAAGTCGCCCAAGGTTCTCTTACCATTCATACTAAGGTAGTAACCATCCCTGGTTCATTCATCACCTTTTGAAGATCCAAACTCAGCTCCTGTAACCAGTCAGGACGTATCTATGCCAAGCATCTGAAAACCAGTTCTTGCAACGTGTCAGGTACTCTTTTTGCTTTTGCAGGTATGCAGGTTCTCGCTAAGGAATCCCTTACGCGATCAACATCCAGATGGCATCTATAAGCCCATCATCCTATTCATCAATCCCCAAATGACATATGTAAGCCCATTCCATCACCACTGCTACTATGTGAGCGCAAATTTCTGGGCACTCTGGTGTTCAATCATCTTCTACCCTCGGATTACGAAAGGCACGTCCGCCAATCTGCATCCTCAGGTCTAAGAAGATTGAACAGGGGCAACTGTTGTACCCCAAAATTTGCCCTCCCCATATTCTTCAAGAAATGGCCAAGCCAAGTCTCAAAATTCCCCAAGGGCTACACAGTGCAAAGGTCCCCTATACAGTCAAAACTAGGGTTTGTGTTCTGATCAAGGAAATGAAGTTTCCAAAGGTCCAATCAAGTCTCATATGCCTACAAATATGGTCAAGCATCCTCATATCAAGTTTCAAGGCATTCAGCACAAAATTGCACAGTCCAAAAACCCTAATTGCACTACAGTCAACTGTAGGGGCAAAATGGTCATTTGACAGTCAAAAGTTAAAATTTTTGGTCAATATATCATTTTTAATCCACAAACATCATTTGATCAATGCTTGATCATGATTCTCAAAATTTGGCTCAGAAATCATCAAGATGCAAAAGTTTCCTTATTTGGACAGTTGAAAAAGTCAACTGAAATTGACCAGGGCATAACTTTCACATGGATTATCAGAAAAATTCCATCCAAAGCTCATTTTGAAGAGAAAGACATTTCCTACAACTCATCTTCATACTTCAAGTCCAAGAAATGCTCTCACAAAAAGTTATCAATTTCAACATTATAGGTCATTTTCAAAAGTCAACAAAAAGGGACTTTAAGTCAAAGGCCATAACTTGAGATTGGTAAATCAAAATGACATGGTACCAAAGGCATTGGTTAGAGGACTCAAAGACATTTCCAAAATGTCCAAGAACATGAGAAAAGCTTAAAAATTGAGCAAGTTATGCCTTGTGGAAGTTGGGAAACTTTTGGATATTTTGAAAAGTCAACATTACTTCAAATGACCTAAAATTGCTAATGGGCCCATTTTTCTTCCATGATTCATCATTCCAAGCATGTGCACGACCACTTGGCCCAAAGGGAAGTATTTTCTCATTTTTTATTTATTTATTTGAATTTTTATTTATATTAATTCATTTAAATCAATTAAATATGTGAAAAATACTTAATTTAATCTAACAAATCTTTTTGCACATGTTTTAGACTCAATAATTCGTGCACATTCAAATTAGGAAAGATTTGGGGTGATTGGATATGATTTGTGCAAAAATAGCATGGAAAATATTTGGTTAAAAAGCTTGAAAATCAAATCTTCAAAAACCATTAATTCAAGAGATTTTGATCAATATTGTTGACCTAATGCACTCAGTACATAAGCATAATCACAACCCTAATCAGAGGAGACAAAAAGCTGCGCTCAAAGGCCATTGGCAAACTTGAATTTTTCTCAAGAAACTCAAATTCTGAAAACACCTTTGCAAGGCGATTCAGGTCTCAAGACTTCTCCCATTAGCCTCCACAAGGTCCATTGAACGTGTCTCAATCAAAAACAATCACCCAAACCTCAAGAATCGCTGTACAGAATCCAAAATTTTCTCATAAAATTGCATACTCGTATCTTGATTTTAAGGCATTTCCATGACATTTAGTTTATGTATTCTTATTCAATGATGCATTCTGATGCTTGCCATGTGATTTAATTGCGTTTTTATGCGTTATATACAAATATGCCATGATTGATTCTTAGGGTTTGCAGAGCTTCAGATTAGGGGTTTTTGACCAAGGAACAATTAAGGCTTGTGACCACCATCATTCGAATCACCGCGCTTGGACGAACAAGAACCAACCATCGCGCCAAATTTCTGAATGACACAAGCCTAATCGCTATTTCCCCATAGCCGGCCTAATGAAACGCATAGAAAACCGTTGCTTTTGTTTTTGTATTTCAGGGATGATGAAGAAGATGAATTCGTGGCGTGCATTGGTTGGTCAGTTTGAAATTCGCGCACAGAATCCACTAACGCCTTTATTTTCTTTTATATTATTTGTTGATTATTATATATTAACACGAACAAAGTGGTTCAGCTGGCAAGCGTTGGGTGCTTTAACGTCCACGACCTGGGTTCGAGTCCCAGGTCTGCATTATCTCAATATCATTTTTCTATGTACGTTCATATGCGCTTCAAGGCTGCAGACGCACCATACTCCTCTTCATCAAGCCAGCCACGCGTCCCATGGAATCAGATCAAAGGCTCAGGATTGAGGAACACAGAACGCCCTAGTCAATGCGTATGTACGTGTCATGCAAAAAGTCAAAAAAGGCCAAGTTTAATGGGCCAGATTACTGAGCTTGAACCTCCATATTGGGGACTACCACCCCCCTGGTTTGCAATTTTCCTTATATTTTATTTTTTTCAATTATTATTTTATTCTCTTTTTTTGTTTTGATTTAATTAATTGTTTCTACAAAATATAAAATATAAAAAATGCATAAAAATCAGAAAAGATAAAAAACATAATAAATATTTTATTTTAATATTTTCTTGTAAGTAAATGCATGTAAATAAATTTAGTTTAAATTAGGGTTCCAATATTAATTCCTTTCATAAAAAATCTAAAAAATGTAGAACTAGGTTTAATAGATGTTTTATTCTTTTTTTTAATTTTTCTTTTTCACAATAATGTTGTTTATTTTATTTATTTTCATAATTAAAATTGTATAAAAAATTAGGTTTAATTTAGGTTAAAGTTTAATGCTTTCTTAATAAATTAAAATAAAGTAGAATTAGGGTTAGTAGTTAATTTTAATTAATTCTTTCTTTTTTCTATTAAATCT
Source organism: Vicia faba (assembly GCA_948472305.1). Classification (NCBI taxonomy): domain Eukaryota; kingdom Viridiplantae; phylum Streptophyta; class Magnoliopsida; order Fabales; family Fabaceae; genus Vicia; species Vicia faba. Next base: position 996,318,129 of record OX451736.1, read on the forward strand.
AAAAGTACCAAAAAAAACAAAAAAAACATCTTTTTTTTTAATTAATTAATTCATGTAAATTTAATATTTTGCAAAAGGGTCCAACGCCCACGTTCGTAATTTCTTATTTCTTCGCATATTTATTTTATTTCGCTTAAATAATCATGTACCTCTTCCAAAGCCTTGTAACATTTACTTCTCGCACTTTTTAATTCTTTATTCACTTTTATTTATTTTCTGTCAAATCGGGTCCTGGTTAATTTTGGCGATGTGGACCCGCGCCTTTGTAATAGCTTTAGATTTACTTTTCCTCGCAAATACTTTTAACTGTTAAACAAAGCATGCAAGAATGAATGGCCTTAAATAAAAACAAGCGTAGAACACCAATAACATGATAAGATAAATGCAAATGAAAACGACACACGAATCGCACACACCACCCCTAGGGTACGCCTCACTGTTGCCTTGCCTTCGAAAGGTGATCGTCGAGTAGAGGATGTCTTAGTAAGTCCTCATGATCCGGGAACCTGGCATGAGGGTAGCTTCTAAGGTGTCTTCCCATTGCTCTGGTGATCACCATGTCCCGAACTTCGAATTGACCCGAACACCTCCAACGGTGGTGCTACCTACCTCTCAATGGTGGGATGGCACTACTTTAAAGGACATTTACACAGACGAATTCCTTAGGGTAGGTAGACGACTCTAGATACTTGCTCTAATTTCAAAACAAATCAAAAATACTTTTCACACCGACACCTTTTCAAAAAGCTTTCAAAACAATTTTTCAAACACTCTTGAGGACTGATACAAGAGTCGATCTGAAATCTTTAAACGAAACTTTTTTTCAAAACCCACAGTTGAAAAGCAAACAAACTATTTTGAAAACACAAATGAGCAAGTATCTAAGAGCCCATGGATAACCATGGATAGAAAGGGTGCTAACACCTTCCCTTTCTATAACCTACCTCCCGAACCGAGAGCAATCTCTTTAAGGAATTTTTCTGTGCTTTTGTCCTTTCCATTTGGAGAAAATAAAAGACGGTGGCGACTCTTGCTTCCGTGACATTTCGCGAACCAGCGTTAAACAGTCAGTTCCAGATCCACCGATGACAATGCCCCACATTGCAAATGGCCATGGAACGGTCATGAAATTTAGAAGAATTGGGGGAATATGGACCTTGTCAGCATAGATCTGACACTTATGACAAGTCCTCGAGTGATGGTGGCAAACAGTTTCCATTGTCGACCAATAGTAACCAGCCCTTAGAATCTTCTTGGCCATAGTGTGTCCACTAGAGTGAGTCCTAAAGATACCATCATGCATGTCTTCCATGATCTCCCCTGCCTCCTTCTTGTCCACACACTAAAGTAAAGTTGAATCATGTTTGCGCTTGTACATGATTCCATTGCTTATGAAGAATTTGGCTGAAAATCTTCGCAGGGATTTATTATCATTGATGGAAGCTCCTTCAAGATACTCTTGTGCTTCAAGATATCTCCTTACTTCGTGGTACCATGGTGTTGTACCCCAAAATTTTCCCTCCCATTTTTCTAAACAAATGTCAATTGAGGTCCCCAAGTTGCTCAAGGAAGTCCAAGAGTTGCCCAGACAAACTCTCTCCTAAGGCAGTATACCTCAAATTAGGGTTTCCCTTTTCATCAAGATGTGTGAACCACAAAGGACTAAAATGCTTCCCAAGGTCCTAATATGTTCCCAAGATCGTCCATGTCAAGTTTCATGCCTTGCACAAAGAAGTTTGCTCAGTCAACTGCTCAAATGCTTGAGAATCGACTATATTAGGTCAAAAGTCAATTGTGGTCCACATACAGCCAAACCTCAAGATTTTTGGTCAACATCAACATTTTTAAGTGACTTCCATCATTTGATCAAGGGTTTATCATGATTCATCAAGGAATGCTCCAAATTCATCAAAACCCAAAAGTTGCTAAATTAGGGTTTTGCAGGAAAAGTCAACCTGACTTTGACCAAGCATAACTGCTTCATACTTTATCAGAAATTTTCCATCCATGGCTCATTTTGAAGAGGATGTAATTCCCTATAATTCATATTCACCCCACAAGTTCAAAATATGCACTCATCAAAAGATATGAATTTTTACATTATAGGTCCTTTTGAAAAGTCAACAAAAACACCTTTTGGGTCAAAGCTTCATACATGAACACGGAAGATCCAATTGAGATGAAACCAAAATGGTTGTTTAGGGGACATCCTAAGCTTTCTAAAAAGTCCAAGAACACCCTCCTAGGGTGAAAATTGAGAGAGTTGTGAATTTCCAAAGTTGGCAATTTTTGGAAAAATTGTCAAAAGTCAACATTGATCAAATTTGCATTTTTTTTCCAAAGGGGCCCATGTTTTCTTATTTGAAACATGTTTCAAATAGGACCCACGACCCCTGAGCTTTTCCACCTATTATTTTATTATTTTTATCATTTATTTTGATTTTTTATTCATTTAAGTCAAAATAAATCAAATTAAATGGTAAAATAATAAAAGCAAATCAAATCTTGGGATTTTTGTGCACATTTGGAGTCTATGTACAGCTAGCATGATGATCAATTCGTGCAAGACTCATTAGGATTGGAAAATATTAGATTGAAGCTTGTTTTGGAAAGATATCATAAATGAATCAAATCAAATCACATTTTCATAATTCTCAAAGATATGATGCAATTTTATGGACCTAATATGCTCTACTATATGTATACAACAATTCCAAATCATAAACACAAGGTTTGCAACCGTGAAAAGCCAGGAAGAAAACTCAAAATTTTGGACAGAAGTGTGAATCAGTTTTCAATCTACAAGGCGTTCCAAAGCATTTCAAGACCACCAATCCCTTCCTTGACGTTCCCAGAAGCTATTCCCATCATCTCCAAGGCTTGAAACGTTCAAAATTGTGACAGGGTTTTAGCTATGGAGTCATGTTTGTAGGTAAAAGTATTCAGCCTAATACGATGGACAAGGAAGAAGATGATGCGTGGTAAAGCACCACTGGCTGGTTTGAATTTACGCGCATGTTCTGGCAATTGATGTTTTTTTTCAATATATTTTATTTTTGTTATTGATATTAACAAATGAAACAATGGCCCAGTGGTACAAGGTGACGTTTCCCAGGCGCGTGTGCAGAAGGTCAGGGGTTCGAGCCCTGCCTCCTGCATTTTGTTTATTTCTTACAATTCTCTTTCAAATCTTGTGTGCATCACTGTCCAGCGTCTACCATGCGCCTCCAATAATCAACCAGTAGATCCATCATGCAGCCAGATGTACGCTCGACCTTGAGAGACCATGGTGCGCCTTCAAGTCAATGCCACACCTAATCCAGCATGGTCAACCCGGGCTTAGCTTGTTGGGCCTGAAAAATTCAGATTCTCACCCCCTTTCAGCAAGTCAACACAGGCCCATTTGGTTACTTTTTTTAATTTCTTTTCTCTAGTTACTATCTTTTTTCTCTTTTAATCAACACAAAAATTATTTTTCATTAAATTATCAAATCAAAATACAAAAATCTTTTTTAATAAATATTTTTAATTAATTAATTTTATTAATTTAGGGTAATTTAATCTTTTTATATAATTAAAAATAATTAGACTTAGGATTTTATTTGTACATAACTTAGCTAATTTTCCTCAAAAATACACCAAAATCATTTTTCTCATAAATATTTATTTCTTTAATTTAATTAGTAAATTAGGTTAATTTAATTTCTTTCATAATTAAAGATAGTTAGAAATTAGGGTTTAATTAATTCGTAATTAAATTGTGTTCTTCTCAAATAAATCCTTAAAAAATCTTTTCTCCCTCAATTAGGGTTTTAGGTTATCTATCCACGTATTTAATTCGCCGCACATTTAATTATTTCTTTTTCATTATTATGTAAGTTCTTATCGGTTTGTAATAGTTAAAACTAGGGTTTTTATTTATCGTTTTTCCCCGATTTTCGGTTATGTAATTAATCCCCCTCCCCGAAGCCTTGTAATAGTTAGGTTTATTTTTCTTGTACTTTTAATTTTCGCAATCTTTAACTGTTAGATGTATGATAATAGGATTGTATGAAAAGATGCTTGAAAAAAATTAAAATGGTAGATAACCCTAATTGTGAAAAGAGAACATTAACTGAAATCAAACACTTGCACATACTCACTCCTAGGGTTTTCCTCACTTTGTTCGCCTTCGGTAAACAATCATTAAGCATAGGAAATTTTAGTGCTTGCCCTCCTGTCTAAAAGATCAACTGTCCCGTTCGAATGTTGCCTCGGAAATGTTGCCTCGAAAGGATCTTTAAGACTTTAGGGTTACTACTAAAGGTTCCAACTTGTTGCTTTAATGATTGTACATGTCCCTTTCGAATGTCCCTTACAAACTCCAACGACGGGGCTACCTACTCCTTAATAGTAGGATAGCGCTGTTTAAAGGAAATGAGAACAAATAATCTTTTTTCGAGTAGGTAGAATCTTAAGTACTTGCTCAATAAAAAACTTTTCACACAAACACCTTTCAAAACAAATTTTCAAAACAACTTCGTCACATCCTTGATGACTGATACAAGGGTTATCACGAAGTAAAACATTTTCAAAACAAACACACACAAGCAATTTGAAAAAATGAGCAAGTACCTAAGAGCCCATGGAAAACCATGGATAGAAAGGGTGCTAACACCTTCCCTTTCTATAATCTACACCCCGTACTCAGAATATCTCAAAAAAAGGTTTTTTCTGTTCTTTTTCCTTTTCCATGATTGGATGAAATAAAAGTCGGTGGCGACTCTTGCTTACCGCGACATTTTGCAAACAAAAAAAACGCAAAACGCAAACCAATAAAAACAGTCGGTTCTGCCACCGTATCACAAAACTGGAGACTCTGCTGGGGAATAATAAGTGGGGTTTACCTTAGGATCTAGGTCATTAAAATTGCTTCTCTTGATTGTCTTGATTGCTTTACTTTTGAGGGTTTGTTTGGGGTTACTATAGATCCTACACCCGGATCTGAGGGCACTCATTAGGTAAACAACAATATATTGTGGAGACTGTACGGTGTAGACCAATATGGTTTAAGCGATGGATGTGTTGGTGTGACACTTTGGTTGGTATCGGTATCCTTCATGGGGAAACGAGGAGAATACGGGGCTGCCACGTGGTGTCGTGAAGCACTAACGGACCTTAGAACCTTAGTTGAACAAACTTGGCCATTAGAAAGTAGTGAGATAGCCGGCCTCGGTGTAGAGCTGAGGATTGGTTGATACTCGATGCTACACTCATTGAGATCAGACTTTTGGGATATTTCGGCCGCAAGAAAAGATTGATTGAGCTGAAACAATGCCCGATAAAGGATGGTCAGTGATATTGAGATCCTCTAGAACCCGGTTAATTTTTAAGACAGGTTTGAAACCGACTAAACTTCAAGAGGGTATTACCTTTAACCTCATGCAAGCCTTAAACTTAAGGACTTGGTGTGACTTGACTGTGTTTGCTATACCTGTGGTTTATCATAACATCATGCATCATAACATGGCATCCATTTTTATTGCACTAACCATTTCAAAGACCAAGGGAATTTATCTTTGTTCTAGTTTGCAGATCATGGCTTCCGTTCATAGAAACACTATCCGAATCAGCCTTGTGAAGATACCTTCCCAACTCAAAGAGCTAGCATCAAGGGTTTCTGAAACTTTTGCGTTCACTAAGAGACATGGTCACCTTCTCAACCTGGTTACTTCAAACTTTGATGAAAAGATAATGAGTGTACTTTTTCAGTTCTTCGATCCCAGGCACCACTGCTTCACTTTCCCAGACTATCAGTTGGTACCTACCTTGGAAGAATTCTCTTAGCTATTGGATATACCCATTCTTGAACAATTGCCTTCACAGGTCTAGAAGAAGTTCCTAAGCCAGAAGTATTGCCTCAGCTCTGCATCTGAAATAGGCCGACGTGGTATCCAATTGGGAAACAAGAAGCATAGTCAAAGGTTTTCTTGCTATGTTTCTGATAGACAGGGCCCAGCTGTTTTGGGATGATATGGATTTTCAGGATTTTGAGGAGGTCTTGGCTCTTCTAATCTATGTGTTAGTTCTTTTCCCTAATACGGACTCATTCATAGACGTGAATGTTATTAAGATATTCCTCTCTCGCAATCTTGTGCCTACCTTACTCGGAGATATCCTGCACACTCTCCATACTCGTACCATGAAGAGAAGAGGGGTTCTTATGTGTTGTACGCCATTGCTGTTGAGGTGGTTTATTTCTCACCTCCCTAAGTCCATACTGAAGAATGAAGAAGGTTTGGGTTGGTCTCAAAGGATAATTTCACTCGCTCATACGGATATTCTTTGGTGTTCCCGAGCTATGGAAAACACTGCTATTATTGACCGCTGCGGGGAGTACCCTGATGTCCCATTACTTGGTATCAGAGGGGGTATAACCTACAATCCTTGTTTAGCTCTGCGACAATTTGGTCATGCTCGAAGGGATGGTCCCCATGAGTTACTTATCGAGGGTATTGTATTCAACTATGAGGATGATGTTAAAGAGTATCTCCGGAGGTTCATACGAGCTTGGGGAATGGTAAACAGGTCTAGCACCAAGGCTTTGGGGCCAAAAACTTCCATTCCTATGGAATCTTACCTCCAATGGGTTTGAGCCAGTGCCCAAAAGCTTATGATGCCCTATGTGGCCGTTTTACCAGTGATTGTGGAACCCACTACTGAAGAAGGTATTCCTTCCACGGTTCTCTACCCTTACATGCCCACTGATCTTGGGGAATTATAGAGGTCTTGGATTCAGTTGATGAAGGAGCGGGATACTTACAGGGATCAATCCCATGCTCAGGAGAGGAAGGTTTTAGAGCTCACAAAGCAACTGCATGAGGAAAGAGGGCTCAATGACTATCTCGTCACAAAGAGGAAGCATCCATGGGACTTTTGATTTCTTTTCTAGTTTTAGATTTATTTTTAATTGTAACGCCTAAAAGGCATTTTGAACCTTCAAATTCAGCTAATAAAATCTTTGTTTATTTTGGTTTGCAAATTTAAATTTCCCAAAGTCTTTGAAATCATTGCATGCGCAGCCCGTTATCATACACATCATTACATGTACCATTACAGGTTTCTCATCTTCTTCGCTGTTTATTTCAGCAGAAATGTCTTTCGAGCAAACCATCAAGGACCTTCAGGCACAAAACGCATAGTTCCAACAAATGTTCATAACTCTGGCAAAAGGGCAGGAAGATCTGAAAGCCCTCATCCTGAAACAAAAGAAGAAAAAGAAGAAGGTTGCCGGTATTCTGAATATGGGCAGAAGGTTCGGAGAGTGGTTGAAACGACAAGTCGATCTGACCTCTTCATCTAAGGAAGGGGAGAATTAGGAAGAAGAGAAGGACCTCAGTCCTGCAGTTTCTGACAATGATATCAATTACAATGATGAGCAATATCCTCCTGCTGAGGATAGATACAAATAGTTGGAAGACCGTCTGAGTTCCATGGAAGTTAAGAGGATACCTGGGCTAGATTTCGAAGAATTGGGATTGGTGTCGGGAGTAGTCATCCCGCAAAAGTTCAAAGCTCCAGTTTTTTCTAAGTATAATGGGGTGTCCTGCCCAAAGCTCCATCTCCGTTCCTACGTCAGGAAGATCCAGCCCCACACTGCTGATAGAAATTCGTGGGTTCATTTCTTTCAAGATAGTCTGTCAGGGACTCAGCTTGAATGGTTCTACCAGCTGGAGGGAGAAAATATCTGAAACTGGGAAGATCTGGCTGCTGCTTTCTACAAGAAGTATCAATACAACGCCGACCTCGCTCCTACTCGTACTCAACTTCAGACTATGTCCATGGGTGTAAGTGAAGGCTTTAAGGACTATGCACAGAAATGGAGAGACTTGGCTGGGAGAGTTCAACCCCCGTTGTCTGATAGGGAGTTAGTTGACATGTTTCTGGGGACGCTATTTGGTCCATTTTTCAATCATTTGATCGGTAGCTCATCAGCTGGTTTCACTGAGCTGATCCTAACTAGAGAAAGAGTATAAGCTCGGATTCAAAGCGGAAAAATACAGAAGGATGCCTCTTCGAGTTCGGTAAAGAAGCCTTTTGCTGGTAAGAAGGAAGCCAGTGCCATATATAGCCCGAGGGAACAAAATAGAGCTGAACATTGTCAGACAGTAAGTGCGGTAATGATACCTAGGCCTGCAGTTGCTCCATAATGCAACAATCAACAAAGAGTGGAGAGACCACAACGGAAGTTTACCCGCACCAACATGACATTAGCTGAAGTGTTACCTCATCTGCTGAGATCCAACTTAGCAACCTTGAAAGAGGCTCCCAAGAATTTGAATACTACATCTCCTAGATATAATCCGAATGCCCGGTGTGCTTATCATTCTAAGAGTCTTGGCCATGATACAAATGATTGTTGGGCTCTGAGGAACAAAATACAAGACTTGATTGAAGCCAAGGAAATAGATTTTGATGCTCTAGAGAAGCCCAACGTCATAACTGCTCCCATGCCCAAGCACAGTCGTGCAGTTAATGATGTTTATACTGATTTGTTTTTGACCTCTGTTAATGAAGTTTCTACTCCTCTCATGACTGTCAAGAAGAATTTATTGTTGGCCGGTTTATTTCTGGGTTACGGTGAAGGTTGCCACATGTGTTCATCTCTTCCTTCTAGTGGCTATTTGCTGAAATTAGGTGTTCAACGTCTGATAGATAGCAAAGAAATTTTGTTTGAGAAAACTATGATTCCTGTTGTTCCAATTGAAGACGTTGCCATTATAACCATTTCCGCCAATCCTTCCAAGGTTTCCTCGAGAAGACTGGTTAGGATTACATCTGCTCCAAGAATTGCTCTGCTGATATTTACTGTTCCTGGTCCTGTCCCGTATGTCTCGGACAAAGTTGTCCCCTGGCATTATGGTGCCTATGTATAATATTATGGCATCAAAAAAGATTTGAAAGATGAAGAAGTTGATACTGATATTAGTAACATTGTCAGAACCAGCAAAATCACCCGAAGTGGAAGGGTCTTCTCCCCCGAGATTTCCCCGAAGACTGTCAACAAGCCTATTATCATTCCATCTACTGTTCCTGCTAGTACATCAACTACTGTTCCTATTCTTACTCTAGTTATTACCCCTGTCGGAGAATCGTCTGATACCCGCGGCAAGGAGATTATAGGTGAGCCTGCCCGAACGGAGGCGCCTAAGAAAATTGTTGTGGAAGCCTCTAAGCAAGAAATGGAGGAAATACTGAAAATCATTAAGAAGAGCGACTACAATGTGGTCGAGCAGCTGGGGTAGACCCCATCAAAGATATCCATGTTGTCTTTGTTGTTGTGCTCCGAGGCCCATGTGAAGGCTTTGATCGCATTCCTCAAAACTTCGCATGTGCCGCAAGAGACTTCAGATGATCAGTTCAAAGATTGTATGGCCAGCCTGACTGCTGATAATGGGCTAGGTTTTTCAGATACAGATTTGACACCAAAAGGAAGGAAGCATAATGATGCTCTGTATGTCTCGATTGAATGCAGGGGTACCACTATGGATCATGTGTTGGTAGATACTGGGTCTTCACTGAATGTTCTGCCGAAGAAGGCGTTGGACCGGTTGGATTGTGAGGGTTTGACTCTAAAGCCTAGTAATATTATGGTAAGGGCTTTTGACGGATCGAAGAGAATGGTGCACGGGGAGGTGGACATCCCTGTCAAAGTAAGTTCTCAGACTTTTGGGTCCACTTTCTATGTGATGGATATCAGGCCATCGTATTCTTGTTTGTTGGGTCGTCCTTGGATCCACAAGGCTGGGGAAGTCACCTCCACACTCCACCAAAAGCTGAAGTATCCAGTGAAAGGAAAGATTGTCACAGTGTGGGGTGAAGAAAAATATATGGTGAGTCACCTTAACTCCTTCTGCTACATAGAGATGGACGGGGAATTCATAGAAACTCCTTGTTAGAATTTTGAAGAGGTTCCTCAGATCTTGGCATCGACTGAAACTACTACCAACAAACCTCCTTTAAAGATGGCTTCTCTCAAGGACGCCAGGGCTGTGGTTGAAGAAGGTGGGTGTGCCAATTGGGGTCAGCTCCCTGATTTCACTCAGAAAACTGACAAATTTGGTTTGGGATTTACTACATAGGCTCAAAGGGCTGTTAGACGCGCTCGGGCTGGAAGACCTCCCCTACGCATCAGTAATCGGGGAATTAATGCCATTGAAGACAGCGAAGAGGATTCAAACATCGACAGCTAGATCTACCCAACTACCAATGGTGGATTGAGTAACTGGACGGCTAGGGACTTTGTACCTGTTTCTTTTATTCCGTAGTAATTGACTTACTGGTTTTAAGATTTGTAATAAACAATTTGAAACTTTACGGCTTGGTGCCTTGCCCGAGGCACGTTGGCTTTGCTTGTGAGGGCTATTATTTGTCATTTCATATATCATTAATAAAGCATTGGACGTTTCTTGCATACAAATTTTGTGCTCTCTATTTTTCTTTTCTGTTTTCACTTTATCAAAACAGCTATTCTCTTACACACACTCACGTATCATAATGCAGATCCATATCCACTCTGGATCCCATTGATAACAGCTCTGCTATTTCCAGTTATAACTTCAAAAATATGATCAACCAAGCCGAGGACGAAGGCGAGGATGATTGTGAGATGCCTGGAGAACTTGCTAGACTGTTACAGCAGTAAGAAAATGCCATACAACCTCATGAAAATCCGGTTGAGACAGTGAACTTGGGTACTGAGGAAGACATAAAAGAGGTTAAAATAGGTGCAAATCTGGAGCTTAGTATCAAACAAAGGCTGATACAGACGTTGCACGACTATGTCGAGATCTTCACCTGGTCCTATAAAGACATGCCTGGTTTGGACACTGATATTGTGGTACATCGCCCGCCGACTAAAGAAGACTGACCTCTAGTTAAACAGAAGGTCCGTCGTACGCGCCCTGAAATGTCAGAGAAGATCAAAGCAGAGCTCATGAAGTAGTTCGACACAGGATTCTTAGCTGCCACTTCCTATCCACAGTGGGTTGCCAACACCATTCCGGTACCTAAGAAGGACGGTAAGGTATGAATGTGTGTAGATTATAGAGATCTGAACAATGCAAGCCCCAAGGATGACTTCCCACTTCCTCACATCGATGTTCTGGTCAACAATACCGCACAACACAAAATATTCTCCTTCATGGATGGTTTCTTTGGCTACAACCAGATCAAGATGGCTCCTGAAGACATGGAGAAGACAATCGTCGTTACACAGTGGGTCACCTTCTGCTACAAAGTGATGCCTTTCGGGTTGAAGAACGTCGGGGCAACTTATTAGTGCACCATGGTCGCTCTATTCCATGATATGATTCACCACGAGATCGAGGTCTATGTTGATGACAAGATAGCCAGGTCTCAGACTGAGGAAGAGCACCTTGATCATCTCCAGAAGTTGTTCGACAGGTTAAAGACATACAAGCTGAGGTTAAATCCGAACAAGTGTACCTTCAGAGTAAGATCTGGTAAGCTTCTGGGTTTTGTCGTCAGTAACAAGGGTATTCAGGTAGACCCTGAAGATGTGAAAAACACAAGAAGGGGGGGGGGGGGGGGGTTGAAATGAAAACTGGGATCTAAAACAGCTTAATGACACAATATTTTTATCCTGGTTCGTTTGATCTCAAACTACTCCAGTCCACCCGCCAAGGTGATTTCGCCTCTCTCCAACGAGGTCTTAATCCACTAATCTCAACAAGATTACAAAAGCTACTTTAACAACTGTTAAAGTCTTCTTGAGTACAACCACAATCCGGTTAATCTCAAGGATCTATTTTACAATATGATTAAACAAAATGTGTTGTTGTTTTTCTAACAAAAACAGTTTATCACAACTTTGATAAATTACACAGGTTTATAACTTAGAATAAAGAATGAATTTGCTTGAGCTTGAATATGCATGATTGGTAATCTTAGCAAATTGTTGTGTGTACGTACGTGCTTCATTTTACAAGCTGACTTGTTTATATAAGAAATGAAATGACGTTGTCCATAAAGCAAGTTTAATGTTATTAACACACTTTCCTTTTGGAGAAGATTCTGTCTGAAGAAAGCCGTTGGCATTAATTCTGTCTTGAATGTTCAGTAACGCTTCAAAGTCTTTTCTCCTTACTGCTGATGACGCTTCAGAATATTAGTGACTTGGTTTGATAAGTTCTTGTTCAGAATCAAAGTTTACTATAATTGAGCGAACGTTCTGGTCACCAATCTTCATCGTATAATCTGATTGCTTCAGCGTGTAATACTTTATGGCTTATCTTCTGATTCTGATCTGATTAGAACTTCTGCATATATAAAACATATTTTTAAGGAGCATATTTTTTCTTTGTATTTATTTATTCTTTGTATTTGTTATCATCAAAACTCTAACCAAGGGTTGTAGAATCAAACTATGTTCTAACAATCTCCCCCTTTTTGATGATGACAACAACCAGATTTTTCAATTGAAAAATAAAGAATAAAAAGTTTAGAATTAAGAAGAAAAACTCCCCCTGAGTTGATTACTTCCCTTAAGATCCTTGAGTCTTTGAACATCAGAGTTTAACTGCGTCTTTTATCAGAGTTTTGTACCTGTTCAAACTTTTCAGAAGATAGAGGTTAAGTAGTTCAGAATGTTTGAGACTTCTGTCTCAGTAAACCGTTATTGAAAATATCTTACTTTCTCCCCATTTTTGTCAGTTATAAAAAAGGAAACATAATCAGAGCAAAAAAAAAATTATATTAAAACAAGAAGCAATGATAAGTATTTCAGAACAGAAGCAATGTAAAACAAACGTTACAAATAAACAGATTTAAAACAGAAGAGAATCTAAGAGGGAGGAGGAAGGAGTGTGAACAAAGCTTCTAACAAGCCCTTGATCTGGGTGTTAGTTTCCTCTTGTTTGCTCAGAATGCTTTTGATTTCTTTGTTTGTGTCCTCCTGCTTATCCAACCTTTCCTGGATAACAACATTTTCTCTCTTTAATTCTTCCAGAATTTACCTATCATAGAAAGAAGCTGGAGAATCTTCAGTATCTGGACGCTTCTCAGAGAATTCTGCAACTTGATCACATTGAACCATTTCCTCTGTTGAGATCATCTCTTCTGGAGCAGCAGTCAGAGTGATACCTTCTGATTCTGATTGAACTTCATCTGAGAGACGATGTTCTAACCAGGGAGCATTATCTAGAGGGAGAATCTCTTTATTAATCAGATGGCTCAGAACTTGGTCTTCAAAAACCTTTAGCATATCATTGAAATTCCGTTGAACCTGTTCATAGCTCTGTTCTTTTAGCTTCAATGTTTCAGAACTTAGCCAATTTCTGAAACTTGTCCATAGATAATCTGAAGCAGCAGGATTAGTCATCTCTAGACTAGCATGCTTCAAGGAGGTTATCCATTCTTGAATTCCTGTTTCAAACATCAACAAACTAGTACCAACATCTGGTGTGGTTTTAGTTGGTTTTGGTTTGGGAATGGCAGTTTTGTGAGATATAGCAGCTAGTCTTTCCAATGCAATTGGATCAATGACCAATCTTGCATTGTCAGTTGGATTGCTCTTGGGTGAAGGAGTGGGAGAGTCAGGTATTATGATTGGACTAGTTGGGGAATTTGGTGGTGTGGATTCCAGAGAAGAAGGAATTTGTGGAATGTCCAGGATGGTGAGAGGCAAGCGTATGACAAGTGGTTCGGTGATTCCTGGGATTGGGATTGTATCTGAATTTGAAGTAGGTTCTTAAAATTGGTTGAATGAAACATTGTGAGGTTCTGATTCATGGGTCTCAGATGGTTGGTTCTCAGAAGTTTGAACTTCTGGTTGTGATTGTTCAGGTTGAGGTGATGGTGGATGAGGAATATCTTATTGTGGAGAGAGAGGTAGTGGAATATCTGGTTGTGGAACATCTGTTGTAGTTTCAGAGTTTGGATTATCAGGGATTAGAGGATTTGGATTTTGTGGTGTGGGAGCTGAAATATCTTGGTCAAAAGAGTCAATATCTGACAGAACTTTGGCAAGTTCTGGTTGAGTTGGTTCAGGATTTGGATTGATAGGAAGGGAGTGAGTTTCTCTTAGACTTAGAGTTTCTGATGGATCAAACCCTATATCAAAGTCATCAAAAGTTTGTGGGGTTGGAAGTTCTGATTGGGTGGTTATGGGTTCAGATGTTGATATAGTTATTGATTCTAAAACAGTAACAGAAGAAGGATTACCTTTCTTTTTTGCCGCTTTTGGAGTCCTTTGGGATGATCCTTCTGCTGCTGCCTTCCTTTTCTTGGTCTTCTTCAAAACAACTTCTAGAGTCGCCTGGTGCAAGTCTTGGATATTTAACCCTGGTGCAGTGGCATCTTCCTTACACGCATCCATATATCTGACAATTATCTCAGGCTTGGAGTCAATCTCAGAGAAAAGAGGAAAATCATCCAGAGGAATTCTTTTGGAAGTGATGGTTGCAAAATAAGTAACGTTGGGTTACTTCTTGATGTTCTCAATAATTTTCATCTTTTTCAGATTCTTTGTATTCAGAGGCTTCCCAGCAGTTGCTTCTAGTGAGCTGATTTCTTGTGCTTCAGTCAGATGCTCTATCAGCCTATTCTCTGTCAGAATATCTGATATGAGTCTTCCTAGGGGTATCCAGTCCCTTTTGGTACGCTCATCTTCTCTTGTTTCCATTACACTGGTCCTCAGATGATTAAATAGCAAGTGAGGGAGATTTACCTTAGTCTTCTTGGAGATAAAGTAGATCAGAAACTGCTGATCAATGTTTATGTAATCAGGAGAGCTGGTTGGCATCCTGTGGTTGAAGCATCCCAGAATCATCTTAGCCCAGATTCTATGATGATCCTTCAGATCCCTAATCTTGCTGGAGGGTAGACCCAGAGTGAATATTTCCCTTGCAATTGAAGCAACATCAAAACATCTTTCAGCCATGTCTATACACCTGACACCTCCACCATTGTAACCGACAAGTCTTGAAATTAGGTCTTCAGTAATGACAATCTTCTTCCCCATGACATACGAGGTAACTTGATGGTTTGAGGAGGAAGCATGAATCCAGAATTCTTTGACAAGAATTGGAAACGTTGGCCCTAGAAGACGGTCAAAATATATGTTCCATCCTTGAGCATTGACCTCTTCAGAGAGATTGAAGCCATTTTCTTGAAGACTTTCAAAATCAACAATCATTTCTAAAATAACTTCCAGGTTGTCAATGGGCGTGAGTAGAGTTATGTATGGTTCTTCGTACTGTTCCATAGAGTCAGTTCCCTGAGTACTGGTGTTTTGGACGCTTGAAGAAGCCATGTTCACACAAGAAATTTGAGAAAGATTAAGGTTTTTTTTGAAAATACGAACTGAAAACAATTAGAAGGTATTGAAAGAGTAAAAGTGAAAGAGTGTAAAGAGTGAAACTTTAGTTTAAATAGATTTTTGAAAGCATAAACTGTAAGAGAGAGAAACAATTAGTCATGATTATAAGCATTAATGAAAACTGATTTTAGGGGATTCAGAAAGATATTGGAACGATTATCCATGACATGTGTCTCAATGCACCCAATCAGCGCTTTTGACCTTTCAGAAAAGTGAACGCGTGTTCAGCCTCAGAAGGTAGCTGATGAATGGATGACAACTATTTGCTTACATGAACAACACACTTCTATCCTTGAAATGAAACACTCAGATCTTTATGGATAGATTCTGATACAATATGAACTTCTAAAATTCTGAAGGCAAATTGATCAGTAGTTCGCAAAAAATAACAAAAAAAAATTCTGAAGGTTAAGATATGTAAATAAAACAATTTATTATGGGTAAGACTTCATGCTGAGATGTTTCAGAATGAAATTAAACCTATCTTCAGAAAGAGGTTTGGTAAAGACATCATCCTGTTGATGGTCTGTGTCAATGAATTTTAAGTTAAGAATCCCTTTTTGAATATAGTCCCTAATAAAATGATGTTTTATTTCTATATGCTTAGCCCTAGAATGCAAAATAGGATTTTTACTGAGACAAATAGCAGAAGTATTGTCAGAGGATAGGGATGTTACTCTCAAATATATTGAAGTCCTCAAGTTGACTTTCCATCCAGAGCATTTGCGTACTACATCCAGCTGCTGTTATGTATTCAGCTTCTGCTGTTGATAGTGTTATTGTAGATTGTCTTTTGCTGGACCATGAGATCAGATTTTCTCCCAGAAACTGGCAGCTTCCAGAAGTGCTTTTACGTTCCACTCTGTCTCCAGCAAAGTCAGCATCACAGTATCCTACTAAGCTGTAATCACTTGATTTTCTATAAAATAAACCCAGATTAGCAGTACCTTTCAGATACTTGAAAATTCGCTTAACTGCTGTTAAGTTAGATTCTCTAGGATCTGATTCGAATCTAGCACAAATGTAAACACTGAATAGAATGTTAGGCCTTGAAGCCGTCAGATAGAGAAGAGAACCAATCATACCTCTGTAGACCTTCTGTTCTACCTTTTTACTTACCTCTTCTTTTTCCAGAATGCACGTGGGATGCATTGGAATCCTTGAGGGCTTACATTCTGAGAGATCAAATTTCTTCAGAAGTTCTCTGACATATTTGCTCTGATGAATGTAAGTTCCTTCTGGAGTTTGATTTATCTGAATGCCCAGAAAGAATTTCAGTTCCCCCATTAGGCTCATCTCAAACTCTGCCTACATACATTTAGCAAACTCTCTTCCCAGAGAGGGTTTAGTAGATCCAAATATGATGTCATCAACATAAATCTGACAAACTAACATGTCATTCTTAACTGTCTTACAAAACAAGGTTGTGTCCACTTTCCCTCTGGTGAATTCCTTTTCTAACAGGAAGTTACTTAGTCTTTCATACCAAGATCTGGGAGCTTGTTTCAGACCATAGAGTGACTTCTTTAGTTTGAAAACATATTCTGGATTTTTAGAACTCTCAAAACCAGGGGGTTGGTGCACATATACCTCTTCATCTATATAGCCATTTAAGAATGCACTTTTGACATCCATCTGATACAGAGTGATGCCTTTATTAACAGCAAATGATATTAAAAGTCTGATAGATTCTAACCTGGCGACTGGAGCAAAGGTTTCTGTATAGTCTATCCCCTCTTGCTGACTATAACCTTGTGCTACTAGTCGTGCTTTGTTTCTGATGACTTCACCTTGTTCATTCAGTTTGTTTCTGAACACCCATTTTGTACCAATGACGTTGAACCCTTTTGGTTTGGGAACCAGATCCCATACGTCATTTCTGGTGAATTGATTTAGTTCCTCTTGCATTTCCAGAATCCAGTCATTGTCTAGAAGTGCTTCATCAATTTTTGTTGGTTCAATCAGAGAAACCAGTCCCATGAGGGATTCTTCAGAGTTTCTGAATGTTGATCTTGTTCTGATTGGATCTTCCTTCTTTCCCAATATTGTATCTTTTGGGTGATCAATGCTGCTTCTGGATACTCTTTTCTGGAGTTGATTAACAACAGGTGCTGGATTGCTGGTAGTGACTCTTTCTGCTGTTAAGGGAGTGTCTCTATTGAGAGCCTCTGATGAGTTGTCTTCAGTACCTGTGAGTTCAACTTCCATACCTGCAAGGAATTCATTCTGCTTTGACTTTTGAGAGTCAAGCTTATCATCAAACCTAACACTGATTAACTCTTCAACAATCTGTGTTTCTGTATTGTATACTCTGTACCCTCTCGAGCATTCAGAGTATCCTAACATAATACACTTTTGTGCTTTAGAGTCAAACTTGTTCAAATAATTTTTTGTATTCAGAATAAAACATGTGCATCCAAATGGGTGTAAATAAGAAATGTTGGGCTTTCTGTTCTTCCACAATTCAAATGGAGTCTTTTCTAGAATAGGTCTTATGGAGATTCTATTCTGAATGTAACACGATGTGTTTATTGCCTCTTCCCATAAGATCTTAGAAACGTTAGTCTCGTTGATCATGGTTCTGGCCATTTCTTGCAATGTTCTGTTCTTTCGTTCTACAACTCCATTTTGCTGGGGAGTTCTAGGACAAGAGAAATCATGCAGAATGCCTTTTTCATTAAAGAATAATTCAAAATCTTTATTTTCAAATTCTCCACCATGATCACTTCTGACTTTGACAATTCTAAAATCCTTTTCATTCTGAACTTGGTTGCAGAAGGTAACAAACACAGAGTGTGACTCGTCCTTGTGTCTTAAGAACTTTACCCATGTCCATCTGCTATAGTCATCTACGATTACTAACCCATACTTCTTGCCACTGACTAAAGAAGTTTTGACTGGTCCAAATAAGTCAATGTGCAGAAGTTCTAATGGCTTAGAGGTGGAAACTACATTTTTGGATTTGAAATCAGGTTTTGCAAACTTGCCTTTCTGACATGCTTCACACAGAGCATCTGAATTGAACTTCAAGTTAGGAAGTCCTCTGACCAGATTGAGTTTGTTAATCTGAGATATTCTTCTCATACTAACATGTCCCAATCTTCTGTGCCAGATCCATTGCTCGTTGTTAACAGACAGTAGACATTTTACATTCTGACTCTTTAGTTCAGAAAGTTTTATTTTATAAATGTTATTTTTCCTCTTTCCATTAAATAGGATAGTCCCATCTTTCTGACTAACAACTTTGCATGAATTTTGATTGAAGATTATATCATAACCATTATCACTTAATTGACTTATGGATAACATGTTATGCATTAATCCATTAACTAATAAAACATTACTTATAGAGGGAAGATTTCCATTACCTACTGTTCCAAAGCCAATGATCTTTCCTCTCTGATTGCCTCCAAAGCCCACGTGGCCTCCAGGCTTAAGTTCCAGGCTTTGGAACATATGCCTTCTTCCCGTCATGTGTCGTGAGCAGCCAGAGTCCAGGTACCATGATTGGTGTCTTAGCCTTGCTGCTAAAGATATATGCCACATGTATGATTTTATCCTTAGGTACCCACATTTTCTTGGGTCCTGATTTGTTAGTTTTACCAAAATTTTGATTGAATTTTGGTTTGACAAAATAATTACTACTTGTGTATTTTATGTCATGTGTGTGCCCATATATAAAATGTGAATTAAGTGGTGTGTATTTTATAACTAAGTCCATGGCATTTTTTGGTGTAGGTACCTTACCTTGATATCCTATCCCTTTTCTGCCATTTCTGCCAACTCCATAGATCATTGAAGCCATCTTGCTTCTGTCAATATTTTTAGCTAGAAACTTCTGAAAGCTGTGATCATACTCTTTGATGATCTCATCAGCATTGCTGGGAGTTTCAGAGATTGTTTCCTTCAGAGAGTTTTGCAACTGGTTTTCTAATTTTGAAACTTTTTCTCTTAACTAAGAATTCTCCAATCTGAGACTCTCAGTCTTATCAGAGTCAGAAGCAAGATTCCTTTTTAGGTTTCTGAATTTGACTCTGATCTGCTGATACCTTTCCAGAATTTCATTTAGGCTTTCAGCAAGTTCAGCCTTAGTAAAGTTTATGGTAAAGTCAGGGAATACCTCTTTAGTGTCTGATTTTGAGTCTGAACCAGAGGCTTCACCGTCTTCTGATACGTTTGCCATGAGAGCTATGTTTGCTCTTTCATCATTTGATTCTGAGTCAGCTTTAGATGTGTCAGAATCATCCCATGTAGCCATGAGACTTTTCTTCTTTTCCTTGAGAAACTTCTTTTTGGGATTTTCCTTCTGAAGCTTTGGGTAGTCACTTTTGTAGTGCCCTTGCTCGTTACATTCATAGCAGATGATGTATTTGTTGTTTGGCTTTCTATATCCTGAAGAACCTTCAGATCTTCTATGTCCAGAGGAGGATTCTGACCTTCTGTATCTAGATGAGGATTCATTCTGATTTTCTGATCTTTTGGGATTTCTGAACTTCCTTTGTCTCTGCTTCCACAGTTGGTTCACCCTTCTGGAGAGAAGAGACATTTCATCTTCTTCTGATGAGGATCCATCAGAGGTTTCTTCTACAGCCTGCAAAACTTTGGAGTCAGATTTTCTGTTAGATTTTAAAGCTAATGTCTTACCTTGCTTTTGAGGTTCGTCTTCTTCTAGCTCTATCTCGTGACTTCAGAGGGAGCTAACAAGTTCCTCCAGAGAGATTTTGTTGAGATCTTTGGCTAGCTTAAGTGCTGTGGCCATTGGCCTCCATTGTTTTGGCAAGCTTCTGATGATCTTCTTAATGTGATCAGCAGTAGAATACCCTTTGTCAAGAACTTTTAGACCAGCAACAAGAATTTTAAATCTTGAAAACATAGTTTCTATAGATTCACTATCTTCCATCTTGAATGCCTCATACTTCTGAATGAGCGCAAGGGCCTTGGTTTCTTTGACTTGAATGTTGCCTTCATGCGTCATTCTCAGAGATTCAAACATATTCTTTGCAGTTTCTCTGTTTGATATTTTCTCATATTCTGAATATGAGATGGCGCTGAGGAGAATTGTTCTGGCCTTGTGATGGTTTCTGAATTCACGCTTTTGCTGATCAAACATCATTTTCCTGTCTATCCTCTGACCACGTCCATCCACAGGATACGTGTATCCATCAGTCACCATGTCCCACAGATCAACATCATGGGCCAGAAAGAAACTCTCAATTCTGTCTTTCCAGTAGTCAAAGTTTTCTCCATCAAAGACTGGAGGTTTACCACTGAATCTGTCCCTGTCTTCATTGTTGTCATTGCTGATGTTTTGGCTTGGTCCCACCATAGTGTTTTTCTGATGCTTGGATCTTATACTGACACGGTTAAGTGTTTAAGCTCAGAACCAGGCGCTCTGATGCCAATTGAAGATGTGAAAAACACAAGAAGGGGAGGGGGGTTGAATTGAAAACTGGGATCTAAAATAGCTTAATGACACAGTATTTTTATGCTGGTTCGTTTAATCTCAAACTACTCTAGTCCACCCGTCAAGGTGATTTCGCCTCTCTCCAACGAGGTCTTAATCCACTAATCTCAACAAGATTACAAAATCTACTTTAACAACTGTTAAAGTCTTCTTGACTACAACCACAATCCGGTTAATCTCAAGGATCTCTTTTACAATATGATTAAACAAAATTTGTTGTTGTTTTTCTAACTAAAACAGTTTATCACAACTGTGATAAATTACACAGGTTTATAGCTTAGAATAAAGAATGAATTTGCTTGAGCTTGAATATGCGTGATTGGTAATCTTAGCAAATTTTTGTATGTACATACGTGCTTCATTTTACAAGCTGACTTGTTTATATAGGCAATGAAATGACGTTGTCCATAAAGCAAGTTTAATGTTATTAACACACTTTCTTTTTGGAGAAGATTCTGTCTGAAGAAAGCCGTTGGCATTAATTCTGTCTTGAATGTCCAGTAATGCTTCAGAGTCTTTTCTCCTTACTGCCGACGATGCTTCAGAATATTGGTGACTTGGTTTGATATGTTCTTGTTCAGAATCATAGTTTACTATAATTGAACGTGGGTTCTGGTCATTAATCTTCAGCGTATAATCTGATTGCTTCAGCGTGTAATACTTTATGGCTTATCTTCTGATGCTGATCTGATCAGAACTTCTGCATATATAAAACATATTTTTAAGGAGCATATTTGTTCTTTGTATTTATTTATTCTTTGTATTTGTTATCATCAAAACTCTAACCAAGGGTTGTAGAATCAAACTATGTTCTAACAGACCCTGTGAAGGTAAAGGCCATACAAGAGATGTCGGCTCCCCGCATAGAGAAAGAAGTTAGAGGTTTCTTGGGACGCCTGAATTATAACGCCAGGTTCATTTCACATCTGATTGCTACTTATGAGCCAATCTCCAAGCTACTGAAGAAAGATCAAGTGGTAAAGTGGAATGATGAATTCCAAACCACTTTCAAAAGAATCAAAGAATACCTTCAAGAACCGCCAATTCTGATGCCTCCAATGGAAGGAAGACCTTTGATATTATACTTGATGGTACTAGACAATTCAATGGGGTGTGTTCTGGGGCAGCATGACGAGTCTGGTAGAAAAGAACACGCTATATACTACCTTAGCAAAAATTTTACCGACTGTGAGACACGATACTCATTGCTCGAGAAAACTTGTTGCGCTTTGGCATGGGCTGCTCGCCGACTGAGATAGTATATGCTGACTCACACTACTTTGTTGATATCAAAGATGGATCCAATCAAGTATATGTTCGAGAAGCCCGCTCTCTCTGGAAGGATAGCAAGGTGGAAAATGATCTTAACCTAATACGACATATAATATACGACCCAAAAGGAAATTAAGGGAAGTGTATTGGCTGATCATTTGGCTCATCATGCCGTGGATGATTACCAGTCCATGAATTTTGAGTTCCCGGATGAGAATATCATGTTGGTGACTGACTACGAAGAACCTGGACCGGACGAAGGACTTGAGGAAGGATCCCGATGGTCTATGTATTTTGATGGAGCCTCAAACGCACTAGGTAACAACATCAGCGCTATAATCATATCTCTCGAGGGCTGTCATACTCCATTCACTGCCCGATTATGTTTCAACTGCACCAATAACATGGCGGAGTATGAAGCATGTATTATGGGTCTTCGAGCTGCTATTGACCTAAGGATTAAGTTCTTAAGTCTATTCGAGGATTCTGCTCTGGAGATAAGTCAGATCAAAGGCGAGTGGGATACAAAGCACCTGAATCTCATTCCTTACAAAGAGTATGTACTGACATTTCTCCCACACTTTGAGGAAGTAACCTTCGAACATTTCCCACGAGAGGAGAACCAGTTAGCGAATGCACTAGCTACCATGTCTTCTATGTTCAAGGTTAGGTGGGACAATGAAACTCCCCAGATTACCGTTGAGAGGTTGGATGAACCAGCACACTACTGCAAGATCGATACCGAAGAAGTGGCAGACAAACCCTGGTTTCACGAAGTCAAAAGGTATCTCGAGGCTCAGGAATATCCCGAAGGGGCATCTTTTAATGATAAGAAGTTTCTGAGAAGGTTCGCTGCAAAGTTCTTCCTCAGTAATGGAATCCTCTATAAACGTAACCATGACTCCACACTATTACAGTGTGTAGACAAGAGAGAAGCAGAGAGGATCATGACAGATTTACATGAAGGCACCTTTGGAACCCATTCTAGTGGACATACCATGGCTAAGAAGATCCTACGAGAAGGATATTACTAGTCCACTATGGAAGTCGATTGCTATCAGCACGCTCGAACTTGTCATAAATGCCAAATCTATGCTGATAAGGTGCATGTACATCTGGTTCCTCTAAATGTCTTGACGACTCCTTGGCCTTTTGCAATGTGGGGTATCGACATGATCGGCGAGATCAGACCTACTGCGTATAATGGGAATCGTTTCATCTTAGTAGCCATTGATTACTTCACGAAGTAGGTTGAGGCATCCTCTTTTGCTACTGTGACCAAGAACGTCGTGGCGCGATTTATCTGACACAATCAGATCTATCGATACGGTGTGCCAAAGAGAATTATTACTGACAATGGTATGAATCTCAACAACACAATGATCACCGAGCTCTGCAAACAGTTCAAGATACAACACCATAATTCTTCTCCTTACCGGCCAATGATGAATGGCGCTGTTGAAGCAACTAACAAGAACATCAAGAAGATTGTATAGAAGATGACAGTGACATACAAAGACTGGCATGAGATGTTACCATTTTCTCTTCATGGGTACCGTACCTCGGCACAGATGTCGACAGGGGCAACCCCCTACTCTTTGGTATATGGTATGGAGGCAGTCCTACCCATAGAAGTCCAGATACCCTCTCTCAGGATTATGAAGGATGCAGGTTTGAATGAAGACGACTGGATCCAAACCCGGCTTGATCAGTTAAATCTAATCGATGAAAAGAGACTTACTGCTATCTGCCATGGTCAGACGTATCAAAAGCAAATGATCAAGGCTTTTAACAAGAAAGTCAGGCGTCAAGAATATCAAGTCGGGGATCTGGTGATCAAACGCATCATACTGCCGCAAGGTGATCCCAGGGGCAAATGGACTCCCACGTATGAAGGGCCATTTGTGGTTAATAACATTTTCTCGGGAGGAGCTATAATTCTAACCACCATGGATGGTGATGACCTTCCTCACCCTGTCAATGCAGACATAGTGAAAAGATACTACGCATAATCAAAGACCCGCTAGGTCGACTAGCCTAAGTAAAAATAAGGGCTTCCCGACGAACCAAAAGAGTTCGGGAAAAAGTAAGGGATGAAAATGAAAATCTGTACACCCGGCAAGTCAAAAACCCAAAAGGGCAATCCAGGCAAAAGTTAGGGATTGAAGCGTATCACTATGTCTCATTGGATCATCTTGCAACCAGACTTCGGTATCGACTATCAAGCTCAGACGGCGCCAATCAATCTGATCAACCTTCGGCCAAGTAGAAAAGTGATGAGACGCTTGAAGATATAAAGGCAATATTAGAGTTGGAACCCAATGGGGTCGTTTCACATATCTGTTTTTCTTTTCTTTACACAAATTGTATAATTTCTATCTTTCGGCGGCGTTCTCTTACTAGGACGTCATCCTCCTTGTACAAAACTCCTATTACAGGCCAATTTCAAAATCAATACAAGTCATTTTCACAAAAAAACTTCAATTTGTTTTTATTTTTCTGTTTTGTTTTACAATAACGTCCAATGATTTATTTTTGATATATGCATTTGAAAATGATTGCTGCTCACATAAGAAATAAAAGACAATTACTCGTAATTCCAGAAACAGGAAAACACAAGAAGTGCCAAACCCGACAGTTCCTCTTCCCAGTAGGTATCGAGGTAGAGTCAGCTTGGGAACATAATTGTTGGTACATACACTCCCCACAGAGTAAAGGTATCCAAAGGCATTGATGTCAGCTTTCCCGAAACAGGACATAATTATCCCTAGCCAAGGTTCGTAATCGCAAGCAAGTCAATAAATATTATCCCCAAAGCAGAGTTTATTTCTACAGATACAAAAGCTCAATCTCCAAAATAGACCATCACTTCCAGCAATGGAATTTCATCCCCATTTAAATTTGTTCCTTCAGATCAGCAGGTCTACCAACAGAGTATCTCTTCCCCCAAAGTTTGGTCCCTGCAGAGTTATTTCTCCAGCATCTCTTCCCGAAAGAATATTCGCAAATCTCCAACAACCGTCAGAGATTTATTTTCCCAGACACGAGCATACCCCGACAACATTTCATGAACATACATCATGACATACACATACATATCATATACAGCATAATCTCATTTATTTTGAGAACATCATCTCACCCTGAATTTCATGGATCGCATACAACTAACCTTAATATCTTTTGCAAGAAAAGACGATTAACTTCAATGAATCCAGCAGTTATACAGATCAAATCTACAGACAACAAATGGAAACTCAGTTCCCGAAATCAAATGGGTCAACTAATCTACATTATCATATCAAAGCAACCTTACCCCGGTTCATTATGAAGTTTTACACGAACTTATCACGAAGTAACCTTACCCCGGTTCATCCTGAAGTTTTACACAAACTTATAACCTTACCCAGGTTCCTCCTGAAGTTTTACACAAACTTATAACCTTACCCCGGTTTGTTCTGAAGTTTTACACGAACTTATCACAAAGTAACCTTACCCAGGTTCCTCCTGAAGTTTTACACAAACTTATAACCTTACCAAGGTTCCTCCTGAAGTTTTACACAAACTTATAACCTTACCCAGGTTCCTTCTGAAGTTTTACCCGAACTTATCACGAAGTAACCATACCCGGGTTCCTCCTGAAGTTTTACACAAACTTATAATCTTACCCAGGTTCCTCCTGAAGTTCTACACAAACTTATAACCTTACCCCGGTTCGTTCTAAAGTTTTACACGAACTTATCACGAAGTAACCTTACCCAAGTTCCTCCTGAAGTTTTACACAAACTTATAACCTTACCCAGGTTCCTCCTGAAGTTTTACACAAACTTATAACCTTACCCAGGTTCCTCTTGAAGTTTTACACGAACTTATCACAAAGCAACCTTACCCAAGTTCCTTCTCACAACCCTACTATCCAGGCTTTCATATAAAAGTAACCCTACTATCCAGGTTCCTTCTCACAACCCTACTATCCAGGCTTTTCATATCAAAATAACCCTATTATCCAGGTTCCTTCTCACAGCCATACTATCCATGCTTTTCATGTCGAAGCAACCCTACTATCCAGGTTCCTTCTCACAGCCCTACTATCCAGGCTTTTCATATCGAAGCAACCCTACTATCCAGGTTCCTTATCACAACCCTACTATCCAGACTTTCATATCAAAGTAACCCTACTATCCAGGTTCCTTATCACAGCCCTACTATCCAGGCTTTTCATATCAAAGTAACCCTACTATCCAGGTTCCTTCTCACAACCCTACTATCCAGGATTTTCATATCGAAGCAACCCTACTATCCAGGTTCCTTCTCACAGCCCTACTATCTAGGCTTTTCATATAGAAGCAACCCTACTATCCAGGTTCCTTCTCACAGCCCTACTATCCAGGCTTTCATATCGAAGTAACCCTACTATCCAGGTTCCTTCTCACAGCCCTACTATCCAGGCTTTTCATATCGAAGTAACCCTACTATCCAGGTTCCTTCTCACAGCTCTACTATCCAGGCTTTTCATATTGAAGCAACCCTACTATCCAGGTTCCTTCTTACATCCCTACTATCAAGGCTTTCATATCGAAGTAAACCTACTATCCATGTTCCTTCTCACAGCCCTACTATCCAGGCTTTTCATATTGAAGTAACCCTACTATCCAGGTTCCTTCTCACAACCCTACTATCCAGGCTTTTCATATCGAAGTAACCCTACTATCCAGGTTCCTTCTCATAACCTTACCATCCAGATTTCTTTTCTCTTATCTCCAGACAGCAGTCCACAACACTGTAAGACCTAGACCTGATCAAACCCAATTGGTTTCGCATTTCCCCAGTAATTCGCGGTGCAGCCTGTACACTGACCAGATATGCAGTTCACCTCTGGAGTTAATTCCCCAGTAGAGTAACGAACAACTAAAGCTCCTAAAATTTTATATCTCCCAAGACAGATACCAACATTACTCAGCAGATTCCTCCTCAACAAGAGCAACAGGGACTCTCGTCAAAGTAATATCTCAATAAATCCACATTCTCTTGATGGCATCTTTAAGCCCATCTCCGACAATTCTCCGTCGCATCCCGGATGGCATCTTTAAGCCCATCTCCGGAAATATTCCATTATCGACCTCCAAATGGCATCTGTAAGCCCATTCCCGATATCACAAATCAAGTGCCACTTCATGTGAGTTCAAATTTCTGGGCACTCTAGTGTTCAATCATCTTCCATCTTCAGATCACGAAAGGCAGGCTAGCCAATCTATATCCTCATGTTTAAGAGGATTGAACAGGGGAAGCTGTTGTACCCTAAAATTTTCCCTCCCATTTTACTCAACAAATGTCAATTGAGGTCCCTAAGTTGCTCAAGGAAGTCCAAGAGTTGACCAGACAAACTCTCTCATATGGCAGTATACCTCAAATTAGGGTTTCCCTTTTCATCAAGATGTGTGAAACACAAAGGACTCAAATGCTTACCAAGGTCCTAATATGTTCCAAAGATCATCCATGTCAAGTTTCATGCCTTGCACAAAGAAGTTTGCTCAGTCAACTGCTCAAATGCTTGAGAATCGACTGTATTAGGTCAAAAGTCAATTGTAGCCCACATACAGTCAAACCTCAAGATTTTTGGTCAACATCAACATTTTGAAGTGACACCCATCATTTTATCAAGGGTTTATCATGATTCCTCAAGGAATGTTCCAAATTCATCAAAACCCAAAAGTTGCTAAATTAGGGTTTTGCAGGAAAAGTCAACCCAACTTTGACCAAGCATAACTGCTTCATACTTTATCAGAAATTTTCCATCCAAGGCTCATTTTGAAGAGGATGCAATTCCCTACAATTCATCCTCATCCCACAAGTTCAAAATATGCACTCATCAAAAGATATGAATTTTTACATTATAAGTCCTTTTGAAAAGTCAACAAAAACACCTTTTGGGTCAAAGCTTCATACATGCATATGGAAGATCCAATTGAGATGAAACCAAAAGGGTTGTTTAGGGGACATCCTAAGCTTTCTAAAAAGTCCAAGAACACCCTCATAGGGTGAAAATTGAGAGAGTTGTGAATTTCCAAAGTTGGCAATTTTTGGAAAAATTGCCAAAAGTCAACATTGATCAAATTTGCATTTTTTCCAAAGGGGCCCATGTTTTCTTGTTTGAAACATGTTTCTAATAGGATCCACGACCCCTGAGATTTTCCACCTATTATTTTATTATTTTTATCATTTATTTTGATTTTTTATTCATTTAAGTCAAAATAAATCAAATTAAATGGTAAAATAATAAAAGCAAATCAAATCTTGGGATTTATGTGCACATTTGGAGTCTATGTATAGCTAGCATGATGATCAATTCGTGCAAGACTAATTAGTATTGGAAAAGATTGGATTGAAACTTGTTTTGGAAAGATATCATACATGAATCAAATCAAATCACATTTTCATAATTCTCAAAGATATGATGCAATTTTATTGACCTAATATGCTCTACTATATGTATACAACAATTCCAAATCATAAACACAAGGTTTACAGCCGTGAAAAACCAGGAAGAAAACTAAAAAATTTGGACAAAAGTGTGAATCGGTTTTCAATCTACAAGGCATTTCAAAGCATTTCAAAACCACCAATCCCTTCCTTGACGTTCCCAAAAGCTATTCCCATCATCTCCAAGGCATGAAACATTCAAAATTGTGACAGGGTTTTAGCTATGGAGTCCTGTCCGTAGGTAAAAGTATTCAGCCTAATACGACGGACAGGGAAGAAGATGATGCATGGCAAAGCACCACTGGCTGGTTTGAATTTACGCGCGTGTTCTGGCATTTGATGTTGTTTTTCAATATATTTTATTTTTGTTATTGATATTAACAAATGAAACAAAGGCCTAGTGGTAAAAGGTGACGTTTCCCAGGCGCATGTGCAGCAGGTCAGGGGTTCGAGCCCTGCCTCCTGCATTTTGTTTATTTCTTACAATTCTCTTGCAGATCTTGTGCGCATCACTGTCTGGCGTCTACCATGCGCCTCCAATAATCAACCAGTAGATCCATCATGCAACCAGATGTACACTCGACCTTGAGAGACCATGGTGCGCCTTCAAGTCAATGCCACACCTAATCCAGCGTGGTCAACCCGGGCTTAGCTTGTTGGGCCTGGAAAATTCAGATTCTCACCCCCTTTCAGCAAGTCAACAAAGGCCCATTTGGTTACTTTTTTTAATTTCTTTTCTCTAGTTCCTTTCTTTTTTCTCTTTTAATCAACACAAAAATTATTTTTTATTAAATTAACAAATCAAAATCACAAAAATCTTTTTTTAATAAATATTTTTAATTAATTAATTTTATTAATTTAGGGTAATTTAATCTTTTTTTATATAATTAAAAATAATTAGACTTAGGATTTTATTTGTACATAACTTAGCTAATTTTCCTCAAAAATACACCAAAATCATTTTTCTCATAAATATTTATTTCTTTAATTTAATTAGTAAATTAGGTTAATTTAATTTCTTTCATAATTAAAGATAGTTAGAAATTAGGGTTTAATTAATTCGTAATTAAATTGTGTTCTTCTCAAATAAATCCATAAAAAATCTTTTCTCCCTCAATTAGGGTTTTAGTTTATCTATCCACGTATTTAATTCACCGCGCGTTTAATTATTTCTTTTTCATTATTATGTAACTGCTTATCGGTTTGTAATAGTTAAAACTAGGGTTTTTATTTATCGCTTTTCCCCGATTTTCGGTTATGTAATTAATCCCCCTCCCCGAAGCCATGTAATAGTTAGGTTTATTTTTCTCGTACTTTTAATTTCCGCAATCTTTAACTGTTAGATGCATGATAATAGGATTGTATGGAAAGATGCTTGAAAAAAATTAAAACGGTAGATAACCCTAATTATGCAAAGATAACATTAACTGAAATCAAACACTTGCACATACTCACTCCTAGAGTTTTCCTCACTTCGGTCGCCTTCGGTAAACAGTCATTAAGCATAGGAAATTTTAGTGGTTGCCCTCCTGTCTAAAAGATCAACTGTCCCGTTCGAATGTTGCCTCGAAAGGATCTTTAAGAATTTAGGATTACTACTAAAGGTTCCAACTTGTTGCTTTAATGATTGTACATGTCCCTTTCGAATGTCCCTTACAAACTCCAACGACGGGGCTACCTACTCCTTAATAGTAGGATAGCGCTTTCTAAAGGAAATGAGAACAAATAATATTTTTTCGAGTAGGTAGAATCTTAAGTACTTGCTCAATAAAAAACTTTTCACACAAACACCTTTCAAAACAAATTTTCAAAACAACTTCGTCACATCCTTGAGGGCTGATACAAGGGTTATCACGAAGTAAAACATTTTCAAAACAAACACACACAAGCAATTTGAAAAAAATGAGCAAGTACCTAAGAGCCCATGGAAAACCATGGATAGAAAGGATGCTAACACCTTCCCTTTCTATAATCTACCCCCCGTACTCAGAATATCTCGAAAAAAGGTTTTTTCTGTTCTTTTTCCTTTTCCATGATTGGATGAAATAAAAGTCGGTGGCGACTCTTGCTTACCGCGACATTTTGCAAACAAAAAAAACACAAAATGTAAACCAGTAAAAATAGTCGGTTCTGCCACAGTATCACACATGGCTTCTCTTCGTCAATGTCGAGCTCATAATTGTGTGCAGGTTTGTCAAATATTTCGATTGTAATTCTGGGAGCTTCGTTGTCCCAATTGACCTTGAACATGGAAGACATTGTTGCTAAGGCATCCGCCAACTGATTTTATTTTGTTGGGAAGTGTTCAAAAGTGACCTCCTCAAAGTATGGGCTCAGAGTTAGCACAAGCTCTTTGTAAGGAATTAGGTTAGGATACTTGGTATCCCATTCTCCTTTGTATTGACTAATTACTAGAGCAGAATCTCCGTGCACATCCAAGAATTTGATTCTTAGGTCGATAGCAGCCTTTTGACCTAAGATGCATGCCTCGTACTCAACCATGTTGTTCGTACAGTCGAGGCATAATCTAGCGGTGAAAGGTGTATGGCAACCTTCCGGAGAGATAATCACAACACCAATTTCATTACCCAGCGCGTTGGAAGCCCCATCAAAAACCATAGTCCATCGGGATCCTTATTCAGGTCCGTCATACGGTCCAGGCTTTTCGCAGTTAGTTACTAGCATGATATTCTCATCCGGAAATTCAAAGTTCATAGATTGGTAATCATCAACAACTTGATGTGCCAAATGATCTGCCAATACACTCCCTTTGATTACCTTTTGTGTAGTGTACTGGATATCATATTCAGTCAAAATCATTTGCCATCTAGCTATTCGTTCGGGGAGAGATGGTTTCTCGAAGATATACTTAATAGGGTCCATCTTAGAAATAAATAGAGTGGTGTGAGTCAACATATACTGTCTCATTCCGTGAGAAGCCCATGCCAAAGCGCAACAAGTTTTCTCGAGCAGTGAATATCTGGTTTCACAGTCGGTAAAATTTTTGCTCAGGTAGTAGATTGCATGCTCTTTTCGGCCAAACTCGTCATGTTGGCCTAACATGCACCCCATTGAAATCTCTAATATAGTCAAGTACATAATCAGAGGTCTTCCTTCAACTGGAGGCATCAGAATGGGAGGTTCTTGTAAATATTCCTTAATTTTGTCAAAGGCTGCTTGGCAATCATTGTTCAATCTGATTACTTCATCTTTCTTCAAGAGTTTGAAGATTGGCTCACAAGTAGCAGTTAGGTGAGATATGAATCGTGCAATGTAGTTAAGTCGACCCAAGAAACCTTTGACTTCCTTCTCAGAGTGGGGAGCAAGAATTTCTTGTACGAATTTAACCTTCGCAGGGTCGACCTCAATACCGTTACTACTGACGATAAACCCTAGGAGTTTTCTAGACCTTACCCCAAAGGTAAAATTGTTGGGATTCAGCCCCAGCTTGTACTCTTTCAGCCTTTCAAATAGCTTGTGTAAGTGATCAAGGTGTTCTTCTTCAGTCTGCGACCTTGCAATCATGTCATCCACATAGACCTCTATTTCATGATGGATAATATCATGAAATAAGGCTACCATAGCTCGCTGGTAGGTTGCCTCTGCATTCTTCAAACTAAACGGAATGACTTTGTAACAAAAGGTGCCCCTTTATGTAACAAAGGTGGTTTTCTCCATGTCTTCGGGAGCCATCTTGATTTGATTGTAGCCGGAGAATCCATCCATGAAGGAGAAAACTTTGTGTTGGGCTGTGTTGTCGACCAAGACGTCAATATGTGGTAGTGGGCAATCATCTTTGGGGCTCGCCCTATTCAGATCTCTATAGTCTACGCACATACGGACCTTTCCATCCTTCTTCGGTACCGTGACCACATTTTCCACCCATTGGGGGTATGATGTCACAACTAAGAAACCTGCATTGAATTGCTTCATTACCTCGGCTTTTATCTTTATAGACATGTCTGGCCACATACGATGAACCTTTTGCTTTACTGAAGGACAAAATTCCTTTGTTGGTAGACGATGGACCACCATATCAGTATCCAAACCCGACATATCTTTACACGACCAAGAAAACACTTCAACATAGCCATGTAACATCTGTACCAATCTGCCTTTGACACTGTCTTCCAAGTTAGCGCCAATCTTAACCTCTTTCTTGTCTTCTTCAGTACATAGGTTGATCACTTCAACTGGCTCTTCATGAGGTTGAATGGCTTTCTCCTCTTGCATCAGAAGTCTGGCTAGTTCCCTAGGTATTTCACAATCTTCTTCGCCTCCATCTTCAGCCTGGTTGATTGGATGTTCAAAGTCATAGTTGGAAATAGCAGAGTCATTGGCAATGACATCCAGAGTGGATGAGGATCTATAAGTGTGTGTGTGTGTGTGTGTGTGTGTGCATGTAAGATACATGACTATTTTGAAAATGAAAATAAGAAAAATAAAGGCAATTAGCACAAAATTTGAATGCAAAAGTACCAACGTTTTTTCATTGAATGATCATATGGCACATTGTTGTACCCCAAAATTTTCCCTCTCATTTTACTCAACACATACTCCTTGAGATTCTCAATTTTCTCAAAGTTTGCCCAAGAGTTGACAAGACAAACTCTCTCCTAAGGCAGGTTGTCTCAAATTAGGGTTTCCATTTTCATCAAGATAGGTGGAATCCAAAGACCTCATATTCTCTCCTTGGTCCTACATGTCAAGTTTCATGCCTTGTACAAGAAGTTTGCTCAGTCAACTGCTCAGATGCTCGAGAATCGACTATATTAGGTCAAAAGTCAACTGTGACCCACATACAGTCAAACATCAAGATTTTTGGTCAACATTAACATTTTGAAGTGACTTTCATCATTTGATCAAGGTTTGATCATGATTCCTCAAGGAATGCTCCAAATTCATCAAAACCCAAAAGTTGCTAAATTAGGGTTTCTCAGGGAAAGTCAACCAAACTTTGACCAAGCATAACTTCCACATGATTTATCATAAATTTTCCATCCAAATCTCAATTTGAAGAGGATGAAATTCCCTACAATTAATATTCAGCCCACAAGTTCAAAATATGCACCCACAAAAAGATATGAATTTCTACATTATGGGTCCTTTTGAAAAGTCAACAAAAACACCTTTTGGGTCAAAGCTTCTTACATGAATATGGAAGACTCAATTGAGATAAGACCAAAAGGGTTGCTTAGGGGACATCCTAATATTTCTAAACAGTCCAAGAACACCTCTCTAGGGTTAAAATTGGAGGAGATATGCCTTGTCAAAGTTGACCTTTTTTGCAAAATTGCCAAAAGTTAAATGGGCTCAAAATTGCATTTTTTGCCAAATGGGCCTAGCTTTTTATGCTTGCACCTCACTTATAATATGATCCACGACCCAAATATTCACCCACACATTATTTGCTTCATTTTTCAATTTATTTTGATTTTTTATTAATTAAAAATTGAATTAAATCAAATAATTGGTGAATAATAGCAAATATATGATTTGATTTGGTTTTTGGACAGGTTAACAATCAAAATATGCTGAGTTATCAAGACCAAAACGAATCAAGCATAATTGGTACAAGAAAGGGATGATTTGGCTCAAAATAGCAAGTTTACATGTAGCATGAAAATCAAATCCAATCTCTCATAATTGCAAATATTCAATCCAATTTCACAACCCTAATTCATTCCTAGATATATATTGGACATGTGAAAGGCATGAGACAAGGTTGTAGTTGTGAAAAGAGGCAGAACAAAACTTCAAAATTTCAAAGAAAAGTGGTGATTCGATTTCCATTCTAGAGGCCAAGTCAAGCCATTCTAACATTACCAATAGCTTGCTGGACATCCCGGGAACGTGTCCCAAGCAATTGCAAGCCGCCCCAGGTCCAGAATCATCACGTAGCAGTCCCACGGTTTTCCCTGTTTTCTAAATTCGATTACTGTGATTCACACATCATGAACATGTTTTAATGGCACATATGTGTTTGTTATCATGTTTGCAACGTATTGGTTATGTTTAATTGATGTTTTAATACGTATATTGATGAATGCCATAGCTAGGGTTTGAAGCCACGTTTTGGGGCTTCTTGACACAAGAAAAATTAGGCCATGAATAAGGTACCATGATACTCGTGAGGTCAAGACGAGTTGATTGGTACAATCATAATTAATTTTTCATGCATGTGCTGGATTTTTGAGTTTCACAGGTTTGTAGTTATAGACTTTTGTCTGTAGGTAAAGGTATGCAGCTAAGGCGACAGAGAAAGGTAGAAGAAGATTAGGTGTCAGCCAGTCAGTGGACCATTTGAATCTCGCGCGCGTTTCCCACTAACTCAGTTATTTTGTTATATTATATTTTGTTTTTATTCCATATACAACAAAGCAGACCAGCCTAGTGGAAGAGCGTGCTAGAGGTAAGTGTGAGGACCTGGGTTCGATCCCAGGTCCAAGCATTTTCTTAGTTTCTCAATTTCTGTTCACAGATCTAGTGCATCAACCTTGCACGCGCCTTCCATACTCCTCAAGTCATCACCAATGGATCACAACCTCTCCAGATCTAACGCATAAGTAGTGAGGGACCATGATGCACCCTCGGGTCAACGCCACATGGAACCATGCGCTGACTGGGCTTGGAGGACTATTGGGCTTGGGGAATTCAAAATCACCCCCCCAGATTACTCATTATACAGGCCTAGTTTGTAGTTTCTTTCTATTTTCTTTTTTTAATTTCTTTAATTATTTTCTTTAATTGTTTTAATTAATTAACACAATTTTTTTTTATAAAACTAAAAAAACTACAAAAATACAGGATTAAATATTATTTATTCAAATTAATATTTTTGGAAATAAATTAGGTTAATTAGTTTATTTGATTGTTTGTTTTAATTAAATAGAAATTAAGTTTTAAATTTTGTAATTGTTTCTTTTCTCAAATAAAAAACCACAAAACACATAAATCTTTTTTATAAAATATTTTATTTTCTTGAATTATTTAATTTAGTTTAAATTAGGCTGATTTCAATTTCTTTTATAATTAAAAATAATTAGAATTAGGGTTTTAGTCGTACATAACCTAATTAAGTCTTTTCTCAAGAATTAGTTCAAATTTTTTTTTTCAATTAGATTTTTTAGGGTTCTCAATTTTTCTCGCATTTAATTTGCCGCGCACATTTTTATTTGTTTTATTATTATTGTAACTGTTTTGAGGTTGTAATAGTAATTAGGGTTTTAAGCTTCTGCATTTTTATTTTCCGTCAAGATAAGTATGTAACTGTCAAAGCCTTGTAATAGCTAGGTTTCTTTTTCGCACTTTAAACTCCTGCAAATATTTAACTGTCTAGATGCATGCTAATAGGATTGTATGGCAAGAGTATCTTGAAATTAAAATGGTAGATCGCATAATGTGCCAAGATTAAATAACTGAAACAATTTATATGCACATATTCACTCCTAGGGTTTACCTCACTTCGATTGCCTTCGGTAAAACAGTCATTAAGCATAGGAGATTTTAGTGGTTTCCCGCTAGTCTAAAAGATCAAAATGTCCCATTCGAATGTTGCCTCAGAAAGATCTTAAGACTCTAGGGTTATAACTTGAGTTTTCTAACTATTGCTTTAGTGATTGTACTTGTCCCTTTCGAATGTCCCTTATAACTCCAACGACGGGGCTACCTACTCCTTAATAGTAGGATAGCGCTTTCTAAAGGAAACGAGAACGAACAATCTTTTTTTCGAGTAGGTATATTAGTTCCTAAGTACTTGCTCAAACAATAAAAACTTTTCACACAAACACCTTTCAAAACCAATTTTCAAAACAAACTTCGTCACACCCTTGAGGACCGATACAAGGGTTATCACGAAGTAAAACATTTTCAAGGCAAACACACACAAGCAATTTGAAAAATGAGCAAGTACCTAAGACTCCATGGAAAACCATGGATAGAAAGGGTGCTAACCCTTCCCTTTCAATAATCTACCCCCCGTACTCAGAATATCTCGAAAAAAGGTTTTTTCTGTTGTTTTTCCTTTTCCATGATTGGATGAAATAAAAGTCGGTGGCGACTCTTGCTTACTGCGACATTTTGCAAACAAAAAAAGAAAAATGCAAACCAGTATTAACAGTCGGTTCTGCCACCGCATCACACATATCAAAATGAAAAAACCCTTAACAAATGGACCATGATGCCCCGGGTAAGGCACGTGGTTTAAAGTTATTGTTTGAATTAAATTATAGACAAAAGTTCTTGAATTGACAAAACAGTAAATAGTAATTACACCTCGCTGAAGGAGATGGGAATGAAATCCTTTGCGTGTCAGTTGTTGAGTCCTTCACCGGCAGTCGGGTAGATCCAGTCAACAAAGTCACAGTTGTCCTTCGAGTCTTCAATAGCATTCACTCCATGATTACCAATGCAAAAAGGTGGTTTTCCTATGCGAGCGCGTCTGACTTCCTTTTGAGCTTTGGCAGTGAAACCCAACCCAAACTTGTTTTCTTTAAATGAAATGTCAAAGAGTTGTCCCCAATTTGTACTGCTTCCATCTTCAATCACAGTGCGATCATATTTAAGTGAAACCATCCTTGGTGCAACTTCACCAACTTTTGGAGTGTCAGAAGAGATATTGGTGGCAGCAACCATAGGAGGGACCACTTCGAAAGCTTGACATGGAGTTTCTATGAACTCACCATCCATTTCCATATATTTGAACGAATTCAGGTGACTAACCATAAATTCTTCTTCACCACAAACAGTAATAATCTT
Organism: Vicia faba; assembly: GCA_948472305.1. Classification (NCBI taxonomy): domain Eukaryota; kingdom Viridiplantae; phylum Streptophyta; class Magnoliopsida; order Fabales; family Fabaceae; genus Vicia; species Vicia faba. The sequence continues at coordinate 996,355,481 of OX451736.1, forward strand.
TCCCTTGATTGGATACTTCAATTTCGGGTGGAGGGTGGACGTCACTGCTCCTGCCCCATGTATCCAGGGGCATCCAAGTAAACAAGAATAGGCGGGACGTATATCCATCACGTAAAAGGTAGATTTGAAAACTTGTGAACCAACTTTAATGGGGAGAATAACTTATCCAAGTACCATCCTCTTGGATCCATCAAAAGCCCTCACAACTATGTCACTTGGTTTTAACACAATACCTTCGCAATCCAACCGGTCCAAGGCACCTTTGGGTAGAACATTTAGAGAGGAACCAGTATCAACCAGGACATGGGCCAAGGTAGTTCCTTCACATTCAATAGAGAGGCCTTGTTATGATTCCTTCCAACTGGTGTCAAGTCGGCATCAGAGAACCCCAATCCATTGTTGGCAGTCAGACTCGCCACACAATTTTTAAATTGATCGGTTATGGTCTCTTGTGGAACATGTGCTTTCTTCAAAAATTTGATTAAAGCTTGGGCATGAGCATCAGAATAAAGCAACAAAGACAACATAAATATTTTGGATGAGGTTTTCCCCAGTTTCTCTACTATCTTGAAGTCACTCTTTTTTATGATCTTCAAGATTTCTTCCATCTCTTGGGTGGAAGGTTCCTCAATAGTAACGTCTTTGGCTGGTGCCTCCGTCCTGAAAGGCTCAACTACTTTATCTTTACCCCTAGTGTAAGTACTAGGCTTATCAATGGTAATGCGGACTGGTGTCGTCGTAGTAGTTAGGGGTGAAATGTTAGGAGAGAAGATTCTCCCTGTTCTTGTTACCTTGCTAGAACCAACAATATTTGTAACATCATTAGCCTTGTCTTCATTGATCCAGGAATCTTGCTTAACTCCATGATAGTAAACTTCGGCACCGTAATTCTAAGGGACTGCTTTGTCAGATGAGTAAGGAATCGGCCCGGGAGTAGTAATTATCAAGGGAGAAATCATTGGTTCCTTGGAAATCCTAATAGGACCCTTTGAAGATATCCTAAGAGGCTTGTTGGAAATTGTTATGATGGAAATGTTTTCAGCTCTATCGGTCAAACTTTTGATGGACGGAGTTCTTTCAAACAGGATCCCATGACTGTTTATCAGGAGTTGAACACCTTCTTTCATCCATTTGCATCCATTCACTTGTTCAGTGCAACAAATACAAACTTTCAAACAGCAAGGGAAAAACCCAGCTCTCAGTAAATTCTCTTTAACAACAGACAACAGAGTAGTCAAATCTTCAATGGAGGAAACAAAAACATTGTTTTCAATTGCATTGACACCTTTGCCATGATTTGGCATTGGTGCAGTTATAACATTCAGAGTTGTAAGTGGATCGATTTCAATAGTCTTATTGTCGATAAGGTCTTGAATTTTTTTTAGAGCCTAACATTGATCAGATTCATGCCCCGAGCTATTGGAATGATATGCACATTTGGCATTAGTGAAATTCTGGCACAACAAACTTTGATGTCCTACAAGGATGTCGAGACATCTGATTTGACATAAACACACAGGAAATATAAAACAGTACTGAAAAGATAAATAACACACCAGAATTGTTTACCCAGTTCAGTGTACAACAACACCTACTCTGGGGGCTACCAAGCCAGGATTGAAGTCCACTATCAGTAGTATCAATTTGCAGACCCTACAGCCAACACACCCATTGACAATCTAAGCACTTAATCACTATCCAATCACCCTTCTACCTAGGTCATCCCTAGATATGGAATATCCCCATCCCACTTCCAATCATCACAATGATGTCTAGAAGCCAACACCTCAATCACTGCATAGACAGACCTTCACCCATATTCCAATCACATAGATAAACAGTTTGGAATACATACTTCCATGACAACCTAGTTAAGTCTCTAAGATAAACTCCACTGTTTATTAACTTTTCTCCTAACACATCCTGGAGTTGCTTCAAAGCTTCCTCCAGGAACAATGCATCTCTTACCTATAGGCTTCGAGATGAACATGGTAACCTTCCCACATCCCGGGAGGTTTACCTTGACAAAGCCCTTATAATTTTACATCTTGAGCCGTGTATTTTCTAGGTTACAAACCCTTCTATTTATAACCTGTTACCCAACTAGTTTTGGACCTTCAATCACAGCAAATCAGCTGTAACAAACTGCAGAAACTTCTTCCCAAAGAAAGGTCTTCAATCTTTAATTTCCTAAATAATCTCCTTATTTAGAAAGTCTCCATTCTCCTTGATTTCTGATTGAATTTTCTAGACCTTTAAATATTCGCCACATAGGATGCATAATATTCTCCTGAATATTCTGTCAATGTTGAGAACAAACTGAATCTCATTAATCCAGCTTAGCAGGCGCGATGTCAAGACATCTTCTTCGACATGTTGTTCCAGTTGTTGAAAAAGTTCAACACAACATGTTCTGACATTGTAATAGGACTTGTTATTATACATGTTCTTCTTAGCAAGTTTATACATCCTATTCTACATTACATTATTGCTACTATTATTTTTTTTACAAAAAATTATGCCAATCCTAAAACAAGAGAACTAACAATCTCCCCCTTTGGCAAATTTTGGCTAAAACAAATAATCTAAAAAACAATTTGCAGCAATTCAGAAGTTGCTGCACACAAAAATAGATCTTCGGTTAAAAATGATGTCTCAACATCTTGTTAGACATCTTCTTTGCAGCACTCTGTAGAACTCAATTGCATCAGCACCAACGAACATCAGTTTCAGGATAAAAGGAAGGAAAGTCCTGAAGTTTGGTTGATGCACATGAGGAAGAAGATAACATAAGACAACTTTTACTCCCCATCAATGCAGGAACATCTTCTAAACATAGAAGACCAATGGTGGAATAAGAGAACTCTCAATAACTCCTTAAGACCAAATCAACCACCGCCCCTGATAAATCAGAACACAGGTCAAAATTGTGTTCATAACTCAGATCACAAGTCACAAACATATGTCACAAATAATAACCCACTTGACATCTGTGAACATTAATAATAACCACCACTTATGGAATCAGCAGCTTCCCAGCAGTAATTAGCAGCATCCCAGCAGCCACACATCCACACTAATATCCCTCTTTTTAGCTAAAACTTGGCAAAGGAGACCTTCACAATACCAGACCCAAGCACAACTTATCCATACTCGAATAAAAGCCATAAGAATTATGGACTAAATAAGCTCACGGGGTTACAGAGATACGAAGAACTCTTTATAAATAACTGGGATTTTTACTTGGAAAATAACGATCCTAGATTGTATCACCAATCTTGGTCAAAAGGAAACAATATTTGAGGATAAAACTTCAAGTATCAATGTGCACCATCCATGATGGCTTTGAATGCTATAGTTACTTCCTGTACATACACATGCATAACCAGACAATTTTTCTTCCCTCTATTTGCAGCCACATTGTGATACGGTGGGAGAAATGACTATGGTTTTGCGTTTGTTTTCGCAAATGTTTCGGCTGAGCAAGAGTCGCCACCGACTTTTTACTTTATCCTAAGGAAAGGTTTAAAAAGCACAGCAAAAACCTTTGAGATTTTTCTTGGGTTCGGGGAGTAGATTATAGAAAGGGAAGGTATTAGCACCCTTTCTATCCATGGTTATCCATGGGCTCTTAGGTACTTGATTAAATCAACTTGCCTTGGTTTTCAATTGTTTGAAATGGTGCTTTGTGTGTGGCTTTGAAAATGTTTTGAAAAAGATGCCTTGTCTAGGCTACCCTTGTAACAATTCTTTACTCGAATGTTTTACGAAAGGTGTTTGTCTTTTTGAAAAGATGTTTCAAGGTTTTTGAAAGTTGTTTTGAAAGTGTAGTGATGGGTGAAAAAATAGGCAAGTGTTTTATTTTTCAAGTTGACAAGTACTTAAGAGTGATCTACCCTAAAGTTCTCAAAGATTTTTGTTATGTTTTAACCCTTTTAACAATTTTGTTCCACCATTGAATTTGGTGGACAATCTTGTGTTAGGATGTGAAAGGGACGGGCGCGGGTCATCGTTTAGACCATAATTGCAATAGTACTAAGTATCTTTGGACAACTTTTCCTTGAAAGGGACTTGATCATTTTTTAGGCAACTTTTTCGAAAGCGTAATCGAGGGACTATGATCAATTAATTTGTATTGTTTTGCCCAAAGAGACCTAACATGCAATATGGCCTAATTTTGAAAGGCAACAAGCGGATGTAACCCTAAGGGTGTTAGTGTGCAAGTGTGTTTTATTGCATACAAGAGTTTTATCTTTGAATTAGTTTTTTTCTATTTCATTGATTTTATCTTTCCATACACGTCCTAATTACTAGCAATAAGAAGCGGAAATATAAAATCCTACGCTATTACAACAATTAGGGGAGGGGGATACACATTTGTACATGGAGGGTTCAACGAGAAAAATAGACAAAAAAGAAAATAGCAAAAAACAAGATATATAGAGAGAGAGAGGGAGCTCGCGCGCTGCTGGGAGGTCATCAGAAGTTCTGACTCAGATCCGCTGCCAGATGATCAACCTCTTGGTTAAACTGTATGAGTCAGAACTTCTGACTCTGGCACCTGCAAAACAGAACCTTGTTAGTGGGGAAATCAGAAGTTCTGATTCCCCTGCGCTGCAAGACAGAAGTTTGTTAGTGGAGAAACCAGAAGTTCTGATTATGCTGAAAAGGCAATAACTCTCAGAGGTTCTGATATCATTGACAGCAAAACAGGCTTCAGATGTGCTAACGTCAAAGTCAACACTTGGCTTTTTCCTGTACTAATCAGAACATCTGCAATTCTGTTGTTATTCCACAAAACAGGAAACATATTTGGAACAGATCCAACAAATGTAAAAATGTTTCAGAGGTCAAAACCAACAAGGTCACAGGCAAGTCCTATACTGGCTCAGAATGTTCTGAGGTATGAAAATCCTCAGAACATAAACAACAACAACATGATATTTACATTATGTTTATTTGAGTATGCACAACTGATGATGCTTAGCAGTGTGATGAAGGTCAGCAGGTGCTTACCTGGCTGTTGGAAAGGTTTGTGGGTGAAAGTTAGCTTTTGGCTCTGGTGGTGTTCTGGACAGATTTTCTTTGAAAAGGGTAGGTAAAGGTGTATACGTACGTAGGGTCAGAAGTTTGGAAAGGGTGTTTTTGGTTTACAAAGAGAACTGGGTGTTTTTGATGAAGTTTGAAGGTAAGAAACTCAAAGTTATGAAATAAACTGGAGATTTTGGCAGAGTTTCAGAATGCTATGTTGCCAAGGGTTGCTGTTTCTCTCTTAGCAATTTTTCTGTTTCTTTTTTGAACGCTCTTTTGCAGTGGTGAAGACTCTCTATTTATAGGCAAAGTTCTTGTGGGTGCCTTGAACATTAAAGCGCCAACAGAGTTTGAATTTGTTCTTTGACAGAAATTCCTGGGAAGTTGTGATAACAGATAGCCTTCAGCCTAGGCTGCAGCAGCAGGCGTAGATTGGGGAGAAGTGACCTCTGAAGTGGGCGGTGGCGCGTAGACCCATGCCAGAATCTGCACAAAAGCGTTTTCCAAGCCACACGTGAATGTTCAGGAGTGGTTGGAAACATTAATGGGCATTAAATGGTGATAAGACCTATCAACATCAATATTCTAGTAATGGAAACCAACGTTGAATCAGCAGTTCTGTTTTAAAAAGAACAGCGTAAACCATGCTCTGGCCTTGGCTTCCTGTTGTCTTAGTAAGCTCTGGAGATTCTCCTGATTTTCTGACACGTTCCTTGGATTTACCTCTGGGTCTCCTGGGCTTAGAGGTTCTGTATCAGTGTAACACCCACTCTTCTGATCTTTCATCTTCTGATTTCAGCAATGTTCTGAAAAAGCCTTCAGACTTCCCTGCTTCTCTTGCATTCCTTTAGCAAATTCTGACTGAGCTTGTGTAACTGCTGAAGGGGCATGTTCTGTCTGAGGCTTACATATTGAACCACGTTTACAACTTCTGATTGAACTGATGCAGCTGCTGAAAAGCCAACTTCTGGCCACGCTGAGCCAAGCTTGCAACTTCTGACTGTTTTTATCTGGAATGGGTCCAGAAGTTCTGAAGCGCTGATTTTTTCTTAAACACTCATTTTTTAGAGAAACGTTCCAAGTACTTAGAATTTGATTTTTCTTAAGATAAAAGCGTTGTTTTTGGAGCTCGTGAGATCATCTTGCTCTTGTAAGTGGCTTGCTTGGGCAAAAAGATAACTCAGGACTTGGATTTGTTTCAGAGGGACCTTGAAAATCCAAGATGGTTTCCTGAAGAAAGAGAGGGCAAATTTTGGGGTACAACAGTTGCCCCTGTTCAATCTTCTTGAACCTGAAGAGTTAGATTGGCAAGTTTGCCTTTCGCGACTCGAAGGTAAAAGGAGATTGGACACTAGAGTGCCCTTAAATTTGCACTCGTCAAAGCAATGGATGCGGAAATGGGCTTAAAAGATGCCATTTGGAAGGGTGGAAGAATCTTGTCGGGGATGGGCTTAAAGATGCCATCTGGAATGAAAATCAGAAAGGTGTCCATGCTTTGGACCATCTTTGAACTGGGGGTCTGAATAAGCAATAGATTGATATCCGTATCTGGAGGCATCCGAAAACTGTTTTCAAAAGTTGCATCTGAACAAGCGATAGATTAACATCCGTTGTTGGGAAGAATCCATAAACTGTTTTCAGAAGTCTTGAGGTTGAATAAGCAATAGAACAACATCCATTGTTGGGAAGCGTCCGTAAACTGTTTTCAAAGGTTGCATCTGAACAAGTTGGTAGATTAACATCCGTTGTTGGGAAGAATCCATAAATTGTTTTCAGAAGTCTTGAAAAGAAACTGAACAAGCGATAGGTTAACATCCGTTACTTGGAGAACCCGTAAACTGTTTTCAGAAATCTTGAAGTTGAATAAGCAATAGAGCAGCATCCGTTGTTGGGAAGCGTCCGTAAACTGTTTTCAAAGGTTGCATCTGAACAAGTTGGTAGATTAACATCCGTTGTTGGGAAGAATCCATAAACTATTTTCAGAAGTCTTGAAAAGAAACTGAACAAGCGATAGGTTAACATCCGTTACTTGGAGAACCCGTAAACTGTTTTCAGAAATCTTGAAGTTGAATAAAGAACCGGCGTAGGGTTCCCTGATGATGAGCTCGCGTAGAACTGCATCGGGATAAATCTGGAATAAGCATTAGAATGTTGCCATGTTTGGGTCGCATCTGAACTATTCCTGGAAAGAATCTCGGGAGATAATGATTTTTGTCCGTCGACTGATCTTTCCTGAAAAGGTAAAGGGTTAGTTGTATGCAATGTCATGATGCATGATGCAACGTATGTTATATGATATGGATGTAAATGAATGCGCATGTAAGCTGGAGATCTGTCTTGCGAAGGATAGATGAATCCGAAATGGCTGAAGCATCTTGACTGCTGCCGGGAAGAATAATCCCTGGTGGTTGCTGGAGAAGAGAGTTCCTGATGACTTCTACTGGGGAGTTTCGATCTAATAGACTCACGTTGGGGAGGTAGGACTGAGAATCTTCAGTTTGGCGGGAAGTATTTCTGGCGACTTCACTGGGGAACTCAAGATTTGCCCTCCAAAATTCTGTGGGGAGAAGGTTCACTAGTCTGGCTCCACTGGGGATTGGCAATTTGAAGTTTTAGCTCGGCTGGGGATACTGAAACTTAAACTCTGAGGGGAAATGAGTTCTGGAGGATCCTCTGGCTGGGGATAACAAGGATAAGCTCCTCCGGGGGATTGTATTGATAAGTTATGTTGGGGAACTTTGATGAACTTCGCTGGGGATAGGAATAAATTTGGCGAGTGCGATCTTCCGTGGCACTAAGCTGAGGATAACCCAGTTATAAGTCCCCGGGAGGAATAACTTTGAATAAAACTCGGGAGAGACGTCCGTACTCTGCAGGGAATAAGCTTCAAGCCTTGCTGGGGATATGGATTCCAAATCTCCTGGGGTTTCCTTTGAAAGGGTATCAAGATATCCAACTATACCTTCAACCTATCAGTAATCCTCTTTCTTGATAAGGAAATGATTATGTTCAAATGCATATGCCTATTTAACAAAACATTGGACGTTTCTCAAAAATAAACAAATAGTGCAAGAGAAAAGAAAAAGGAAATGACACAAATTTCTGGGAAAAGTTTTTGTATTGACTTTCTATGAGTATATTTGTACAAAGGAGACAATCATCCTAGTAAGAGGATTTTGTCGTAAATATTGAAAGATTTATACAAAATAAAGATGGCTATGTGAAATAATTCCATGGGATTCCATTCCGCTATAGCCTTCACAACTCTGAATATCTGTCCATTCAATGCTTCGTTTGCCGATGACTAGATTGATCAGAAACCTGGAACTGGTAGATGAAGAGATTGTCTTTGAAGTGATCCGACGAGACACAGTCATACGCTTTAATTCCATAACTTTTGCCTGAATCGCCCTTTCGGGTTTTCGATCCACCGGGAAACCCCTTTTTGCCCAAGCCTCCCTTTCGGGTTTTCAACTTGCCGGGTGTACAGATTTTTTTTGTTTTTATCCCTAATTTTTGCCTGAACCGCCCTTTCGGGTTTTCGGTTCATCGGGATGCCCATTTTTGCCCAAGCCGCCCTTTCGGGTTTTCGACCTGTCGGGTTATTTTATGCGTAGTATCTTTTGACTATGTCCGCGTTCGCGGGGTGCGGCAAATCATCGCCGTCCATGGTGGTTAGAATCATCGCACCACCAGAAAATATGCTCTTGATCACAAATGGTCCTTCATATGTAGGAGTCCATTTTCCCCTGGGATCACTTTGCGGTAAGATAATCTGTTTGATCACGAGATCTCCAACTTGATACACTTGACGTCTGACTTTCTTATTGAAGGCCTTGATCATCCGTTTTTGATACGTCTGACCATGGCATATAGCAGCGAGTCGCTTCTCGTCGATCAAATTGAGTTGATTAAGTCGAGTCTGCATCCACTCATCTTCATTCAAACCTGTATCCTTCATAATCCTTAGAGAAGGAATCTGAACCTCCATAGGCAGGACAGCTTCCATGCCATATACCAAAGAAAATGGGGTTGCCCCGGTCGAAGTACGTGCCGTCGTACGGTATCCATGCAGAGCAAACGGTAACATCTCATGCCAGTCTTTATAAGTGACTGTCATTTTCTGAATGATCTTCTTAATGTTTTTGTTCGCAGCTTCAACATCACCGTTCATCTTCGGCCGATAGGGAGATGAATTGTGATGATAAATCTTGAACTGTTCGCACAAAGCGGTGATCATTGTGTTATTCAGATTTGTACCGTTGTCTGTGATGATCCTGTCTGGAACACCATACCGACATATGAGATTTTGCTTAATGAAGCGGGCAACCACATTTTTAGTAACAGAGGCGAAGGAAGCTGCTTCGACCCACTTGGTGAAGTAGTCAATGGCAACCAGGATGAAACGATGTCCGTTGGAAGCCGTGGGCTTGATCTCTCCAATCATGTCAATGCCCCACATTGCAAATGGCCAAGGAGCAGTCAGAACATTGAGAGGAACCGGAGGGATATGAACTTTGTCAGCGTAGACTTGGCATTTGTGGCAAGTATGGGAATGTTGATGGCAGTCAGCTTCCATGGTAGACCAATAATAGCCTGCCCTTAGGATCTTCTTAGCCATTGTATGCCCGCTCAAGTGAGTGCCAAACGTGCCGCTGTGTATCTCAGTCATGATCAACTCTGCTTCGGCTTTGTCTACGCATCAGAGTAATACACAATCATGGCTTCGTTTGTAAAGGATGTCGTTGCTCAGGAATAATTTAGCAGCGAATTTCCTTAAGAACTTCTTGTCATTTACCGAAGCTCCTTCGGGATAATCTCTAGTCTCGAGATACCTTTTGATCTCATGGAACCAAGGTTGTTCCACTATTTCTTCGGTATTAATCTCGTGACAATGCACGGGTTCATCCATTCGCTCAATGGTGATTTGGGGAACCTCGTTATCCCAGTTGAGTTTAAACATGGACGACATTGTAGCTAGAGCATCTGCTAGCTGGTTCTCTTCTCGCGGGAAATGCTCGAAGGTAATTTGTTCGAAATGCGGCAACAATGTCAGGACATGTTCTTTGTATGGGATAAGATTAGGATGCTTGGTATCCCACTCTCCTTTAATTTGACTGATAACCAAAGCCGAATCCCCAAATACGACCAAAGATTTGACTCCCAAGTCTATAGCAGCCTTGAGACCAAAGATGCAAGCTTCATACTCAGCCATGTTGTTTGTGCAGCTGAAGCAAAGTCGGGCCGTGAAAGGTGTGTGACAGCCTTCCGGAGAAATGAGTACTGCGCCGATACCGTTTCCAAGTGCATTTGAGGCACCATCAAAGTACAGGGTCCATCGGGATCCCTTTTCGGGTCCGTCATACGGTCCGTTACCTTCAATGTTGTCCAAATTCATGATGTCCTCGTCTGGGAAGTCAAATCTCATGGGTTGATAATCTTCGATAGCTTGATGAGCCAGATGGTCAGCTAGTACACTCCCTTTTATAGCTTTTTAGGTGGTGTACTGGATGTCATACTCAGTTAGGATCATTTGCCATCTAGCTATTCTTCCAGATAAAGCGGGCTTTTCGAAGATATACTTGATAGGATCCATTTTGGAAATCAACAAGGTAGTATGAGTCAACATATACTGCCTTAGTCGGCGAGCAGCCCATACCAAAGCGCAGCAAGTTTTCTCGAGCAGTGAGTAGCGAGTCTCACAGTCAGTAAACTTTTTGCTAAGGTAATAAATAGCATGCTCTTTTCGACCAGACTCGTCATGCTGGCCCAAAACACACCCCATTGAGTTATCCAAGACGGTCAGATACATGATCAATGGCCTTCCTTCGACAGGTGGCATCAGAATAGGAGGTTCTAGCAAATACTCCTTGATTTTATCAAAAGCAGCTTGGCAATCGTCGTTCCATTCGACTACCTGATCTTTCTTCAAGAGTTTGAAGATTGGCTCACAGGTAGAAGTCAGATGCGAGATGAATCTGGCAATATAGTTCAAGCGCCCCAAGAATCCTCTAACCTCCTTTTCAGTACGGGGAGCAGGCATTTCTTGTATTGCTTTCACTTTTTCTGGATCGACTTCAATGCCTTTGTTGCTTATAATGAATCCCAGGAGTTTACCAGACCTAACTCCAAAAGTGCATTTACTTGGATTCAGCCTGAGCTTGTATTCTTTCAATCTGGCAAACAGCTTCTCCAGATGTTCAAGGTGCTCTTCCTCTGTTTGTGACCGAGCTATCATATCGTCTACATAAACTTCAATCTCATGATGTATCATATCATGAAACAAAGCTACCATGGCGCGTTGATAAGTTGCCCCTGCGTTCTTCAGCCCGAACGGCATCACCTTGTAACAGAAAGTGCCCCATTGTGTGACAAAAGTTGTTTTCTCCATATCCTCGGGGGCCATTTTGATTTGATTGTAGCCCGAGAATCCATCCATGAAGGAAAACACTTTATGCTGAGCTGTATTGTCGATCAAAATGTCAATGTGTGGAAGTGGAAAATCATCTTTGGGGCTGGCCCTATTCAAATCCTGGTAGTCCACACACATCCTGACTTTGCCATCTTTCTTAGGTACTGGCACGATGTTAGCAACCCATTGAGGATAGGACGTAACAGCCAGAAAGCCAGCGTCAAACTGCTTCATCATTTCTGCTTTGATCTTTTCAGACATGTCAGGCCTCATTCGGCGGACTTTTTGCTTGATCGGTGGACAATCCTCTCTTGTGGGGAGACGGTGAACCACGATGTCTGTGTCTAAACCCGGCATGTCTTCATAAGACCAAGCGAAGATTTCAACATACTCATTCAACAACTGTATCAGGCGTTCCTTGACGTTTGGTTCCAGATTGGCACCCACTTGCACCTCCTTCCGGTCTTCCTCGGTCCCCAAGTTGACAGTTTCCAATGACTCTTCGTGCGGTAAGATGGCCCTTTCCTCTTGTTGTAGAAGTCTGGCTAGTTCCCCTGGTACTTCGCAACCTTCATCATCTTCATACTCGTCTTGATTGACCAGATCATCAGAGTTATTGAAGGATATAGCAGAAATGTCACCCATGGAATCCGGGGTGGATGGGTACCTGCATTGGTGAGTGTGGGTGTGTGTAAGGGATAGCCATCCTTAAACAAAAAATGCAAAAGGAAAGAAAATGAACACAAGCAGTTTATCAAATGAAAAACGTCCAATGAATCATTTAAATATGGCATATGGATATGAAAAATAATCAAAACCCTTACAAATGGACCTACATGCCCCGGGCAAGGCATGAGGTGAAAGATAGTGTGCGGATTGTTTTTGAAAATAAATATTACAGACCAAATAGGAAATGTTTGACAGATAAATTACTGATGAATAAAAGTGATGGGGACAAAGTCTTTTGCCTCCTAGTTGCTCAATCCTCCTTTGACAGTTGGGTAAATCCACTCTTCGATGCTGCTCTCTTTGTCTTCATCCTCCAAAGCGTTGATTCCGTAGGGAAAAATTTTGACTGGCGCTCTTTCAATCTTCGAACGACGCATAGCTTTCTGGCCTGCGACAGTGAACCCTAATCCAAATTTGTCGGTCTTATGTGGAATATCAGGCAACTGCCCCCATGCTGAATTCTTCCCTTCCTTTATTGCGGCCCTCACGTCCTCCAGAGATGCCATCCTGGCCATCTGCCTCGGTGTCTCAGCTTCCAACTTTGCTACTGCTATTTCAGGAAGAACCTCTTCGAAATGCTGAAAAGGCGTCTCAATGAACTCCCCTTCAACCTCTACATATCGGAAAGAGTTTAAGTGGCTAATCATGTATTCTTCTTCACCATGGACAGTAATGATCTTTCCCTTGACAGGATACTTCAACATCTAATGTAAGGAGGAGGTGACTGCCCCAGCATAATGTATCCAAGGCCTACCCAACAAGCAAGAGTATGACGGACGAATGTCCATCACATAGAAAGTAGACTTGAACACCTCAGTGCCTATCTTGATGGGAATTTCAACTTCTCCATGGACCATTCTCTTCGAACCATCGAAAGCTCTGACAACAATATCACTCGACTTCAACTCCAACCCTTCACAATCTAGTCGGTCCAAGGCCTTCTTAGGCAATACATTCAGCGACGAACCAGTGTCGACCAAGACATGTGCGAGAGTGGTTCCTCGACACTCGACTGAAATGTGCAAAGCATCATTGTGGTTTCTACCTTTAGGAGTTAGGTCGGCATCAGAGAAACCTAATCCATTGTCCGCAGTCAGGCTAGCCACGCAATTCTGAAATTGATCTGCAGAGGTTTCCTGGGGCACATGGGCTGCCTTCAGGAATTTTATCAGAGCTTTAGCGTGCGCTTCTGAGCAAAGTAGCAGTGCCAGCATGGAGATCTTTGAGGGGGTTTGCCCTAGTTGTTCTACCACATCGTAATCACTCCTTTTGATTATCCTCAAAATCTCATCCATTTCCTTTTTGGAGGTCTCCGGGATGACCAAGGGTTGAGCCCTCGTCCTGACGAGCTCATCTTGGATTCCCTTACCTTTGTCAGCAGCGGTAGGAGGGACAGTACTAGGAACAACAACATCCTCGATCAGCGGGGTTCTTGCAGAGAGTTTTATTGGTGCAGGGATGGCCCTGTCGGCAGATGAGGGTCCAAAGATTGCTCTTGGAGGGGAAATCTTTGGAGAAAATATTCTTCCGCTCCGGGTGATTTTGCTCGTGCCTGTAATGTTACCAATGCTGGCTTCTTCATCATCCGAACTTTCTTCAATTATCTCGATTTGTTTAATACCATGGTAGTAGACGTCACCGCCATAGTTCCATGGTATTGACTTCTCAGAAACATAGGGGACAGGCCCTGGCATTGTTATCTTCAAAGGAACAGATTCCGTAGCTGGTGTAATCTTAACAGGCTTTTTGACGGCCTTGGAAAGATTGGCGTGAATGGTTATGATTGAGACATCTTCGATATAGGTTGGAACAACAGAAACTTTTTCAAACAAAATTTGTCGATTATCCATAAGGCCTTGGATGCCTTTCTTCAGTAACGGACAATCAAACGGCAGAGAGCAACAACAATAGCAGTCTTCCTTACATCCCGGGAAGATCCCGACCCTTAACAAATTCAACTTGATGGTTAACAGTGGAGTTGTCAGATCATTGACATTAGCAACATACAAATCTTCTTCAATGGCATTGACATTTCAGCCGTGCTTCGGCATAGGTGCAGATATCACATTAGGCTTCTCCGGAGCGTCAAACTCCACCTCCTTCGCCTCTATCAGGTCTTGGATTTTATGCTTGAGTGCCCAACAATCATTGGTGTCGTGCCCGACACTGTCAGAATGGTAGGCACATTTAGCATGAGGATGATAATACGGAGAGGATGTATTCACATTCTTTGGTGCCTCCTTGATAGTGGCAAGATTCAACTTCAACAGATGGGGAAGCACTTGCGCTGGAGTCATATTAATACGGGTGAACTGCCGTTGTGGCCGTTCCACTCGTTGTTGATTTGGTCTGGACTGGTTATAGCGAGGCTGCTCACTTGAAGGATTTTGAATCATTACGGCCCCCACAGTTGGCCGACGCTCTGTCTTTCCTGCTCTTCTCTGAGAATATACCACAGCTGTCTCCTTCTTAAAAGGCTTCTTCTCAACACTTGCAGCAACATTCTTCTGAATCTTTCCTGACTTGATGCCAGCTTCTATTCTTTCGCCTGTTAAGATCAAATCGGTAAACCCCGCGGAAGAGTTACCAATTAGATGATTGAAAAATGGCCCAGATAGGGTCCCTAGAAACATATCAACAAGCTCTCGATCGGTTAAAGGAGGATGCACCCTGCCAGCCAAATCCCTCCATTTTTGTGCGTATTCTTTGAATCCTTCGCCTGTTCCTAACGACATACCCTGAAGTTGGGTACGAGTAGGAGCAAGGTCAGAATTATACTGGTATTGTTTGTAAAAAGCGGTGGCCAAATCTTCCCAATTTCGGACGTTGGTTCCCTCTAGCTGATAAAACCACTCCAATTGAGCTCCAGAAAGACTGTCTTGAAAGAAATGAATCCAAAGGTTTTTATCTGCCGTATAGGGTTGAATCTTTCTCACGTAGGACCTGAGATGCATTTTTGGACAGGACAACCCATCATACCTCACAAACGCTGGCACTTTGAACTTTGGGGGAATCACTATCCCGGCGACCAAACCCAAGTCTTCAAAATCCAAACCCGGTACTCTCTGTAGCTCCATGGCGACCAACCTGTCTTCTAGCCCTTTGTATTTATCATCAGCTGGAGGGTATTGTTGATCAGAATAATCTTCATCCTCTTCAACCTCCTCTTCCTCCACATCGGACTCAGAAGGTACCGCAGCCCCACCTCCTTTGCTGGTTCCTTCATCAGAAGTAGGAGGAAATTCAAGCACTCTCCGAGCTTCTCCGTCAAATCTTCTCCCCAAAGTAGCCACCCCGAGTCTCTTTTTCTTCTTTTTCACTGGGTCTTTGTTCCCCAGTTGGGTCTTGATATCCTCCTGACCCTTAGCTAAGGTCATCAGGAGCTGCTGGAACTGTGCATTTTGAGCTTGTAGGTCTTTGACTGTTTGCTCGAGATCCATCCTACTGACATAAACAGCAGACAGATAAGGAAACATGGAGTGAGACCTGCTTATGCACATGATGAATGATATGCTTATGTATGCAATGCATTCAAGGATTTAGAACATTCAAAATTGTTGCAGACAAAGAAAAACGCACGTCATATTAATAAGAAGAAATTTGTTAGTACATAAATGCCCCATGGGCCAAATATTACAAAATGACTTCTCAAGGCAGAAAGACATTGCGCATCCTCTTTTGTGCGATGTAGGTGTTGAGGGCCTCTTGCTCATGGAGTTGGCGGGTAAGCTCTAGAACCTTCCTCTCACTAGCGTAGAAGCTGGCTTCAAAAGTGTTCCGTTCCTCCTTGAGCTGAATCCAACTTTTCTGCATTTCCTCCCACGATGTAGGCATGTCAGGATGTAGGATGGTGTAGGGAACCTCTCCTTCCTTGACGGGCTCTTTAATCACAGGGAGAAGATGAGGATAAGGCATCATCAGACTTTGGGCTCTGGCTCGTACCCACTTGAGATAAGGCTCAAGAGGGATGGAGTTCTTGTGTCCCAGAGTCTTGCTATCAACCTTGTTGGGTCTTCCCCAAGCTCTGATAAATCTTTGGCGAAGTCCTTGCGCATCGTTGTCGAAGTCAAAAACTAGGTCAGGAATCAACATGTCATGAGGGCCATCCCTCCGTGCATATCCAAATTGCCTCAAAGCTAGGCAAGGGTTGTAGGTGATACCTCCTCTGATTCCAAGTAAAGGAACATTAGGAAACTCTCCACAACGATCGATGATGATGACATTTTCTCTGGACCGAGAACACCAATGTACATCAGAGTGAGTAAGAGTCATCAACCGTTGGGACCACCTTGAGCCTTGGTCGTTCTTCAAGACAGATTGTGGAAGGTGCGAAATAAACCACCTTGCAAGGAGAGGAGTATAACACATGAGAACACCCCTCTTTCTCATTGTTCGTGTGTAAAATGAGTGAAGAATGTCCCCAAGCAATGTTGGTATTGGATTTCTGGATAAGAAGATTTTGACGGCGTTGACATCTACCAATTGGTCAGAATTTGGGAACAAGACCAACCCATAGATAAGGAGTGCCATAATTTCTTCAAAGGCTTGTAGGTCCAATGAATTCCAACATACCTGTGCCTTCTCAAACAAGAATTTTGCTAAGAATCCTTTGACGCCGCTTCTGGTTTCCCAATGCCCCTTGATGTCGGATGGTTGTAGATGTAATGCTCGAGCAACATCTTCCGGCTTTGGTTCCTTTTCCGTACCGTTGAAGGGTAGTTGATTAAGGATAGGGATTCTTAGGAGTTGATAAAACTCCTCCCAAGTGGGCACCAACTAGTAATCAGGGAAAGTGAAACAGTGGTGAAGAGGGTCAAAGAACTGGAATAACACTTTCATCATGTCTTCTTCAATGTTGGTGTTGACTAAGCTGAGTAGTCTACCATGTCTTTCACTGAAGGATGAACTTTCCGGAATTCTTGAGGTGAGCTCCTTGAGTTGAGGAGAGATTCTCACAAGGTTGACTTGGATGGTTTTTCTGCGAGGAATTTCCATGACCTACAAAATAAGAACAAAGATAAAGATCCAAATCCTTGAAACGGTTAGTGAATGCATATGATGTTTTATGATGTTTATGATGTATGCGCAAAACATATGTACAAGCAATTCACACCAACCCTAGTTTCAAGCTTGCATGGGGTTTCATAGGTAAGTACCCTCTTGAGTGTAGTTGGCTTAAAAACCTGTCCTAGTAACTGGGTTCTAAGGAGCTCAATATCACGGGATTGTTTTCATTGTTCATTGTTTTGGTTTAGCCACTTAACTAGCGACCAAAATATTCCAAGAAACAACCCTCAATGAGTGTAGTATCGAGTATCTACCAACTTCGGACTGCACCAAAGCCGGTCATCTCACTACTCCTAATAAAAGGCCAAGATGGTCAAGTAAGGTTCTAGGTCATTAGTGCTTAGTGACATCACTCAGCGGCCCCGTACTCTCCTTGATTGAACTCAAGGGTTACCGGTACTCACAAATATGTCGCACTAATATAGCTATTGCTTCGACCGTGTCGGTATACCCTGCACAGTTTCCACAATGTATTGCTATCTATGAATGTTTCCCAAAATCCGGGTGTAGGATTGCAAACCCAAACAAAGAGCCAAGATATAAAGCAATCAAATCAAACAATTAGTCATGCAAGAGGGTGATCTAAGCCCTAAGGTTACTCCACTTTTAAAATATCCCCAGCAGAGTCGCCAGTTCTGTGATACGGTGGGAGAACTGACTATGGTTTTGCGTTTGTTTTCGCAAATGTTTCGGCTGAGCAAGAGTCGCCACCGACTTTTTACTTTATCCTAAGGAAAGGTTTAAAAAGCACAGCAAAAACCTTTGAGATTTTTCTTGGGTTCGGGGAGTAGATTATAGAAAGGGAAGGTATTAGCACCCTTTCTATCCATGGTTATCCATGGGCTCTTAGGTACTTGCTTAAATCAACTTGCCTTGGTTTTCAATTGTTTGAAATGGTGCTTTGTGTGTGGCTTTGAAAATGTTTTGAAAAAGATGCCTTGTCTAGGCTACCCTTGTAACAATTCTTTACTCGAATGTTTTACGAAAGGTGTTTGTCTTTTTGAAAAGATGTTTCAAGGTTTTTGAAAGTTGTTTTGAAAGTGTAGTGATGGGTGAAAAAATAGGCAAGTGTTTTATTTTGCAAGTTGACAAGTACTTAAGAGTGATCTACCCTAAAGTTCTCAAAGATTTTTGTTATGTTTTAACCCTTTTAACAATTTTGTTCCACCATTGAATTTGGTGGACAATCTTGTGTTAGGATGTGAAAGGGACGGGCGCGGGTCATCGTTTAGACCATAATTGCAATAGTACTAAGTATCTTTGGACAACTTTTCCTTGAAAGGGACTTGATCATTTTTTAGGCAACTTTTTCGAAAGCGTCATCGAGGGACTATGATCAATTGATTTGTATTGTTTTGCCCAAAGAGACCTAACATGCAATATGGCCTAATTTTGAAATGCAACAAGCGGATGTAACCCTAAGGGTGTTAGTGTGCAAGTGTGTTTTATTGCATACAAGAGTTTTTTATTTGAATTAGTTTTTTTCTATTTCATTGATTTTATCTTTCCATACACGTCCTAATTACTAGCAATAAGAAGCGGAAATATAAAATCCTACGCTATTACAACAATTAGGGGAGGGGGATACACATTTGTACATGGGGGGTTCAACGAGAAAAATAGACAAAAAAGAAAATAGCAAAAAACAAGATATATATAGAGAGAGAGGGAGCTCGCGCGCTGCTGGGAGGTCATCAGAAGTTCTGACTCAGATCCGCTGCCAGATGATCAACCTCTTGGTTAAACTGTATGAGTTAGAACTTCTGACTCTGGCACCTGCAAAACAGAACCTTGTTAGTGGGGAAATCAGAAGTTCTGATTCCCCTGCGCTGCAAGACAGAAGTTTGTTAGTGGAGAAACCAGAAGTTCTGATTCTGCTGAAAAGGCAATAACTCTCAGAGGTTCTGATATCATTGACAGCAAAACAGGCTTCAGATGTGCTAACGTCAAAGTCAGCACTTGGCTTTTTCCTGTACTAATCAGAACATCTGCAATTCTGTTGTTATTCCACAAAACAGGAAACATATTTGGAACAGATCCAGCAAATGTAAAAATGTTTCAGAGGTCAGAACCAACAAGGTCACAGGCCAGTCCTATACTGGCTCAGAACGTTCAGAGGTATGAAAATACTCAGAACATAAACAGCAACAACATGATATTTACATTATGTTTATTTGAGTATGCACAGCTGATGATGCTTAGCAGTGTGATGAAGGTCAGCAGGTGCTTACCTGGCTGTTGGAAAGGTTTGTGGGTGAAAGTTAGCTTTTGGCTCTGGTGGTGTTCTGGACAGATTTTCTTTGAAAAGGGTAGGTAAAGGTGTATACGTACGTAGGGTCAGAAGTTTGGAAAGGGTGTTTTTGGTTTACAAAGATAACTGGGTGTTTTTGATGAAGTTTGAAGGTAAGAAACTGAAACTTATGAAACAAACTGGAGATTTTGGCAGAGTTTCAGAACGCTATGTTGCCAAGGGTTGCTGTTTCTCTCCTAGCGATTTTTCTGTTTCTTTTTTGAACGCTCTTTTGCAGTGGTGAAGACTCTCTATTTATAGGCAAAGTTCTTGTGGGTGCCTTGAACATTAAAGCGCCAACAGAGTTTGAATTTGTTCTTTGACAGAAATTCCTGGGAAGTTGTGATAACAGATAGCCTTCAGCCTAGGCTGCAGCAGCAGGCGTAGATTGGGGAGAAGTGACCTCTGAAGTGGGCGGTGGCGCGTAGACCCATGCCAGAATCTGCACAAAAGCGTTTTCCAAGCCACACGTGAATGTTCAGGAGTTGTTGGAAACATTAATGGGCATTAAATGGTGATAAGACCTATCAACATCAATATTCTGGTAATGGAAACCAACGTTGAATCAGCATTTCTGTTTTAAAAAGAACAGCGTAAACCATGCTCTGGCCTTGGCTTCCTGTTGTCTTAGTAAGCTCTGGAGATTCTCCTGATTTTCTGACACGTTCCTTGGATTTACCTCTGGGTCTCCTGGGCTTAGAGGTTCTGTATCAGTGTAACACCCACTCTTCTGATCTTTCATCTTCTGATTTCAGTAATGTTCTGAAAAAGCCTTCAGACTTCCCTGCTTCTCTTGCATTCCTTTAGCAAATTCTGACTGAGCTTGTGTAACTGCTGAAGGGGCATGTTCTGTCTGAGGCTTACATATTGAACCACGTTTACAACTTCTGATTGAACTGATGCAGCTGCTGAAAAGCCAACTTCTGGCCACGCTGAGCCAAGCTTGCAACTTCTGACTGTTTTTATCTGGAATGGGTCCAGAAGTTCTGAAGCGCTGATTTTTTCTTAAACACTCATTTTTTAGAGAAACGTTCCAAGTACTTAGAATTTGATTTTTCTTAAGATAAAAGCATTGTTTTTGGAGCTCGTGAGATCATCTTGCTCTTGTAAGTGGCTTGCTTGGGCAAAAAGATAACTCAGGACTTGGATTTGTTTCAGAGGGACCTTGAAAATCCAAGATGGTTTCCTGAAGAAAGAGAGGGCAAATTTTGGGGTACAACACACATGTTTGAACACATAGGCCATTCTATCCTATGTTGACCATGCATGAACATGTCCTGTAAAATGTCATGACACTTAGTCAGACATTGCCTTCTTATTTCAGTGATCAACACATCTTCTCCCACCAATCAGGGATGCTTCACAAGATTATCCACCTGTTCATAATGGATTCTAAGTGTTCTTCTTTCACTTAGACTTAGTGACATATACTAAGATATCAAAATATCATACTTGTGACACCTCTTCATAATATAGACCCTCAAGGAGTCTTTTTGAAATCTATAGAGAAAAATAAATTCTCCCAGACTTCCCATTAAATTTCTAAGAGATATGTGAACTTCTGATCATCACCAAGCTTCTCATAGTTAGAAACAACCATGTCTTGTTTAAGTTTATCCATAACTTCATAATGTTACAACATGTTTTTCCGACATCATTTCCTCATAGAGCCTTTACAACAGTGAACAATATTTTAGCTTGATAATACCTGTATCATTGCAGCAACATTTTATAGATATCTACATGATTCCCTTTGTCATGAGTAACTAATGCTCCAGCTGAAGATGAAGACTAGATGATAAACTTCAGCGCTTCCTGCATATGCTGAACCTTGACTCCCTCAGTAGAGTCAAACCAGGGTTAGATATTCTCACTCCTTGAGAATACTTCCAGGAACCCTGACTTCTTCACAACACAGGGATACATTTGATCATTGTCTTATCATAACCCACTATGTATCATGACCTTTTGAATAGGAAATATGTCATGCATACTAGGTGTGAAGTCACTCATAAACACCAAAAACTCTTGGTTTCTCCAGATCACCAAACCTTTTCTGGAGTGACTTGTAGAAAAAAGATACCCCTTAAGTATCTGTTAGCAGCCTTCTGCCTTTATATCCACTAGTAGTTGTTGATACTAGTAGAGTATTCGACAAAATAGTCATGCATTCATCAAGCATGCTACTGTAGACAAGATTAGACTCTCCATATTCTAATCCACATCATCAGAAATGCCACTTCTTACAATAATGCTTAAGCATCCAACTTCACATGAACAATCCCAAGCATTAAACAAAACAACCATCAACAATCATAATGTTAAGACATCATGTGGTACATCAAGTTCATAATATAGAACCTAATCAAACTGGTTCTCAATCATTTAAAGGACTCAGTATGCATAGAAATATTTTAAGAAGCTCTCATTAGGACATACAACCGGTGCACAGGTTCCTGCATGTTTTATAGTCTGGTTTGTAGTAATGGCTTTGCACACCTGATTATCAGTCACATCCAACTCACAGTAATCATCTTTAGACCTTCCCAGATAACTATTGATGACAGTAAGGGAAAAATCAACACAAACACCTTCCTATATTCCAATCCAGCAAAATAAATCAGCTCCATAATCTATTTGCACTCCAGTGCACTTGCTCCTAATTCTCTTTTAAGGGCAATTCTTCTTTGAGACACAAATTTCCACTTTTCAGTGTTGCCAATAGAATGGAAGGAAATGTTGTCAAGAGGAGCATCAGGCACCCTGATAGAAAGCTTCTTGCTTGCAGACTTCTTCAAAGGAGAGATGTCTTGGACATCATCCTCATCATCATCTGAGGAGCTATCAGGTATAACTTTTCTTTTGTTAGAGGGAGGAACTGCTTTACTCCAGGGATTTGGGGGACTATACATAGTATTCTTCTTGATACTCTTGGCAGAGGATGTGACATCTCCTAACAATCAGCAGGATAGTCTTCTTTGTCCCATTCACTGCTGCAGAGAAAAATAAATTTTTGCAGAACCAACACATCCTCTTGGAGAAGGATGGTATACTCTAGCAGCATTTGTCTAGAGTCTTCAGAGAATCATAAGGACATAAACAACTACATCTTGTAGCAACATGTCTTAGTATGTTATCCAACATCATCTTCATTGTATGGTAATAACTCTATATGTTTGAACATCACAAGCTCCAAACAAACCAATTAGTCCATTGACTCCTCCTGTCATGGACAATCAAAACTTCATTATGGAGAAAACACAACACTAAACACACACTAGTTCACTTGGAATAACTCCAAGTACCCTGAACTAGTCACATAACCATCACACTTCTGATTCATGCCCTTGCACCTTCATGCAAATTATCATGTCTCTTTGGATGGCTAAGATGTCATGCAACCATAGTCTGAAACCAACTTCCAACCATTTCTTAGTGTGCTTAAAAGCTTTACTAAGATTCAGACTCTCCAACACAAGGAATACTCCTTAATCAATGTTCTGATTAAATCCTCCTTTTACAAATTACTAGTATTTGCTAACACTAGTAAGGTCTTCAAACCAAGATAGTAGTTATACATTACTTGATTATACTTCTCCTTCAATCAAAATCTCCTTATTCAATACCATATACAAAACTGCCACTAATGAGTGTGGAGTTTGAATATTGAGATTCATAGTTCCAAGTATCTTTAATATACTATCATCAAAAATTATGTTCCAACATCACTTGAGACATCAGCAACATTACCATAAAGCTTATTTGCTTTGGTTCTAGAAACATCATCCAAGGGACTTATTTCCATCCATGCCCTTTAACAAACTCCCCATTCTCACAAGAGGATCTCACATGGACTCATATTTAGATTAACCACACAGCAGAAATATCCTCTCACTATATTATGTAGTAGGTTTCTCACACTAAGTAAAACTGACAGCTTTCTTCTTCACACCTGTGATACTTGTTGAATCTTCGACAAGACATCCAACTGTGAAAGCCAAAACATTCCAGGTTAGGTCAGTGACTTGACCTTAAGCTCAACCCTTGGAGAAAATAGAGTATACTAGCTTCTCCTGACTAGAACCACATAGACCCAACATGGGCATAAACAGCTATACCTAGTAGCCAGAGGTCACATGTTTCCTGTAATCTTCACAAGCACAAGCTCCATAACTACTACAACAATAACCATAAATAAGTTCTAAGCTCCCCTTATCATGGAAAAATAAGGCTTCTTCTAAGGATGAACACTTGGACAACAAGAGACTTCACGCACTCAATAACTCATTCTGAATCTGATATACCAACTCCAGGTCTTCAGACTTTTACAAGGTCATGTCTGATACATGGCCCTACATAACTACACAAATATCCATACCTCTTGGATAGCCAAGATATCATGAACACATACTTGGACATCATACGAACACAAGCCCTCAAATAGCTTGTTTTAGATATACTTGCAACAGAGGAAAACCACCTTCTTCATATTCCCTTGTTTTAATAATCACTGACAATTGCTAGTACTAGTGAAGTCTTCAACATAATAGTTATCCAGTCTCAAAGCTTACTACTAAGGACAAGATCGGGGTCTGCATATCCTAATCCATAAAGTTGGAACTCCTTCTTTTAACAACCATGTTGATCCTCAATCTTCCATAATCATAATCCCAAACTTTCCTTTGTAAAATGATGTTACAACATCATTTAAGACATCAATCTTTCTTCACGGATCTCAATAATTCAGTTCTTGATTTATCAACCAAAGAGATTATTATGCTTGATAGTCTTTTTAGGAAAAGATCACAAAAGATTACATCTTATGCGACTCATTCAGGTTGATACATCCACCTGATCATCAGAGAGAAATAAAATCTCAATAATATTTGAATCATCATTCAAATAGTAGATTTGCATCCATACCTCAGATAAGTACTCAACTCCCCACAATGTATTTGTCATTAGAGGAAAAACTTCCTCACACATCTACAAATGATACTCCTTTTCAACAGATGTTAGAGCACTTGAACTGACATCCTTCTTCTTAATTATTTAACACACGAGGATACTCTCAACATTCCAGACTTGGTCAGAGACTTGTCTTTAGCTCCATCATGATCAAACATCCAACTTTGAACTCCATAATACTCACCTCATGATCTACACAATAACTTGCTTTTTATAGGGAACACACACTTAGAGATGATGTCCCAACATTAGATACGACATCATCCATTCTTACTATGGTTTTTAAGGGTAACCTCCATAGTAACTTATAATCAACTCTTGTGGGGGTTAACACAAGGAAACAAAACAATAGCAACTGCTCAATCTTCAGGATCAGACTATCAACATATGCATGGGATTGCATGAGCCATATCTCAATAAGATTTTCTTTAGACCTCATGTCTGACTTTGAGATGATGGATGCCATTGTCTGTACTTTTCAAAAGCATATGTTTCCCTTGGTTCTTCAAAAACAATGCCCTTCAGATTTTAACATCTTCAAAGATAAGACATTCTGTCTGATATTATGTCAACCCTTGATAAGGGGATCTTTTCTAAACAACTTTTGAGGATACACAAAGAGAATCACCAATTCTATTCCTTAAGGGAAATTAAAGCAATACTCAGGAGCATCAAACACTATGGTTGGATCACAAAACTCCTCTTCAAACATAATCTATTCTATGGACACAAACGAGATTCCATGAGTTTGGTTCCTTTGATCAGAAGGATCTTCCAGATACTAGCTCATCTCATATACATAAAGGGTTTGGTGGAGATTCCTTTATGAGTTCTTCTCAAGAGCATGGAGCTCAAACTGACACATGGAGTAGATCGACTGTTGATCGTGTCCTAATCAACTTCTACAAGCTAGATGCCTCCTCTTCCTGATCAGGAGTAGGTTTCAAACCAAAAAGTATTCATAACATTTTTGTTCAGCACCCAAAGCATTTGTTCTTCAACTGGTATTTGCATGTCTGCTGAAATAATGTTCTAACATCCCATAGAACATCAGTTCCTTCTTCTTGGAACACACCATCCTTGAATCTATTCAAGGTATATATATGTAGATGTATATGAGCATCATTGATCAATTTATTATCATCAACCTTATTGATAAATGTCTTTATGAGTGGACTTGAGGAAAAACTCAAGTATCTTTGACACTTCTAATACGATTGAAAATGTCAACATATATTATATCGAGGGTAACAACCCTAGTATCCTTCTCATACTTTCAGGGTTATATGCAGTGGAATATAACGAACTCCTCAACAATATTCAGACACACCATTATCCAAGTACAAGCATGAAAACCTAGGATTTAAAAAATAAACCCTACAAGCAGCAGCTTCCCACTAAGTTCAGGCCTAATGGAAACACCCAGGAACACTACCTGTCATATATAACCAATGATCCTTGCACATAGATCATCCATACAATAGTATGAATTTTCCAAGTTCATACCTCTTTTCGGTAAATACTTTCTTCCTTGCCCATGACCAGAAAGTATATTCCCAGGATCTCACCCAGAACATAACAAGATGCCAGCTCTGATACCAATTGAAATTTTGGCACAACAGACTCAGATGTCCTACAAGGATGTCGAGACATCCGATCTGACATTAACACACGGGCAAGATAAAACAGTACTGAAAAGATAAAGAACACGCCAAAATTGTTTACCTAGTTCAGTGTACAACAACACCTATTCTGGGGGCTACCAAGCCAGGAATGAAGTCCACTATCAGTAGTATCAATTTGCAGACCCTACAACCAACACACCCATGGATGTTCTTAGCACTTAATCACTACCCAATGAACCTTCTACCTAGGTCCTCCCTAGATATGGAATATCCCCATCCCACTTCCAATCATCACAATGATGTCTAGTAGCCAACACCTCAGTCACTGCATAGACGGCCCTTCACCCATATTCTGATCACATAGATAAACAGTTTGGAAGACATACTTCCATGACAACCTAGATAAGTCTCTAATCCAAACTCCATTGTTTGTTAACTTTTCTCCTAACACATCCTGGAGTTACTTTAAAGCTTCCTCCAGGAACGATGAATCTCTTACCTATAGGCTTCGAGATGAACATGGTAACCTTCCCACAACCCGGGAGGTTTACCTTGACAAAACCCTTAGAATTCTACATCTTGAGCCGTGTATTTTATAGGTTACAAACCCTTCTATTTATAACCTGTTACCCAAATGGTTTTGGACCTTCAATCATAGCAAATAATCTGTAACAAAATGCAGAAACTTCTGCCCTAAGAAAGGTCTTCAATCTTTACTTTCCTAAATAATCTCCTTATTTAGAAAGTCTTCATTCTCCTAAATATTCTGTCAATGTTGAGAACAAACTAAATCTCATTAATCCAGCTTAGCAGGTGCAATGTCAAGACATCTTCTTTGACATGTTGTTCCAGTTGTTGAAAAAGTTTAACATAACATGTTATGACATTGTAATAGGACTTCTTGTTGTACCTGTTCTTCTTAGCAAGTTTATACATCCTATTATACATTACATTATTGCTGCTATTATTTGTTTTACAAAAAATTAATCCAATCCTAAAACAAGAGAACTGACAATTAGGATTGTACTTCGATGATGTAACATTGGGATTTAACAGTGGATCACGCAATATTACCGAGTTGGCCTTCAACAGGTGTTGCAAGGCTTGGGATAGCGACATGTTTATCCTCGTGAACTGTCTTATTGGGATCTCATCTCATTGATGATTGGCTTATCGTGGTTGTCTTTGAGTAGATGGAGGGTTAGAGATCAAAACAACATTAACAGCTGAACGATGATCCTTCTTGGTATAGGCCCTTGACCCATATACATTATTGGCTTCTTTCTTGCCATTAAAGGGATTCTTTACAGTGTTTGATGTAGAAGCAGATGTCATGGGAATTTTCCACTCTTGATACCACTCTTGAACCTTTCACCAGTCAGAATTAACTCGGTGAAACCAGACGATGAGCTCCCAATTAACAAGTTGAAAAATTGGTTAGTTAATGTTCCCATGAACATGTCCACCAGCTCCCTATTAGTCAGTGGTGGTTGAACTTTACCAGCAAGGTCCCTCCATTTTTGCGTGTACTTTTTAAACCCTTCAGTAGTACCCATTGTCATTCCTTGAAGTTGAACTCTAGTCGGCGCTAAATCAACGTTGTACTGATATTGACGGTAGAAAGCGGTGGCCAGATCTTCCCAAGTATGAATGTTGGAACCCTCAAACTGGTAAAACCAATCCATCTGAGTCCCAGACAAACTCTCTTGAAAGAAATGTACCCACAGCTTCTTGTTAGTGGTATGTGGTTTCATCTTGCGGGCATAGGACCTCAAGTGAAGTTTTGGGCAGGAAACTCCATCATACTTAGCAAAGATTTGAATTTTGAACTTGTGGGGATGACTACCCCCGGAACTAAGCCCAAATCACCAAAATTCAAGCCAAGTACAGCTTGAATTTCCACAACTTTCAACCTCTCTTCCAGTTGCTTATACTTATCCTCAGCCGGTGGATATTTTTCATCAAAGTAATCTTCATCCTCAGAAGCTTGATCGTTTGCACCCCTAGCACGGGTGCTCCTTGCATCTTCATTCTGATTTTCATCCTCCTCTGAGGAGTCTTCTTCCACTTGAACATGTCAGACGGGACCCTTGAATCTTTTTCCCATATTGATTATGACTTTCTTCTTTGTCTTCTTTTTTGCCACCAGAAGTGACATCAGCTCTTGTTGTCCCTTGGCCAAGGTGAGCAAGGTTTCTTGAAATTGAGAATTCTGCTTCTGCAAGTCTTTCACGGTTTGCTCGATATCCATCTTACTGAAATAAACAGTAGAAAGATGAGGAAACCTGTGTCTGAAAACCTGCTTATGTTATGATGCATGAAATGCGTATACAAATGATTTCAAGGATTTTTAAGATTTAAATTTTCTTAGACAAAGAGGGAACAAACATTAATTGCATTAATAAGTTCAAACGGTTACATGATACCTCTTGGACTTACAAATGGAAGAAACAAAGATAATACAAAATAACTCCTAAAACAAAAAAGGACTCAAGCTTCCCATGAGCACATCCTCTTCTGTGTAATATAGGAATTTAAAATTTGCTCTTCATGAAGCTGTCTTGTAAGCTCCGAAACCTTCTTCTCGCTTGCGTAGAATTGGGTTTCAAAGGTATCTCGCTCCCCTTTGAGTTAAATCCATGATCTTTGCAACTCCTCGAGAGTAGTCGGCATGTCAGGATGAAGAATAATGTAGGGAACATCTCCTTCGGCAATAGGTTCCATGATGATAGGTAGGATGGCCTCATAAGGCATCATAAGACTTTGAGCGCGAGCTCGCACCCACTTGAGATAAGGCTCTAAAGGAATGGATTTCTTATGCCCCGATGTCTTGCTATCGACTTTGTTCACCATGCCCCAAGCTCGTACGAATCTTTGACGGTAACCTTGGACATCGTTCTCGTAGTCAAATATAATTCCTTGGACAAGTGCATCATGAGGACCTTCCCTCCTAGCATACCCAAACTGTCGTAGAGCCAAGCAAGGATTATAAGAGATACCTACCCTAATTCGAAGGAGAGGGAAATTAGGGAATTCCCCACAGCGATAAATAATGGTAACATTCTCCAAAGATCGATAACGCCAATGAATATCCGAGTGCGCGAGTGATATCAACCTATTAGACCATCTCATGCCTTTCTCATTCTTCAAAATAGATCGAGGTAGGTGAGAAATAAACCACCTATCCAACAAAGGAGTGCAACACATAAGAGTTCCTCTTCTCTTCATGGTGCGAGTGTGAAGAGAATGTAAGATATCTCCAAGCAAGGTAGGCACCGGGTTAGGAGATAAATTTTTTTTGACTGCATTCACATCTATGAGTTTGTCCGGGTTAGGAAACAACACCATCCCATAGATTAGAAGAGCCATCACTTCTTCAAAAGATTTAAAATCCAGATCCTCCCAAAATTGTCGAGCCTTTTCGAACAGAAACTTGGTTAGAAACCCTTTAACACCACTTCTTGTTTCCCAATTTGCCACATCGTCATGTTAGAACAAGATTGGTTCTGATCATATGTTTTGATGATAACAATAAAATATATTTTAAATAATTGATACTCTGATGAACATATTTATTTTTTTCAGATAATGTTCTGACATAAGCATTTTGATGTGCTGAGCTGAAAATAAATGAAGAAGTTCTTTGATGAAAGAACCATTTGTTTTAGCGTAAGTTCTGATGCTGACCCTGATAAGAAACTATTTAATGCATTTTCTAACGCTTAGTAGGTTTCCATGTTCAGAAGTACTTTGAAAGCAAGTGTTTTTCAGAAGTAATTTGAAAGCAAGTGTTGTTCACAAGTAATTTGAAAGCAAGCGCTGATCAGAAGTACTTTGAAAGCAAGCTATGTTCAGAAGGATTCTGCAAGCAAGACGTGAAGCCATGTTCTGAAGCAAGACGTGAAGCTAGTTCTGAAATAAAAAAGAAGCTAACAAGTCTTGTCAAGTTTCAGGAAACATGCTCTGACAAAGTGTCGTTTTCTCATTTAATGCAAAGACGGCTACATGCACTCAAGTGTCTACGCTAGCTCATTGGAAAATGCAATACTACAAGAAAACACACAAACATTAAATTCTCTCCACTTTTGAAGGCAGCAACGGTCATTTTCTTGATGCTATAAATAGAAGATCATTTATTGCAAGCAAAATCTGAAGCTCAGCCCAACAATGTGAAAATATTCAGAAGATCAAAAATCATTTTACAAACACCTTGTACAAAACTAATCTTAGTGAAAAATCACAATTTGTGATATATCTTTTTAGAAGCAATTTTATTTCACTATCTGTAAAGATTTCATTCTTGTAATTATTCCTTGAGAGACAAAGTTTGGTCAGATTTCTCAAGAAGACTAGGACTAGTTTGAGTCTTAGTGGTGTTAGTCACTTGTAAGTTTACTTGTGCATTGTTAATCACAACAGTTGTTGTGTGATTGTAATCAGTTGATTATAGTGAATTAAGTCCTTGTTGAGAAAGGCGAAATCACCTTGGCGGGTGGACTGGAGTAGTTTGAGTTCAAACGAACCAGAATAAAAATAAATGTGTCTTTACATTATTGTTGAGCCTTTAAGAAAAAGAAAAAGAGAAACTTATTCAACCCCCTCCTTCTAATTGTTTTCTCACCCTTCAATTGGTATCAGAGCTTGACTCTGAGCGCAACACTTAACCGTGTCAGGAAAAGATCCAGAAAGAAAACACAATGGCAAATGAACAAAACCACAATAACTACACCAGACCTCCAGTGTTTGATGGAGAAGATTTTGATTATTGGAAAGATAGACTAAAAAGTTTCTTTCTAGGTCATGATAGTGATTTATGGGATATAATCTTGGATGGTTACACATATCCTACAGACTCATAAGGAAACAAGATTGATAGAAAAATATGGATAGACAACAAAAAGCTGATTTAAAAAATCACCACAGAGCTAGAAATATTTTTCTAAATGCTATCTCTAAAATGGAATATGAAAAGATCACAAATAGGGATACAACACATGATATGTTTGAGTCTCTCAAAATGGCTCATGAAGGAAACGCTTAAGTGAAGGAGACTAAAGCTCTGGCTCTCATCCAGAAGTATGAAGCCTTCAAGATGGAAGAAAGTGAATCTATAGAAGCTATGTTCTCAAGGTTCCAAACTCTGATTGCTAGCCTGAGAGTTCTGAACAAGGGATATTCTAAGGCAAACCACATTAAGAAGATCATCATAAGTTTACCCAGAATATGGGCACCTATGGTCACTGCTTTCAAAGTTTCAAAAGATCTGAACAACGTGTCTCTTGAAGAACTCATCAGCACTCTCAAAAGTCATGAGATAGAACTTGATGAGCACGAGCCTCAGAAGAAAGGTAAGTCTGTTGCCCTTAAATCAATTATAAAATATGAAAATAATGCTTTTCAGGGTGAAGAAGGAAACTTTGAAGAATCTACTTCAGAAGAAGATAAACTATCCTTGCTCTCCAGAAGGATCAATCAGTTGTGGAAGCACAAGCATAAGAATTTCAGAAACTCCAGAAGAACAAGAAATGACTCTGAACAATCCTCTGGACACAAAATATCAAGTAACAGAATCATTACCTGCTATGAATGCAATAAACAAGGTCACTACAAAAGTGAGTGTCCAAGGCTTCAGAAGGAGAAACATAAAGAGAAGTTCGTTAAGGAAAAGAAGAAAAGTCTTACGGCAACATGGATGATTCTGAATCTTCTGAAGATGGAAAAAAATCAGAAGATGAACAAGCCAATATAGCTCAAACAGAAAACTTATCATATGTCTCTGAATCTTCTGAATAATCAGGGTCAGAATCAGAATCATACACTGAAGAGGTATTCCATGACTTCACTGGTAATTTCACTAAATCTGAACTATGAGAAAGTCTGAGTGAAATTCTGGAAAGATATCAGCAGCTTCGAGTCAAATTCAGGAATCTGAAAAAGGATCTTGCTTCTGACTTTGAAGTAACTGAGAGCCTGAGATCAGAAAACTCTGAGTTAAAAGAAAAGATTTCAAAGCTAGAAAATGATCTACAAAACTCTCAGAAGGAAATAATCTCAGGATCCCAGTAATGCTGATAAGATCATAAAAAATATGATCAAAGCTTTAAGAAGTTTCTGGCTAAAAACATAGATAGAAGCAAAATGGCTTCAATGATCTATGGAGTTATCAAGAAAGACAGAATAGGTATAGGATACAAAGGCAAAGTATCCCAGCCTAAGAAAGTTAAGGATCTGGTTATCAAACGCACTCCTCTCTATTCTCACTTCACCACTGGGCACACACATAATATTAAATATACATCTCACTCTGGAAACTCTTATGCTAATCCAAAGTTCAAACATAACTTTAAATACTCTAACCCAAGAGGACCCAAAAAGATATGGGTACCAAAAGACAATCATCTATGTTGCATATATTTTTAACAGCAAGGTTGATACTCCAGTACTAACACCTGGACTCTGGATGCTCTCTACACATGGAGGAAAGAAAGCATATGTTCCAAAGCCTGAAATCTAAAAGATTCGCATGTTTCAGAGGCAATCAGAAACAAAAGATTATTGGCTCTGAAACTTTTGGAAACAGGAATGGAAATACAACATCAGAAGCTCTGTGCGAAGCATGTCTAAAAGGAAAGTTTTCAAAACTTTATTTTAAATCATAAAATGTTATTTCTTCCTCTAGGCCATTAGAAACATTTCATATTTCCATCCTTTTGGATGTACTTGTTTTATTCTGAACACTAAAGATAATTTGAACAAGTTTGATTCTAAAGCACAAAAGTGTTTTCTGCTTGGATATTCTGAACGCTCAAAAGGCTATAGAGTATACAACACAGAAACTCTGATTTTTGAAGAATCAATCAAAGTCAGGTTTGATGACAAGCTTGGCCAGCAACAGCCAAAGCAAGTTGATATTTCTGTAGGTACAGAAGATCATCTCTCAAACTCTGAAAAGTCATAAGCAAAGGAAGAATCTGAAGCAAAGGAAGACTCATAAGATCCTCCTCTTGATAATGCTCTGGATAATCTCAGAATCTCTGAACAACCCACTCATAAAAGGTTTCCCAGAATCGCTTCAGCTCATAAAGAAGACGTGATTATTGGAAGAAAAGAAGATCCCATAAGAACAAGATCCTCTCTCAGAATCAATGAAGAATCATTGTTTGGATTGGTATATCTGATTGGGCCAACCTCTATTGATGAAGCTATGGAATACAATGATTGGATCCTAGCAATGCAAGATGAACTCAATCAATTTTCCAGAAATGATGTATGGGATCTATTTCCAAGACCCAAAGGATTCAACATTATAGGAACTAAATGGGTTTTCAGAAACAAACTAAATGAGCAAGGAGAGGTGGTCAGAAATAAAGCACGACTGGTTGCACAGGGTTATAGTCAACAAGAAGGAATTGATTATAATGAAACCTTTTCCCCAGTCGCCAGGTTAGAATCTATTAGATTATTAATTTCTTTTGCTGTTCAAAACAACATTTCATTATTTCAAATGGATGTTAAAAGTGCATTTTTAAATGTCTATATAGAAGAAGAAGTTTATGTCCATCAACCTCCTGGCTTTAATGAATCAAAGTATCCAGAACACGTTTTTAAATTAAAAAAGTCTTTATACAGTTTAAAACAAGCTCCCAGAGCTTGGTATGAATGTTTGAGTAATTTTGTTTTAGAAAAAGATTTTACCAGAGGGAAAGTGGACACAACTTTATTCAGAAAGACATTTAAAAATGTAATTTTAATTTGTCAAATTTATGTTGATGATATTATTTTTGGAACCTCTAATATCTCCCTTGGAAAATAATTTGCTGAGACCATGCAGGCAGAATTTGAGATGAGCATGATGGGAGAATTGAAGTTCTTTCTGGGAATACAAATTAACCAAACTCCAGAAGGTACTTACATACATCAGACGAAGTATGTTAAAGAACTTCTGAAGAAATTTCAGATGTCAGAAAGCAAAGATGCTAAGACACCAATGCATCCAACATGCATTCTGGGAAAAGATGAGGTAAGTATGAAGGTAGATCAGAAGCTCTACGGAGGTATGATTGGATCCCTTCTCTATCTAACTGAATCTAGACCTGATATATTATTCAGCGTATGTTTATGTGCTAGATTCCAATCAGATCCTATAGAATCTCACTTAACTGTTGTTAAGAGAATTCTGAGGTATCTAAAAGGTACTACTAATCTGGGTCTGTGTTACAGAAGATCAAAAGAATTCAGACTAGTAGGTTATTGTGATGCTGACTTTGCTGGAGATAGAATTGAAAGAAAGAGCACCTCTGGAAGCTTCCAGTTTCTGGGTGACAATCTTATCTCGTGGTACAGCAAGAAGCAAGCAACAATTGCACTTTCAACAACAGAAGCTGAGTATATATCTACTGCTGGATGTAGTTCTCAGATGATCTAGATGAAAAGTCAGCTAGAAGATTTTAATCTTTATGAAAGTAAGATTACTATCTTCTGTGACAATACTTCTGCAATTTATCTTTCTAAAAATCCAATTTTGCATTCTAAAGCTAAACACATAGAAATTAAATATCATTTTATAAGGGACTACATTCAGAAAGGAATTTTAATTTTAAACTTTGTAAAAACAGACCTTCAATGGGCTGATATTTTTACCAAACCCCTTTCAGAAGATAGATTTAAATTCATTTTGAAAAATATTTGTATGGAATTATGTCCTAAATAGAATTGTATTTATCTTCTGTGTTTGCCTTCAGAATGTTATGAAATGAATGTTCTGATTAACAACTCTTCAGAAGTTAGAAGAGAAGTTACATCAGAAGCTATATATAAAGTTCTGAAATGTTCTAACGTTTCTGTTGCACCCCAAAATTTTCCCTCTCATGTTTTCCAAAGTCTCTCCCCTGCATGGTTGACCAGAAACCCTTGCCTAAGGAAAAAGAAAATTTTTGAGTGGTGCTTTAAGTACCTTTCGATTGGCATTCTGAAAGACCCTTCGATTGGTATTCTGAAGGAGCCTTTCGATTGGCATGGATAATTCCCTTCGATTGGAATTATGGACAAACACTTTGATTGGCATTGTGTCAAGGACTTCGATTGGAATTCTGAAAGGCCTTTTCGTTTGGCACCCTGGGCCAAGCCTTTCAATTGGCATGCCAAGAGATCCTTCGATTTAGCATTGTGTCAAGGCAGCTTCGACATGCATGTTAACCATGTCCTTCGATTAGCATGAACAACACCTTTCGATTGGCCTGTTAACAAAGCCTTTCGATTGGAATTTTAACAAGTACCCTTTGATTGGTATATGGATAAATACCATTCAATTGGCATTTCAAAAGGTCCTTGGACTGGAACTTCAGAGTGTCCTTCGACTGGAACTTCAGAGTTTCCCTTAATAAGAACATCAGAACGAAATGACCTTCGAATGGCATTTCAGTGTAGAGTTTCTCTTAATCTAAGATGCTCTGATGAAGGAAGTTCTGAATACTTTGAATCAGAACTTAGACTCATCACAAGGCCAAGGGCTGGTCGAAGTTGTCTAATAGGGAATGTTCTAAATAGATTTGAATTGGACTTTGAAGCTGGCAAAGAAGACCCATTCGAAGGGTACTTAAGAAATCCATTCGAAGGAGGCAAATCAAGACCAATCGAAGAGCAGGGCCTGAAGGCATTCGAAAATCAAAAGTGTCCAGGTTCATTCAAGATTCCAAAGAGACATGAATATTTCAAAAAAGGAAATCTTTTAATATGTATGATTCTTGTCTCATGGCTTTAAAGGCCTGGTTAAATGGCTGTCCCTTGCCATTTTCGTGCACCCTCACACTCCTATAAATACGAGGCCAGTGACACATTACAAAAGGGGGAAAGACACACAAAACTCTACAGAAACGGAAAAAACACCACGAAGACGGCCACACATACCTTGCCTTGCAAAAGCACCAGCCTGCCCCACGAAAGTCTAGACTCCATTGCAGGCA
The DNA here is from genome assembly GCA_948472305.1 of Vicia faba. Taxonomy (NCBI): domain Eukaryota; kingdom Viridiplantae; phylum Streptophyta; class Magnoliopsida; order Fabales; family Fabaceae; genus Vicia; species Vicia faba. Next base: position 996,391,565 of record OX451736.1, read on the forward strand.
CCTTCCGTCCAAATCCAGGCACCTCCAGTGGTATAATGTTCAATCTCACTTAATCTTAAAATTACTCATAATTGCATATTCATAGTTTTTTGTTATTTCTTGTGAGCGATTTAACAAAGCGTGTATAAGCTGCAGTGTTCATACGTTTGAACCCCCCATGGATAAAGTTTCTTTCAAAGCAGGTTACATTTGAAATCCATGATCTTGGCTGTGACAAATCGAAACCAACCCAGATCTGGGTTCAGGAATTGATTTCGAATGAGACGTTTCTCTATGTTGTTTAGTTCCAAATTGACTAATTTGCAGGGCCAAGAGCAGGAGTCATGCCTTTTGAATGAGCAAGTAGCTCAGGGGTGAAAGGGAAATCGCTCAATCGAAGGGACTAGGATCCAATATCACAGGCCTTATATTTTCAATTTCTAACAAACTTCCTTGCAGGTCCAACATCCCAGGTCCCCCAAAACTTTGTTATGTTTTTCCTTCAGGTATTCAGGCGCAGCATCCCAAGCGTGGACCACCATACGTCCTTAGATCTCAATGTGCCAAGTGGCTTCAAGCTAGATCCAAAGGCCAGAACTATTGATCCACCATGGATTCAAGTCAATGCAAGCATAGGCAATCTGGAGAGTCAACAAGGGCCAGCGTTCTGGGCCTGGAAAAATTGCTGATCATACAACCTCTTCAGCCCCCCCCCCCAAAGTTTGCTTATATTTTATTTCTTTTCATTTTTTTATTGCTTTTCATTATTATTATTAAAACTAATTCATTAACAAACTAACCTTTTTTTTCATAAAAAATCAGAAATAACAAAAAATAATATTTATTAACTTCACTATTTTTATTTTTGTAAATAAATCATTAATTAATTAAGTTAGTTTTAATTAGGTTTAATCTTAACATATTTTGCATTAAATTAAAATTGGTTTAGAATTAGGGTTTTGATATATTTTTACCTTTTTAATTTTGTTTCCTTAATTAAAATAAAACTCAAAAAAATATATTTTCTTTTAATTAATTAATTAAACTTAATTCTTAAATCAAAAATGACAAAAATATGCTTTATTCAATAAAAGGGTCAAAACCCTAAAGGACATTCCGATTCAATTTTCTCGCGCGTATTATTTTTGATCCATATATTGTAATTGCTCTGAGGATGTAATAGTTTTAACTTAGGACCTTTATTTATCGCTTTTATTTACTTTTTCACATTTAATTTTAAGGGTTTGTTTTTGGCGATGTAAATACCCGACGCCTTGTAATAGCTTAGTTTTATTTTCCGCAATTTATTTTCCGCAACCATTAAATGCTAGATGTTTGAATAATAGGCTATGCATGACAAGATTAACCTTTAATTTAAAATCAACCGTAGCTCACCATAACATGTACAAAGATAATATAACTGAAAAACAATACACTCGCACACGCCACTCTTAGGGTACGCCTCACTTGGTTGCCTCGAACGTGGTCATTGAGTATAGAATGTTTTAGAGGTCACCCTCTTGTCCAAAGATCATAAGTTGCCTCGAAACGGTTGCCTCAGATAAAATGATCTAAGACATTAGGGTTACCGCTAAGGCGTCCTAACATTGCTTTAGTGACCACACGTGCCTTAATCGAATTGACCCGAAAACTCCAACGACGATGCTACCTACTCCTCAATAGTGGGATGACATTGTCTAAAGGACACTTGCACAGTCTAAATTACTTTTTGAGTAGGTAGATGTTCTTAAGTACTTGCTCCTTTTAAACAAAACAAAACTTTTCGCACTTACACTCTCTTCAAAACAAAAACTCTTTTCAAACCCACAAACACAAAGAAAAGCAAACTTTTGAAAACATAGTGAGCAAGTACCTAAGAGCCCGTGGATAACCACAGATAGAAAGGGTGATAACACCTTCCCTTTCTATAATCTACCTCCCGAACCCGAGAAACATCTCGAAAAGGAATTTTTCTGTGCTTTTGTCCTTTCCTTGTTGGATAAAATAAAAGACGGTGGCAACTCTTGCTTACCGCGACATTTTGCGAAAACAAATGCAAACGCGAACCAGCATTCCAAAACAGTCAGTTCTCATTCCCACCGATCACAGTTTCATTACAAGTATAGTTCAACAGTTCATTATATCAAACAGTTGTGCCATGCAACCTTCAGGAGATGAACACGTGGTGTGTTTCTGAAAGGTCACGCGTGTGAAGCTATTGACGTCGTTCCAAGGTAACTGTTATGATTTTCTAAAATCTCACGCTTTCCCCTCATTTTTCAATATCATTAAATGCTAGTAATGATTAGATTCTTTTTAATTAATGATTAGAACAAGAATCTTTATCTGAGATCAAGAATCTTCTTATGGCACTTGTTTCTAAAAAACAATTTGGTATCATTCTGATTCTTGTTTTTGTTTTGTTTTGTACCTCTGAATCTTTTTTATTAAAAAAAAAGGGAGAAAAACCTTTTACGATCTTCAATTATTTTTTATATACTTTTTGATTATGACAAAAAGGGGGAGAAAATGAGTATTTTGATCTAATATCTGATTAACTGTTACGGGACTAAGTCTCAAACATTACTAACAAAATACAAAGATTTCTTTCTATGTTTAAAAGAATTTTGCAGGTATCACTAAACTCTGGAAGTTTAATTTAACTGAACATAATCTTTGATCGGGACTTTATGAGTCTATTGGGATACTAACTACAAGTATACAATTTAGTCGTTCTAGTTTTAAATGATTATCGAACCCACATAGACTGAGGATCAATCGCATACGATCTAATGCTACAATTGTCTAACTAAGCGATGAATATTTGGTTTTAGGGGGAAAAGAGTTTAATTAAAAATAATAGTAATAGTTATACCGGTATGTGATGGTCGGACTTCGGGAATTCGGTGAATCACTTGGCATATAAAGTATTTCGATAAAAACGAATTGTTTAAAAACCTGATACATACACTCTCGTGTTCATGAAATAAGTCATGCTACTAAACCTAGTGGATGCACTTTAAATTTAATAACACTTTTTGAAAACAATTTGAGTTTAATTAATTTGTTAAAACACTCCATGTATTTAAAAATTAATGTTTCGTTACCACTATCCGGGTCGAACCCCAGCTCTCGCATGCAGGTTCTTGCCTTAATTAATTTCCCACTCTCGTGGCAAAATCGTGTTAATTATCCTCTCACTCTCGTGACAAGGGTAGTTAAATTAAACATGGAAATTGGAAACTAGAAATTATTTATAAATGTTTTTAGCCAAGTTATCACCGAATTCTTTCGGTACTTAGGAGTCACATACCGGTACAAATTAATTTAGCCAGACATAATATATTTAGTAACTATGCAATTTAAAATATAATCCATAAAAATAAATGACATAACACAAGAATAAATAAAAATTAATTGCATAAAAAACCTGTAAATAATGTTGCTATGGTAATCTTGAGTAGTACAAATTCCTTGCAATTAACCGAAATCTATAACCGTGTTAATTCTTGGATGAAGAACTAACACTCTAGAAACTAATTCTGGAAATAAAAATTACAGTACAAATGAAAATGGTTCAAAAATAAATAAAATAGTTTAATGTGGAAAAGCAGCAATTTTGTTCTGTAGAAAATTCTTCGACCATCATCCATTGAACTACCACATATATATAGAAGAAGATTTTGCAGTTGAGAAAAATTTGGAAAAGCTTGAGTGGAGGAAGACCCGGATTCATGGTTACTGAGGTTGAGGAAATATAAGAGGAGAAAAACTGCCCACAACGTTGCCCACGTCTCCATTAATTCATAACGTTGCTTTTAAGCGTGTGACGGTCGTCACGAGGGTGTGACGGTCGTAATGCGCTTAGATAGCGCGTTACACTCTTCAATGATGTGTGACGAGCGTTCTTCTAGTTGTGGGAGCGTTACGGTCGTCATAGGGTGTGACGGTCGTCACAACTACAAAATCTGCAGACTTTGCGGATTTGGTTCTTTTTCTTCTGTTTCTTGGTTAGCTTCCTTCATGTGATCCTTTTTCATTGATTTGAGTTGACAAATGTTGTACCTGTGAAAAGACACAAAAACTCGGAACAATCGGGAGTTAAACGACTCAATGTATTATGAAAATCGATAAAAAGTGTAGTAATTATATGATATGATTTGTCGTTATCAAATTCCCCCATACTTAAACCTTTGCTTGTCCTCAAGCAAATAGTCATTCAAAAGATCAGACAAGTTTTGTCAAGCGCATATGCATGACATACCTTTAATTTTTAAAGCAATTTCGGGAAATCCTTGTCAGTTCGGCCGATACTTGAGTGAAACACTAACGATACGCTAATGATACAAGCAATAAGCTTAGTCGTAGGCTTCCATTTTCAAACGAACTATCCAACAGTTCCGTTATAATTCTGCCCAGAGTTCCTCGTATCTATTTCACTCGGTTTCGTTCTGGCGCAATCACATTAAGCCCTTTGTCTTAGCACACACGTAGTGGAGTAATCGGTTAGTGACTTTGATCCTTTTAGCACGGGGTCTGGTACACGAATGTGGAAACCCTACATATGTTATCCAAATTGGAGGTTGTGAGGGATCGGGCCGTAGTACGCCCTACCGAGTTCAGAACCAGATACCTCTGAACCAACCAACCGTGGATTCCTTCATTATTTGCTCAACTCTTATATGTGACCGTATTTTTTTGGTACACAAAATTTATTTTCTTTTAGCAGCGAGATAAGAAGGATATTTCTATGATTAGGTATCAAACACTTATATTCATCGATTCTCCACGTGGTTTGTGTCAAGACGGTGATGACGACTAGTATAAACTACTAGGGGTTACTTTAGAACTAAAACTCAAGATATCGGTATAATGGTTATTGAAATGGATCGCGTAAGTAGGAAGTCTACGATGTCATAACCGTATCGATCTTGTTGATTCTTTTTCGGCTACCTCAACTGGGATTTCGTTAAAATAGGTATGTCGGGCTAATGCGAAGATAAAAAATTTTCGGTATGGCTAAATAAAGCGAAGAATTTGAATTGAGACATATCATAAAATTTACTTGTTTATAGAAGATGGAAAGGTACCTCTCCCACACTAAATCCGACATTGTCCTCAATGTTGCGGTATATAGGCGGGGAAATACAATTACAAAAACAAACAGAAAGGAAATGAAACAGAAAAAGTAAACTACTTAGAAAATAAAGAAAACTACTGGTGACCACGTCCTCTACTCCTGGTGCGAGAGCGCCTGGTAGGAGTGGCTTCTGTGTCAGTATCCTGGTAGCCAAGGGTGCTGATGTCCAGCCTTAAGGCGTTGAGTTCCGACAGGGCCTCGTCCAACCTCTCATTCATGCTCCGCTGTCCAGTCAAGATCTGAGTGTTTTGAGCGCATAAATACTCATATTGTTCCTGTTGTCTTCTTTCAAGCGCTGCGCTCATTTGATTTTGCATATGGATGGCATGGAGAATGTCTTCAAGATTAATAGGAGGTGGTGCAGATGAAGGTCCTGGAGTGTCGTGGACGGGGGAGCACTGTCCAGCTCTTCTTGCATTTCGTCTGCGGGGGAATTAGGCTGGTCTTCATGAGTAGGAGCACGCCCCTCGGGAGCTACAGGATCGAACAACCAGTTAGCTCTGTTTTATGGATCGATTCGGTCCCTGCAAGGCAAAGTGATGTTATGATAAACAGTGTTTCTGATCACAGGGTGGAATCTGCCATCCTCCCGCTCGTAAATGAGATGTGCGGCCTTGCGGTGGTCCATGGTCAGCAAAGCCGGTGCCATAGAAGGCATATCCGCGAGAGCAACACCATAATTCAGAGCTATGGCAAGAGAAGTGACAAGCCCTCCGAAATAGAAGGGTTTTCCGCCTCTAGCACAAATAGAGTGAATATGAGCCAGTAAAAACGGGGCGGCGTTGATCTTTTGCCCAGTGAATACGCAATGCATGAAGAAGAGCTCCTTGGAGTTGAGCTTGTGATTGTTGTCACGGGCGAAGATAGTGTTGCTGAGGATGCGGTGAAAGTAGCGGATAGCCGGATTATGAATGTGTGTGGCGTTGAGGTGGTCGTAGGATCCGGCACGGATGTTCGTCATACTGTGCCATAAGTTAAAAGCTTCCTCACCGAAATTATCCGGCACCCGGAGGTGGACACCTTCGTCAGAACAGAAACCTAACAACCATGCAACGTCGGTCTGGGGCAGCTGATGCTCAATGCCAAACATACGAAATTTGGCCACGCCTGAGAGTTGGTTCGTGGAACCAGGGGGAGTGATGTATACAAAGGAACTCAGAAACTCAAGGGTTAGAGTTTCATAAATGGGTTGCGGTTCGCGGCACAGGTTCCATAAATTCACACTCTGCAACTGTTGTCGGACACTGTCTAGCAGTCCCAAATTCCTCAAACAGTCAAGATCAACATACCGTGTAGGTTGGAGACTGTGGCATTGGAACTTCTGGAATTTGAGACGTTGGGTTTCGCCTTGTTCGCCGGATCTGAAAGTAAGAGTGGGAACTTGTTGATTGTTGGCCATAGTGCGTGTAGAAGGATTGAATCGTGGATTGAGTAGTGGGTTGATGGGGTTTTTAGTGTTAGAGTGTTGGAAGTTGAGGAAAAAATTTGAGAGGGTGTGTTACGGTTTTGGGAATAATGGGGGTTTGAGAGAAAAGATGGAACGACTCTGTAATAGCAGATTCTGCTATGGGTCGCGCGTGGCGGTCGTCACGAGGGGGTGACATTCGTAACACGGTGAAACGCGTGTTACGCTCGTCATGGGGGCGTTACGAGCGTCACGCGTTCAATTTCATTATATTAATGAAAAGAACGTGACACTTTTATTTTCCAATATTATAATTCATAGTTCTAGCACAATAAGTAGGCATAATATTTCCAACACACGTCATATGACCAAATTTTTGCAGAAAATATGAACAGCAAATTAATAAAAAATGAAAAATATACTGAAAATTGAAATAACATGTATGAAATGAAATAATGGCAGTAAGGCAATAGAATTTGAAACTTAAATAATTGAAATTTCATTAACGAGTAAAAATTGTTTGGAAATAATAACTTAAATAATAATAATAATAAAAATGATAAAATACTAAAACAAACTAGATTCCTCCCCCACACTTAAACTAAACAGTGACCTCACTGTGTATACAAATGCAAGAGAAGAACAAATCAGTATAACAACGGCAATCTCTAGCCACGAGGAGTAGGGAACATATGCTGGTGTATGAAATCCAGTTGGTCTGTCACCAAATCCATAAAAGCGATGAAACCCACACGTAGAGATGTAAGCTCACCCCGCATTTCGGTAATTTCTTCATGCAATGAGTTAAGGGTGACAGTAGGTGGAGGCGGTGGTGGTATCTCTGGAGCCTGGGTGGACTCAGTAGAAACTACATGCTGCTCCCATGAGTCGGGAAACTGGTGGTATCCCGGTGGTGTTTCAGGATCTTCAGCATCTCGAGAGGTATTAGGGACTTCATAGATGTCAACAGTGGAAGGAGACGAAGGAGGTGTAGGAGGATGATGGAGGTCAAAAAGCCAGTTTGCTCTATTGTGGACACTAGTTATAGGGTTCGGGAGCACAAACTGGTGGACAATCTCATGATTAATTAGCAGCTCGAATTCATTTGGCCCAAGATTTCCTATAAAACTAGTGTTGAAGAAAAATTCAATGTTCATTGGCTTGATTCCATAGTGCGGTGCTGATCCTTACATAGGCCTTCGGAGTCCAATGGCATTAGAGATCATAGTGACTAAACCACCTAAGAGGATTGGGGCATTTGGTGTTTGTATAATACGTTCCATATTAGCTAGCATATAGGTGGCACCATTCACTGGACGACGCTGAGAAGCACAATACATGATGAAAAGCTCATCATGTGACACTGATGTAACATTTTGCTCTTTACCAAAAAGGGTGTGGGCAATGATCTTATGGAAGTACCTGATAGCCGGATTGTGGATGGACTCCGAGTAAAGGTCAGATGGCTCGTGATGGTTGTTTCCAGCAATGCTACCCCAGAAGAAATCAAGGTCAGTATCAAGCAATAAGTCTTCCTGGTTCATGGTAATAACATCAGGGCCATAAGGGAATCCTAACAGGTTGGCAAACTCCCTATGGTTATAACGGTAGTCCATGTCAAATAGTCTGAAGGTGATCAGCCCGCGGTTGAACCCTAACCCATGATTTGGTAGGTAGCTCAGTATGCTCAGGAACTCAAGGGTCAACTTTCTGTAGGTACAATAACGTCTCTGAATAGGAGCAGTGTCCCAGCCTATTTGGTGTAGCAGATACATGACACTCTCACGAATGCCTAAAGCAGTCATAGCATGGTCATCAGCATAAATTGTAGGACACATCTCACGCTCAGCCATATCCTCAAAGCGTCTTCTCTGGTGCCTACTTCTCAAGGTTATGTTCATGTAGTTTACTCGTGCCATGGAGCTAAATATTAAAGCTAAAGAATTACCCCTGCAAATGTTTAATAAATGTATGAAAAACTAAGTTAGAATTTCCAGGTTAAAAATGTCGAAGTTAAATCAAGAAGAAAAAGAAAGTTTAAAAGAAAAAAATAAAAATAAAAGAAAAATAAAAAGGAGTAAGGGATGCAACATGAAAGTTTTAAAGATTAAGAAAAAGAAAAGAAAAATAAAAACATATTAAAACAATAAAAATAATTAAAAGAAAACATGGGTTGCCTCCCATGAAGCGCCTTTGTTTTATGTCGATGGATCGACATATAGTACCTATTCAGTTAGGTATCGGGGTAGGTTGGTCACTTAACTGCAGATAAGCCGAATAGTTTAGATTTCTGACGTTAAAATAATGCTTTAAGCGTTGGCCATTGACTATAAATGGTTCGATAGATTTTCCTTTAATATCTATCGCACCACTGGGGAAAAATTTATTAATTTCGAATGGTCCTGACCATCTGGAGCGTAATTTACCCGGGAAAAGTTTCAGTCTAGAGTTGAATAGGAGTACGATGTCTCCTTCCTTAAATTCTTTCCATGAGATACGTTTATCGTGCCATTTTTTGTTCTTTCCTTATAGATTCTAGCATTTTCATAAGCGTCTAAACACAATTCTTCTAATTCATGGATATCTAATATTCGTTTCTCGCCAGCAGTTTTGTAATTTAAGTTAAGGGTTTTAATGGCCCAGTGAGCTTTATGTTCTAATTCTACTGGCAAATGACAAGATTTTCCATAAACTAATTTAAACGGCGTTGTTCTGATAGGGGTTTTAAAAGCTGTCCTATATGCCCAAAGAGCATCATTTAGCTTGGAGGACCAATCTTTTCTGGATGTGGCTACAGTTTTCTCAAGGATTTGTTTAATTTACCTATTTGACACTTCCACTTGTCCACTCGTTTGAGGATGGTATGGTGTGGCTATGCGTTGTTTAACGCCATATTTTGAAAGTAGTTTTTCGAAAATTCTAGAGATAAATCGGGAACCGCCATCACTGATTACTAGTCTTGGCACACCGAATCGTGGGAAGATAAAATGCTTGAATAGTTTAAGTACTACTCGTGTATCATTTGTGGGTGCAGAGACGACTTCAATCCATTTTGATACGTAGTCAACAGCTACCAATATATACTTATTTCCAAAAGATGCGGGGAACGGTCCCATGAAATCAATTCCCCATACATCGAAAATTTCTACTTCGAGAATCCCTTTTTGCATCATTTCGTCACGTCTAGATATATTTCATGTGCGCTTACATCTATCGCAGTTCATAATTGTTACGTGGACGTCTTTCCATAAAGTAGGCCAAAAGATGCCAGCTTGAAGTATTTTTGCACAAGTTTTCAATGTACTAGCGTGTCCACCATAAGGGGCGGAATGGCAGTGGGCAATGACGTCGTCTATTTCATCGTTAGGAACACAGTGACGGTAGATACCATCGGCGCCTCTTTTAAAGAGTATTGGTTCATCCCGAAAGTAGTGTTTAAGATCATGGAAGAATTTCTTCCGCTGTTGGTACGTTAAATCGGATGGTAAAACACCGGCGACTAAGTAGTTAACGAAATCAGCGTACCACAGTAATGTGGTATCGGTACAAATGGCTTTTACTACCGTAGTTGTTAAATGTTCACTGTGTTTATCTAAATTGTCGTTAGGAGCTATCTCTAGTTTAGCAATAAGGCATTCATATGGGAAATCTTCGTTTATGGGAACACTCTCGGTCTGGATTCCATCCAATCTTGATAAATGGTCCGCTACCACGTTTTTAGTCCCTCTTTTGTCTTTTATTTCCAAGTCAAACTCTTGTAGGAGTAAGATCCATCTGAGTAGTCGTGGTTTGGCGTCTTTCTTACTTAGCAAGTATCGGATCGCAGCATGATCCGTGTAAATAATGATTTTGGCGCCCACTAAGTAGGAACGAAATTTATCCAATGCGAATACAACAGCTAAGAGTTCCTTCTCCATAGTGGCGTAATTCATTTGTGCGGGATCGAGTGTTCTGCTTGCATAGTAGATAGCATGAAGCTTTTTATCTTTGCGTTGTCCTAGGACTGCGCCTAGCATAATCGCTCGCATCGCACATTATTTCAAATGGTAGGTTCCAATCAGGAGGTTGCATAATAGGTGTTGAAATTAAGGCTTCTTTAAGCATCTCAAATGCGTTTAAGCATTTATCGTAGAAAATAAACTCGGCTTCTTTCATCAATAATTCAGTTAGCGGCTTAGTGATTTTAGAGAAATCTTTTATAAAACGTCGGTAAAAACCAGCGTGTCCTAGAATACTTCTTATTTCTCTAACTGTTTTGGGTGGTTGAAGGTTTTTGATAACCTCGATTTTTGCTTTATCGACTTTAATCCCTCTGTTTGATACAATGTGACCCAACACAATTCCTTGTCTTACCATGAAGTGACATTTTTCCCAATTAAGCACTAGGTTGACATTGACACATCGTTTCAGTACTAGTTCAAGATTTGATAAACATCCTTCAAAGCTTTCTCCACAGACAGAAAAATCATCCATGAATACTTCCATAATTCCGTCCAAAAAGTCTGCGAAAATCGCCATCATGCATCGCTGGAAAGTTGCAGGTGCGTTACATAGTCCAAATGGCATTCTTCGGTATGCAAAGGTACCATAGGGGCATGTGAACGTGGTTTTCTCTTGATCATCAGGATGAATGGGAATTTGGAAGAATCCTGAGTATCCGTCAATATAGCAGAAATGGGAATGTTTGGCTAAGCGCTCGAGCATTTGATCAATAAATGGTAATGGGAAATGGTCCTTGCGCGTAGCTTTGTTTTGTTTTCTGTAATCGATACACATTCTCCATCCTGTTTGGGTACGTTGTGCCACCGATTCTCCTTTTGTGTTTGCTATAACAGTAACACCTCCTTTCTTAGGTACTACGTGAACTGGACTTACCCAGTTACTATCTGATATTGGGTATATGATGCCTGCCTCTAGTAGTTTATGTACTTCTTTCTTAACGACTTCACTTAGGATAGGATTTATTCGTCTTTGATGTTCTCTAGAAGTCTTGCAGTCCTCCTCCAGCATAATACAGTGCATACAGAGAGAAGGGCTTATTCCTTTTAGATCTGATATATTATACCCTAACACGGTTAGATACTTCCTTAACACATTAAGAAGTTTTTCAGTTTCGATCTTCCCTAAATTGGCATTGACTATAACTGGTCGTTCGAGCTCTTTATCTAAAAATTCATACCTAAGATCTTCAGGTAACGTTTTAAGTTCTATACCAGTTTTCTTATTAGTTGGGGTAAGATCAGGTGTTAAGGCGAAACATTCGCTTAGGTTGGCATCTAGATATTCTTGGTTCCAGTCAGCATCCTCGAGGATAGTTGGTGTCGGAATTTTCAGCATCCCAGAATAGGTGTCTTCTTGGCTTTCTAGTTCTTTGACACATTCATCAATAATATCTAGGAGACAACATGAGTCATCTATAGCAGGGGCTTTGAAGAATTGGGAAAGAATGAATTCTACTTTTTCTTCTCCTACCTCGAAGGTAAGTTTTCCTTTCTTAACGTCAATAATGGCTCCTACAGTGGCTAAAAATGGTATTCCTAGTATGATGGGAATGTTTGAATCTTCCTTGATGTCCATTATTATAAAGTCAGTCGATATGTAAAATTGTCCTATTCGAACAGGGATGTTTTCTAGCATACCAACAGGGAATTTGATTGATCTGTCGGCTAGTTGTAGGGACATCTTGGTAGGTCTCAAGTCACCTAGTTTGAGCTTCTCGCAAATAGATAAGGGCATTAGACTAACACTTGCTCCTAAATCGCATAGAGCTTTGTCTATGACAGATTTTCCAATTACACATGGTATGGAGAAACTACCAGGATCTTTTAGCTTTGGAGGCATGTTATTTTGAATTATGGCGCTACATTCGGCGGTTAGCATAACGGTTTCGTTTTCAACGATTTTTTTCTTATTAGACAATATCTCTTCTGGAATTTAGCATATGACGGCATTTGGGTTATGGCTTCTGTAAATGGAATAGTAACGTTTAATTGTTTCAGAAGTTCTACAAATTTCTTGAATTGCCCCTCGTTTTTGGATTTCGCAAGTCTTTGAGGGTATGGAATTGGTGGTTTATATGGCGGTGGAGGTACGTAAGGTTTTTCTGAAACCTCTCTGTTCTCATTCTCGTCTTCCTCTACATTCTCAGATTGTTCTTTTGATTTCTCTGCTTCCTTTTCAGGTTTCTGATACATGGTCGGAATTTGGAGTCTAGGATCTACCAGTCCATCAAGTGCTGTGCCACTTCGTAATGTGATAGCATTAGCGTGTCCTTTAGGATTAGGTTGCGGCTGTCCAGGAAACGTACCAGCAGGTGTGGCAGAACTAGCTTGGTGTTGTGCTACTTGGGAGATTTGGGTTTCTAACATTTTATTGTAAGTTGCTAGGGCATCTACCTTATTTGCTAATAGCTTCAATTGTTCACCGGCGTGAACATTTTGATTGAGGAATTCTTTGTTTTGTTGAGTTTGATTAGCGATAAAATTTTCCATTAGGATTTCAAGGTTAGATTTCTTAGGAATGTTAGGAACATTAACAACGGGCTTTTGATAACCTGGAGGTATAGCAGGTGCTTGGCCAGGTGCATATAAAGCATTATTGTTCTTGTACGAGAAGTTAGGATGGTTCTTCCAACCAGGATTATAGGTATTAGCATAAAGATTATCTTGAGCGTAATTCACCTGATCAGTTGATATTCCTGCTAAAATTTGACATTCGATTCCAACATGACCAGGAACTCCACAAACTTCACAGTTTGGGGTAACTACAGCCACGATGGCTGCGGGAGGTAAGGTCAAGCTTTCTATCTTTTGGGTAAGAGCATCTACCTTAGCATTAACTTTATCTAGGCTACTAATCTCGTACATCCCACTTTTGGTTTGAGTTTTCTCCACATGTGTTCTTTCTCCTCCCCACTGATAGTGATTTTAAGCCATATTTTTAATGAGTTGGTTAACTTCATCGTAAGGCTTGTCCATCAGTGTACCACCTGCGGCGGTATCTATAGAGAGTCTTGTGTTGTACAAGAGTCCATTATAAAACGTATGGATGATCAACCATTTTTCTAGTCCGTGATGTGGGCACATTCGCATCATATCTTTGTAGCGTTCCCATGCATCGAATAGCAATTCAGTATCCTTCTGCCTAAATCCGTTGATTTGAGCTCTTAATGAAGCAGTCTTGCTTGGGGGAAAGTATCGTGCTAAAAATACAGTCTTAAGTCCTTCCCACGTAGTGACGGAATTTGACGGCAAGGATTGCAACCAAGCCCAAGCTCTATCTCTTAGCGAGAAAGGGAAAATACGTAATCTTATTGCATCTTTACTAACACCATTTGCTATAACTGTGTCGGCAAATTGAACGAATTTTGTAAGATGTTCATTTGGATCCTCGGTAGGATTTCTAGAGAATTGGCGTTGTTGGATAGCTGATATCAATGACGGTTTCAACTCAAAATCGTTTCGATTTATTGCTGGTGCAGCAATGCTATTGTGGGGTTCTTGTTGTGATGGAGCTGCGTACTCCTTCAGTGGATGGGTCCTTTGTTCTTCGGCCATGTCTACTTTTGGATTAGTTTCGCTTTCAGAGGAAGAATTAGAATCTGTTTCGGAATCAATTTTAATTTCGGGTTTGGGTAATGGAATATCGTGATTTAAACAGTAATCCCTGACTGCACATCTTACGGAAAGGATGCGTTCAGGTTCGTCCGTCGATTTTTCAAGTGGTTCGCCTTGTGAGCGAGTCCTTGGCATACAAATCGAAAAAGGGTTTCTGTTGCCTAGTCTAAACGCGCAACAGAAGAATCGTACTTAATTGACTAATCAGTCCCCGGCAACGGCGCCAAAAACTTGATCGGGACTTTATAAGTCTATTGGGATACTAACTACAAGTATACAATTTAGTTGTTCTAGTTTTAAATGATTATCTAACCCACAGAGACCAAGGATCAATCACATGCAATCTAATGCTACAATTGTCTAACTAAGCGATGAATATTTGGTTTTAGCGGGAAAAGAGTTTAATTAAAAATAATAGTAATAGCTATACCGGTATGTGATAGTCGGACTTCGGGAATTCGGTGAATCGCTTGGCATATAAAGTATTTAGGTAAAAACAAATTGTTTAAAAACCTGAGACATACACTCTCGTGTTCATGAAATAAGTCATGCTACTAAACCTAGTGGATGCACTTTAAATTTAATAAAACTTTTTGAAAACAATTTGAGTTTAATTAATTTGTTAAAACACTCTCATGTATTTAAAAATTAATGTTTCGTTACCACTATCTGGGTCGAACCCCAGCTCTCGCATGCAGGTTCTTGCCTTGATTAATTTCCCACTCTCGTGGAAAAATCGTGTTAATTATCCTCTCACTCTCGTGACAAGGGTAGTTAAATTAAACATGGAAATTGGAAACCAGAAATTATTTATAAATGTTTTTAGCCAAGTTATCACCGAATTCTTTCGGTACTTAGGAGTCACATACCAGTACAAATTAATTTAGCCAGATATAATATATTTAGTAACTATGCAATTTAAAATATAATCCATAAAAATAAATGACATAACACAAGAATAAATAAAAATTAATTGCATAAAAAACCTGTAAATAATGTTTCTATGGTAATCTTGAGTAGTACAAATTCCTTGCAATTAACCAAAATCTATAACCGTTTTAATTCTTGGATGAAGAACTAACACTCTAGAAACTAATTCTGGAAATAAAAATTACAGTACGAATGAAAATGGTTCAAAAATAAATAAAATAGTTTAATGTGGAAAAGCAACAATTTTGTTCTGTAGAAAATTCTTCGACCATCATCCATTGAACTACCACATGTATATAGAAGAAGATTTTGCAGTTGAGAAAAATTTGGAAAAGCTTGAGTGGAGGAAGACCCGGATTCATGGTTACTGAGGTTGAGGAAATGTAGGAGGAGAAAAACTGCCCACAATGTTGCCCACGTCTCCATTAATTCATAACGTTGCTTTTAAGCGTGTGACGGTCGTCACGAGGGTGTGACGGTCGTAATGCGCTTAGATAGCGCGTTACGCTCGTCAATGATGTGTGACGAACGTTCTTCTAGTTGTGGGAGTGTTACGGTCGTCACAGCTACAAAATCTGTAGACTTTGCAGATTTGGTTCTTTTTCTTCTGTTTCTTGGTTAGCTTCCTTCATGTGATCCTTTTTCATTGATTTGAGTTGACAAATGTTGTACCTGTGAAAAGACACAAAAACTCGGAACAATTGGGAGTTAAACGACTCAATGTATTATGAAAATCGATAAAAAGTGTAGTAATTATATGATACCATTTCTCGTTATCAATCTTGAAAAGACTTACTGAAGAAATCCTAGAAGAAAATTTCAAAGCTCTGATGAAAATTCTTAGGAAGTTTTTCTTATAGAAATATTTATTTCAGGGGGAGATTCTTATCTCTTGTTCAATTTTATTTCTAAATCTGAATATTTTTGTCATCATAAAAAAGGGGAAGATTGTTAGAATAAGATTGGTTCTGATCATATCTCAGAGTTTTGATGATAACAATAAAATATATTTTAAATAATTGATACTCTGATGAACATATTTATTTGTTTCAGATAATGTTCTGACATAAGCATTTTGATGTGCTGAGCTGAAAATAAATGAAGAAGTTCTTTGATGAAAGAACTATTTGTTTTAGCGCAAGTTCTGATGTTGACCCTGATAAGAAACTATTTAATGCATCTTCCAACGCTTAGTAGGTTTCCATGTTCAGAAGTACTTTGAAAGAAAGTGTTGTTTAGAAGTAATTTGAAAGCAAGTGTTGTTCAGAAGTAATTTGAAAGCAAGCACTGATCAGAAGTACTTTGAAAGAAAACTATGTTCAGAAGGATTCTGCAAGCAAGACGTGAAGCCATGTTCTGAAGTAAGACGTGGAGCTAGTTCTGAAATAAAAAAGAAGCTAACAAGTCTTGTCAAGTTTCAGGGAACATGCTCTGACAAAGTGTCGTTTGCTCATTTAATGCAAAGACGGCTACATGCACTAAAGTGTCTACTCTAGCTCATTGGAAAATGCAATACTGCAAGCAAACACACAAACATTAAATGCTCTCCACTTTTGAAGGCAGCAACAGTCATTTTCTTGATGCTATAAATGAAGATCATTTATTGCAAGCAAAATCTGAAGCTCAACCCAACAACGTGAAAATATTCAGAAGATCACAAATCATTTTACAAACACCTTGTACATAACTAATCTTAGTGAAAAATCACAGTTTATGATATAGCTTTTTAGAAGCAATTTTATTTCACTATCTGTAAATATTTCATTCTTGTAATTGTTCCTTGAGAGACCAAGTTTGGTCAGATTTCTCAAGAAGACTAGGACTAGTTTGAGTGTTAGTGGTGTTAGTCACTTGTAAGTTTACTTGTGCATTGTTAATCACAACAGTTGTTGTGTGATTGTAATCAGTTGACTATAGTGAATTAAGTCCTTGTTGAGAAAAGCGAAATCACCTTGGTGGGTGGACTGGAGTAGTTTGAGTTCAAATGAACCAGGATAAAAATAACTGTGTCTTTCCATTATTGTTGAGCCTTTAAGAAAAATAAAAAGAGAAACTTATTCACCCCCCCCCCCTTCTAAGTGTTTTCTCACCCTTCACGTCAGACTGTTGCAAATGTAAAGCTCGAGCAATCTCCTCGTGTCTTGGGTCTTTTTCAATACCGGTGAAAGGTAATTTATAAAGAATAGGTATTCCCAAGAGTTGAGAAAATTCCTCCATGGTGGGCATTAATTGGTAATCAGGAAATGTAAATCAATGGTGTAAAGGGTCAAATAATTGAAAGAGTGCTTTCATCATGTCTTCGTCATAGCTTGAGGTAACCAAATTGAGGAGTCGACCATGTATTTTGGTAAATGGAGAATGTTCAGGAATCATCGACGCTAACTCTTTGAGTTGAGGAGGCACTCTTACTAGGTTGAATTGGATAGTATTTTGGCGAGTGGAAACCATGTCCTACAAAATAACACAAAGATAAATCCCAAAACTCCTTGAAATGGTTAATGCAAAGTAATATGGTATGATGTCATAATTTTATGTGCAAGTAAACATATACACACAAATTAAACAAGTCCTTAGGTTTGGGCTTGTATGAGGTTCATAGGTAAGTACCCTCTTGAAGTTCAGTTGGTTCAACCTTTCCTAGAAAGTAACCTGGTTATATGGATTCTCAATATCAATGATCTTTCTTCTTCGGGCATTGTTTCAGCACAAGCCTCTTTATTGGCGGCCGAAATATCCTGAAAGTCCAATCTCAATGAGTGTAGTATCTAGTATCAACCAACTTCGGACTGCACCAAAGCCATCTATCTCATTACTTCCTAATGGCCAAGTTGTTCAATTAAAGTTTCTAAGGTCAGTTAGTGCTTCATGACACCACACAGTGGCCCCGTATTATCCTTGACTAGACTCAAGGGCTACTGGTACTAACAAATGTGTCACACTAACGTAGCTATCACTTCAACCATGTCGGTATACCCCGTACAGTCCCCACAATTTATTGCTACTTACCTAATAATGTTCCCTGATCCGGGTGGAGGATCAATAAAAACCCAAACAAGGACCCATAAATGTAAAGAAAACAAATCAAACAATGAAGTATTTAAAGGTGATTTAGCTCTAAGGTAACCCCACTTTTAAGTATGTCCCCAGCAGAGTCGCCAGTTCTATAATACGGCGGGAGAACTGACTTGAGTGTTTTGTGTTTTATCGCAATTGTTGCGGATAGCAAGAGTCACCATCGACTTTTCTTTTATCCAATAAAGGAAGGGGTGAAAAGAACAGGAAAGACCTTTTGAAATATTTTCTTGAGTTCAGAGGGTAGGTTATGAAAAGGGAAGGTGTTACAACCCTTTTCATCCGTAGTTATCTATGCACTCTTAGTTTCTTGATCACTTTGAAAATGCTTTGTGTTTGTGATTGGTGTGAGTTTGAAAATATTTTGAAAACGCCTTTGTTTCGGCAAACTTTGTAATGATTCTCGTCTCTATAAGAACGCATACAAAGTTCTAGTTTTGAGAAATAGTTCAAAGATATGTTTGATTTTTTGAAGATGTTTTGAAAGTGTGAGTGTGGAGATGGTTTTAGTTTGTGAGCAAGCAACTACGAGCATTCTACCTACTCAAAATGATCTTTGTTCTTTTCCTCCTCCTTTGGATATTGCTATCTTACCATTGATTTATAAGAAGCCCTATCTTTGGATGTGAAGGGATGGGCGTGGGTCGTCATATAGTCATAGAAGGCAACTTGTAAGATGCTTTAGCAATTTTCCGTAGGGACTAAGATCGTTTTAACAAAGGCAACATTAAGGGTTCATCGAGGGACTACGATCTTTTCATTCGAGGGTCTTTACTAAAGCGTCCCACATTCGAGGGACATGACTATTTTCCGAGGCAACAAGCGGGATTACCTTAAAGGTGCACATGTGTGAAGTGTGTTTGATTGCATGCATTTTTGTTTTTGAGATTATGGTTTTCTAGCTGTTGATTGTATCTTACCATGTACACCCTAATTACTAACAATTTTATTAAAGCGATAAATTGCGGAAATAAACTCCTACACTATTACATCACTTGGGGGATGGGGGTACAATTTACAAATGGGAATGAAATAAGCTTAATTATTACAACCATATTGAATAGCAATGAAGAAAATATATAGAAAATATAAAACAATGTAAAAGAAAGGAAAAAAATATTTTTTAACCATTATGTGTCGACACATGCATCTTTGCACCGACACATGACCTTTCTTGTTCTTGTAAAACCAAAATCTCCCAGTATGAGCCAATACATAATGGTATGTGTCGACTCATTTCTTGTTTGTGTCAATACATTCGTGTTTTGTGTTGACTCATGTAGCAGTATGTATCGACTCATAATGTCTTGTGTCGACTCATACTTTGTTCTGTTACTAAAATGAGTCGACTCATGTGAGTATGTGTCGACTCATGCTGCAGTTTTTTTGCCTTAAACAATGCTCTATTGTGTGTAGAGGTCAGTTCACAGCATATGATTGATAAAAATGAACATCAAGTAAATGGTTAGCTTCAAAAGGCAATAGTTACTACATTTGTATTTAACAATAAATCACTACTAATGTTTTGAAATGAAGAGCTCAAAGTTAAGAAGACTTACCTTGAGACTGCAATTTGTTTTGAGTCTGAACCTCTTTCAAGATGCTTTGATGGCTTCAGTGAACCTCTAGGAAGCTGCTCCAAGCCTTCCTTTGTATTGAAAGTTGCTGAACCAACTCCAACCCAGTCAAGTTATACAATATTGTCTTTTGTTTATGTTTGAAAGGTGATGATAATGGCACTACATAAACTATTCTTGTGTTTGAACAATCTCTATGTGATATGAATTATTTGGATGGCTGGTTTATGGGAGAGCTTGCAAGGTGGAATGATGGGTTGAGGTTTTATTTTTGTGAATGAAGATAGAACTGAAGATGAGAAGAAGTTACAAGAAAATCTCTGTTAGATTTTTTCAAAACTCTCTATCCTCTCTCTAAAATCCCCCCATTGTGTGTTGTGAAAACAATTTATTTTTAGATGAAGTTTGGCTGAGGTTTAGGGGGGAAACAAATAAGTTTTTGAACTTTTTGGGTATGTTGTTTCATAGCCTTTGATATGCAACTCTTATATGCTAATTTGGTGTAAATACGGGGACTGATAAAGTGCAGGCTGGGACAGCATAGCAGGTTTTGGGAGCAGGCTGTGACAGTGTTTAGAGGCGGCATGGCAGGACTGGTTTTGCATAGACTATTTTGTGTAGGAACAACAGGTTTTGGACTGAAATGCTTGGACTGGTTGGTGCAAAATTTGGCTTTATTCAGCAGTAAATTTGACAACATTGTTTATAGCATGATACAAATTTGGTTTTGTGGACAGCATAGTGACAAGGTTTGAGTCAAAGGGAAAAGTTCAACCAAGACAAAGTTTAGGATTTGTAATTTTATCTTAAAAAATGCAGCTTTGTTGTTTATTTGAAAATTTGAATTATCTTGAATTGTGATGAAGAAAAATGTCATGAGGTAATGAGATTAATCATGTATAGAAAAATACTTAGAAAATTTTTCCAAGTCTTGCAAAGTTTGATTTTTGACTTTCTTGATTTTTGATGATCAAATTTCATATTTTGAATTGTCTTGGTGAAATGTGATTTTTGAAACTCAAATTTGACCAAAAATTCAAAGTTTGACTTTTCAGTGTACAGTTTCTCATCAGCTAACCAAATTTCATC
The DNA here is from genome assembly GCA_948472305.1 of Vicia faba. Lineage (NCBI taxonomy): Eukaryota > Viridiplantae > Streptophyta > Magnoliopsida > Fabales > Fabaceae > Vicia > Vicia faba. The sequence continues at coordinate 996,412,373 of OX451736.1, forward strand.
TGTCTATCGGGGAATGAATTGAAATATGCAATTAGGCAAAAATGATGTACTTGAATCCTTGGGATCATGTTTCGAACCAATAAGTCATGTACTAAATCAAAAGTCAAAGATTGGTCATTCTCAGCCAAAACCCTACTTTTGACCATTTTTCCCTTTTGACGATTTGAACAATTTCCTTGGAGAATTATGATCTGATCTTGATCAAATGATGCAGATGACTTCAAAATGTTGATATTGGTCGAATATCTTGAAGTTTGACTGTAGGTTGACCACATTTGACTTTTTTCTAATACATCAGATTTTAGGCCATTTAGTCAATTGATTGAGCAATTTTGTGATCCAAGACTTGAAATTTGATAGGAGCAATCTTGAGGTTCCATAATGATCCGTGGAATTCATTTGAAACATTATGAGTCCAACTGTCCTTATGCAAACTCAACCCCTAATTTGAGGCATCAAAGTTGAGGAGATGACTTGACCTGGTCAATAATTGTGCAAACTTGAATCATTGAAGATTTTCGTGAGAAGAAACTTGAGAAAAGAGAGGGCAAATTTTGGGGTACAACAGTGTGTAAGTTGCTTTTAAATAATAAATTAAAAAAGAGAGAGGGGTGCGAATAGTATGGGCTTAGGCCCGAGAATTATTTTGAGCAGCCCAAGAGATTAGGGGTGCATTTGGGCAACGTGCGCGAGGGTGTATAGTAATATTGTGAGGCACGTTTTAGAGCGCTTGATGGAGATCAGACGGAGATGGAGAGAGGCACATGGTAAGATGAAACGTGGAGAATAATAGGGCATAATATACTTTAGTCTTACAAGAAATTTATCATTTACATTTCATTACCTCCCTCTCTAAATCATCTTCACATCTCTCTTCTCTTACCCAAAAAAACAAAACCCTAGCCTACCCAAACCGCGGTGGCACAACATGAACCATAATCAAACCCTTCTTCAATTATACAACAAACCCCTCACACCCCAAATCAGCGTAACAAACAAACAAATTCAAATTGCAAAAGCTAAGCATTCGTAGTAATTTTACCTCTAATGTGTGTTTCTTTGCGTCTCCGAGTTACAATCTTGTTTGGATAATCCACTCCTCCTTCTATTTGTAGGTGCAGTGACAGAGATGATGTAGCGGCGGAAATTGAAGGGATCTTAGGGTTTCAGATGTTGAAACCCTAGATCTAGGATTAAACGAGGAGAATCTTACGACGGCGATTCAAGGATTTCAAGCCTTCTCTGTTCTTCAAGTCCTCTCTCTCTCTCTGTCTGTTAATTCTTGTAACAATTTTCTCTGAATTTTTCTTCCTCCTATTTTGTTTTTGATCTTAGGTTTGTTGTACCCCAAAATTTTCACTCCCTCTTCTTCAAGACACTCTCCTAGGTTTCTCAAATGCTTAAGGTTGCCCAAGAATTGATCAGACAAATTCTCCTCCTAAGTAATGGATCCACAACTAGGGTTTCATCTTTCACAAGGGAATTTGGGTTTATAAGGTCTTAAATGGAATTCATGGTCACTTATATGTCTCTAAGAATGCTCATACCAAGTCTCAAGCCTTGCATCACAAGTTTACTCAGTCAATGGCTCACATGACTGAAAATCAACTGTATTGGGTAATTAGTCAACTATGGTCAACATACAGTCAAACTTCAATATTTTTGGTTAACATCAAGATTTTGAAGTCATATTCATCATTTGATCAAGGGTTGATCACGATTCCTCAAGAAAAACGCCCAAATCATCAAAAGTCAAAAGTTGCCAAATTAGGGTTTCCTTAGGAGAAGTCAACTGAACTTTGACCAAGCATAACTTTCACATGCTTCATCAGTTTTGTCCCAACAAAAGCTCATCTTGAAGGAAATTAAATTTTCTACAACTTTGAATATCTAAGCTCAAGTCCAAAAAATTCTTCATTTGAGGGATATAAGCCAATACATTACAAGGCATTTCAAAAGTCAACAAAAAGACACTTTTTGTCAAGGCAACTTACATCATGATAAAATCTCCAAATGCAAAAATTATAAAAATAGTGATTGTAGAGGACATCTTGAGCTTTCCAAAAAGTCCCAGATCATCTACAAAAGATACAAATTGAGAGAGTTATGACTAGTGCAAGTTGGAAAATTTTGAGCAAATACATGAAGTTCAAATTGATCAAACTTGATATTTTGGGCTAATGGGTCATTATTTTAGAGTCCAAACGTGTTTTTCAACTTATAATGGACCTCATATATTACTCTTTCACCCTTTGACATTTTATTTCATTTATGTTTATTTTTATCCATTATTAATTCAAAATAAATTAAATAAATGTCAAATGATTGGACTTAGGCGCATGGTTTTGGTCTTGGGCCAAATTTGAATCCCAAAAATCTCATATATAGCTAGCAACTCATGTTAGGTCATGGAAGAAATGATTGGCTCAAAATAAAAAACTTTCCATGAAAAAATTCAAAGAAAATATTTTCACCATGATGTACAAAGATTTTTCTATTTTTGTTGACCTAAAACACTCTCCTATATTTATTCAAACAAAATCAGATCCAAGGGACCATACATGTAGCCTCTTTCAACAACCCTAAATCTCACGAAAATTTCAAGAATTAGGGCAAGCTCAAAACCCCTTCTGCAACCGTTCTTACTCAAATCCAATGATCAAATCATTCTCCCGAGACTTGCAGGAGTTCATCCAAACCTTTTGCCAAGCCAAATCGTGTCCAAAACAGGCTACCCAAGTCGTGCCGGTATTGGTAGAATTTCTAAACTCAAAACTTTAGTTTACACATTGTTGATTGATTTGATGCATGTGTACATGTTCATAATGTTAGAACATAGTTTGATTCTACATCCTTGTAAGAGTTTTGATGATAACAAACACTCAAAGAACAATTATGCTCCCTAAATAAGTATTTTGTCTTGTAGGGAACTTCTAATGTAAGAAGCACAGAAGATGAGATAGATCGTTGTTAAAACTCTGTTTTGACATATCTTACATAGAAGTAAATATGTGTAACACGCTTAAATAAAGAAGTTCTGATGTTACAACTTCTGAGTGCACTAACGCTGTGAATAAGAACTCTGATATTCTGATACGTAAAGTTCTGCAAAGTTGTAAAGGAGTCTCAACGGTAACATTCATCTTCTGATGTGATCTTTAGTAAGCATGTTCTGAAGCGTTACATTTTATTCATGGCTAATCAATAGTAACGGCTGAAAGAAGACAAGAATCTATATATTTGGAAAGTACATTAACTACAATTTATCAACCTTCCAAAAGCACCTTCTCATGCATTGCATATATAAAGAAGTTGTGAAGAATAAATCGGACATGATTTTGCTGTGCACTGATAAAGATAAAAATTATTACCTTTCTATCTTGTGTTTTTCATTTGTGTAATACATCACTGTTGTGATATTGTTTTTGTTAGAAAACATATTTGTACACACTTTCAATTACATTACTGTGTAATACCTTGAGAAAACCGGGTTGTGGTTTAAACTCAAGAAGACGTTGATAGTTGTCATTGTATATGTGTAATCAAGTTTGATTAGTCGATTAAGACCTCATTTAAGAGAGGAGAAATCACCTTGGCGGATGGAGTGGAGTAGTTTGAGTTCAAACGAACAAGGATAACCAACGTGTCTTTTATTTTAAGTTTTAAAAACCCCAATTCAACCCCCCCTTCTTGTGTTTTTCCATTCTTCAATTGGCATCAGAGTGCCTGGTTCTAAGTGCAAACACTTACCGTGTCAGAAAAATATCCAAGCAAGAAAAACACTATGGTGGGACCAAGTTAGAACATCAGCAATGATTATCATGATGAGAAAGACAGAATCAGCGGAAAACCTCCAATATTTGATGGTAAAAACTTTGATTACTGGAAAGACAAAATCGAAAGTTTCTTTCTAGCTCATGACAATGATCTCTGGGAAATGTTGACTGATGGGTACATACATCCAGTTGACGAAAGCGGTCAGAAGATCGACAGAAAAAGAATGAGAGATCATCAAAAGATAGAATCAGAAATTATCACAAAGGCAGAACAATCCTCTTGAGTGCTATCTCGTACACCGAGTATGAGAATATCACAAATAGAATCAGCAAAACACATGTTTAACTCCTTGAGAATGACACATGAAGGTAACACGCAAGTCAAAGAAACCAAAGCTCTGGTCACATTCAGAAGTATGAATCTTTCAAAATGGAAGAATATAAAACCATTGAAACAATGTTCTCTAGATTTCAAATTCTAGTTGTTGGACTAAAAGTTATAGACAAAGGGTACTCAACAGCAGATCATGTAAAGAAAATAATCAGAAGTTTACCCAAGAAATGGAGAGCCATGGTCACACCCCTAAAACTGGCCAAAGATCTGAACAAAATATCTCTTGAAGAACTTATCATCTCCCTGAGAAGTCATGAGATGGAACTAGAAGAAGATGAGCCGCAAAAGAAAGGTAAGTCTCTTGCTCTTAAATCTAATAAAAAATATGAACCTAAAGTTTTTCAGGCAAAAGAAGAGAACTTTGGTGGATCCTCATCAGAAGAAGATGAACTATCACTTCTCTCCAGAAGAGTCAATCAACTGTGGAAGCACAGGAAGATGAAGCTTAGAACTTCCAGAAGAACAGGGAATCATTCTAAATCATCTTCTGGATACAGAAAATCCAACAATAGAGATATTGTTTGCTACGAATGTAATGAACAAGGCCATTACTAAAGTGACTGTCCAAATATCCAAAAGGAAAAACCTAAAAAGAAGCTCTTCAAAGAAAAGAAGAAAAGCCTTATGGAAACATGGGATGACTCAGAATCTTCTGAAGCTGAAACAAAATCAGAAGATGAATGATCCAACATAGCCCTAATGGATAACATATCAGATGACATTGGATCATCCGAATCAAAGTCAGACTCAGAGGCAGAAGAGGTATTCTATAACTTTTCTATATCTCAATTAGAAGAAAGTCTGTCAGAAATTCTTGAAAGATATCAGCAACTTCGAGTCAAAAATAAGAACCTGAGAAAGGATCTGGTATCTAACTCTGAAGATACTAAGAAACTCAAAACATAAAACTTTGAGCTAAAAGAAACCATTTCTAAACTTGAAAAAGAAAATTGTGTTTTTAAAAATAAATTACAAAAAGATCAAAAAGAAACTATCTCAGAAGTTTCTAGTAACTTTGATAGAATCATAAAAGAATATGATCATAGCTTTTAAAAATTTCTAGCTAAAAACATAGATAGGACCAAGATGGCTTCAATGATCTAAGGAGTTAGCAGAAATTTCGGAAAAGGGATAGGATATAAGGGTAAAGAATCTCAACCAAAGAAAGTTAATGATATAGTCATAAAACACACACCTCTTTATTTTCACTTCACCTATGGACATACACATGACATAAAGTATACTAGTAATGCTTTTTCCGCTAAACCAAAATTCAAACAGAATTTTGGTAACTCTAACAAACAAGGACCCAAAAAGATATGGGTAGCTAAGGACGAAATTGTCTATGTTGCAGATGTCTTTAACAACAAAATTGAAACACTAATCTTGGTACCTGGACTCTAGATGCTCTCGACACATGATGGGAAGAAAGCATATATTCCAAAGTATGTAGCTTAAATTTGGAGGCTATGTAGGTTTCAGAGGTAATCAGAAAGGAAAGATTATTGGCTCTGGAACTATTGGTAACGGTGCACTTCCTTCTATAACAAATGTTCTGTTAGTAGATGGATTAATGCATAACTTGTTATCCATAAGTCAATTAATTGATAATGTTTATGATATAATCTTCAATCAAAAGTCCTGTAAAGCAGTTAGTCAGAAAGATGGATCTATCCTTTTTAATGGAAAGAGAAAGAACAACATTTACAAAATAAAATTTCCTGAACTAAAAGGTTAATATGTAAAATGCCTAATGCCTGTTAACGATGAGAAATAGGTCTGGAACAGAAGATTGGGGCATGTTAGTATGAGAAGAATATCTCAGATTAACAAACTCAATCTGGTAAGAGAACTTCCTAACCTGAAGTTCAGCTTAGATGCTTTGTGTGAAACATGTCAAAAGGCAAGTTTGCAAAACCTTATTTCAAAGCAAAAAATATTGTTTCTACCTCTAGACTATTAGAACTTCTGCATATAGATCTGTTTGGACCAGTGAAAACTACATCTATTAATGGCAAGAAGTATGGATTAGTAATCGTAGATGACTACATCAGATGGACATGTGTAAATTTCTTAAGACACAAGGACGAGTCACACTCTGTGTTCTTTACCTTCTGTAACCAAGTTCAAAATGAAAAAGATTTTAGAATTGTTAAAGTCAGAAGTGATCATGGTGGGGAATTTGAAAATAAAATATTGAATTATTTTTTAATGAGAATGGCATCTCTCATGATTTCTCCTGTCCTATAACTCCTCAACAAAACAGAGTTGTAGAACGAAAGAATAGAACTTTACAAGAAATGGCCATAACCATGATCCACGAGACTAACATTTCTAAGAACTTCTAGGCAGAAGCAATTAACCCAGCGTGTTATATTCATAATTGAATCTCCATAAGACCTATCTGGATAAGACTCCACATGAACAGTGGAAGAACAAAAAGCTCAAAATTTCTTATTTCCATCCATTTGGATGTACTTGTTTTATTCTAAACACTAAAGAACATCTGAACAAGTTTGACTTTAAAGCACAAAATTATCTCATGTTAGGATACTCTGAACGCTCGAAAGGTTATAGAGTATATAACACAGAAACATGAATTATGTAAGAGTCTATCAGTGTCAGATTTGATGATAAGCTTGGCTCCCAAAAGTCAAAGTATGGTAAATTATTTGAAGATATAGAAGTTCTAGTTACAGGTACTGAGGACACAGCATTAGAAGTTCTCTATAAAGAATCACAGTCAAATCCAGAAGAGGATGTCACAAACATTACAACAACATCTGAAAATCCCACCCAGAAAAGATAATCCAGAAGCAGATTAGCTCATCTGAAAAACACGATTCTGGGAAAGAAAGAAGACCCAATCAAAACAAGATATACATTCAGAAATTCTGAAGAATCTCTCATGGGATTAGTGTCTCTGATTGAGCCAACTTCGATTGACGAAGCCTTCTGGACAATGACTGGATACTCGCAATGCAGGAAGAACTAAATCAGTTCACCAAAAATAATGTGTGGGATCTAGTTCCTAAACCAAAAGGCTTTAACATCATTGGAACCAAATGGGTCTTCAGAAACAAGCTAAATGAACAAGGAGAAGTTGTCTGAAACAAAGCATGACTGGTGGCACAAGGTTATAGTCAGCAAGAAGGGATAGACTATATAGAAACTTTTACTCCAGTTTCCAGGTTAGAATCTATCAGACTTTTAATTTCTTTTGCAGTAAATAATGGCACCACTCTTTATCAAATGGATGTTAAAAGTGCATTTTAAATGGTTACATTGATGAAGAATTTTATATGCACCAACCCCCTGGCTTTGAAAATTCAAAACATCCCAAATATGTTTATAAACTTAAGAAATCACTATATGGTCTGAGACAAGCTCTCAGAGCTTGGTGTGAAAGACTAAGTAATTTTCTGTTAGAAAATGATTTTACCAGAGGGAAGGTGGACACAAAATTATTCTGTAAACTATTTAAAAATGATATTATGGTTTTTCAAATTTACGTAGATGATATAATTTTTGGATCTACTAAAGCCTCTTTGGGAAAAGAATTTTCTAAGTCTATGCAGGCAGAGTTTGAAATGAGCTTGATGGGAGAACTCAAGTTCTTTCTGGGTATCCAAATCAATCAAACTTCAGAAGGAACCTACATTCATCAAAGCAAGTATGTCAAAAAACTTCTGAAGAAATTTGACTTGTTAGAATGTAAGCCATCCAAAACTCTATGCATCCCACATGCATTTTGGAAAAGGAAGAGGTAAGTAAGAAGGTAGAACAAAAGCTCTAAGAGGTATGATTGGTTCTCTCTCATATTTAACAGCTTCAAGACCTGATATTCTGTATAGCATTTGTCTTTGTGCTAGATTTAAATCAGATCCTAGAGAATCTCACTTAACAGCTGTTAACCGAATTTTCAAGTATCTGAAAGGTACTACTAATCTAGGTCTTTGCTATAGAAAATCCAAAGAATACAAATTAGTAGGGTATTGTGATGCTGACTTCGCCGAAGACAGAATAGAAAGAAAAAGTACTTCTGGAAGCTGCCAATTTCTGGGAGACAATCTAATCTCGTGGTTCAATAAAAGGCAATCCACCATTGCACTGTCAACTACTGAAGCTGAATATATAGCAGCAGCTGAATTCAACATACATATGCTCTGGATGAAGAGTCAACTTGAAGACTTTAACATATATGAGAGTAACATTCCCATCCCCTGTGATAATACTTCTGCTACCGGTCTTTTAAAACATCCTATTTTACACTCTAGGGCTAAACATATAGAAATTAAACATCATTTTATTAGAGACTATATTCAGAAAGGAATTCTCTCGTTAAAATTTATAGACACATACCATCAATGGACTGATGTTTTCACTAAACCCCTTTCTGAAGATAGAATTAAATTCATTCTGAAACATCTCAGCATGAAATTATGCCCAGAATGATAGTATTGTTTCTGTATACTTTAACCCTTATAATTTTATGCTTTAATTTTCTTGTGTGAACATTTGATTAATAATTCTTAAGAAATAAGAAGGAAAGTTGTATCGGGATCTATTTAGAAGATCTGAACATTCTCCAAAAACGGTTCATTTCAGAGGTAGAAGCATGCAATTCACAATATCAACATTTGTCAACTGTAAATGCAAGGTGTTCCTCTAAGGCTGAACACATGTTCAAATTCTGAAGAGACTGAAACGGTTGAGTTGATGCATTGAGGCTCGAGTCAAATCGGTAACTATTCCATATCTTCACGTTATCCCTCTTTTAAGGAATCATTAAATGCACGTAATCATTTTCTTTAAATATTTTTCTTTTTAATTAAGACTACTATTTTCTTTCCATTGGCTATATATACTTCGTTCGTTCACCATCACTATCACACTTCCACTCTCAATTTTTTTCTCTCTTCAATTTGTTCAATCATTCAAAAAACATAAAAGAGTCTGTGTGAACAAATGGCTTCCTCTCAACAATTTTCTCAAGGTTCTCAAAGCATTCCTAGTTCTTCCTCCTCAACAGAAGATAAGTACATCGAACCCTCGAGAACTCTCCTCACACCCATTGATTCTCTAGAAGTTTTGTGTGAGCTTATTGTAGATTTCATAAGCATGAAGGAAAATGGGTATGATTTAATCCCTGATGTTGAGTTCCAAGGATGGACTAAGTACTTTGATCGCCTCCTAGGTCCAGTTTTTCCAAAACTTGTTAAAGAATTCTGGATCCATACCACAACTTCAAATCATCAGGTTACATCCTTCATTATGGGAAATAAAATCATCATCTCTGAAGATCTCATTGGGAAATTAATAGTTCACGACGACGAAGGTATTTGATGCAGTGATATGGTTAACAAAAGTTCTTACCTAACCAAGATCTCACAGGAAATCTTTACTTCTGGCCACCCATCCAACAAAATCAAAGACCTGAAGGATTACCTCAGAATTTGGTCTAAAATAATCTTGGGTTGCATCAATCACAAAAAGCCTACAAGTTCTCCAGATTACATCAATATTGATCAGCAGTACCTTCTGTACTTCATCGCCACCAAAGCAAAAGTTAATCTTCCACATCTTCTATTCAATCATCTAAAGACCAGCGTAAAAGAAAAAAGAGAAGAATAAAGAACAAAGAGAGATTGGATCCCTCTGGGAAGACCCATTTCATATATTCTGACAGAAAACAGATTGATAGAGCATCTGACTGAGGCTCAACAAGCTAGCGCTCTGGAAGTTTGTGCTGGTAAACCTCTCAACGCCAAAAATATGAAGAAGATAAAGATTATTGAAACTATTAAGAAGGATCCAACAATCACCACCAATGAAGTCATTACCACCCGAAGAGTGCCTCTGAAGGATTTCCCTCTCTTCACTCAAGTAGACTCAAGTTTGTGCTCCCAGAAAACCAAGAAAAAGGAAAGAAGCTGCGAAAGGAACTACTCATAAGACTCCCAAAGCTGTTAAAAAGAAAGGTAACCCTTCTTTTGTTTCTGTTATTGAATTAGTATTATCATCAACATCTAAAAACCCTTCATCCCCAAAGCCCACAAAAGATCCATGTCCTCAAACCTTTGATGATTTTGACCTAGACTTTGACACCTCATTTCCTCTGAATAACCTTCTAAACAATCCATCTTCTACCCATCTTCACCAAACTTATCCTGAACTTACACAAGTTCTCTATGATATTGATCAATTTGATCCGCTGTTTGAAGCTCCCCAAATCGAAAATCCAAATCTTGATTCTGATACCACAACATCCATCCCTGGCATCACTTGCCCTCTTATGGTCTCTCAACCACCAATAATCCCCTCAACTTCTTCATAAACCTTCTCCACTCCAGATCTTCCATCTCCTTATCATTCCACTTCACCAAATTCACCCATAATGCTTTCTGACTCTCCCTCTCCAAATAACTACCCAAAAGATCCCTTTAGAACAATCATAGATTTAGAAGCTTCGGACAATCTCGTCACAAGCTCTCATAAAGTTATTGTTCCAAAACCAAAACCAAAAATCTCCTAAGCAGATGTTGGTAAATCCTTACTAATTTTTGAAACACAAATACATGAATGGGTTAACTCTCTAAATATAGCTTGTGTAGAGAATATCAACTGAGATACTTATGATTCTCATTGGAACCAATTCATAAAATGGTTAAACTCTGAATCTCTGAAACTAAAGGAGCTTAGCTATGAAATCTCTCAACAGAACTTCTGTGATCACCTGAAAATCTTCAAGGATCAAGTTCTGCGACACTGGGTAAAGAAGCCACTCCTTCTGCTGGATAATACCCCTTGGGAAGCTCATCAAACATCAGAGTGTAATGAACCACCCTCCGATCCTCTTCCTCTAGTCATGTTTCAAGACAAAGACAAGGAAGTCGAAGAAGCTCCCGCGTCAGAATCAGCTGCAGTTTCCTCTGAAAAAGTGGTCTCTTTTGCTGAAATAACCTCATCTTCTATTATGCTGCAAACTCCGGAGGAGTTAAAGAAAGAAAATGTTGTGTTTAAGGAAAAGTTAAAAAGTAGGATGAAACTTGCAAGGAAATTAAAGGGATGCTTGGGAAACAAGAGGAATCGAACAATCAGATCAAGAGTTTATTGGAAGCCCTATTCACACGACTTCCACCTCCTTAAACTTAGTTCTGGAATTTTTTCCTTCATTTTGTTTCTTATTTCCTTGATCCTTTTTTAATACAAAATGCATTTTATTGTCTAAGTGTTTTTATTTCTTTTTGATTCTTGACAAAAAATGGGGAGAACGTAAGATTTTCAAATATAACAGTATCGAGAATCCGTCTCAAACATTTTGAATATCATAAATTCTATTATTTATCATCTGAAAGCAAAACAGGAAAAACCTCTATTGAGGACAGTTGTGGATGCATCAAAAATCTCCTTCTCAAAACTCTGATCAGAACATCTTCAAGGAAGTTTTTTTTCTTTATCTGAGTATCCAACTCAGGGGGAGACTTTAATGCTTTATGTTCTTTAAGTATTTTATCAAAATATACAAGTTTCTGTCATCATCAAAAAGGGGGAGACTGTTAGAACATAGTTTGATTCTACATCCTTGTAAGAGTTTTGATGATAACTAACACACAAAGAACAATTATGCTCCCCAAATAAGTATTTTGTCTTGCAGGGAATTTCTGATTTAAGAAGCACATAAGATGAGATAGATCGTTGTTAAAACTCTGTTTTGACACATCTTACATAGAAGAAAATCAGTGTAACACGCTTAAATAAAGAAGTTCTGATGTTACAACTTCTGAGTGCACTAACATTGTGAACAAGAACTCTGATATTCTGATACGTAAAGTTCTGGAAAGAAGTAAAAGAGTCTCAATAATAACATTCATCTTCTGATGTGATCTTTAGCAAGCATGTTTTGAAGCGTTACTTTTTATTCATGGTTAATCAATAATAAAGGCTGAAAGAAGACAATAATCTCTATGTTTGGAAAGTACATTAACTACTATTTATCAACCTTCCAAAAGCATCTTCTCATGCATTGCCTATATAAAGAAGACATGAAGAAGAAATCAGACACGATTTTGCTGTGCATTGAAAAAGAGGAAAATTATTACCTTTCTATCTTGTGCTTTTCATTTGTGTAATACATCACTGTTGTGACATTGTTTTTGTTAGAAAACATATTTGTACACACTTTCAATTATATTATTGTGTAATACCTTGAGAAAATCGGGTTGTGGTTTAAACTCAAGAAGATGTTGACAGTTGTCATTGTATTTGTGTAATCAAGTTTGATTAGTGGATTAAGACCTCATTTGAGAGAGGAGAAATCACCTTGCCGGGTGGACTGGAGTAGTTTGAGTTCAAATGAACCAGGATAACCAACTTGTCTTTTAATTTAAATTTTAAAAACCCCCATTCAAACCCCCCATTCGCATGTTTTTCCATTCTTCACATGAAGGTGTTTGTGACTGTTTAGGACCATTAGTTGCAAGCTCTAACGCAGGATTCGAGTTTCACCATGGCTAGGGCAAAAAACTCGTGAACCTTCATACTCAGTGATACATGCCATGTTAGATGAAACTGACCCCACCATTGAATTCACATCGTCCAACATAATTGATCTATGCTCTTTCTTTGTTCGTTTTGATTATTTTTGCGGGGTTTTAAAAAAAACACCCATCAGAGATGATGGTGTTTTCCACCCTCCATGGTGGTTTGATCCCCCGACTCATGGCGTGGTAGTTTGAAGAATCCGAATTGGTTGACACTTGGTGCAAGGTCCCACTGGCCCTGATGTGTTTTTTTTAATTCAAAAATCAACGCTTTTTTATTATTTAACATTTTGTTTGTGTGTTAATCAACGGATGTACAACCACCCCAATGGAAAGTGAGCATGCATTAAGGCATATTTGTCCTAGGGCGTGGGTTTGATCCCGGCATTCGCAATATTTTTTTCACATTGTTTTTGTTTTGCAGGTCCAATGTAGTAGCCCATGCGCTTCAACGATGCACCCTCTCGTCATCACCCTTGGATCTCAATAGATCAAGAACCAGCGCCTCATATGTCCCCCCATGGTGAACCTCTTGGAGCCATCCTCACTGGATCCAATGCAGGCATCCTGGGCCTTGTCTCTTTGGGCCTAGCGATTTACCTTGCCAGCCCCCTGTTTTCTTCAATACAAGCCCAATCTCTATCTCTTTTATTTTAACTATTATTTATTTATTTAACATAATTAGATTTTTTTTAAAATTAAAATTAATTTAGACTTTATGTTTTTTAATTAACTTAACTAATCATTTTTTAATAATAATCAAATTAATTTCATTTTTTAATCAACATTAGTTTAGTTCTTTTAGGTTTTTTATTAAACCCTTTTTTTCTTAATTAAAAATCAATTTAGGTTTTTATAGGTTTTAGTTAATCAATTCCTTTTCTTAATCAACATTAATTGTTTTTTTTTAGATTAATCACAAATATTTATTTTTTTTCATTAAAAACAACAAAAGAAAATTTCCTTTCGCGCCGATTCCAATTTTTTCTTTGATGTTGCATTTGCGAATTTTTATCATTATGTAGCTGCTTACAATTTGTAATAGATAATTTGGTTTTTATTCTTTCCCCGCATTTTATTACTTGTACCCCCCCATTCCCGAAGCCTTGCAATAGCATAGGACTCTTTACTTTCTTCCTTTACTTTCCATATTTACACTTTGTATATATTGCTGTTAGCTTAATAAGATTGTATGACAAAGAATAAAAGCGAATGATAGCTAACCTAACGCAAGACTAAAAATAACTGAAACACAAATCACTTTGCACACTCGCACCTCTAGGGTAACCTCCCTTGTTGCCTTTGATAAAAACAGTCATGTCCCTCGAACGTGGGGACACTTGAGTAAAGTCCCTCCGATATAAAATATCATAATCCTTCAATAACCCTTTTGACGTTGCCTTCGGTAAATGATCTAGTCCCTTAAACGATAATTGCTAAAGCGTCTTTACAAGTTGCCTTCAATGACTGTACGATAACCCACGCCTATCCCTTCACATCCAACGATAGGGCTTCCTACTAACTAATGGTAGGGTAGCACTATCTAAAGGAGGAGGAAAAGTACAATAAAGACCTTGAGTAGGTAGAATGCTCATAATCGCCTGCTCACAAACATTTCAAAACAAAAACATTTCACATAGACACTTTTCAATAAATATTTTCAAACACTTTGTACGCATTCTCGAGAATAGAAACGAGAATCATTACAAAGTCTTGCCTTATGTTGTACCCCAAAATTTGCCCTCCCATCCTTCAGGAATTCATCCTGAACTCTCAGGTTTTTTCTCTTAAACAAAGTCAAGCCCTTCATTATCGTTCCTTTCCAAGCAAACAATTTACAAGAGCAAAATTGTCATTTGCAAGCTCTAAAGGCAAAGCTTTTACCTTGGAAAAATTAAATTCTAAACATTGGGAATTTTTCTCTAAAAAAGGGGTGTTTAAGAAGAAAATGGCACTTCAGAGCTTCTGCACCAACCTCCAGGCAGAAACAGTCAGAGATTGTAAACGTGGTTCAGCACGTGATCTTCAGTCAGAACATGGCTCTTTCAGCAGTTACACCAGCTCAGTCAGAGATTGTAAATGTGGTTCAGCACGTGATCTTCAGTCAGAACATGGCTCTTTCAGCAGTTACACCAGCTCAGTCAGAGATTGTAAACGTGGTTCAGCACGTGATCTTCAGTCAGAACATGGCTCTTTCAGCAGTTACACCTGCTCAGTCAGAGATTGTAAACGAGGTTCAGCATGTGATCTTCAGTCAGAACATGGCTTTTTCAGCAGCTACGTAAAAGTTCAGTCAGAGTTTGCTAGAAAAAAGCAACAAAGCCAGAAACTCCTTCAGAACGTACTGGGATCAGAAGATAATAGGATCAGCAGATTAGGTAAAGTACTGAAGCAGGATCACTAAGTCCATAAACTTTAAAGGCAGATCAAAGGAGCATACTGGAAAACTCTCAGAACTTGCTGAGACAACAAGAGGCCAAGGTCAGAGCTTGGTTTATGTTGTTTTTGGTGAAGCAGAACTGCTGGCTCAGGTTTTAGGTAATGATGCAAAATCTCCTATTACAAGATTTTTGATGTTGTTAAATCTCATCACCATTTAATGCTCATTAATGCTTACAACCACTCCTGAACATTCATCCAAGGGGTATCTCCATGCGTGGCTTGGTAAACACCTTTGTGAAAATTTAGGCATGGGTCTATGCGCCACTTTTCTCCTATAGAGGTCACTTCTCCTCAATCCTTGCCTACTGTTCCAGCCTAGGCTAAAAAGCTCTCCATCATCACAACTTTTCATGAACTTCCTTCAAAAACAAGTTAACCTCTACTGCATAATATTGGCGCCCTTTAACGTTCAAAAATCCACAAAGCCTGGCCTATAAATAGGACACCATTGTCCATCACATGGGGGACGTGAGAAAACATCCAGAAAAAAAATTGCTAGAGAAGAAACAGAAAACTCTAGTAAAAGAAAAACCTTGTGAATCTCTGTCCAAAAAAATCCCTGGTATTTTTCACAAACTTTGAACTTCCTACCTCCAAACTTCATTAATACCCAGTTTGCTTTGTGACCAAAGAACACCCATACAATTTCTGACCATACATATACATACCTTCTCCATCTACCCATTCTAAAAAGAACCTGTCCAGAACACCATCAGAGCTAAAGCTAGCTCCCACTCACAGACTTTTTCAACAGCCAGGTAAGCACCTGCTGACTTTCATCACGCTGCTAAGCATCATCAGCTTTGCATGCTCAATAAACATAATGTAAATATCATGTTGCTGCTGTTTGCATTCTGAGGATTTTCATACCTCAGAATGTTTAAGTAGGAAGTAAATCAGTGTAGAACCTGCCTGTGACCTTGTTGGTTCTGTCTCCTGAAACACTTTGACATTTGCTGAAGTTGCCCAAGCATGTTTTCTGTTTTGTGGAAAAATAATAAAACTGCAGATGTTCTGGCTAGCACAGGGAGAAGCCAAGTTATGACTTTGACGTTAGCACATCTGAAGCCTGTTTTGCTGTCAATAATATCAGAACTTCTGAAAATTATTGTATGGCCAGCAGGGTCAGAACTTCTGACTTCCTCACTAACAAACTTTTGCCTTGCAGCGCATGGGGGTCAGAACTTCTGACCTTCCCACTAACAGGTTTCTGTTTTGCAGGTGCCAGAGTCAGAAGTTCTGACTCATACAGTTTCACTAACAGGTTGATAATCTGGCAACAGGCCTGGGTCAGAACTTCTGACTTCCTCTCAGCAGCGCGCTAGCCCTCTCTCTCTTTCTCTCTATCTTCCCTTTGTTATTTTCTTTTCTTATCTATTTTTCTCGTCGAACCACCCCATGTACAAATGTGTATCCCCATCCCCTAAATGCTGTAATAGCGTAGGATTTTACATTTCCGCCTTTTATTGCTTTCAAATGTAAATGCTAGTAATTAGGATATGTATGGCAAGATAAAATCAATGAAATAGAAAATCCTAATTCAAGATAAACTCTTGCATGCAATAAAATACACTTGCACATAAACACCCCTAAGGTATCTCCACTTGGTTGCCTAAACAAATGGCCATGATATGCATGTTAAGTATCTATTGGCAAAACAAAAACAAAACAAAAGATCATAGTCCCTCGATGACGCTATCTTGGTCTCCTATACAAAATGATCTAGTCCCTCGAAAAATTGCTAAAGATACTTGGCAATATTGCTATCATGGTCTATACGATGACCCGTGCCTGTCCCGTTTAACATCCTAACACAAGGTTGTTCACCAAATACAATGGTGAAACAACACTATTAAAAGGGTTAAAACATAAGAAAGATCTTTGGGTAGGATAGACAACTCTTAGTTACTTGATCAAGCTTGCAAAAAACATCCTTGCTACTTTTCAAAACACACTTCACAACACAACTTCAAAACCCTACTTTCAAACATTGAAAACTTTTCAAAAGATGAAAAACATCTTTGTATACATTCAAACAAGAATCATTACAAAGGTTGCCACAACGATGTCCTCTTTTCAAAACATCTTTCAAAACCACACACAAAGCACCATTTCAAACAATTGAAAAGCACCATTTCAAACAATTAAAAAGCACCATTTCAAACAATAGAAATACAAAGTAAGTGATCTAAGTAAGTAACTAAGAGCCCATGGATAACCATGGATAGAAAGGGTGTTAATACCTTCCCTTTCTATAATCTACTCCCCGAACCCAAGAAAACATCTCAAAGGTCTTTCCTGTGCTTTTTGACCTTTCCTTAGGATAAAATAAAAAGTCGGTGGCGACTCTTGCTAAACCGAAACATTTGCGAACACAAACGCAAAACCTTAAAGTCAGTTCTCCCACCGTATAACACCTTATAATTGGCATTTTCAAAATATTTTTCAAACGCACATTCATAAAGCAATTTTCAAAACAAAGTGAGCTAGCGATTAAGAGCCCGTAGATAACTACGGATGAAAAGGGTGCTAACACCTTCCCTTTTAATAACCTACCCCCAAACTCAAAATTCTCAAAGGTCTTTCATGTTATTTTCACCATTTCCTTATTGGATAAAATAAAAGTCTGCGGCGACTCTTGCTATCCGCAACATTTGTGATAAAACACAAAACCAAAAGTCAGTTCTCCCACCGTGTTACAGAACTGGTGACTCTGCTGGGGAACTACTAAAAATAGGGGTTACCTTAGAGTTTAGATCACCTTTAAATTGCTTTAAATTTTCTACTTTGTCTGCTTTATCTTTAATTGGGTTGCTCGGGTTTAATTTTCTTGCAAAGATCCTACACCCGGATCTGGGGGCATTTTAGGTAAGTACTAATAGATCATGGAAACTATACGGCATATACCTATATGGTTGAAGTGATGGCTACGCAAGTGCAACACATTGGTTTTTAGTGGTGTCCCTCGAGTCAGTCGGGGAGAATACTAGGTTGTCGTGTGGTGTCATAAGCAATAACTGACCTTTAGAACCTTAATTGATCCAACTTAGCAATTAGAAGGAAATGAGATAGCCGACTTTGGTGCAGTCGGAAGTTGGTTGATACTCGATGCTACACTCATTGAGATTCGACTCTCGGGTTTTGTTTGGTGGCAAGTCAGTTTCCGTATTAGACAAAACCTGTGGGAAAAATCAGTGATATTGAGATCCCTAGAACCCGGTTACTTCTTTAGGACAGGTTGAGCCAACTAAACTTCAAGATGGTACTTACCTACGAACCTCATGCAAGCCTTAAACCTAAGACTCTTGTGTGCTTTGTTTGTGTTTGTTATCTATTTATGCATGACATCATAACATCATATCATGACTAACCATTTCAAGGATCTAGGGGATTTATCTTTGTTCTGTATTGCAGGGTCATGGATTCTAGTCGCATGAATACCATCCTAATCAACTTCGTAAGGGTACCTTCCAAACTTGAGGAATTAGTCTCAAAGGTTCCTGATAGTTCTTAATTCACCAAGAGACATGGTCATCTACTCAGTTTGGTTACTACTGGTTTTCAGGAAGACATGATGAGTGTTCTCTTCCAGTTCTTTGATCCTAAGTGTGATCGGTGGATCTGGAACTGACCGTTTAACGCTGGTTCGCGAAATGTCGCGGAAGCAAGAGTCGCCACCGTCTTTTATTTTCTCCAAATGGAAAGGACAAAAGCACAGAAAAATTCCTTAAAGAGATTGCTCTCGGTTCGGGAGGTAGGTTATAGAAAGGGAAGGTGTTAGCACCCTTTCTATCCATGGTTATCCATGGGCTCTTAGATACTTGCTCATTGTGTTTTCAAAAATGGTTTGTTTGCTTTTCAATGTGGGTTTTAAAAAGTTTCTTTGAAAATTTCAGTTCGACTCTTGTATCAGTCCTCAAGAGTGTTTGAAAAATTGCTTTCGAAAGCTTTTGAAAAGGTGTCGGTGTGAAAAGTATTTTTGATTTTTGTTTGAGATTTAGAGCAAGTATCTACGAGAACCTACCTACCCTAAGGAATTCGTCTGTGTAAATATCCTTTAAAGTAGTGCCATCCCACCATTGAGAGGTAGGTAGCACCACCGTTGGAGGTGTTCGGGTCAATTCGAGGTTCGGGACATGGTGATCACCAGAGCAATGGGAAGACACCTTAGAAGCTACCCTCATGCCAGGTTCCCGGATCATGAGGACTTACTAAGACATCCTCTACTCGACGATCACCTTTCGAGGCAAGGCAACAGTGAGGCGTACCTTAGGGGTGGTGTGTGCGATTCGTGTGTCGTTTTCATTTGCATTTATCTTGTCATGTTATTGGTGTTCTACGCTTGTTTTTATTTTGTCCATACATTATTTCATGCCATTTGTTTAACAGTTAAAATATTTGCGAGAAAGTAAATTCTAAGCTATTACAAAAGGCGCGGGTCCACATCGCCAAAATTTCTCGAACCCGATTTGACAGAAAATAAAGAAATAAAAGAAAATAAAGAATTAAAAGTGCGAGCAATTATTTACACGGCTTTGGGAGAGATACATAAATATTTAAACGGAATAAAATAATATGCGAATTGATAAGAAATTAAGAATGAGGGCGTTAGACCCTTTTGCAAAAATTAAATTAGTGAGGAATTAATTAAAATTAAAAGAAGGAAAGAACTTGTTTTTTTTGGTATTTTTTAGTATTTATGATTTAATGTGAAAAGGGAAAATTAATTAAAATTAAAATAAGATGCAAACCCTAATTCTAATGGCTTTTAATTTATTTAAGAAAACATTGAATTTTAACCTAAATTAATCCTAATCTTTATGTACAAATTTAATTATAAAAAATAAATATCTAATTATTTAATTATTTGTGAAAGAAAACTAAAAAGGAGGAAAAATTATTAATTAAACCCTATTTCTATATCTTTAGGTTTTTATCAAAAAAAGAATTAAAATTGAAGACCTAATTTAAAACTAATCAATTTATGCATTAATATAATTTATTTATGAAAATACTTAAAATAAAATATTAATTATATTTTTGCTCTTTTCTGACTTTTTATGGTATTTTGTGATTTTATGAAAATAATAATTAAATTAACAAATAATAATTAAAAGAAATAGAATTAAATAAAAAAAAGATAATGGCAAACCTAGGGGGTGGTAGTCCCCAACATGGAGGTTAAATTCAAGAATTTTGGCCCATTTAGCATGGCCCTTTTGACTTTGGCAGGATACGTACATACGCGTTGACTAGGGCGCACTGTGTTCCTCAATCCATGGCCTTTGATTTGATGAAGCTGGACGCGTGGACGTTGATCTTTGAGGATGCATGATGGTCTTTTGTTATTGAAACTGCATAGGAATTGTTATTGAAAAATAATATGGAAGTAACGAAGACCTGGGGCTCGAACCCAGGTCATATACTTTACCAACAACAACACTTGCCAGCTGAACCAACTTGCACATGTTAATATATAATAAACAGCAAATATAATAAATAAAACAAGCGTTAGTGGGGCCTCTGCGCGCGAAATTCAAAAGAGCCTATCACATCTTGCCACGAGTTCATCTTCTTCGCATAGTTCTATTTTCCTGAAATACATAAACAATGAGCAACGATTTTTAAGCGTGGCTGTAGGCCGGTTTTGGAAAAATAGAGACTAGCCCTATGACGCTCATAAATTGAGCGCGAGGGTAGCTTCTCCTTCGTCCAGACACGTTGAATTCAATGGCTTTGGTCTCAGCCTCCAATTTTTCCTTGTTTCAAAAGCCCTAATTCCAAGTCCTGTAAACCCTAAAAAATTGACAATGGTATATTGGCACACAACGCATAAAAACACAATTGAATCATTGGGTTAGCTTCAGAATTGCACGAGGAGTATGAATCAATAATTAAAATGCCATGAAAATGCATAGATTTTAAAACACGATTATGAATTTTTCATGAGATATTCCAAGTTCTGTATACCAATTCTTGAGGTTTTGAGGAATGTTTTTGATTGGGAAACGTTCAGTGAACCTTGAGGAAGCTAATGAAACAAAAATTCTGCCTTGAATCGCCCTTGAAGGTGTTTTCCAGTTTTGAGTTTCTTGACAAATTTTTCAAGTTTGTGAATGGTTTCTGCGCAGCTTCAATTGTTCAAGGCATTAGGTTTTCGTTCAGGCTTATGTATAGAATAGATTAGGTCAACAAATTTGATCAAAATCTCTTGTATTCATGACTTTTGAGATTTGATTTCCAAGCATTATTTTTCAATCTTTTTCCATGTGCTTTTTGTACAAATCATGATCAATCAATCCAAATCTTTCCATATTTAGCTAGGCACGAAATCTTGATGATATAATGTGCACAAAAAGATTGAAAAAATTAGGTTAAGCATTTTTCATATATTTATTTTAATTTAAATGAATTATTATTAATAAAAATCCAAATAAATAAATAAAAAATGAATAAAAACTTCCATTTGGGCCAAGTGGTCGTGCACATGTCATGGATGATGAATTATGGAGGAAAAATGGGCCCATTAGCAATTTTAGGTCATTTGAATCAATGTTGACTTTTCAAAATATCCAAAAATTTCCCAACTTCTACAAGGCATAACTTGCTCAATTATTAAGCTTTTCTCATGTTCTTGGACATTTTGGAAAGGTCTTTGAGTTCTCTAACCAATGCCTTTGGTCCCATGTCATTTTGATTTACCAATCTCAAGTTATGGCCTTTGACTTAAAGTCCCTTTTTGTTGACTTTTGAAAATGACCTATAATGTTGAAATTGATAACTTTTTGTGAGAGCATTTCTTGGACTTGAAGTATGAAGATGAGTTGTAGGAAATGTCTTTCTCTTCAAAATGAGCTTTGGATAGAATTTTTCTGATAATCCATGTGAAAGTTATGCCCTGGTCAATTTACAGTTGACTTTTTCAATTGTCCAAATAAGGAAACTTTTGCATCTTGATGATTTCTGAGCCAAATTTTGAGAATCATGATCAAGCATTGATCAAATGATGTTTGTGGCTTCAAAATGATATGTTGACCAAAAATTTGAACTTTTGACTGTCAAATGACCATTTTGCCCCTACAGTTGACTGTAGTGCAATTAGGGTTTTTGACTGTGCAATTTTGAGCTGAATGTCTTGCAACTTGATATGAGGATGCTTGACCATATTTGTAGGCATGTGAGACTTGATTGGGCCTTTGGAAACTTCCTTTTCTTGATCAGAACACAAACCCTAATTTTGACTGTTTAGGAGACCCTTGCACTATGCAACCCTTGGGGAACTTTGAAGCTTTGACTTGGAAATTTCTTGGAGAATATGGGAGGGCAAATTTTGGGGTACAACAGTTGCCCCTGTTCAATCTTCTTAGACCTGAGGATGCAGATTGGCTGACGTGCCTTTCGTAGTCCGAGGGTAGAAGATGATTGAACACTAGAGTGCCCAGAAATTTGCGCTCACATAGTAGCAGTGTGATGGAAATGGGCTTATAGATGCCATTTGGAGATTGATGGGGGATGATGGGCTTATAGATGCCATCTGGACGTTGATCGCATAAGAGATTCCTTAGCGAGAACTTGCGTACCTGCAAAACAGAAAAATGAGTACCTGACATGTTGCAGGAGTTGGTTTTCAGATGCTTGGTATAGATATGTCCTGACTGGTTACATGAGTTGAGTCTGGAGTTTCACAAGATGATGAATGAACCAGGGATGGTTACTACCTCAGCATGAACAGTGAGAGAACCTTGGGTGACTTTAACTTCAACAATGCTCGTTGAGAAAATCTTGGTGGGAATTACCAACTTCGCAGTATCGGGAAGAGAACCAAAGGAAATTATAACCTGAAAGGGAATTATCACCTCACGCACCATCGGGGAGAGGACCGTAGGAAATCATAACCTGAAAGGGAATTATCACCTCACGCACCATCGGAGAGGGAACCATAGGAAATTATGACCTAAAAGGGAATTATCACCTCACGCACCATCGGAGAGGGAACCATAGGAAATTATAATCTCAAAGGGAATTATCACCTCACGCACCATCGGAGAGGGAACCATAGGAAATTATAATCTCAAAAGGAATTATCACCTCACGCACCGTCGGGGAGGGAACCAAAAGGAAATTATAACCAAGAGTAACTTCTACTGAGTCTTCATCAGAAAAATCTGTTGGGAGTCGATTTAGCTGGACTAGAGAAGGCCTTGTACTGGATAAGAAATCTTTGGAGTCGATTAACTGAACCGGTCTAGGTCTTTGAAATATGATTGAGAATTTAACTGCATCTTTCCTGAAAGGTAAAGGTCAGTCATATGTAATGCATGATATGGATCAAGCAATGATGTTCTCAACATAAATGAGATTTGTATGATATGATGCGTCTATGCATGCTATAATGATGTATGTGATGTTTATGTATGTATGTTTTCGTCTAGGAAAGTAGATCCTTGACGGGTGCCGGGAAGTCATATCCTGGGCTGATATTGAAGAATAAGCTTTCGCTTCCACTGGGGATGATAACTGCAAGAATACCGGTAGGAGAAGATGACTCCATTGAGGAATAAACTTGGCAAATGGAAGATCTTGCGGGGAGAAAAATACTCTAGCGACCTTGCTGGGGAGCAATACTCTGTGGGGAGAGATGCTTTGCTGAATTGATAATAATAACTTGCTGAGGATATCTTTGCTGTACTGGAAGTGTTGATAGACTTCGCTGGGGATAGAAGACTTCGTCGAGGACGCTCTTTCCGTGGCTTTTGGGCTGAGGATAACCCAGTTATATCCTGGTAAGGAAATAACTCTTTAAATAAAGTCGGTCGACGCGTTCGCGCTTTGCGAGGGATAAGCTTCCAGAATCTACTGGGGATAAGCTTACTGCTTGGGGGAGATGAATTCCAACTTTCCTGGGGGGAATCTAGATTGGACTTTTCTGGGGAAGTTTTGGACTGTAATTTTGTAAGTTGAAAGAGGGAACCTATGTGGAATTGCCTGCTGATGAGCTCATGTAAAACCGCATCTGAAATGGAGAAGGAACCTGTGTAGGGTTACTTTGATGATGAGTTCGTGTAAAACTTCGTTTTTTGGAAAGGGAGAACCTGTGTAGGGTTTCTGGGTGACGAGTCCATGTAAAACTGCATCTTGAAGAGAGGGAACCGGTGTAGGGTTGCCTGGTGAGGTAAGTTCATGTAAAAATTCTTGATGAACCGGGGTGAGGTTATCTTGAGCTAAATCCATGTAAGACTTCTGGGGGGAGCCGGGGTTAGGTCATCTTGAGATAGGTCCATGTAAGACTTCTGGAGGAACCGGGGTTAGGTTACTGCAGGATAAGTTTGTGTAAAACTTCTTGATGAACCGAGGTAAGGTCATCTTGGGGTAAGTCCATGTAAGACTTCTGGAGGAACCGGGGTTAGGTTACTGCAGGATAAGTTCGTGTAAAACTTCTTGACGAACCGAGGTAAGGTCATCTTGAGATAGGTCCATGTAAGACTTCTGGAGGAACCGGGGTTAGGTTACTGCAGGATAAGTTCGTGTAAAACTTCTTGACGAACCGAGGTAAGGTCATCTTTAAATCCGTGTAAGATTTCTGGAGGAACCGGGGTAAGGCTACCTGGAGGTAAGTTCGTGTAAAACTTGAGGTAAATCCGTGTAAGACTTCTGGAGGAACCGGGGTAAGGCTACCTGGAGGTAAGTTCGTGTAAAACTTGAGATAAATCCGTGTAAGACTTCTGGAGGAACCGGGGTAAGGCTACCTGGAGGTAAGTTCGTGTAAAACTTGAGATAAATCCGTGTAAGACTTCTGGAGGAACCGGGGTAAGGCTACCTGGAGATAAATCCGTGTAAGACTTCTGGAGGAACCGGGGTAAGGTTGCCTGATTTTCACTGGCTTGTTATCAATGTTGATCTGGGATTTGTAAAGGTAGATGGTAATCATCTTTATATTGACCTTAGTGTTTTGGTTGACAGAGCAACTGGATCGCCTGGACGACTCATTATTGCCCCTGTTTCTGAGGTGAAGGGGGAAGATACCTTGGAGGTCATTTGACAAATCTTCTGGCAGACAAGTGACGAGATGCCGGGACATAGTTGTACGCTTAAATCCCTAATTTTTGCCTGGACCGCCCTTTCGGGTTTTCAGTCCACCGGGATACCCATTTTTGCCCAAGCCGCCTTTTCAGGTTTTCGACTTGCCGGGTGTACAGATTTTTTCGTTTCATCCCTTATTTTTGCTCGAACCCTTTTGGTTCGCCGGGAAGCCATTATTTTTGCCTAGGTGTGTCAACCTAGCGGGTCTTTTGTTCATGCGTAGTATCTTTTCGACTATGTCCATGCTTTCATAATGTAGGGAGTTGCCCCTGTTGTTGGACATCTTGAGTGATTCTCCAGGTTGTGACTGGACTGCCCCAGATGATAGTCTTTGATCATGCCATGCCCCGTGATTGAAAGTGCTCCTTCCACTAGAGGGACTCTTTTGTTGAGAAGATCTTCGTTCATCGGATATTCGTTGCGCAAAGTTCTTTGCTGTTCAGACAAATAATCATATGCAAGCAATGTTATCTTAAGAATGCAAAGTTTATGTCTGTCTTGAAATTTTTGAAAATGCATTTTTTTTTCAATAAAGGCAAGTGGATTTTGTAAAACGTGATGTCAACTCAAAATTTTTACAGCGAGCCTTAAGGAGTCAGGATACCTTTTATAACAGTATGCTTTCGAACTAACCCATGCTTCAGCTAGGACTTTTAAGGGTTATAACGTGGCCTGGTTCATGGTTTAAGAAACAAAGGATAAAGGCTCAAATTATTTGTACCCACCCGCTCTTCGTGATGTTCTCCAAACCTAAACTCAGTTGATCATACGTTAGACCTTGTTTGAATCTTTGCTTTGATTTTCCGATGATGATTCGGATGTTAATAACTTATTTTGAATAGGCAGTCATTCCTTTTTTTGTTGGGGGTTTGTAGGACCTCTTTCTTTTTTGATTTTTGTTATCCCTTTCTTTTTTTTTGCCTGAACTGTTTCCTTTTTTTGGAATCACAGTCAGCGGGATGCCCCAGTTTTGTAATTCTCCTTCATGGGTTTTGACTTAATGGGTTTTTTATTTTTGAGATAATGACTGCCTTTCTTTATTGATTATTCGGAACCATCACTGGATTTTCTTTTTTTCGTAAGGATCTATTTGGTGCCATTCGTCATGCACTTGGATCAACTGAGAGAACTACCCTGCCCCAGGTTATGATTAAGGGTTTTAAATTTCGAAAAGAAAAACTCCTACTTCTTTGGCTCAGAGGGGTTGACGAGGGATTATCATCCTTATAACTCCAGTGTTTAGGGATTGAAACAATGCCTGTACCTCATCAGCGGGGTCTGTTCAAAAGCATACTGTAAAGATTGCGGTATTATTTTCGTCATCCTCCCTCAAGAGGCTTAGAATTTTCAATTAAGAGTTGACCATCACAAAAATATGAAAGCAGTTTTAAGCATAGTAAACATAATTAAATCAAGACAGACATGTGTAATGCATTCATGAAATAAAAGAGTTTAACATGATAATTGTTTATCTGAACAAGAAAAGAAAAATACAACTTGAATTCAAATGAACAAAAATCTCTCGACCCTAGCCATGTTTTGGCAATGGAGCAGTGATCACGTTGGGAGTCTCGGCAGGCTCGAACTCGATCTCTTTGGCATCGATCATGTTCTGAATCTTGTACTTCAGTGCCCAACAGTCCTTAGTATCGTGCCCCGGGCTATCAGAATGATAAGCACACCTCGCTTCTGGGTTGTAGCTTGGAGAGGAGGTCTTGGGGTTTGCAGGAGGGTTGATCACCGCAATCAGGTTCATTTTCAACATGTGCTGCAATGCTTGTGACCATGGCATGTTAATGTTGGAGAATTGTCTTTTAGGCTCGTCCGGCCTTCGCTGGTTTCCCTTTTGTGGTTGGCGACGTGGTGCAGAACCGGAGATCATGACTGCCCCTGCATGATGACTTTTTTGACTGTATGCAGCACTAGCCTCTTTCTTGCCCGTGTAAGGCTTCTTGTGAGTATCAGAAGAGGTGGCCTCTTGAATCTTCCCACTCTTGATACCAGCTTCAATTCTTTCCCCAGTCAGAATCAAATCCGTAAATCCAGCAGCGGAATTCCCAATCAGATGATTGAAGAAAGGTCCAGACAGGGTCCCCAAGAACATGTCGACAAGTTCCCGGTCAGTCAAAGGTGGCTGTACCCTTCCGGCCATGTCTCTCCATTTCTGTGCATACTCTTTGAAGCCTTCGCCTGCACCCATAGACATTCCCTGAAGCTGAGTGCGCGTGGGAGCAAGGTCGGTATTGTACTGGTAATGCTTGTAGAAAGCAGTGGCCAAGTCCTCCCAGCTGCGGATGTTGGCTCCACTCAATTGATAGAACCACTCGAGCTGAGTCCCTGAAAGACTCTCTTGGAAGAAATGGATCCATAAGTTTTTGTCAGCTGTATAGGGCTGGATCCTCCTTGTGTAAGCCCTGAGATGCAATTTAGGACAGGATGCCCCGTCGTATTTAGCAAAGGCAGGTGCCTTAAACTTGTGTGGGATCACTACCCCAGAAGACAGACCTAGATCCTCGAAGTCCAGGCCAGGCACTTTTTGTATCTCCATAGCACTTAGCCGGTCTTCCAACTGTTTGTACCTATCCTCAGCCGGAGGGTACTGTTCGTCATTGAACTCCGTTTCGTTGTCGGAGGCCACGGGACTAGGCACCTCTCTCTCATGGGGACTGTCTTTCCTAACAGAGGGAGTTGTCCTCTCAGCTTCATCTTGCGGTGTATTCCCAGACCTGCGTCTAGGGCTGAACAAAACAGTCATCTTCTTCTTCTTTTCCTTCTTCAAGAGCAGAGCCTTCAGATCTTGTTGCCCCTGGGTCAAATTCATGATCAGCCCTTAGAACTGGGCGTTCTAAGCCTGGAGGGCCTTGATAGTGTGCTCGGTTGAGGATTCAGGATTCATGACGAGACTGCTGAAATAAACAGCGAAGAAGGTAAGCAACCTGCAGAGAAAGGGTACCTGTTATGCAATGATATGTATGATATGCATGCAATGATTTCAAGGACCTCGAGGGGTAAACAAATTGTTAGAGTTGGAAACTGGTAACTTGATTGAAGGTACTTCATGTTGTTGAGAGTCCTTCTTCAAGAGTCAAAGGCTCACCATATCCAGTGGGTCATAGCCCCTGACTTGAGTCATCATGTCTGGTTTTGATTTCCAAACAACCTTGGTTAAGGGCACCTTCTTCAAGAGTCAGAGCTCACCATATCAAGTGGGTCATAGCCTCTGACAACCTTGTCTAGAGGAAAATAAATCCCCTTTGCCCCTTGCTGGACAGTTGGTTCATCATGACCTGCATCACAAGCCCTTGAGATCCTTGAAATGGGTTAGGATGTATGCAATGGTATGATGTTATGGTATGCATGGGGTAATGTGAGTAACCCTGTCATGAGTCCTGATTACGGACTGCAAGCCAAAACCTGCAAGAAACTCAAGTAAAACCTGTTATGAGTCCTAATTAAGGACTACAAACTAAAACCTGCAAGAAACCAGTGTCAGGTAACAAGCATGCAGATAGTCAAGTACGAAGGCACACAAGTCACACAAGAGAAACCCTTAGAGTTTAGGCCAACATGGGGTCTGGGTATTACCCTCTTGAAGTTGGTGGGCTCAACCTGTCCTATTAAAGTAATCGGGTTCTAAGGGTCTCAATATCACGGGATTGCTTTCATTGTTCATCGTTTCGATTTAGCCACTGAACTGGCGACCGAAATATTCCAAGAAAGCAACCCTCAACTGAGTGTAGTATCGAGTATCAACCAACCTCGGACTGCACCAAAGTCAGTTATCTCACTACCCTAAAGAGGCCAAGATGGTTCAATTAAGGTTCCTAAGGTCTATTGATGCTTCATGACACCACGCGGAGGCCCCGTACTCTCCTTGACTGAACTCAAGGGTTACCGGTACACACCAAAGTGCCACATCAACGTAGCAGACTGTTTCAACCATGTCGGTATACCCCGCACAGTTCCCTCACAGTCTTGTTGCTACTTTCTAAGAAGGTATCCCCCAGATCCGGGTTAGGATCTATAGAACTCCCAAGCAACCCACAATTTAAAGCAAGCAAGGAAAGCAATTGAAAACACAGTTATGAACTATCCCTAAGGTACACCTCACTTTATAAGTTCCCCAGCAGAGTCGCCAGTTCTGTGATCGGTGGATCTGGAACTGACCGTTTAACGCTGGTTCGCGAAATGTCGCGGAAGCAAGAGTCGCCACCGTCTTTTATTTTCTCCAAATGGAAAGGACAAAAGCACAGAAAAATTCCTTAAAGAGATTGCTCTCGGTTCGGGAGGTAGGTTATAGAAAGGGAAGGTGTTAGCACCCTTTCTATCCATGGTTATCCATGGGCTCTTAGATACTTGCTCATTGTGTTTTCAAAAATGGTTTGTTTGCTTTTCAATGTGGGTTTTAAAAAGTTTCTTTGAAAATTTCAGTTCGACTCTTGTATCAGTCCTCAAGAGTGTTTGAAAAATTGCTTTCGAAAGCTTTTGAAAAGGTGTCGGTGTGAAAAGTATTTTTGATTTTTGTTTGAGATTTAGAGCAAGTATCTACGAGAACCTACCTACCCTAAGGAATTCGTCTGTGTAAATATCCTTTAAAGTAGTGCCATCCCACCATTGAGAGGTAGGTAGCACCACCGTTGGAGGTGTTCGGGTCAATTCGAGGTTCGGGACATGGTGATCACCAGAGCAATGGGAAGACACCTTAGAAGCTACCCTCATGCCAGGTTCCCGGATCATGAGGACTTACTAAGACATCCTCTACTCGACGATCACCTTTCGAGGCAAGGCAACAGTGAGGCGTACCCTAGGGGTGGTGTGTGCGATTCGTGTGTCGTTTTCATTTGCATTTATCTTGTCATGTTATTGGTGTTCTACGCTTGTTTTTATTTTGTCCATACATTCTTTCATGCCATTTGTTTAACAGTTAAAATATTTGCGAGAAAGTAAATTCTAAGCTATTACAAAAGGCGCGGGTCCACATCGCCAAAATTTCTCGAACCCGATTTGACAGAAAATAAAGAAATAAAAGAAAATAAAGAATTAAAAGTGCGAGCAATTATTTACACGGCTTTGGGAGAGATACATAAATATTTAAACGGAATAAAATAATATGCGAATTGATAAGAAATTAAGAATGAGGGCGTTAGACCCTTTTGCAAAAATTAAATTAGTGAGGAATTAATTAAAATTAAAAGAAGGAAAGAACTTGTTTTTTTTGGTATTTTTTAGTATTTATGATTTAATGTGAAAAGGGAAAATTAATTAAAATTAAAATAAGATGCAAACCCTAATTCTAATGGCTTTTAATTTATTTAAGAAAACATTGAATTTTAACCTAAATTAATCCTAATCTTTATGTACAAATTTAATTATAAAAAATAAATATCTAATTATTTAATTATTTGTGAAAGAAAACTAAAAAGGAGGAAAAATTATTAATTAAACCCTATTTCTATATCTTTAGGTTTTTATCAAAAAAAGAATTAAAATTGAAGACCTAATTTAAAACTAATCAATTTATGCATTAATATAATTTATTTATGAAAATACTTAAAATAAAATATTAATTATATTTTTGCTCTTTTCTGACTTTTTATGGTATTTTGTGATTTTATGAAAATAATAATTAAATTAACAAATAATAATTAAAAGAAATAGAATTAAATAAAAAAAAGATAATGGCAAACCTAGGGGGTGGTAGTCCCCAACATGGAGGTTAAATTCAAGAATTTTGGCCCATTTAGCATGGCCCTTTTGACTTTGGCAGGATACGTACATACGCGTTGACTAGGGCGCACTGTGTTCCTCAATCCATGGCCTTTGATTTGATGAAGCTGGACGCGTCGACGTTGATCTTTGAGGATGCATGATGGTCTTTTGTTATTGAAACTGCATAGGAATTGTTATTGAAAAATAATATGGAAGTAACGAAGACCTGGGGCTCGAACCCAGGTCATATACTTTACCAACAACAACGCTTGCCAGCTGAACCAACTTGCACATGTTAATATATAATAAACAGCAAATATAATAAATAAAACAAGCGTTAGTGGGGCCTCTGCGCGCGAAATTCAAAAGAGCCTATCACATCTTGCCACGAGTTCATCTTCTTCGCATAGTTCTATTTTCCTGAAATACATAAACAATGAGCAACGGTTTTTAAGCGTGGCTGTAGGCCGGTTTTGGAAAAATAGCGACTAGCCCTATGACGCTCATAAATTGAGCGGGAGGGTAGCTTCTCCTTCGTCCAGACACGTTGAATTCAATGGCTTTGGTCTCAGCCTCCAATTTTTCCTTGTTTCAAAAGCCCTAATTCCAAGTCCTGTAAACCCTAAAAAATTGACAATGGTATATTGGCACACAACGCATAAAAACACAATTGAATCATTGGGTTAGCTTCAGAATTGCACGAGGAGTATGAATCAATAATTAAAATGCCATGAAAATGCATAGATTTTAAAACACGGTTATGAATTTTTCATGAGATATTCCAAGTTCTGTATACCAATTCTTGAGGTTTTGAGGAATGTTTTTGATTGGGAAACGTTCAGTGAACCTTGAGGAAGCTAATGAAACAAAAATTCTGCCTTGAATCGCCCTAGAAGGTGTTTTTCAGTTTTGAGTTTCTTGATAAATTTTTCAAGTTTGTGAATGGTTTCTGCGCAGCTTCAATTGTTCAAGGCATTAGGTTTTCGTTCAGGCTTATGTATAGAATAGATTAGGTCAACAAATTTGATCAAAATCTCTTGTATTCATGACTTTTGAGATTTGATTTCCAAGCATTATTTTTCAATCTTTTTCCATGTGCTTTTTGTACAAATCATGATCAATCAATCCAAATCTTTCCATATTTAGCTAGGCACGAAATCTTGATGATATAATGTGCACAAAAAGATTGAAAAAATTAGGTTAAGCATTTTTCATATATTTATTTTAATTTAAATGAATTATTATTAATAAAAATCCAAATAAATAAATAAAAAATGAATAAAAACTTCCATTTGGGCCAAGTGGTCGTGCACATGTCATGGATGATGAATTATGGAGGAAAAATGGGCCCATTAGCAATTTTAGGTCATTTGAATCAATGTTGACTTTTCAAAATATCCAAAAATTTCCCAACTTCTACAAGGCATAACTTGCTCAATTTTTAAGCTTTTCTCATGTTCTTGGACATTTTGGAAAGGTCTTTGAGTTCTCTAACCAATGCCTTTGGTCCCATGTCATTTTTATTTACCAATCTCAAGTTATGGCCTTTGACTTAAAGTCCCTTTTTGTTGACTTTTGAAAATGACCTATAATGTTGAAATTGATAACTTTTTGTGAGAGCATTTCTTGGACTTGAAGTATGAAGATGAGTTGTAGGAAATGTCTTTCTCTTCAAAATGAGATTTGGATTGAATTTTTCTGATAATCCATGTGAAAGTTATGCCCTGGTCAATTTATAGTTGACTTTTTCAACTGTCCAAATAAGGAAACTTTTGCATCTTGATGATTTCTGAGCCAAATTTTGAGAATCATGATCAAGCATTGATCAAATGATGTTTGTGGCTTCAAAATGATATGTTGACCAAAAATTTGAACTTTTGACTGTCAAATGACCATTTTGCCCCTACAGTTGACTGTAGTGCAATTAGGGTTTTTGACTGTGCAATTTTGAGCTGAATGTCTTGCAACTTGATATGAGGATGCTTGACCATATTTGTAGGCATGTGAGACTTGATTGGGCCTTTGGAAACTTCCTTTTCTTGATCAGAACACAAACCCTAATTTTGACTGTTTAGGAGACCCTTGCACTGTGCAACCCTTGGGGAACTTTGAAGCTTTGACTTGGCAATTTCTTGGAGAATATGGGAGGGCAAATTTTGGGGTACAA
The DNA here is from genome assembly GCA_948472305.1 of Vicia faba. Lineage (NCBI taxonomy): Eukaryota > Viridiplantae > Streptophyta > Magnoliopsida > Fabales > Fabaceae > Vicia > Vicia faba. Next base: position 996,445,484 of record OX451736.1, read on the forward strand.
CACTAAGCATCATTATTTTACCTTCCCAAATTATCAGTTTGTGCCCACAATGGAAGAATTCTCTTAGTTACTCAAAGTGATTATTCTTGATCATATGCTTTCACCAGTCTAGAGCAAGTTCCAAAACTAGAAGACATTGCAGTAGCTTTACATCTGAAACGATCAGAAATTTTATCTAATTAGGAAACAAGGAATGGAGTCAAGGGTTTTTCTTCTAAATTTATGATAGTGAAGGCTCAGTGGTTTCTAGATGCCATGAATTTTCGTTCTTTTGAGGATATTTTTGCTTTGCTGATCTATGGTTTGGTACTATTCCCTAATCTAGACAAATTCATAGATGTGAATGCCATCAAAATATTTCTCACCCATAATTCGGTTCTTACCTTGCTTGGAGATGTCCTACATTCCCTCCACACTCGTACTATGAAGAAACGAGGAACTCTTATGTGTTGCATACATCTATTGTCCAGGTGGTTTATTTTGCACCTTCCTCGATCAGTGATAAATAACGAACAAGTTTTGCGGTGGTCTCAGAGGTTAATGTCACTCACTCATGCAGATATCCATTAGTGTTCTCAATCTCAGGTAGATGTCACTATTATTGATTATTGTGGGAAGTTCCATAATGTACCACACCTTGGTATAAGAGGGGCATAACTTACAACCCTCCTCTAGCTCTGCGTCAGTTTGGTTATGCTCGAAGGGACGGTACTCGTGATATGCTCATCCAGGGCATTATGTTCGGCTATGAGAACGAACCTCAAAATTACCATCAAAGAGCAAGACTTTGGGACACAAGAAGTCCATTCATCTAGAGCCTTACATCAAATGGGTGTGTTCTCGTGCTCAGAATCCTAAAATTCCATATCCTGCCATCCTACCTGTAATACGGTGGGAGAACTGACTTGGTGTTTTGCGTTTTTTTGCAAATGTTGCAGATAGCAAGAGTCGCCACCGAATTTTCTTTTATCCAATAAAGGAAAGGGTGAAAAGAACATGAAAGACCTTTGAGAATTTTTCTAGAGTTTGGGGGGTAGGTTATGAAAAGGGAAGGTGTTAGCACCCTTTTCATCCGTAGTTATCTACGGGCTCTTAATTGCTAGCTCACTTTGAAATTCTTTGTGTTTGTGTATGTTTGAAAATATTTTGAAAATCCCTAAGTGCGGCAATTATGTAATGATTCTCGTATCGTTGAAAATGTATACAAAATGTTGGTTTTGAAAATATTTGTTGAAAGGGAGTGTTTGGAAAGATGTTTTGAAAATGCCAATGTAAGGCAATTTTGTAATGATTCTCGTATCGTGGAGAATGTATACAAAATGTTTGTTTTAAAAGTGTTTTTGAAATAGTTGTTTTGAAAGTGTGAAGTGTGGGAATTGTTTTAGTTTGTGATCAATAAATTATGAGAAATCTACCTACTCAAAAAGTCTTTGTTCTTTTCCTCCTCCTTTAGATAGTGTTATCCTACCATTAGTTAGTAGGAAGCCATATCATTGGATGTGAGGGACAGGTGTGAGTCATCGTACAATCATATAAGGCAACTTGTTGGACGCTTTACAATTGTCGTAAGGGACTAAGATTGTTTATCGAAAGAAACATCAAAGGATCATCGAGGGACTACAATCTTTTAATCGAGGGTCTTTGCTAAAGCATCCCACGTTCGAGGCACACATCTATTTTTTATCCGAGGCAACAAGTGATGTTAACCCTAGAGGTACATGCGTCCGAAGTGTGCTTGATTCAATTATTTGTCTTGGATTAGGGTTTTGCTATGATTGATTTTAATTTTGCCATACAATCCTATTAAACTAACAATAATAAGGAAAGCAACAAATTATGGAATTTAAATGTCCTACGCTATTACAACGCTTTGGAAATGGGGGTACAAATTTGTGAAATAGGGGGGGGGGGGGGGGAAGCAATAAAGCCTAATTATCTATTACAGACTAATTACATAAATAATAATGCGAAATAATAAAATGTGCAAAAGTGTCAAGTAGAGGAAAGAAAGAGGAAGTGTTTTTGGTAGAGAAAAAGGTTTAATGTTTTAACCTAATTGATTGACTTTGTATTTAAAAGAAATCAGTAAACCTAATTAAATTAAGATAAAAATTAATTTCATTAATCAAAAGGGAAAAAATAATTTAAATCTAGAAAAACCTAAATCTAAATTAAATTAAAAGAGGAATTTATTGTTAGAAAATATTTTTGAGGTTTTATTTAGAAAAAAAATACTTTGTAATGTAAAAAAAATAATAAAAACCTAATTCTAATCATTTTACAAGTTTAAAAAATAAAATAAAGTAATTTATTTTATTTATAAAAATTAAAAATAATTGATTAAAACCTAAACCTAATTTTTATGATTTTTTTATGATTTAAATGTATTTTATTAAATAAAATAAATAAATAAAAGTAGAAAAAACAAAATATAAAGAAAAAGATTGGGCTTGCATTGTGAAAGGAAATTGGGGGTGTAAAAATGTTAGGCTCAAAAGACAGTTTTTGTTTGAAATATAAAAAATAAAAGATGGCATGTGTTGAAAAGTAATCAGGGGTGTGAAAAAATAGCAAAAATGTTAGGCCCAAACACCTCAAGCCCAACACCTATTTGATTCAATGAGGATGGTCTTCTGAGGTGTATCATGGGAGTGCGCATGTGGTGTATTAGATCATGGCCTTGGTGATGATCATATGGTGATGGTAAGTGGAACACCATGCGCTCCTGGAACCTGTTTGCATTGGATCTGAAAGAGGAAATATGAAATAAATAAAAGGGTACCATTGGGGCTCGAACCCAGGTCCCAGAGTCACAGGCGCAAGCTTTAACCTATGGGGTGGTGATACATCCATTAGTTTATGCACAAACCAATCAATATATTACAAAATCATTTTTGAATATTTGAACAAGCCATCTTCTTCTTCCTCGCGCACGCTAAGAAGAATAACTTCGTTTTTAATTCTGTAACTCCTTCGCTTTTCAACCATTTTTAAAAATTTAAACATGAAACTTGCTTGATTTCTCACCATGAATTCAACCATATAACTTTTAAAAGCTAAAGATCAAAGACTAAGATGAATTTTGTTTAGTACCAAACTGAATCCTAATTTTTTTCCAGAAACTTCAACTTCAAAATTCTCATCACTCACGCAAGATAAATGAAATGTAAGCACATGGTTAGCTTCAGGGCAATGATGTCTACATTTTTTATTCAGAAAGTAAACATTATTGATGCTTGTATAGAAATTTCAAACTTTAGAAAACTTACCTCAAAAGTGAGAATCGTGTTTGAAGTTGGAGAACTTCTGGAGATGTTGTGATGATCTGGATAGCTTTACTAAACTCCCAGGAAGCTATTGTAGTGCTTACTTTGGATTGAGAGTGCCTAGATTCTTCTGGAGAAGTCAAGTTACAGAGTTGAGTTTTTGAAAATGGAGGATGAGAAAGATAATGTTATAGTGGTAGAACAGGGCTTTGGATAGGTTGTATATGAGTTATAGAAGCTATGTGAGTGATTTAAAATGAAAATGCACGAGTGGATAAGGTGTTTGAAGTTTAAGGTTAGAAGTTGCAACAATGGAGGATTTGGGTGGAAATTCTAATTTCAGGGAGTTTGAGAGAGTTAGAGGGCTTGTGAACTCGTGACATGGCTTGCAAAAGGATATTCTATTTATAGGGAAAGGCTGGAGGGAAGGAGAACATCAAGTTTTCAAGTTGTAGGGTTATGGTTTGGTTGGATTATAAATGAAGCAAACCATAAGAACATGGTTCCAATGTTAAGTACAAGGTAATCTAGAGTGGTAAGAGGCTTTAAACATGTTTCTTCTGGCTTTTGGATGGAGTGTGTGCAAAGGGAATAGGTTAGAGGCTCAAGGAGAGTGGACTTTGTGATAAAGCATGCTTTATAAGAATGGAAATGGTAACTTTATGCCAAAAATGGAAAATTGTCTTTGACAATGGCTCAAACACTTGGATAATGGCTCAATCAATTGTGTAAACATTAAATTATGGAGTGATTTACAAGTTAGAAGGCCCGCAAAGAAAGATTATGCAGCATATCATGAAGATTGGATTATGTGTTCTTCACCAAAATGACTTGTAATTCAAGTTTATCATGCCAACTTCAAGTCTTCGAATATGCTAGCTCAAAAATAATCTCTTCAAGTTCTTGGAAGTTTTGGAAAGTTTGAAACATTGCCTACAACATTCATGTTGACCACTTTGGCCAAGCCAACTTGGAACTTGGTGAAAATTTTCCAAGAAGTTGGGACAAGAATCTGACCAAACTTGTTGAAAGTTTCACTAAGTGTTTTGATAAAAATGTCATGACTTCATGGCCCTATATCTCCTAATCCAAGCATTTTTTGGACATCAACCCTCAAGGACAAAGTTGTAGAATTCATCAAGCTCTACAACTTTCATGTTGAAAGTTTTCCTTGAATCATCTTGCATCATAGTGAAAAATGATCATGAAGTAGTGAATTTAATAAGGATAAAACACTTATAAGTTTTTCTAAGTGTTGGAAAATTTTCCAACTTTGGACTTTTCTTGATTCTTGATGATCAAGTTTGATATTTTTGAATGTCTTGATGATTCTTGATCTTTGAAATTCAATGTTGTCCAAAAAGTCAAAGTTTGACTTTTTGTGTGACTGTTGACTTTTCATTAATTGATCCAAATTTCAATTATCAATCCCTTGATCTTTGGGAATGCTTTGAATCATGTAATTAGGTCAACATTTTGTGTTTGAGTACTTAAGATCATGCTTCAAGTCATTAAGTCTTGTACTAGGTCAATAGTCAATGATCAGTCATCCTCAGTCAAAACCCTAATTTTGATAATTTTTCCCCTTTGATGATTTGAGTGCTTTCCTTGAGGAATTATGATCAACCCTTGATAAAATGATAAATATCACATCAAAATATTGATTTTGGCAAAAAATATTAAAGTTTGACTGTATGTTGACCATAGTTGACTTTTTACACAATATAGTTGATTTTCAGTCATCTGAGCAATTGACTGAGCAAATTTGTGATGAAAGACTTGAAACTTGGTATGAGAATTCTTGGAGACCTATGATGAACCATGAAAGTCACTTGAGGCATCAGAAGTCCAATTTTCCTTGAGAAAACCAAAACTCTTGTTGTGGACCCAACGCTTAGGAGGTGAGTTTGTCTGATCAACTCTTGAGTAACCCTGAGCATTTGAGAACTTTATAAGAATGCCTTGAAGAAAATGGGATGGAAAATTTTGGGTTAAAACAGCTGCCCCTGTTCAATCTTCTTAAAACTGAAGAGTTAGATTGGCATGTCTGCCATTCGTGACTTGAAGGTGGAAGATGATTGAACACATTAGTGCCCAGAAATTTGCAATCGCTTGTGCATGAAGTAACGTTGTTGGTTGATTATGTCAGGAATGGGCTTAAAGATGTCATTTAGAGAGGTAATGAAGATTTTTCATATATGGGCTTATAGATGCCATCCAAAGTAACTTGTTGATAGAGAATTAGACTAAGACTAACGCTCGACTTTAACTAGGAGAAGTATCAGAATAAATGTTTGGTTGATTTAATCTGAGCCAGAAAACTTCTACTGGAAGAAGTATCGGAATAATATATGGTCGGTTTAATCTGATCCAGGAAAATGTCTACTTGTCTTTAACTGTAAGAAGTATCAGAATAAATCTTTGGTCGATTTAATCTGAGCTAGAAAAGGTCAACTGGAAGAAGTATCAGAATAAATATTTGGTTGATTTAATCTGAACCAAAAGAGGTCTTTAAATATTTAACTGGGAGAAGTGTCAGAATAAATATTTAGTCGATTTAATTTAAGCCAAAAAAGGTCTACTAAGAGAATTATCAGAATAAATCTTTGGTCGATTTAATCTGAGCCAGCAGATCTCTTTAAATCTTTAACTGGGAGAAGTATCAGAAAAAAATCTTTGGTCGATTTAATCTAAGCCAGAAAAGGTCTACTAAGAGAAGTATCAGAATAAAATCTTTGGTTGATTTAATCTGAGCCAGTAGAGGTCTTTAAATCTTTAATTGGGAGAAGTATCAAAATAAATCTTTGGTCGATTTAATCTGAGCCAGACAAGGTCTACTGAGAGAAGTATCAGAATAAATCTTTGGTCGATTTAATCTGAGCCAGTAGATGTTTGAAGGAAGTGTCAATCATGTATAAATTTTCCCTGTCTTGTTTCAGGAAATGACCTACAATCTGTTTTGAGGATTTGTTGATGACATTGGTCTGTCGATTGATCTTTCCTGAAAAGGTAAGTAGTTAGCTATATGCAATGTCATGATGTATGAAATTCAGTGTGTAATGATGCTCTCAAAATAAATGAGTCATCACTGTATGCGTTTCATATGCATATGTTATGATGTATGAATGTAAAATATTGTTGAATTGTATTTGTAAGCCTGTGTTGTATCTTGTCTGGGAAAATAAATCCCTGACCATTGCTGGGGATGAATAGGATGCGTATCTTCAATCTTGTTTAGAATGCTTCTGCTTGGGATTCTTGCTTTTTGTTTGAGGAAACTCCGTTGGGAATGTTGACTTCTGCTTTTGGGGAGAAGAGTTTTAGGAACATTGTTTTTTCATTAATCTACTGGGGAATTTAATTCTTATATACCCTGACCCAGGATAAAAGAGATGGATAACCTTCCCACTTGTCTAGGGAGAATAAAAGTTGATTAATATTTGGTCTGGTTCTAGGTTTCATAACAAATTCTCTGGGAATAGTGGTGACTTCACTGGGGAGACCGTAATCTGTTGGGGAAATAAACCGTGTTAAAATAATTTGTTGAGGAAAAAAACTCTCCTGGAGAAATTGAATTTTGCTAAAGAGAAGAAATTTGTAGGGGTTTTACAGTTTTCAAACTCAGATGGGGAGGAGAATTTCCATAAATTATACTGATTAGAACTACGTAGGAAAACTGCGGGGAATGTATCCTTATTTGGGATGAATTTTGTGAAGATTACTCTGTGGGGGATAATCTAATAGAAGTGGCTCTGGGGGGATTTATGGACAACTTGAGCGTCATCCCAACTCCTACAATCTTGAGTAAATGCTTATTCCTGTTCTTATGCATATATTCGTTAACAATCAATCATATTCATATGCATATGTTCATTCAATTTAGTCATTGGACGTTTTTGCAAGCATAACAGAAAAACAAAAAGTTTGAACTTTAAGGTGTATTTGTATTGATAATTTGCCTATAAACAAACAATTTTGTACAAAGAGACGGAAATCCTAATAAGAGGAAGTCGTCGTGAACTGAAAAGAGTACAAAGTGAAAACAAAATATAAAGCTATTTGGAAATGATCTCGTTGGGTTCCAACTTTGCTATTGCCCCTATGTATTCGAATATCTCGTCCCTTGCTGTCAAAAGAAGTTGATTGAACTGGTTTGTTCCATTTGAACTTTTGACCTTGGTAATAAAGCTGGTTGTAAGTGATCCAATGGGACACAATCGTGCGATTTAATCCATAACTTTGCCTGGACCGCCCTTTCGGGTTTTCAGTCCACTAGGATATCCCTTTTTTCTCAAGTCTCCCTTTCAGGTTTTAAAATTACCGAGTGTACAATCTTTTATATATATCCCTAATTTTTGCCCGAACCTTTTTGGTTCGTCGGGATGCCCTTAATTTTTCCTAGGCCAGTCAACCTAGAGGGTCATTTTTATGCGTAGTATCTTTTGACTATGTTCGCGTTCACAGGGTGTGGGAAGTATTCATTGTCCATGGTGGTTAGTATCATAGCATCTCCCGAAAATACTTTCTTGACAACAAATGGCCCTTCGTAGGTAGGAGTCCATTTTCCCATGGGATCATCTTGTGGTAGAATGATGCACTTTATTACCAAGTCACCAGCCTGATATACCTGATGCTTGATCTTCTTGTTAAAGGCCTTGATCATACGTTTCTGATACATCTGACCATAACTGACAGCCGCAAGCCTCTTCTCGTCAATCAAATTCAACTGATCAAATCTAGTCTGAATGCACTCGTCTTCGCCTAAGTTTGCATCTTTCATAATCCTTAGATAAGGAATCTGAACTTCGATAGGTAGGAAAACTTCCATGCCATAGACAAGAGAGAATGGGGTTTCCCCAGCTGATGTCTGTGATGAAGTGCGATAGACATGAAGATCAAATGGTAACATCTCGTGCCAGTATTTGTAAGTCACAACCGTCTTTTACATAATCTTCTTAATATTCTTGTTTCCGGCTTCCACTGTGCCATTCATCTTTGGTCTATATGGAGAAGAGTTTTGGTGCTTGATCTTGAAATGCATGTAGAGTTCAGTGATCATGGCATTGTTGATGTTGGTACCATTGTCCGTAATGATTCTCTCGGGGATACCGTACTGGAAAATGAGGTTATTCTTAGTGAAACAAGCCATAACACTCTTGGTAACTGAGGCAAATGAAGTCGCTTCAACCCATTTTGTAAAGTAGTCAATGGCAAAGAGAATGAAGTGATGTCCATTAGATGTAGTAGGCTTGATTTCTCCAATCATGTCAATGCACCACATTGTGAATGGCTAAGGAGCAGTCATGACGTTCAAAGGTACCGGAGGCACATGAACTTTATCAGCATAGGTCTGACACGTATGACAAGTTCTCGAGTGGTGATGACAGTCGGTTTCCATGGTCGACCAATAGTAACCTGCACTCAAGATTTTCTTAGCCATAGTATGCCCGCTGGAGTGAGTACCAAAGATGCCTTCGTGCACATCCTCCATAATTTTCTCTGCTTCCTTGTTGTCCACACAACGAAGCAGAGTTGAATCATGGTTGCGCCTGTACATAATTCCATTGCTTAGGAAGAACTTAGCTGAGAAGCTCCGTAGGAATTTCTTGTCATTGATAGATGCTACTTCAGGGTATTCTTGAGCCTCGAGGTACCTTTTCACCTCATGAAACCAATACTTTTCTTATACTCCATCAGTATCGATTTCGTAGCAATATGACAGTTCATCGAATCTTTCAATAGTAATCCTGGGAGCCTCGTTGTCCCATCTGAGCTTGAACATGGATGACATGGTAGCCAAGGCGTCCGCCAACTGATTTTCTTCCCTTGGAATATGCTCAAAGGTAATCTCTTCAAAGTACAAAATCAAAGTTAGCACATGTTCTCAGTAAGGGGTAAGATTTAGATGTTTTGTATCCCACTCTCCCTTGACCTGACTAATTACTAAGGCTGAATTCCCATATACGCTCAGGAATTTGATTCTTAAGTCAATAGCAGCTTTAAGACCTATGATGCATGCTTCGTACTCAACCATGTTATTGGTACAGACAAAGCAAAGTATGGAAGTGAAGGGTGTATGGTAACCTTCAGGAGAGATGATTACTGCACCAATTCCACTTCCAAGTGTGTTAGAAGCTCCATCAAAAACCATAGTCCATCGAGATCCTTTCTTAGGTCCTTCATACGGTCCATGTTCTTCAGAGTCTGCAATCAGCATGATGTTCTCATCCAGGAATTTGAAGTGCATAGACTAGTAGTCGTCTACACCTTGATGCGCCAAATGATCTTCCATTACACTTCCTTTGATTTCTTTTTGAGTGGTGTACTGAATGTCGTATTCTGTTAAGATCATTTGCCATTGAGCTATTATTTCGGAGAGAGTTGGCTTCTTAAATATGTACTTGATGGAATCCATTTTAGAGATCAATAGAGTAGTATGAGTCAACATATATTGTCTTAGTCGACGAGTAGCCCATTCCAAAGCTCAACAAGTTTGCTCGAGCAGTGAATATCTTGTTTCATAGTCGTTAAACTTTTTGCTAAGGTAGTATATTGCATGCTCTTTTCGACCAGACTCGTCATGTTGCCCCAGCACATACCCCATTGAATTCTCTAGCACTGTTAAGTACATGATCAGAGGTCTCCCTTCAACTGGTGGCATTAGGATTGGAGGTTCTTGTAAGTACTCCTTTATTTTATCAAAATCCATTTGACAGTCATCATTCCATCTGACTACTTAATCTTTCTTCAGCAGCTTGAAGATTGGTTCACAAGTAGCAGTCAAATGAGAGATGAATCGGGCAATGTAGTTTTTTCGTCCTAAGAAACCTCTGACCTCCTTCTCAGTACAGGGAGCCGACATTTCTTGAATAGATATAACTTTTTCAGGATCGGCTTCAATACCTTTACCACTAACGATGAAACCTAGGAGTTTTCTAGACCTTACCCCAAAGGTGAATTTGTTTGGATTCAGCCTTTGTTTGTACTTCTTCATCCTCTCAAACAACTTATGCAATGGGAAGGTATTAGCATCCAATGCATCTGCGGTACTCCACAGGAACCTTTTGAAATATCTATTTTTTAAAATTGTTTGTTTGATTAAAATGGTTTGTTTGGGTAAAAATGGGTGTGAATGAGATTTTGAAGATACAACGACCTAGTGTCGAAGTTTAAAATGTGAGTTTTAAAATAGTCTTTTTAGGAAACTTAACTTAATATTAACAAAAATAGTAAAGCAAAAATGAATGAAGGGATTCACACAATCGTATAAGATGTATTTGATGATATGAAGTCAACGAAGTTAAAATATTTCCCTTGGAATTAAACAAACGAACAGTAAAGTAACCTATAAAAATTAAAATGAACTAAATCGAAAATATCACAAAATTTACTAATATATGAAAGGAAAATCATAAAGAAATAGACATAAACAAAAATTGATGATAAGTGAATAATAATAAAAAAAATACGAAATAACGGAAGAAAGATCAAGCATAAAGAGATATAACAAAATTTAACTCTAAACTAAAATTGAAATTTTTAAGGTTATTAAGCTAAGTCTAAATTAGATTAAAATTCTAAAGTTTATTAACTAAACTAAATAAAAATTTACAAAAATTACTAAATAAAATAAATTAAAATTCTAAAATTATTAACTTAAAATTCTAAAGTCATTAAATTAAACCTAAAATAAATTAACATCCTAAAGTTAATAAATTAGATCTAAAATATAAACTAAGTTAATTGTAAAACTATTAATTTTGAATCTAAACTATATTAATAATAAAATTACTAACTTAAACCCAAAATAAATTAATTATAAAAAGTGTGAAACAGAAAATAAGGATGGTCTCAATAAGTTTTGGATGGGCCTGCTGATTGGAATAAAGCCCATGGCATGGAAAAAGCAAAACAAACTAAAAAAATATAAAGAAAGATTTTGCCGGGCCAGACCGAGTTAGGCTTAGACCCATTTTGCATCTTGAAGAGGAATGAAGGGTTTAAAAAAAACCTAATGGTGGAAAGGGTGCACCGCGTTGCCTTGGGAAGGATGAAAAAATCAATTCTCATTATTTCCCAAAAAAAAATACTTAATCAAAATGTTATCCTCTTTGGTCGAATCTCACAAACCGATGACTATATTCCCTCTGTGTATCTCTTTTCCTTCTGTCAACCCTTCCTCTCAAATCCCTCATTCTACTTCCTCTGCCATTACTTTCGGATTTCACATCCCAAACACAACTCTCTCTCTTTTCATCCGTAGCACCCTCCTAAACCGTAATGAACAAAAGACTGGTTCCAAGATTATCAAACCCAAGGAAGCTGCAAAATACTCAAGTGTAAAAGACCTGATCCAGAGTCAAAATTTTCGTGTTTGGCATCTAAACTTCTGTGAGAATAACTAATCAGAAGAAACGCCTCCCTCAATAACAGGCCCAATAGATATCAAAGGAGAGTTTTGAGATTCAGGCTGGATAAAGGCAACAAATGGTATGCTTCCACCATCACCTAACCGACAGGAAGGATTTACTAGGTGAATCGGTGGAGTTTGTTGCTTCGAAGAACTAGGGGAGTTGATAGGTCGGGGAAATCAATGAGATTCCGAGGGTCGGAAGAAGTCCAACAGGTTGTGAGATATGGAGCTGCTCGCGGCGGTCAGAGGAAGGTTGAGTACAGAGGCATAAGTCACAAGGGGAACGAGGAAAGTTCAGAGGGAGTATGCAGGGCATGACCGGTGAGCTGGTACCATGTTTAGTTGGAAGTATCACGATATGAGTTCGACAGAAGGAGTTTGTAGATGTGGGAGTATGTTATGGTGATGGCAGAAACAGCGAGAGATAGTTGTGGTGTTGTCGTTGTTCAGTTTTGTTTAAACAGAGGAAAATCTTGAATTATACAATGACAATTTATACAACCACAATAACACAATAGGGCTTCACGATTTTCATTTTTTTATGTTAATCACCTTCTTCTAACCATAATCCAATAACAATCAACAATGATTCATGAACAACAATCGAAGAAGACCAACACAACAAGCGAATGGAATCACAAAATGTGATGTGTATAAAGGAAAAGGAAGGTACCGAATTGGAGTTCCTCTGATAGGTCTTTGAGCTTCACTAGTAAGTGTCTGAATTTTCTTGGATTCATCCTATATGTGGTTGCTTTAGTTTGTGTTCTTAAATATTGTCGATGTTGCTGTTACGCAGTTTGCTTGGTACGTGCCATTGTAGAATAATAGAAAAGTAACAGAACACTGTTATTAACGGATTATAACTTGATATTTGTTTTCTATTATGCTTTGCGAATGATCATGATTAAATGTGCAGGTTAATGTATATGAGGATTTATGTGTTGTAGAATGGTATTTTGTTGCAGGGTTGAGAGTTTTTCCTCCTTACTATTATAGTATTGTTTTGATGGGAACTATGTTATTGGTTTAAAATTTTGAATCGTTGTGTTGAGAATTTTGCAGGTGTGGTATGAAATGTTTATGGTGTTTAGTGAAGGATGGCTATTGGTACCATGATTAGTTTGAGAGGCTGGAAATTAGTGTTTAATTGTGTGAATTGTCCCTCTTTTCCTTGTTATGAGATGTCTATTATATAGTAAGGATTCAACTCTTGAGATAGAAAATTGGAGCCAAGATTTTGAAATGAAAAACCAAATTGATGCACTGGTTTAGTTCCTTTCCAATGCAGGAAATTGTTTTTCTATTTTAATGCAATTGTTGGACTCGTTTTATGCAGGTAACATGACTGTTTTTTTTGTTGTTTTATGGACAGGTTTGGGACAACATGACAGGCTGATTTTGGACAACAACATAGCAATGCAATAATACTGCTTTTTGAAGTTGAATTTTAAATGGAATTTGGGAGATAGTGAATGTTGTTAAACCTTGATCTTTGGTGTTGTGGTCCCAAATTTTGCTTTCTTATTTTATTTGACAACAAGACAAAGAAAAATACTAATAATAATGATAATAATAACAATAATACTAATATTAGTAACAACTAAACAAATAAACTAAAAATTCAAAATAAAGATTGTTAGTAACAAATAAATATTTAAACTAAAAAATATAGGGAAAAAAATGAAAATTATTAGTAATACAAAAAATAAAAGTAAGTGATATTAAAATTAATTTTAATTTTAATAATAATTCAACTTCAAAATTGAATTAAAATTAGAACCAAATCAATATTAATATTGGATTAAAAAGAAACTAAAATTATAATGTTTAAAAAGATTTAGAATGTAAAATAAATTAAAAAAGATACTAACTATATATATTTTTTGAAATAAAATGATACAGACATATATATTTAAATAAAACTAATAAAAGACCATATATTTTTATATTTTGAATAATGAAATAAAAGATTGTAAATAAATAAATAAATATCATAACATGATGTTAAGTGTGTCTCTTGTGATTTTTTAATGGAAAAGAAATCATGAATAAAACACAGTCGAAATCAAATTTCACCAAATTCACAAAACGACTTTTAACGTTAACAATTTTTCATGGCTTTCAATGCATAATTTGCCCTTGATTTGTAAAGAAAATTTGTAGATGATGTCAAGGAAAATCATGTGCAAGAACAACCGCTCAAAAATGTCGAAATTTGAAGAAGTTATGAATTTTTAAAATCTGCTTCGAAAATTGATAAAAATAGGTCGAATCGCTTATGAACACTTGTTATGTAATGATGCAGATGGGAGGTGATATCTTAGGTCAAAATTTTGGGTATGACAGGTCCAAATGCTCTTCCTCGGTTTGTGACCTGGCTATCATATAATCGACATAGACTTCTATCTCATGATGAATCATATCATGGAATAAAGCTATCATGGCTCGCTGATAAGTTGCCCCTGCATTCTTCAACCCAAAAGGCATGACCTTATAATAGAATATGCTCCACTATGTGACGAAGGTAGTTTTCTCCATGTCTTCATGCACCATCTTGATTTTAATATAACCCGAGAAACCATCAATTAAGTAGAATACCTTGTGTTGAGCAGTATTGTCGACCAGGACATCAATGTGTGGAAGTGGGAAGTCATCTTTGGGGCTCGCCCTATTTAGATCCCTGTAATCTACATACATACATACCGTTCCATATTTCTTTGGTATGGGAACAATGTTGGCAGCCCATTGAGGATACGAAGTCACTGCTAATAACCATGCATTAAAGTGTTTCAAGACCTCGTCCTTGATCTTCTCAGACATCTCGGGACACATGCGATGAACTTTCTATTTAACTGGAGCACAACCCTCTTTCACCGGCAGACGGTGAACTACAATATTTGTATTGATTCCTAGCATGTCTTCGTATGACCAAGCAAAGACCTCAACATACTTGTGCAACATATGAATCAATCTGCTCTTGAAACTGTCCTCCCGGTTTGCGCCAATCTTGACTTCCTTCCTATCTGTCTCAGATCCCAACTTTACCACTTCGACCGACTCTTCATGCGGTTGAATAGCCTTTTCTTCTTGAATCAAGAGTTTGGCGAGTTCTCCGGGTATTTCACAGTCTTCCTCACCTTTGTTCTTGGCTTGGTAGACCGGATTTTCAAAGTTATAAGTGGCAATAGCAGGATTGTTATCAACGAGATCCAGAGTGAATGGAGATTTGCAATGTAGTGTGTGGGTGTGTGTAAGAACACATAGCTATTTGAAAGTGTAATAAAGTAAAAGAAAGACAAAGAGCACAAAATTTGTATGCAAAACATCCAATGTTTTTCATTAAATGAAAATATGACATATGAAATGACAACCCTTAATAAATTGACCATTGTGCCCCGGGAAAGGCACAAGGTTTAAAGTCATTATTTTACAAGAAATTACATAACCAAACTTCTTAAATCAATAAAAGTAGGAAATAGAAATTACTTCTGGCAGAAGGAGATTGATACAAGGTCTTTGGCCTTCCATTTGTTGAGTCCACCATCAACGGTAGGGAATATCCAGTCGTCCAAGTCACCATCACTATCAGTGTCTTCCAGAGCATTGAGTTCATTGTTGCTAATATGGAAAGGTGGTCCTCCAGCATGAATACTTCGAACCTCCTTTTAAGCCTTTGAGGAGAAACCCAAACCAAATTTGTTGGAGTTGTAGCGGATATCGGGAAGCTAACCCTAGATAGTGCAACTGCCTTCTTCGACAACAGCCCTAGCATCCTTCACAGAGGCTATTCTTGGCGTGTCCTTGGTAATCTTTGGAGTAGCAGGAGTAGCTTTAGCAACCAAAATCGTTGGAGGGATCACTTCAAATGCTTGGCAGGGGGTTTCAATGAATTATCTATCCATTTCAAAATATTTGAAAGAATTCAAATGGTTGACCATATATTCTTTCTCTCCGCAGACCGTGACAATCTTCCCTTTCACGGATACTTCAGCTTTTGATGAAAAGTAGAGATAACCGCGCTTGCCCCTTGAATCCAGGGGCGTCCGAGCAGACAGGAATAGGTCGGGCGGATATCCATTACATAAAAAGTGGAGTTGAAAACCTCAGATTCCACCTTGATCGGAAGATTAACCTCTTCGTGTACCATCCTTTTTGTCCCATAAAAGGCTCTTACCACAATATCGCTGGGTTTCAGCACCAACTCTTCACAATCCAATCTATCTATAGCACATTTTGGTAATACATGCAGGGAGGAACCTGTATCCACTAACACATGCACCAAAGTAGTGCCCTTACACTCAAATAGAGATGTGTCGAGCCTTGTTATGTTCTTCCCCGCCAGAGTTAAGTCAGCATCAGAAAAGCCCAAACCATTATTAGCAGTTAAGCTTGTAACATAATTCTCAAATTGATCATCCGAGGTCTCTTGTGGTACATGAGCATTCTTTAGAAATTTCAACAAATCCTTGGCATGTGCTTTGGAGCATAACAACAAGGACAACATGGATATTTTTGAGGGTGTCTGCCCCAGTTGTTCAATTATTTTGTAATCACTTTTACGAATGATCTTTAGAATTTCTTCCATCTCTTGTCTAGAAGGGTCTTCAACTATAACATCTTTTGAGGGTGCCTCCGTCTGGGCAGGCTCAGTCACTTTCTTATTGCCCCCGATATCAATAGCTAACTTAACAGCAGGAATATGAATAGGTGTTGTGGTGGTTTTTGGAGGAGAGATCTATGGGGAGAAGATCCTTCCTGTTCGGGTAACTTTTCTAGTTTCGACAATATTATCGACATTGGTAACTTTATAATCTTCATCTTCGGTAATCCATGGCTCTTTTCTAATACCATGATAATAAACTTTTGCCCCATAGTTCCAGGGAACAACCTTGTCAAAAGAATAGGGGATTGGCCCCGGTGCAGTAATGATCAGGGGTACCACTCTCGGCTCAGCAGGAATCCTTATAGGGCCTCTAAAGGTGGTCCTTATAGGAGTATTGGAAATTTAGATTATGGAAACATCTTCAAGTCTCTGTTCTTGGGATATACTTTCATGCAAACTCTTCATGGATGGAGTTTTCTCGAACAAAATTTCATGGCTATCAATCAAGCGTTGAATACCCTTCTTTAGCCACATACAACCATTAGTTTGGGAAGCACAATGGTAACGATTTTCAAGATAACCCATAAATAAACCGGCTCTTAACAGATTCTTTTTAACAGTTATCAAGGGAGTGGTCAAGTCACTTATGGTGGAGACATAGGAGACATCTTCAATAGCATCAATACCTTTACCATGATTGGGCATAGACGTAGTAATTACGTTAGGGGTCTCGGGATGGTCAAATTCAATTTCTTTTGCATCAATCATGTCTTGGATTTTTCTTTTTAGGGCCCAGAAATCATTGGTGTCATGTCCAGGTCTATTAGAATGGTATGCACACCTTGCATTTGGGTTGTATTTTGGAGATGAGGTATTGGGATTTTGAGGGGGATCATGTAGTGTAATTAATTGTGCTTTCAACAGATGTTATAATGCTTGAGCCAATGGCACATTAATCCTGGTGAATTGTCTCCTCGGAGCGTCTGACCTACGCTAATTTCCTGATTGTTGTGGTCGAGTAGGTGTTGGGTTAGAGATTAATATTGCCCCTACAGATTGATGACGACCATTCTTACTACAACTCCTCTGGCCATAAACATTAGTCTCTTTCTTTCCAATGAATGGTTTCTTCATAGTACTAGAGGATGCATCCATCTGAATCTTCTTGCTTTTGATTCCACTTTCAACTCGTTCGCCAGTACAAAATCAGCTCAGTAAACCCGGATGACGAACTCCCAATCAGCAAATTAAAGAATGGACCTGTCAGAGTGCCCATGAACATGTCCACCAATTCTTGGTCAGTTAAAGGGGGCTGCACCCTTCCAGCCAGGTCCCTCCATTTTTGAGCATACTCCTTAAAGCCTTAGTTCGAGCCCATAGTCATACTTTGTTATTGCATGCGTGTTGGTGCAAGGTCAACATTATATTGGTATTGTCTGTAGAAGGCAGCAACCAAATGCTCCCATGTGTGAATATTGGTCCCTTCTAGTTGATAGAACAATTCCAACTATGTTCCAGATAAGCTTTCTTGGAATAAATGAACCCATAACTTCCTATCGGCAGTGTGTGGTTGAATATTGAAGACATATGACCTTAAATAGAGTTTCGGACAAGAGATCCCATCGTATTTGGCAAAGACAGAGATCTTGAATTTATGAGGAATGACCACCTCTTGAACCAAACCTAAATCTCCAAAGTCTAATCTGGGCACTTTTAGATTTCCCCAGCCTTGAGTCGGTCTTCCAACTGTTTGTATTTGTCATTCGCCGGTGGGTACTGCTCATCGGAGTAGTCTTCATCTTCAGAAATCTGGTTATTTTCATCCCCAACCCTGGTGCTTCTAAAATCCTCGTCTTGATTGTCATCTTCCTCGGAGGAGACATCATCTTCTTGAACCAGTCGGGCAGGCCCTTTGAACCTTCTTCCCATGTTGAAAATAACAACCCGCTTCTTAGTCTTCTTTTTTGTGACGAGGAATGCCATCATCTCTTGTTTCCCTTTGGCTAGGTTCAGGAGAGTCTCTTGGAACTGTGCGTGTTGAGTTTGCAAATCTTTGACGGTTTGCTCGAGAGCCATCTTATACTGAAATAAATAGTAAATAGACGAGGAAACCTGTATCGAAAAGCCTGCTTATGAAATGATGTATGATATGTGGATGCAATGTTTTCAAGGACATCAGAAGATTTAAATTTGCTAGCCAAAAAGGAAACATAAACAACAATTGTATTAATAAGTTCAAAATTTACAATTTCCCCTTGGGCTTACAATGGAAAGGTCTCAAAGAGACAACAAAATGAACTTATAAAACCTAAGACTCAAGTCTCCCTCGGACGCTTCCTCTTTGTGTCGATGTATGCATTCAGGCTTTGCTCCTAATGAAGTTGCTTTGTGAGCTCCAACACTTTCTTCTCGCTTACATAGAATTGAGTTTCAAAGGTGTCTTGTTCTCCCTTGAGTTGAACCTAGGACTTATGCAATTCTTCGAGGTCATAAGGCATGTCAGGATGGAGAATGGTATAAGGAATATCCCCTTCAGCAACAGGCTCCATAACTATTGGTAAGATAGCTGGATATGGCATCATGAGGTTTTGAGCGCGAGCTTGCACCCATTTGAGATAAGGCTCAAAAGGGATAGAATTCGTATGTCCTAAAATCTTGCTATCAATCGTGTTTACCATGCCCCAAGCTCTTACAAACCTTTGACAATAACTTTAAACATCGTTCTTGTAGTCGAATGCAATACCCTGGATAAGCGCATTATAATGACCATCCCTCCGAGCATAACCAAATTGTCGTAGAGCTAGAGAAGGGTTGTAAGTAATATCTCCCCTAATGCCAAAGAGAGGAACATTAGGTAATTCCCCATAGCGGTTAATGATAGTAACATCTTCCAGAGATCGGGAACACCAATAAATATCTGAATGAGAGAGCGACATCATTCTTTGAGACCACCTCAAACCTTGTTCATTCTTCAATACTGATCGGGGAAGGTGCGAAATAAACCACCTAGATAGAAACGCTATGAAACACATAAGAGCCCCTCTCTTCCTCATAGTACGAGTGTGAAAAGAATGTATAATGTCTCCAAGCAAAGTAGGCACAATGTTACGAGAAAGGAAGATTTGGACAACATTCACATCTATGAGTTGGTCTGGATTAGGGAATAGTACCAAACCATAGATTATAAGAGCTAATACTTCTTCAAAAGCTTGAAAATTCATAGTATCCAAAAATATTCGAGCCTTCTCTAACAGAAATTTAGCTAGAAAACCCTTGACTCCACTCCTTGTTTGCCAATTAGTTACAATGTCGGACTGCTTCAAATGTAAGGCTGATGCAATTTCTTCAGGTTGTGGATCTTTCTCTAAACTGGTGAAAGGTGTCCGGTCACGAACAAGTATTCCCAATAGCTCATAGAATTCTTCTATTGTGGGTACCAGTTAATAAATTGGAAAGGTGAAACAGTGGTGAGTGGGATCAAAGAACTGGAATAGGACATTCATCATATCTTCTTCAAAACCCAAGGTAACCAAACTGAGTAGTCGACCATGCCTTTTGATGAATGGAGAATTTTCAAGAACCCTCGAGACTAACTCTTTAAGTTGAGAAGGCACCTTTACAAAGCTTATTCGGATAGTGTTTCTGCAAGCGGAAGCCATATCCTACAAAACAAAACAAAGATAAATCCCCATGTCTTTTAAATCCTTAGTGAAAATGTTATGGCATGATGTCATGATGTTTATAATGTCTTGTTAGAACAATTAATCATACGCAAACAAAGAACACAAGGTCTTAGGTTTAAGCTTGCATGGGGTTTATAGGTAAGTATCATCTTAAAGTTTTAGTTGACTTAACTTGTCCTAAAAGAAGTAATCGAGTTCTAGGAATCTCAATATCATTAACCTTTCTTTATCGGGCATTGTTTCAACACAAGCATCGCAATTGCGACCAAAATATCCTAAAAGTCTGATCTCAATGAGTGTACTATCGAGTATTAACCAACTACAATCTACACCAAAGTCAGATATCTCATTACTTTCTAATGGCCAAGTTGTTCAACTAAGGTTCTATGGTCAGTTAGTGTTTTATGACACCATACAGTGACCCCATATTCTCCTTGGTTCAACTCAAGGGACACCGGTACCAACAAATATATGACACTAACATAGCCATCGCTTCAACCATATCGGTCTACGCCGTACATTTTTCATGATCTATTGCTACTTACCTAAAATGCCCCAGATCCGGGTATAGGATCTATACAAGAAATAAATCCAAGCATAACCCAAAAATGTAAAGTAAACAAGGAAAACAAGTAAAGTAATAAAGGTTATATAGCTCTTAAGGTAACCCCACTTTTAGTATTTTCCTCAGCAGAGTCGCCAGTTCTATAATACGGTGGGAGAACTGACTTGGTGTTTTATGTTTTTCGCAAATGTTGCGGATAGCAAGAGTCACCACCAGATTTTATTTTATCCAATAAAGGAAAGGGTGAAAAGAATAGGAAATACCTTTGAGAATTTTTCTTGAGTTTGGAGGGTAGGTTATGAAAAGGGAAGGTGTTATCACCCTTTTCATCCGTAGTTATCTACGGGCTCTTAATTGCTAGCTCACTTTGAAATGCTTTGTGTTTGTGTATGTTTGAAAATATTTTGAAAATGCCTAAGTGCGGCAATTTTGTAATGATTATCGTATCTTTGAGAATGTATATAAAATGTTGGTTTTGAAAATATTTATTGAAAGGGAGTGTTTGGAAATATGTTTTGAAAATTCTAATGTAAGGCAATTTTGTAATGATTCTCGTATCGTTGAGAATGTATATAAAATGTTTATTTTAAAAGTGTTTTTAGAAATAGTTGTTTTGCAAGTTTTAAGTGTGGAAATTGTTTTCGTTTGCGAGCAAGCAATTATGAGCAATCTACCTACTCAAAAAGTCTTTGTTCTTTTCCTCCTCCTTTAGATAGTGATATCTTATCATTAGTTAGTAGGAAGTCATATCATTGGATGTGAGGGATATGCATGGGTCATCGTACAATCATAGAAGGCAACTTGTAGGATGCTTTAGCAATTGTCGTAAGGGACTAAGATCGTTTACCGAAGGCAATGTCAATGGTTCATCGAGGGGCTACGATCTTTTAATCTAGGGTCTTTGCTAAAGTATCCCAAGTTCGAGGGACACGACTGTTTTTTTTCCGAAGCAACAAGTGAGGTTAACCCTGTAGGTGCATGCATGCGAAGTGTGCTTGATTCAATTATTTATCTTGGATTAGGGTTTTTCTATGATTGATTTTAATCTTGCCATACAATCATATTAAACTAACAATAATAAGGAAAGCGATAAATTGTAGAATTTAAATGTCCTACGCTATTACAACGCTTTGGGAATGAGGGGTACAAATTTGTGAAATTGGGAGGAAAGCAATAAACCCTAATTATCTATTACAGACTAATTACATAAATTATAATGCGAAATTATAAAATGTACAAAAGTTTCAAGAAGAGGAAAGAAAGAGGAACTATTTTTGGTAGAGAAAAAGGTTTAATGTTTTAACCTAATTGATTGACTTTGTATTTAAAAGAAATTAGTAAACCTAATTAAATTAAGATAAAAATTAATTTCATTAATCAAAAGGAGAAAATAATCTAAATATAGAAAACCTAAATCTAAATTAATTTAAAAGAGAAATTAATTGTTAGAAAATATTTTTTAGGTTTTATTTAGAAAAAAATACTTTGTAATGTAAAATAAATAATAAAAACCTAATTCTAATCATTTTACAAGTTTAAAATAAAATAAAATAAAGGAATTAATTTTATTTATAAAAATTAAAAATAATTGATTAAAATCTAAACATAATTTTTATGATTTTTTTTTATGATTTAATATATTTTATTAAAAAATAAATAAATAAAAGTAGAAAAAATAAAATATAAAGAAAAAGATTGGGCTTGCACTGTGAAAGAAAATTGGGGGTGTAAAAAATGTTAGGCCCAAAAGACAGTTTTTTTTTTAAATATAAAAAATAAAAGTGGGCCTGTGTTGAAAAGTAATCAGGGGTGTGAAAAAATAGCAAAAATGTTAGGCCCAAACACTTCAAGCCCATCGCCTGTTTGATTCAGTAAGGATGGTCTTTTGAGGTGTATCATGGGAGTGCGCATGTGGTGTATTAGATCATGGCCTTGTGATGATCATGTGGTGTTGGTAAGTGGAACACCATGCATGCCTGGAACCTGTTTGCATTGGATCTGAAAGAAGAAAATATGAAATAAATAAAAGGGTACCATTGGGGCTCGAACCCAGGTCCATATAGTCACAGGCGGGCGCTTTAACCACTAGGGTGGTGATACATCCTTTAGTTTATGCACAAACCAATTAATATATTACAAACTCATTTCTGTATATTTGAACAAGCCATCTTCTTCTTCCTCGCGCGCGCCAAGAGCAACAACTCCATTTTTAATTTTGTAACTCCTTCATTTCTCAACCATTTTTAAAAATGTAAACATGAAAGTTGCTTGATTTTTCACCATGAATTCAACCATATAACTTTTAAAATCTAAAGATCAAAGACTAAGATGAATTTTGTTTAGTACCAAACTGAAACCTAATTTTTTCAGAAACTTCAACTTCAAAATTCTCATCACTCAGGCAAGATAAATGAAACGTAAACACATGGTTAGCTTTAGGGAAATGATGTCTACATTTTTATTCATAAAGTAAACATTAATGATGCTTGTACAGAAAGTTCAAAGTTTAGAAAACTTACCTCAAATGTGAGAATCGTGTTTGAAATTGGAGCACTCCTGGAGATGTTATCATGATCTGGATAGCTTCACTGAACTCCCAGGAAGCTATTGTAATGCTTACTTTGGATTGAGAGTGCCTGGATTCTTCTGGAGAAGTCAAGTTGCAGAGTTGAGTTTTTGAAAATGGAGGATGAGGAAGATGATGTTACAGTGGTATAACAGGGCTTTGGATAGGTTCTATATGAGTTATATAAGCTTTGTGAGTGATTTAAAATGAAAAGCACGAGTGGATTAGGTGTTTGGAGTTTAAGGTCAGAAGTTGCAACAATGGAGGATTTGTGTGAAAATTTTGATTTCAGGGAGTTTGAGAGAGTTAGAGGGCTTGTAAACTTGTGTCATGGCTTGCAAAAGGATCTTCTATTTATAGGGAAAGGCTGGAGGGAAGGATAACATCAGGTTTACAAGTTGTAGGGTTATGGTTTGGTTGGATTATAAATGAAGCAAACCATAAGAACATGGTTCCAATGTTAAGTACAAGGCAATATAGAGTGGTTAGAGGCTTTAAACATGTTTCTTTTGGCTTTTGGATGGAGTGTATGCAGAGGGAACACGTTAGAGGCTCAAGGAGAGTGGACTTTGTGATAAAGCATGCTTTACAAGAATGGAAATGGTAACTTTGTGCCAAAAATGGAAAATTGTCTTGGACAATGGCTCAAACACTTGGATAATGGCTCAATCAATTGTGTAAACATTAAATTATGGAGTTATTTACAAGTTAAAAGGCATGCAAAGCAATATTATGCAGCATAGCATGAAGATTGGATTATGTGTTCTTCACCAAAATGACTTGTAATTCAAGTTTATCATGCCAACTTCAAGTCTTCGAATCTCGTAGCTCAAAAATGATATCTTCATGTTCTTTGACATTTTGGAAAGCTTAAAAAATTGTCTACAACCTTCATGTTGACTGCTTTGGCTAAATCAACTTGGAACTTGGTGAAAAATTGCCAAGAAGTTGGGACAAAAATCTTACCAAACTTGTTTAAAATTTCACTAAGTGTTTTGATAAAAATGTCATGACTTCATGGCCCTATATCTCCTAATCCAATCATTTTTTGGACATCAACCCTCAAGGACAAAGTTATAGAATTCATCAAGCTCTACAAATTTCATGCTGAAAGTTTTCCTTGAACCATCCTGCATCATAGTGAAAAATGGTCACAAAGTAGTGAATTTAATAAGGATAAAACACTTAGAAATTTTTCTAAGTGTTGAGAAATTTTCCAAAATTTGAATTTTCTTGATTCTTTATGATTAAGTTTGATATTTTTTAATGTCTTTGTGATTCTTGATCTTTGAAATTCAATATTGACCAAAAAGTCAAAGTTTGACATTTTGTGTGACTGTTGACTTTTCATCAATTGATCCAAATTTCAATTATCAATCCCTTGATCTTTTGGAATGTTTTGAATCATGTAATTAGGTAAAGATGATTTTTTTGAGTCCTTAATATCATGATTCAAGTCATTAGGTCATGTACTAGGTCAAAAGTCAATGATCAGTCATCCTCAATCAAAACCCTAATTTTGACAATTTTGCCCCTTTGATGATTTGAGTGCTTTCCTTGAGGAATTATGATCAACCCTTGATAAAATGATGAATATCAAATAAAAATGTTGATGTTGGCAAAAAAATCTTAAAGTTTGACTATATGTTGACCACAATTGACTTTTTACCCAATACAGCTGATTTGCAGTCATCTGAGCAATTGACTGAGAAAATTTGTGATGCAAGACTTGAAACTTGGTATGAGAATTCTTGGAGACCTGTGATGAACCATGAAAGTCACTTGAGCCATCATAAGTACAATTTTCCTTGAGAAAACTAAAACCCTAGTTGTAGACCCAGTGCTTAGGAGGTGAGTTTGTCCGATCAACTCTTGTGTAACCTTGATCATTTGAGAACTTTAGAAGAATGCCTTGAAGAAAATGGGAGGGAAAATTTTGGAGTACAACACTACCAGTGATCGTAGATCCTGTTGTTGAAGGGGATGTGTCTCACACTGTTCTTCATCCCGATATGCCTACTAACTTCGAAGAACTACAAAAGTCTTGGATTTAACTCAAGGAAGAAAGAGATACATTTGAGGCTCAATTCTATGCTAGTGAGAAGAAAGTAGTGAAGCTGACGAAATGGCTCCATGAAGAACAAAGACTTAATTCATATGTCAACACAAAAAGAAAGTGCCCCTGGGAGACTTGAATTCATACTTTGCTATCATTATAAGCCTAAAAGGCAATTATAATTTGAGCTTGTTACTAAAATTTCTGTTGTTTCCTTTTGTTTAAGAAAATTTAAATCCTACAAAGGTCCTTGAAAACATTGCACTCGCATTTACATATCATGCATATCATCACATAACAGGTACTTTCTAGACAGGTTTTCTCATCTTCTTACTGTTTATTTCATTAAAAGATGGCACTCGAGAAAACTGTGAAAGAACTTCAAGCTCAGAACGCTCAGTTTCAACAGTTGTTCTTGGACTTAGCTAAGGGTAAAGATGATTTGAAGACCCTCATCACAAGGGGGAATAAAAAGAAGACTAAAAAGCCCGCAGTCTTTCTTAATATGGGAAGAAGATTCAATGGTCCATTTTAAAGGGCTCTAGATTTTGAGGTCCCACTGAATGAAGATGATAACCAAGAGAAAGATGACGAGAGTGTGAAAGTTGAAGAGAATAACAACCCTTGTTCTGGCCAAGATTCTAGTGAAGACTATTCATCCGAACAGTATATCCTGCTGATGATAGGTACAAGCAGCTCGAATATCGTCTTAATGTTATGGATATACAGAAAGTGCTTGGGCTAGACTTTAAAGAGTTGGGTCTTATTTCGGGGGTTGTTATCCCTCAAAAGTTCAAGGCTCCTACTTTTTCTAAATATGATGGTGTGTCCTGTCCAAAGCTTCATTTGCGGTCTTATGTTCGGAAGATCCAACCTCATACTGCTGACAAAAGGTTATGGGTTCACTTCTTTCAAGAGAGTTTATCTGGGACATAATTCAAATGGTTTTATCAGATGGAAGGAACTAACACCCGCACTTGGGAAGACCTAGCTACTGCTTTTTACAAGCAGTATCAATATAATGCTGACCTTGCACCAACTCATGTGCAATTACAAAATATGGCCATGGGCTTGAATGAAAGGTTTAAAGAATATGCCCAGAAGTGGAGAGATCTGGCCGGAAGAGTACAACCTCCTTTGGCTGACAGGGAGCTGTTTGATATGTTCATGGGCACTCTGACAGGGCATTTCTTTAATCACCTTATTGTAAGCTCCTCATCTGGTTTTACTGAGCTGATTCTAACTAGGGAACATGTCGAAAGTGGTATCAAGAGTGGAAAAATTCAAGTGGATGCATCTTTAAGTGCTGTAAAGAAGACATTTAGTGGAAAGAATGAAACCAATGATGTTTATGGCCAGAAGGGTCGTACTAGAAATGACTGCAATCAGTCTGTAGGAATGGTGCTAATTTTGAATCCTGCTTCTGTTCAACAACAACAATAGGGAAATTAGCATAGGTCAGATGCTCCAAGAAGACAGTTTACGAAGATCAGTATGCCGTTATCTCAGACATTACAACATCTATTGAAAGTGGAACTGATTACGTTAAGGGTGCCTCCTCAGAATCCCAACACCTCTTCTCCCTGCCCGCTACAATCCAAATGCGATGTGTGCTTACCATTCCAATATCCATTAACATGACACCAATAATTGTTGGGCCTTGAAAAACAAAATTCAAGACATGATTGACAACAAAGAAATTGATTTTGATCCGCCTAAGACCTCAAATGTAATTACTGCACCAATTCCGAAGTATGACAAAGGCATAAGTGATATTGACTATGTTCTTTATGTTTCTACTGTAAGTGAATTGGCTACTCCTCTCCCGATTATTAAAAAGAATCTATTACAGGCCGGTTTATTTCTAGGCTGAAAGATGTTACTGTTGCGCATCCCAACCCAATGGCTGAAAGTTACTGAAGGAAGGCGTTCATCGCCTAATGGACAATCACATAACTCTGGTTGAGAAGATTCCGTCTACTGAGAATCTGTTTCAAGATTTATCTATAATTTCTGGCACTCCTATCAGAATCACTTCTAAGGGTCCTGTAAGGATCACTACCAATCCCAAAGTTTCTCCTCTAATAATTACCACACCTGGACCTATTCCATACTCTTCAGATAAAGCTATCCCGTGGAACTATGGCTCCAACACCTACTACCATGGCGTCTAGTAAGAACTACCGATTACTGAGAATGAAGGTACTGAAGTTGTTGATCTCGACATTGACAATATTGCTGGGACCAGTAAGGTTACTAGAAGCGGAATGGTTTTCTACCCAGAAATATCTCCAAAGACTGTTACTACGCCAGTTAAAGTTACTGATATCAAGTCAACTACTGAGGCTCGGGGTAAACAGAAAATAATGAAGCCTGTCCAGACGGACGAACCTAAAGAAATTGCAGTTAAAGACACCTCTAAGCAAGAGTTGGAGGAGGTATTGAAGATCATCCGTAAAATCAATTACAAGATTGTTGAACAGTTGGGGCATACCCCATCCAAAATCTCCATGTTATCCCTGTTACTGTTTTTCGAAGCTCACGCACAAGCTTTGGTGAAGTTCTTGTAAGTCTGCTCACGTGCCACAAGATATTTTTGTCGATCAATTTGAGAACTACGCTGCTAGATTAACGACTGACAATGGGTTAGGTGTTTATGATACCGACTTGTCTCCTGAGGGAAGAAATCAGAACAAGACCATGTATGTCTCCATCGAATGCAGGACACTACTTTGGCTCAAGTATTGGTTGATACTGGTTCCTCGTTGAATGTATTACCAAAGAGTGCGCTCGACAGGCTTAATTGTGAAGGGTTTGTGCTGAAACCCAATGATATTATAGTCCTAGCCTTTGATGGTTCGAAGAGGATGGTACACGAAGTGGATCTTCCGATCAAAGTAGGTTCGCAGGTCTTCGAATATACCTTATATGTAATGGATATTCGACTGGCTTATTCTTGCTTATTGGGATGCCCCTGGATCCATGGGGAAGGTATTTTTACCTCAAACTTACACCAGAAGCTGAAGTATCTCGTACAGGGAAAGGTTGTTACTGTCTGCGGTGAAGAGAAGTATATGGTTAGCCACTTGAACTCATTCTAGTATGTAGAGATGCACGGAGAATTCATCGAGACTCCCTGTAAGACTTTTGAAGTTATCCCTCCTGCCGCCACTGAAGGCGTCTATGTTATTCCCAAGGTTACCAGGGTTCTGCCCAGGATGGCTTCTTTAAGGATGCTAAAGCTGTTGTAGAAGAAGGTGGTTGTACTACTTGGGGTCAGCTTCCTGACATTTCGTATAAATATGACAAGTTTCGTTTGGGTTTCAATGTAGAGGCCCAGAGGGCTGCTCGTCGCGCTCGTTCTAGAAGACCATTATTCAGTGTCAACAACAACGGAGTCAACGTAACAGAAGATGTTGACAATGATTATGATCTTGATAGCTGGATCTTTCTTACCATAGGCAACAGGCTCAGCAACTGGAGGACCGAAGACATTTTTTCAATCTCCTTTAGTTAGGAGTAATAGCTACTTTATGTTTTTATTGCTTTCAAGTTTGGTTATGTAATCCTTTAAAATAATTACTTTAAGCTTTGTGTCTTACCCGGGGCACAACGGTTCAGTTGTTAAGGGTTGTCATTTCATAAACATGTTTTCATTTAATAAAGCATTGGACGTTTTGCATTCAAATTTGGTGCTCTCTGTCTTTCTTTTTACTTTTATCACTTTCAAATAGCTATATGTTCTTACACACACCCACTCAATAAATTGCAGATCCACATCCACTCTGAATCTCGTTGATAATGATTCTGTTATTTCCACTTATAACTTTAAAAATCCAATCTACCAAGCCGAGGATGAAGGCGAGGAAGATTGTGAAGTACCTGGAGAACTTGCCAGACTGTTAATGCATGAGGAAAAGGGTATCCAATGAATTAAGAGATGGTTGAGGTTGTGAACTTAGGTTCTGAAACAAACAGGAAAGAAGTCAAGATAGGTGCCAATCTAGAGGACAATGTCAAGAACATGTTAATTCAGATGTTACATGACTATGTTGAGATCTTTTCTTGGTCATTGGAAGAGATTCCGAGGCTCAATACTGATATTATGGTTCATCGTCTGCCGATGAAAGAGGGTTTTCCATAGTAAAGCAGAAGGTTCGTCGCATGCGTCTCGAGATGTTAGAGAAGATCAAAGCTGAGGTAATAAAACAATTTAATGCAGGTTTCTTGGCTGTTACATCATATCCTCAATGGGTTGCAAATTTTGTTCTGGTACTAAGAAAGACAGAAAGGTACACATGTGTGTAGACTACAGGGATCTGAACAGGGAAATCCCCAAAGACGACTTCCCACTTCCACATATTGATGTTCTGGTCGACAACACGGCTCAACACAAGGTATTCTCCTTCATGGATGGTTTCTAGGGTTATAATCATATCAAAATAGTGCCTGAAGACATGGAGAAAACTACCTTTATCACACAGTGGGGCACTTTTTGCTACATGGTTATGCCTTTCGGTCTGAAGAACTCCAGTGCCACATATCAGTCTACCATGGTAGCTCTGTTCCATGACATAATTCACCACAAGATAGAGGTCTACGTCAATGACATGATAGCCAGGTCTCAGACTGAAGAAGCGCATCTTGACCATCTGCACAAGCAATTTGAGAGACTGAAGAAGTACAAACTAAGGTTAAACACGAACAAGTGAACCTTTAGGGTGAGGTCCAGTAAGCTCCTAGGTTTCAATGTTAGTGGTAAAGGTATCTAAGTTGATCCTGCCAAGGTCAAAGCCATTCAAGAAATGCCTGTTCCCCGTACTGAGAAGGAAGTCAGAGGTTTATTGGGACGACTAAATTATATTGTCAGGTTTATTTTCCATCTGACCACTACTTGTGAACCGATCTTCAAATTGCTGAAGAAAGATCAGATAGTAAAATTGAACGACGACTTCCAGGTATCCTTTGACAAAACCAAGGAGTAATTATAAGAACCTCTAATCCTGATGCCACCAATTGAAAGAATACCTCTAATCATGTACCTCACAGTGCTAGAGAACTCAATGGGGTGTGTACTGGGCCAACATGATGAGTCTGGTCGAAAAGAGCTTGCAATATACTACCTTAGCAAAGATTTTACCGACTGTGAAACAAGATACTCACTACTCGAGAAAACTTGTTATGCTTTGGCACAGGCTGCTCGTCGACTAGGATAATATATGTTGACCCATACCACTTTGTTGATCTCTAAAATGGATCCCATTAAATAAATCTTCGAGAAGCCCGCTCTCTCCAAAAGAATATCCCGATGGAGAGTGATAATCACAACACCAATTCCTTTCCTATAAGCATTTAAAACTCCATCAAATACCATACCCCATTGGGATTCAGGATCAGGGCCTTCCCCAGGAAAAGGTTCTTCATAATATTTTATTTTCAAAAACATCACATCCTCATCAAGGAAATCATATTTAACAGTCTGGTAATCATCAACCGGTTGGTGAGCAAGATAATCTGCCAACACACTGCTTTTTATAGCCTCTTGAGTACGATATTCAATATCATATTCAGACAACAGCATCTTCCAACGGGAAATTCTTCCAGTAAGAGCAATCTTTTAAAAAATATACTTAATTGGATCTATTTTGGAAATCAACCAAGTAGTATGATTTAACATATATTACTGCAACCGCTTTTTCGCCCATGCCAGAGCACAACATGTCTTTTCCAGCATAGAATATCGTGACTCACAGTCAGTAAACTTCTTGCTGAGATAATAAATGGCATATTCCTTCTTCCCTATTTCATCTTGTTGTCCCAAAATACAGCCCATAGAATTATCTAACACTGGCAGATACATAATCAATGGTTTTCCTTCAATAGGTGGGAGCAAGATATGAGGTTCAAGAAGATACTCTTTAATACTTTCAAACGCCCTTTGGAAATCATTTGTCCATACAAAACCTTGATCTATCTTTAACAACTTAAAGATCGGTTCACATGTTGCAGTCATATGGGAAATAAATCTGGAAATGTAATTCAACCGCCCAAGGAAGCCTATAACTTGCTTCTCAGTTCTTGGCGCTGGAATTTCTTGAATTGCTTTGACTTTATCTGGATCAACTTCAATTCCTTTTTGGCTGACAATGAAACCTAACAGTTTTCCTGATCAGACACCAAAGGTGGATTTATTTGGATTCAAGCAGAGACGATACTTCCTCAAACACTGAAACAATTTTAACAAATCTTCTATATGCCCTTCTTCAGTCTGGGATTTGGCAATCATATCATCAACATATACCTCAATTTCCTTGTGCATCGAATCATGGAATCGGGTTTCCATAGCCCTCTAGTACGTTGCACCGGCGTTCTTCAACCCGAAGGGCATCACTCTGTAACAGAATGTTCCCCAGGGTGTGATAAACGTTGTTTTTTCCATGTCCTCAGGAGCCATTCGGATTTGATTATATCCAGAAAATCTGTCCATGAACGAGAATACTTTGAATTTTGTTGTACTGTCAACTAACATATCAATATGTGGTAATGGAAAGTCATCATTTGGACTAGCTTTGTTTAAATCTCTATAATCCACGCACATGTGAACTTTTCCATCTTTCTTTGGTACTGGGAAAATATTAGAAATCCACTGAGGGTACACTGATGTTATAAGAAAACCGACATTAATCTGCTTTAAAATTTCTTCTTTAATTTTTACTGCCATATCAGGGTGAGTTCTTCGCAATTTCTGCTTGATTGGCGGGCATTCTAGCTTTAGCGGCAAATGATGATCCACAATATCAGTGTCCAACCCCGACATGTCTTGGTAAGACCAAGCAAATATATCCATATACTCTTTCAATAATTCAATCAACCTTCTCTTGACGTCAGGACGAAGCAATACTCCAATCTTGACTTCTTTTGGATCTTCCTCTGAACCCAAATTAATCGTCTCTAACGGCTCTTTATACGACTGAATGGTCTTTCCTTGTGCTCAAGCAACCATGAAACCTCTTCAGCAATTTCATCATATTCTTCTTCTTCGGCCACATATGCAAGATATTCAAAGTTGGGAAAGGGTGCAAGGTGATTGTGTTTAACGAGTTTTTTAATTAATCTGCACATATGATTTATGATTGCTTTTAGAAACTGACACATATAGCAAGTGATTATGCAGATTACAGTTATTATTTAATTTTAAATGTTTTTTTTCTGATTACCATTTTCCAAAAAAAAAAAGCAAAAAATAAAGACACAATTTGGGAATCAAAGATAACTTTTATTAATGATTTTAAAGATCAAAGCGACAGATATGCCCATACAATATCAATACTTTCACCTTGGGCAGAGTGAAAGATTTTTGAAAAGATTAACAAAAAAAAATACTTTGAAATATGAATGCAAGAAGGAACGTCAATAGTGATCCAATTTTGGACTCTGACTCCATGCGTCACGTAGTTCGGCATCTCTTGCTCTGCTTAACCTTCCTCAATAGCATTGATCCTAGGAATAGTTGGATGAAGATAACCTCCGTTGTGAAAGATGTCTTGATATTTTCCCAAAGCATACTTCAACTTCATATTCTCACCTTTGTTATTCTTCATAGAGAATCCTAAACCAGCTCTATTTTTATTCACATGTGGATTAACAATCTGCCTCCATACTTTAGTAGGGCCATTACGCACTACCTACTGAGCATCCTTAAACGAAGCTATAGAATTCTCATTTTCCCTTACATTATCAATGGATAAAGCTTGGAACTGAGTTCCAACAGAAGCTTCATCCGCTTCCACAACACTAAAAGAGGATAAATGAGATAATAACAAATCCTTCTCTCTATTTATGATGACCACCTTTCCTTCACGAACAAACTTCAGCTTTTGGTGCAAAGTTGAAGTAACAGCCCATGCCTCGTGGATCCACGACCGTCCCATTAAGAAGTTGAAAGCGGGAACAATATCCATAACTTGGAAAGTAATCTGAAATAAGTGTGGGCCTATGTGAATAGTCAAATCAACTTCCCCGATGACAGACTTCCTTGATCAATCAAAAGCTTTCATAATTATGCCACTCGGGCGCATGGGAGTTCCTTGGTATTTCTCAACTTCATAATTGTGCTCCTTGGTATGAAATTTAAAGCGGATCCATTGTCAATCAACACATTGGATAATGAATCATTCTTACAAATCATGGAGATATGGAGAGCCAAGTTATGATTCCTTCCTTCATCGGGAAATTCGTCATCACAGAAATTCAGGTTATTACAGGACATAATATTCCCTATGACACTACTGAATTGGTCCAGAGACATGTCACTTTCCATAAAAGCTTGATCCAATACTCTCATCAAAGATTCCCTGTGGGCAGAAGAGTTCATTAACAAGGCTAGAATCGGTATCTTTGATGGTGTCTGCAACAATTGATCTACGATCCTATAGTCGCTCATCTTGATAATCTTCAATATATCGTCGATTTCTTTTCCAGAGTAGTACCACTGGATTCCCCCGCTGCTTTCTTAGGTTCAACACTCTATACAACCTTTTTGTCAGCATTAACATTCCCTCAAATGGCAGGTGCGAAAACACGGCCACTGTCGGTCACTCGGATGGCTTCAGCAATATTCTTGACATCAGACAAAGGTTGGATGGGAAATTCCATACCATCCTCTAGGATTGTAGCATTGTATTTATATGGCACAACTTTATCTGATTCATAAGGAACAGGACCCGATAATCAAATCACCACTGGAGCAACAATTGGCTTGCTACAGTACTCAATCTCTACAGGGGAGGGAACGCCAAAACAAGGAACAATAACATTCACCCCTTCTTTAGAATACTTATACATTACAGAATCATTACTGGAAAACATATCATCATCTGAGGAAAAGAATTCATCTACGGAGGCATACTCATCATCTGACACAATCTCGGTCGAGCAATCTTTAATCACATTAATCCCACGATAATCATCTCTATTGCCCGAGACTTTGATAGTACCATTGTCCAATAACAACTGAACACCCTTTCTCACTATGGAAAAACTACGAGAATCTCTCCAGCAGATCCGGCAAGACCCATAATGGTGTTCTTCTTGACCATCCATGTGACAGAAGATAGCGTGCAACTGCACCAAATCATCATCCATATGGTTCACGTCAAAGATCCGGAATTCTCCAAGACATCCAAAGACCATGTCCACATCTTCTTCGTACTCTTCCCTAGGCCTAATTATATGAATAAGGCCTTCGTCCATCATTTCCTGGATATTTGTACTGCAAATACTACAACCAGCATGGTCATGCATATAGTAACTGAACTCGCAGAGGTTAACATGCATCTTTACCAAATCTCCTCTAACCAGGTTGATATAAAAAATCTGGAAGTCCCCTGGACAACCAGCAACCATGTTTACAGCATTTTCTCCTCCATGCTTTGGAAAAGGATTATCTTTCACATTAGGGCCAACATCTTTAAAGGATAGGAGGTCAGATCTCACCATCTTGTGTACTTCATATTTCAAAGGATAACAGTTCTCGATGTTGTGCCCTAGGGATCCCTGATGAAAAGCACATGCCTGGTCTGCCTTATAATACCAGGGTAAAGGTGAAGGTACAGCAGGGGGCAGCCTGGTCTGAACCAACTTCTTCTGAATCAAAGTCGGAAGTAACTCTGCAAAGCTCATTAGAATATAGTCAAAAACCTCTCTCTTCTGACTTTGCCCTTGATTCCCTTGAGGAGATGGTCTTTGATATGCAACAATGGTTGGAGATATATTGACGACATGAGTCACAGAAGCAATCAGTTGTTGGTACCGTTGATGTCTTTTAGGTAGCCTAATCTTCCTCTCCCCAATAACAACATTCGTTTCACTTTACTTCTTTTGAGAGAACCCGTATGACGACTTCTTCGTCCCTTCATCTTTTGTCAAGTGCCTTTCTCTAACAGCCTCTTCCAAACAAACACCCATGCTCACCATCTCGGTGAAGTCACTTGGTGCATTGGCGACCATCCTTTCATAATAAAATGATCCAATGGTTTTCATAAAGACCTTGGTTATTTCTTATTCTCCCATAGGTGGAACCACCTGGGTAGCTATCTCACGCCAACGCTGTTGTTGCGACTGGTTTTAAAATTAGAGCCGCCACTATTAGTTTTTATCCTAGGGAAGGGAATCTAACTGAAAACCCTAATTCGCAGACAGAGATTCTAGTTTTCAAACTTCTTTAGATGAAAGGAAGGTGTTAGGCACCTTTCATCTACCTTGTTCACAAGGATACTGGGTTTTAGGTTTGAGTTGGGGAAATAGGATTTAAATTTTATTAGGGGAAGGGTTTAAATTTTTTATAGGGGAACTCGCTACGATTTTTGATCGTATGCCTACGTATCCTCTTAAGAGGAATCAAAGTCCCAATTCGTAGTTTGTATGGGGTTGGTGTTTTTCAGGGGTTGCAAACGTACTTTGAATCACCTCGAATTTTGGCCAGGACTAGTGATTGTGGAGATTTTGACTAAATGCGTGGTAAGTCAAAATTTGTTTGAAACTCTTTTGCAAAAACAGTTGATTAGCTTAGTTTGTTCACGAAAAATAGTTTGAGATTTGTTAGTACTTTTTAATCGTATTGACTGCGAAATTCTTGATTAATGCATGATTAAAAAATTCAATGCAAATAATATAAGATAATATATGCAATTTGATAAAATAATTTATTTTCATGATATAATAAATAATAATATATAATAATTAATATAAAAAATAACTATAATAATAATTGTAATTATCATAAAAGTATAATATAGTAATAATAAGAATTAGAAATAGTATATAAAAAATAGTATAAAAAACAATAAAAGAAGTAATTGATTAAACATGAGGGGGTGCATTCCTAGTTATCAAGTAAAAGAAGGGGGTGTAGAAATCAGATTGGATTAAGCCCACTATGCAGGATGGCAGGGGGGTATGAACTATTTTGTGGTTTAGTAGTTTAGGCAGAAGGGGGGTGTGAAACCAAAATGGGCTTGGCCTAAACAGAAATGTTGAGGGTCTGGCTGATTGAGTATGTGATGGTACATGGGCTTATGGTGGAGACTTGGCCTATGGCCGTCTGATGATAATCAAAGGGATAGAATTGAGGGAGCATGATAAGTATCATAGGTGCGGTGCATGAGATTAGGACGGATAACAAATTTTGTTTTAACATTTTATTCATTGTTTCTTCTTGTTTTTACAGCAATATTATTTCCTCTCCCTCTCACGCACGACCCCTTTCTCTCAAACGCTAACCTTAAACTACCAGCGGCGGCGCTGGAAAACCACCACTGAAACCCCCTTTTATCGTAACCCTTAATAAATCACAACACCAAAGCTAAAAATCTTACCCCTTCTGCGATTATCTTCCTCAGACTTTGAACGCTTTGGGCTTAATCTTCTCTTTCTTCTTCGTATTTGCAGGTTTCAGTGGTGGTGGAAGCGGTGGAGCAACGGTGGTGATGAGTGATTGGAGGTGATAGCGGTTGCGATAGAACTATGGTTCCAGGTATTGGAACCCCAGTTCTCCTCTGTACTCGGCGGAAGACTTCTTCGTATCTTCTTCCTCTCCTCACGGTTGTCGTTCTTCTTCTGTATACCTCTCTTCTCCAATCCTCTTCCTCTACTGTATTTTTTTCTTTTTGTATTTATAGGTTTGATTTTTATATTGTTGTTACGAGATTAGTCATCATAGATTAGGGAAATTAGGGATTCAATCTTTGTAATTCTGTTGTGATTGATTGCAATTGATTTTGTAATAGATTTGGATTTAGCGTTTTTTCCTGTAATTTTCTGGATTTTTCTCTGTAATTGGGATTGAAATTGATTTGTTCTACTGTACTATATCCGGGTTTGGACTCTGTATAATCCCTAAGTGGAGATTTGTTTTGTTTTAATTATGTGTAGAGATTTGATTTAGTTTAATTTCTACAGTAAATGTTTATGCAAGAAACGTGCGTATTTTTACGATAATTGGTACAATGATTATTTTATTGGACATTTGGGCTTTACGAAAAAACTATTAATTCAGCCCAATAGCATGTTTTTTTTATTACATAAAAAAAATCCTTAATGCAACTGGCCAAATTCCCTTTCAAAACAGTCTTTTCCCAAATCTTTAATAAAAGATTCTGAAACTCAATATCTAATAACCCAAAAAAATTGTTTCAACAAAAACAGCAAAACATTAATTGGGCCCTGCGCATTTTTAACTGGATTCTGCCCAACCCCGTTGTTTCCTCCTTTTTTTATTACATTAAAAAAAATTTCTTAATTCAAATGGGCTTTGCATTTACTGTTAATGTGGGCCTGCGTTAGTTTATTATTTCCTGTCCAGTTGCTTAAATATTCTAATAATTTTGATCTATCAACAACAATTCTTAATGAATGAATTATATAAATAATATTTGATAGAAAACTTTTGATTAAAATAAATTCCTTATTTAAAAAGTTTTAACAGTAATAATAGGAGAGATATTTTTTTAGTAAAATAAAAGAACGCTTTTTTCTTACAATAAAACAGTAACGCAATTAAATGGGTTGTGGCTGAAAAAATATTCAATGGGCTTGTAACTTTAATAACTATACCTCATTTTTTGTCATTCAAACTCCAAAATAAATGGGCCGAATGAAAATGAGCTTATAAATTGAAATTTCACCTCCCCTTTTTACTAATAACACTTAAATAGGCCTAGTTATATTTAATAATTATTATTGAAATGGTTTTTTATTTTCAAATTGCATGGGCCAATGGCCAACATGCTTCGCTAATGGTTTTATGGATTAATGGGTCTTTATGATTTAGAAAACCCTATTTTCCTGAATTAAAATACACCCCCAGTTGACTTAAATTTTAAGAATTGGCCATCAGATATTTTTGTACCATCCTTAATTAAACGTTTCTTTATTATTTTAATCTAGAAAATACGATCGTCGAGGTAGGACAAATTTGGGGTACGACAACTGCCCTTATTCAATTATCTTTCAATTGAATAGTGCAAGAAGACGCGGGTATGGCGCATTCTGATTGGGAGTTTATTGAATACTTGGAATACCCAAAATTTGTCCGACCAATCATATGATCACGCTGATATAGCATACCCTCATGAGTCATGAGGAAATAGGCGAAGCTGATGATAATTCGCTCCTTAGGGTTTGAGGAAGATGGTTTTGAACTTTGAGAGTGTAGTCTTGTATGTCTTGGTTTTGCTTTAGCTTGTTCATCTATTTGGAGGATGAATAAAACAACAATTGATGGTGCATGACTGCTTGAAGACTGAGGCCATGGGTTATGCTCGCAAATTGCTGCGTGAAGTTTGAGGCGATAAGTTGGATTTTGTATTTTCGAGCATTGCTGCATGAAGTCTGAGGCGGTGATATGTGTTGCAGAATAAGGGAACACATTACGGCATGAAGTCTTAGGCAATGAGTTTGGTTCGTAAATCGCTGCATGAAGTCTGAGGCGATAGGCTAAATTTGGTTTTCGAACATTGTTGCATGAAGTCTGAGGCGATGATTTGTGTTACGGAATAAAGAAACACATTGCTTAATGAAGTCTTAGGCAATGGGTTAGGTTCGTAAATTGTTGCGTGATGTCTGAGGTGATAGGCTAGATTTAGTTTTCGAACATCGTTGCATGAAGTCTGAGGCGATGATATGTGTTACGGAATAAAGAAACACATTGCTGCATGAAGTCTTAGGCAATGGGTTAGGTTCACAAATCATTGTGTGAAGTCTGAGGCGATAGGCTAGATTTTGTTTTTGAACACCGCTGCATGAAGTCTGAGGCGATGATCTGTGTTACGGAATAAAGAAACACATTACTTCATGAAGTCTTAGGCAATGGGTTAGGTTCGCAAATCGCTGTGTGATGTCTAAGGCGATAGGCTGGATTTTATTTTCGAACACCACTGCATGAAGTCTGAGGCGATGATATGTGTTACAGAATAAAGAAACACATTACCGCATGAAGTCTTAAGCAATGGGTTAGGTTCGCAAATCGCAGCATGAAGTCTGAGGAGATAGGCTGGATTTTGGTTTTCGAGCATCGCTCCTTGAAGTCTGAGGCGATGGTCTGTATCATGGAATAAGGAAGCGCACTACTGCATGAAGACTTAGGAAATGGGTTAGGTTCGCAAATCGCTGCGTGAAGTTTGAGGCGATAAGCTAAATTTAGTTTTCGAACATCGCTGCATGAAGTCTTAGGTGATGGTCTGTGTCACGAAATAAAGAAACACATTGCTGCATGAAGTATTAGGCAATGGGTTTAGTTCACAAATCGTTGCGTGAAGTCTGAGGCGATAAGCTAAATTTGGTTTTCGAACATCGCTGCATGAAGTCTTAGACGATGGCCTATATTGTGTAATAAGGAAACGCACTGCTGCATGAAGACTTAAGTAATGGGCTAAACGTGTCACGACATGAAGACTTAGGTGGTAGGTTGAACCGTAGGAGAAGTGTTTTGTTGGTTGACCCTTTGATAGCTAAATCGAGGGTGAGACTGTTTGTTTGTTGTATGATACATGCATATGATGTGTGATATTGAGATGGCACCCTGAGCATATGTTTATTGACTGTCTGTGTATGTATGATGTTTGACATTGATACAGATCCCTGAATATATGCGTATTGTATTAAAAAACGTATAGTGTATGTATGGTTTGGATATGCAAAATGTATGTATGAAATGGGTGTAAAATGCGCGTATGCCTTGAAATGTTATGAAGACTATTTTTGGCATTCTCTGCTTTAAACTATTGGCTTAGAGTTACCAATCTCCTGGCGTTGTATGTTGTGTCGTCATAGCATTGTTGAGTTTGATTTGAATGCGGTGAAAAAGGGTTAGCAAAATTTTGAACATTGATTTTCTATATTGTAAGTGCAGGTGTAGACGTAGACGTAGGTATTGGCATATGCATAGATTTGTATGTTGTGAGCGCAAGCGTAAGCGTAGACTTATGTATTGGCATATGCATAGACTTTTATGTTATAAGCGCAGGCGTAGACGTGGACATGTGTATAGAATTTTGTGTTGCAAGTGTAGGCATAGGCGCAGACATGTATATGGACGTAGACTTTGTGTATGGATGCATAGACAAAGGAGTATATATGTATAGATTTTGTATTGTGAGTGCAAGCATTGGCGTAAACGTGGGTATGGACGCGGTCGTGGATTTTCTTTTGATTTTTTTCTGACCCGAAATTTTTTTCCGATGTTTTGTCAAAATCTTTTATTTGTTAATTTCCCCTTAATGATTTCAAGACAATATTCACAAGCAATAATCGTAGGATTTTGTAAACAAGTCAGAGAAAATAAAAACGCAATTTGAAAGATGCAAAGAAAGCAAATGTTTTGTTGATATGCCTCTGAATAGGCGAGAGTATAAGATGAAATTCCTAGAAAGAGGTAATTACAAAAAGTTTTAAAACTATAAATGGCAATGAAAAATGATAATTGTTGTTGTTGTTCCCCAATATCCTTTTAATGTCTCTTATCTCCTTTATTTCTGAGTCGTATGATTTAGATATATCTCTCTCTTCGTGGTTCATAGTCGCAGTTCTTAGATCGTAGTCTTTTTATTCTTTATTTCTTTTTGAGTGATCCCTAACTTTTTCCTGGATTTCCCTTTCGGGTTTTCAATCCACCGAGATGATTTTTTGTTATATGCCCTTAATTTCTGCCTGGATTGCCCTTTAGGGTTTTTGATCCACCGGGACGCTCCTTTTTTCCTAAGTCGCCCATTTAGGGTTCTAGCTTAGCGAGCTTCTTATACATAGTATTTTTTAACTGCGTTTGAGTTTGCCGGATGTGGTAGTTCTTCCCCGTCCATTGTTGTGAGGATAAGACCACCACCGAAGAATGTTGTTTTGACCACGTATGGACCTTCATAGTTGGGTGTCCATTTACCACGTGTGTCGAGGCAAGGTAGCAGAATCTTCTTGAGTATTAGACCATGTTGTGGTTCATCTTGTGAAGTACATCGTTACTCTGAAAGAATTCTATGGCTAATTTCCGTAGAGTTCGTTTGTCAATGATAGGGATATTTTTTGGATATTCTGATTTTCTAGGTACTTCGTGATGTCATAAAACCAAGGCTTATCGTTTGGTCTTTCCTTGATAGCAAGACAATATGCGGGATCTTGATTGTGGTGCGTGTTTGTGGTTCTACCAATTTACTTTGAACATAGCTGATATAGTTTCCAGAGCGTCTGCCATTTGATTTTCTTCTCGTGGGATGTGACTGAAAGTGATCTTTGTAAATTCCGCTTTAGCTTCGTTGATAGGAGCATAAAAATTTTATCGGGTCGCAGCAGTAGCAATATCGATGGTTTTGGGCATGGATTTGCACCTTTATCATGTTTTGGTGCAAATTTTAGTATATGAATATTTGAAAATGCATATGCAGAGAAAGTATTTCCATTTTTAAATTTACGGAATAAATGCAAGAGAAAGACAAGGATCTTAATTGAAAGCAAATATAACTTTTATTAATTGCAAATATTGTGTGAAACAAAATGGGGGAACCCTTACAAGCAACCCCTATGCCCCGGACTTCACATAGGTTCTTTCAAAGACAAGAAAAATTACTTAGGAAAGAAAAAGATCTCAGGAATCTCCACGACTGTCCATCTTTTGAGTTCTTCTCCTGGGGTGCATTCTCGAATGAAGTCATTGGCCCCTTTTGGTAATGACTTTGTTAGATATCCTCGCCATATGTCCGCCATGCTCTATTCCCTTGTTGACATAGGTTTCTTGGATTGGAGGAACCCATGCTTTATCCCTTAGAGTAACTACGTATTTTCCTTCAGGGTATTGTCTGAACTGGACTATCCCTTGGTCCACTAGCTTTAGTGTAGTTTTCTCAAAGGCTTCATTATGCTCCAATAGGAACCCACACTCCCATAGATATTCCCTCAACAAGCTTATTGGGGATTTTGCATGTCTGGTTGCCCCGTAGTCGGAGACTACTTCAATTACCTTTATTGTTGGTCCACCGTGTGGAGGCATAGGGTTTAATTTGATGTTAGGTTTCTCAAAAGTGATATCTTGAGATTTTAACAAGTCTTGGACCTTATGTTTAAATGCCCAACATTGTTCTATGGTGTGCCCCAGAGAGTTAGCATGGTATTCGCATCTGGAGTCGGCATTGTACCTTTGTGGGAGCCGCCCGACTGGAGGAGCTAGAGGCTTGATTTCCACCAAGGATGCCTTAACCAAGTGTTTTAATAACTGGCTAGGTGGCATGGGGAGTGGATCAAAATTTCTGGGTGACCTTCTGCCTTGCTGTTGTCCTTGTGGGATCATTAATGGTTGTTGTGCCCTTGGTTGTGATGCTACAACATTAATTTCTCCCTCTTTTCCTTTGGGGAGTTTTGAAGAAGTCCTTCTTGAATTGTGGGGTCTTGCTTCTGGATCTTTTCTTAGTTGGTGACTGCTTGATGTACCAATCATTTGAGCTACTTTTGAAAGCTACCCTGGGAATCTGGTCTTGTTTGTCAATGATGTTCTTTAAAGCTAGGAGAACTTGACTCAGATCTCCTTTCATTGAAGTTACATCACCATTTACATGGTCGAGATCCTCTTTGAATGCTGCCTAGTTTTCCTCAATCTGTTCCAGGGTTCTTTGTTGATAGGCCCTTGTTTGATATGGAGGCCAAGGAGGTGGTGATCTTCTTCTACCCATGGCTTAACTGGAGAGATTTTGTTTTGGAAAAATGAGTTTTGATATGATATGCAGGTGTTCGTGAATGCATGCGTGCGACCAGATGTGTATGAACATGAAATGGTTTCTTGTTTTAAATGTCTTATTCACCTGGGTATGTATTTGTCTTTTGCTTATTATTTTTATTCGGTGATCAGCTTAAAAATAGATACATAAAGGAGACGTGGAAACAAAATGCCGTTTTTGAAGGTAACATAATTCAGATATTGAAAAATATTACAATTTTAAACCAAAACTTTATTTGCGTGAAATCAAGCACAGGGAAATAAGTCTTCTAGGTGTGTTTGCAGATATATGCTCTTGAAACCATCCACCTTTTCTTGACAAACTTGAGAAATTCTTCAGCACATTGTTGTACCCCAAAATTTGCCCTCTCATTTATCAATAAATTTCTCAAAAGATCACCCTGGACCCTCAGGTTTGCTTCCATCCAATTTCAAGCCTTGAATTACAAATTTTCCAAGAAAGTCATTCACAAGAGTAAAATGGTCATTTACACACTGAAAAGTCAAACTTTGACTTTTGATCAAAATCAAGTTTCAAGGACCATATTTCATCAAGAGATGTTGAAATATGAATTTTGTTTCATCAAGAAATTCAAAAGTCAAAATTACTTTGGAAAAGTCAAAATTCTAAATACTTAGAATTTTTCCAAGTGTTTAAGAAATATGACAAGCTCAGAACTTCTGATCAGATTATCACCATGATGCAAGCTGATTCTGGAATAATTTCTAAATCAAGAGTTTTAGATCTCAATAAGACCTAAAATATTACAGAACAGAACTTCTCCTGGAAATGATGGAATTTCAAGTTATAAATGTTCAAAGACACGTCCATGAATTTAAAGCACTCAGCAAATTCTGGACACTTTCAAGATAGAGTTTGGTCAGAACTTTTGGGCTAGTTTTCACAAAGATTTAGTCAGAGTTTTCAAGGGTAATTCAAATAAGGTTACAAAGCATGCTGCAAGCTTCCTGGAAATTCTGAGAGCTCCTTCAGAACATGCTGGAGCAAGGAGATACAAAGATCAGAAGTTGGATGTCTATTCTAAGTCACACTGAAGCTGAACTTCTGATCCAGAATTAAGCAATGATGCAGAATATTACGTTGCAGGATTTCTGGTTTGATCAATCTCATCATCATTTAATGCTCACAACCACTTTTGGGTCTTTGTCCAAAGTATTTCCCCACGTGTGGCATTGAAGTACCATTATTGTCTTGGAAAAGAAAACTTTTGTACAAGAGTGTGTTGGACCCATGCGTTGCTTTTGCTTTTGAGGTTACCTTTCCTTAATTCCTTCTTACAATTCCATCTTAGGCGCTGCTAAAGCTGCTAACCACCATACTTGCTTCAAGAACAAGGCAGCACCCTAGCATGTGATGGTTGTACTCTCCAAGCTACAAGATCTTTGCCTATAAATTGAAAGCCATTGGC
Organism: Vicia faba; assembly: GCA_948472305.1. Lineage (NCBI taxonomy): Eukaryota > Viridiplantae > Streptophyta > Magnoliopsida > Fabales > Fabaceae > Vicia > Vicia faba. The sequence continues at coordinate 996,489,821 of OX451736.1, forward strand.
AACTATAACGGGGTCGGAAATTTGAGAAAGAAAAGCCTTGAACTCCTGCTAAAATTCCAAGAGTCCAAAACTGCAAACACAAAAATATAAAACATGTTAGCTTTTAATTCTTGCATTCAGACTCCATTTTTTCTCAAGTGTTTCTTGACCAAAGCCATCCATACAATTTTTGATATACATTCAGAATCCATCCTAACTTCTATAGTCAAACTGTAACACACTATCCATCAATATCCACCTCAAAGAAGTTAGAACTTTGCTCCTTGGCTGTTCCAGAATTTTCCAATCATTCATAGCCCAAGTTGAAAGTTTCCAGCCTACTGAGCACGTGAGGAAGCTGGTCAGAACATCACAAAAGGTCAGAACCAGACTCCAGCTCATAGAACATTTTCCAGCTGCAAGGTAAGCTTCTGCTGACTCTCGTCATTTTACTTAAACATTGTTAGATTTGCACGTTCAAAAACACAATGTAGACATCCAGACTCTAATTCAGTATATTCATATATTCCATGTATGTTTGCCTAAGTAGGGATAATTTCAGTCCATAACTTCTTGAATAAATTAGGACTCAGAATTAGGATTAGCAAATTCATGCTTGCTTCTAATTTATAGTTCTAATATCTCTTGTTTCTGAAACATTATGAAACCTGCCATAACTGTTATATGTACATCTTCTGTTTTGTTGAGAAATGACTAAGTTGCATATGCTCTGACTAGCATGGAGAGGGAGACGAAGTTCTGCCAGCGGCATCAGAACTTCTGAAATCTTCTTTATTTCCAGCGGACCCAGAACTTCTGACCTTTCCTATTTTTTTGCTAACATATTATTTCTGTCTTGCAGCATGCCAGAGTCATAACTTCTGATTTCTTTTATTTCAGCAAAGCGCTTATTCCGTTTTCTTTCTCCTTATTATTTTTTCCATCACTTTTATTAATCAAAAACACCAAAAACATTTTACATTTTACATGCTTTATTTTATTTCTTAAAACAAAAATATCAAAAAATATTTTCTTAATCAAAACTTATTTCTTTTCTTAAACAAAACAAGTCCATTTCACACTTTCTTGTACATTCTTATCCATTCAATATGGTTGTAATAAGTAACTTAGGATTTATTTTTATTTGCAATCCCCATTTGTAAATCTGTACACCCCATCCCCCTAATGATTGTAATAGCGTAGGATATTTACTTTCCGCACTTTTTATTGCTTTCATATATTGCTAGTAATTAGGGTGTGTATGGAAAGACATGAAATCAACAAATAGAGAACCCTAATCAAGACAAAATGCATGCAATCAAACACACTTTGCCCATACACACACCTTAAGGTAATCTCACTTGTTTCCTATCATAAAAATAGTCATGTCCCTCGAACATGGGCGTTTTAGCAAAGACCCTCGAGAAAAGATTGTAGTCCCTCGATGACCCTCGATATTGCCTTCGTTAAATGATCTAGTCCCTAAAAGATATTGCTAAAACATCCATAGGTTGCCTTCTATGACTATACGATGACCCACTTCCGTTCATTCACATCCAATGATGGGGCTTCTCACCAAATCAATGGTAAGATAGCAACACCTAAAGGAGGAGGAAAAAGAACATCTAAGACCTTTCGTGTAGGTAGATTCGCTCCTAGTTGCTTGCTTTCTCACAACAAAAACATTCTATACACCAACACTCTCACTTTGAAACATTTTCAAAATACAACAATTTGTATGCGTTCTTATAGAGACGAGAATCATTACAAAGATACCTTTTCAAAATCACTTTCAAAAACACATCTCACAAACACTTTTTTTGAATCATTTTCGAAACAAACACTTTGTATGCGTTCTTATAGAAACGAGAATCATTACAAAGTTACATTTCAAAATACTTTCAAAACCCACACCACGAGCATAATTTCAAACAAAAAGCAAGTGATCTAGCAAGTAACTAAGAGCCCATGGAAAACCATGGATAAAAAGGGTGATAATACCTTCCTTTTTCATAATCTACCCGCCGAACTCAATAAATAATCTCAAAGGTCTTTCCTGTGCTTTTTCACCTTTCCTTTTGGATAAAAGAAAAGTCGGTGGCGACTATGCTTGGGAATATCTTAAAAGTGGGGTTACCTTAGGGCTAGATCACCTTTACTTGCTTTCTTTGTTTGACTTGTATGCTTTACATTTTGGTTCTTTGTTTGGGCTTGAATCCTCAACCCGGATTTCGGATACCTTATAGGTAAGTAGCAATACGTTGTGGAAACTGTGCAGGGTATACCGACATGGTCTAAGCAATAGCTACGTTAGTGTGACATATTTGTGGGTACCGGTAGCCCTTGAGTAGTCAAGGAGAATACGGGGCCGCTGAGTGATGTCATGAAGCACTAACTGACTTTTAAAACATTTACTTGACCAACTTGGCCATTAGGACGTAGTGAGATAATCGGCTTTAGTGAAGTCCAAAGTTGGTTGACACTTGATACTACACTCATTGAGATTTGACTCCCGAGCATTGTTTGGTGGCAAGTCAGTTGTCAATCAGAACGAAGTTTATGGGAAAGATCAGTGATATTGAGACCCCTTAGAACCCGGTTACTATTACTATGAAAGGTTGAGCCAACTAAACTTCAAGAGGGTACTTACCTACTAACTCCATGCAAGCCTAAACCTAAGGACTTGTCTGCTTTGTGTGAATATGATTATTTGTATATAAACTTGCTTACTTTGCATACTTGTACATAACATCATGACATCATACCATAGCATTTTCAATAACATTGAACCATAGCATTTCAAGGATCTCAAGGGTCTTTTGATGCAAAGTCACGTTGAACCAGACGTCTATCAAGGGGCAAGAGGATTTATTTTCCTCTAACCAAACACCGTCAAAGATCAAGTACAACAAACTTGAGTCAAGGGCTACAACCCACTTGACATGGTGAGCTTAATTCTCGTGGAAGGACATCCACCGGTACGAAGTTATCCAATCAAAGTTGTAAGTGAATACTAACATTTATCCCGAGAGATCCTTGAAAACATGTATCCACATATCATGCATCATATCATGACAAGTTTCTCCCACACAGGTTTCCTTATCTTCCTACTGTTTATTTCAGTAGAGATGGCCCTAGAACAGAACATCAAGAGCATTCAGATTCAAAATGCTCAACTTCAAGAGATGTTCTTGAACCTATCCAAGGGGCAAGAAGAGGTGAAAGCTCTCCTCACAAGGGGCATTGTCATGGGGACTCCGGTGGGCGACAGAGATGACCAGTTGGAGCGGCTACAAACCGAGATAGCCATAATGAAAGTCCAAATGATGGGACAACTAGTGGGCCAGATGGCCCTCATCCAAAACTTGGCTCAGGGACAAGAAGAGCTGAGAGTCCTCACCAACAAGCTTCATCGAGACGAATGTAACCAAATAGGGAAAACATTTAGAATTGGGGATCAAGTCATCATTCAGTCTCCCATGAGACAAGAAGTTGGTTTAAGGGAGAGAAGACCTTCCCAAATTGCTTCCATGTCACGAGCCCAACAACGACTTCATCAACATCAACCAGAAAATTAGCAAAGGAAAAGCGAGCCCAAAAGACAGTTTACCAACATCAACATATCACTGTCTCAAGCTTTGCAACACATGCTGAGGATGAATCTGATTACACCAATAAGACCTCATCCAAATCCCAAAACTTTTTCTCCCAGCTACAATCCTGATGCCAGGTGTGCCTATCATTCCGACAGTCCTGGACATGATACAAACGATTGTTGGGAACTGAAGTACAAGATTTAAAATTTGATCGACGAAGGAATGCTAGAATTCACAACAGATGGTCAACTGGAATTCTTCAGTCGTCCCTCAAAGGCTCACCACCTAAAGTGACAAGTTCAGATAAAGAGGCTTCTGTTCATTTGAATTATCAATTGTAAATATCTTTTGTTGTTTAAACAATTATCTATTAATGTCAAACCTTGTTTTATTAATGCAATGCATATGTTTGTCTTGAATTCATCCTTTCGTTTTCGCTATATTTAAACTATATTTTTTTACTCACTTGCTAAAAGTTACAAGCCTTTAGATGGAGGATGACGAAAACAATGCCATAATCTCATAGAATATGCTTTTGGATAGACCTTGCTGACGATGTACAGGCGTTCTTTCAAATCCTATACACTGGAGTTATAAGGAAGATAATCCCTAGTCAACCCCTTTGAGTCAAAGAAGTAGAAGTTTTCTTTTTACACACAAATTGAAACCTTTAAATCAAAACATGGGGCATGGTAGTCTCTCAGTTAACTCAAGAGCGCGTTCAGTCACAAACTTCCACTTCGTAATACAACGAATGACATCAAAAATAAAAAGACAAATGATGGTTCCCTATCACATAGGCAGTCACTATCTCCCAAGAGAAAAGCCCACTAAGTCAAAACCTACGAAGGAGGCTTAAGAAAATCAGGGGCATCCCGCTGACGGTAATCTCAAAAACAAGAAAAGTCAGGCAAAATCATGGATAATAATTCAAAAAGAGGTCACTACAAATCCTCAACAACGTGGAAAATATGGCAAAAAATGACTTCCTTCCAACAAACTTAACTTGTCTGAACCATCACCAAAACGTCATTGGAATTCAAACGTACAATTAACTGAGTTTAGGACTGAAGAACATCACGAAGAACGGGTGGGTACAAATATATTTTGAGCCTTTATCCTTTGTTTCTTAAACCGTGAACCAAGCCACGTTACAAACCTTCAAAAGTCCTAATTGAAGCATGAGTTAGTTCGAAAGCATACTGTTATAAAAGGTATCCTGAGTCCTGTAAGGCTTTACTCTAAATCCTGAGTTTGAATTTTCTTACAAAATTTCTTTACTTGTTAAAACGCATTTTCAAAACTTCAAGACAAGCATAAACTTTGCATTATTTGAATATCGTTGTTTGCATATGGCTATTTGTTTGACAGCAGAGAAATTCACACGACGAATATCCGATGAACGAAATCTCTCCCAGTGAACAAAATCATTTTGAGTGGGATGACACTTACAATGACAAATCTCCTATCAACAAGGGGGCATGACATGTCACTATCCAAGCACACCTGGGGCAGTCCAATCAAGATTCCAAGAAATCTCTCAAGAAGTACAGAATAACCAGGGACATGTCTCCATCTCCATTACTTGGGGCATTGAACGCAAATCCCAACAAAGGGTTACGTACAGTTAATTAGTTCCTGGCAGTGCCACAAACACTTGCTACTAGGGGCAGTGGCAAATCTCCCCAAAATCCTTCTCATAGGATGATTCCCCAGCCAGATTTTCAATCTATGAAAAACCTCTTCCCAACTGAGTCAACTTCAAGAATCCTCGAGGATTTCTGCCAGTGAAGTCGCCACCTCTCCAACAGACTAAGCAACATGATTTATTTCCCCAACAAACGGCAGGATTCCCCAGCTTGAGGTGGCCTCTTCGACTACTACAAATCAAAAGACCATAACTCCTCTTCCCCAATAGACTACTCTACATTCCCCAGCAAGTTATCATGAAACCTGGACCCGACCAGATATCAATTCAACTTCGACTCCCCAGTAGAGCAACGAACGACTAAGACTCATGAACTCTTTTCCCCAAGCAGGAATCAACACTCTATACAGAGCTTTCAACATCCCCCAGTGGAGTTCTCCTCAAACAATAAAACAGGAATCCTCAGCAGAAACATTCTAAGCAAAGTTTGAAGACATACCTACTCTTCAACAGCAATCTGTGATTTAATAACTCCCCAACACTTGTCAAGGATTTATTCTCCAAGACAAAATTACATTTCAACAACATTCATAGCACATGCATACAAAATACATATAACATAAATATCATTTATTTTGAGAACATCATTACGCAAAGCATACATCATGACATTGCATACAACTAACTCTTTACCTTTTCAGGATAGATCAATCAACAGATAAAGTTCATCATCTTTTGGAGTAGTAATCGTCCAAGATTCCTTCATTATTTGTTGAGGTAGTAATCGTCTCAAATTCCTTCATCATCTTTTGGAGTAGCAATCATCCAAGATTCCTTCATCATCCTGCTGAGGTAGTAATCGTCCAAGATTCCTTCATCATCCTGCCGAGGTAGTAATCGTCCAAGATTACTTTACCACCCTGCTGAGGTAGTAATCATCCAGGATTCCTTCATCATCCTGCTCAAGTAGAAATCATCCAAGATTCCTTCATTATCCTGCTGAGGTAGTAATCGTCCAACATTCCTTCATCATCCTGCTGAGGTAGTAATCATCCAAGATTCCTTCATCATCCTATTGAGGTAGTAATCGTACAAGATTCCTTCATCATTCTGCTGAGGTAGTAATCATCCAAGATTCCGTTATCATCCTACTGAGGTAGTAATCGACCAAGATTCCTTTATCATCCTGCTGAGGTAGTAATCGTCCAAGATTCCTTCATCATTCTACTGAGGTAGTAATCGTCCAAGATTCCTTCATCATCCTTCTGAGGTACTAATCATCCAAGATTCCTTCATCATCCTGCTGAGGTAGTAATCATCCAAGATTCCTTCATAATCCTGCTGAGTGTTTAGATACAGTTCAGATACGCTCCAGACACGGATTACATTCTGATACTCATTCAGATCTAACTGTCAGATACAATTCAGATACGCTCTAGACACGGATGCCATTCTGATACTCATTCAGACCCAACTTTCAAATACATTTCAGATATGCTCCAGATATGGATGCTATCCTGATACTCATTCAAAGACAGCTTTCAGATACAGTTCAGATACGCACCAGATACGGATGCCATCCTGATACTCATTCAGATTCAGCTTTCGGATACAGTTCATATATGCTCCAGACACTGATGCCATTTTGATACTCATTCAGATCCAACTGTCAGATACAGTTCAGATACGCTCCAGACATGGATGCCATTCTGATACTCATTCAGATCCAACTTTCAGATACATTTCAGATAGGCTCCAGATACGGATGCCATCCTGATACTCATTCAAAGACAGCTTTCAGATATGCACCAGATACGGATGCCATACTGATACTCATTCAAATTCAGCTTTCAGATACAGTTCAGATACGCACCAGATACGGATGCCATCCTGATACTCATTCAGATTCAGCTTTCAGATACAATTCAGATACGCACCAGATACGGATGCCATCCTGATACTCATTCAAAGACAACTTTCAGATACGAGTTAGATATAATCCATTTATGGATATTATTCTGGTATTCAACCTAACACGTCCATTATCTCAGTATAAATCAACCAGAGATTTATTCTGATACTTCTTCAAATTTTTGTCAACAATCACTTTTGAATGGCATCTTTAAGCCCATTTCTTACATAATCAATCACCACATCATCGAGTGAAAATTTATGGGCACTCTAGTATCCAATCATCTTCCACCTTCAAGTCACGAATGAAGGATCCGCCAATCTAACTCTTCAGGTTTAAGAATATTGAACAGGGGCAGCTGTTGTACCCCAAAATTTGCCCTCTCATTTCTCAAGAAATTTCTCAAAAATCACCCTGGACCCTCAGGTTTGCTTCCATCCAATTTCAAGCCTTGAATTACAAATTTTCCAAGAAAGTCATTCACAAGGATAAAATGGTCATTTGCACACTGAAAAGTCAAACTTTGACTTTTGATCAAAATCAAGTTTCAAGGACCATATTTCATCAAGACATGTTGAAATATGAAGTTTGTTTCGTCAAGAAACTCAAAAGTCAAAATTACTTTGGAAAAGTCAAAATTCTAAATACTTAGAATTTTTCTAAGTGTTTAAGAAATATGACAAGCTCAAAACTTCTGATCAGATTATCACCATGATGCAAGCTGATTCTGAAATAATTTCTAACTCAAGAGTTTTAGATCTCAATAAGACCTAAAATATTACAGATCATAACTTCTCCTGGAAATGCTGGAATTTCAAGTTATAAATGTTGAAAGACACGTCCATGAAACTGAAGCACTCAGCAAATTCTGGAAACTTTCAAGACAGAGTTTGGTCAGAACTTCTAGGCTAGTTTTCACAAAGATTTAGTCAAAGTTTACAAGGGTAATTCAAAAAAGGTTACAAAGCATGCTGCAAGCTTCCTGGAAAGTCTGAGAGCTCCTTCAGAACATGTTAGAGCAAGGAGATAAAAAGATCAGAAGTTAGATGTTTATTCTAAGTCACGTTGAAGCTGAACTTATGATCCAGAATTAAGCAATGATACAGAATCTTACGTTGCAGGATTTCTGGTTTGATCAATCTCATCATCATTTAATGCTCACAACCACTTTTGGGTCTTTGTCCAAAGGATTTAACCACATGTGGCATAGAAGTACCATTACTGTCTTGGAAAAGCAAACTTTTGTACAAGAGTGTGCTGGGCCCATGCGTTGCTTTTTCTTTTGAGGTTACCTTTACTTAATTCCTTCTTACAATTCCATCTTAGGCGCTGCTAAAGCTGCTAACCACCATACTTGCTTCAAGAACAAGGCATCACCCTAGCATGTGATGGTTGTACTCTCCAAGCTACAAGATCTTTGCCTATAAATTGAAAGCCATTGGCAACTGTAACGGGGTCGGAAATTTGAGAAAGAAAAAGCCTTGAACTCCTGCTAAAATTCCAAGAGTCCAAAACTGCAAACACAAAAATACAAAACCTGTTAGCTTTTAATTCTTGGATTCAGACTCCATTTTTTCTCAAGTATTTCTTGACCAAAGCCATCCATACAGTTTTTGATATACATTCAGAATCCATCCTAACTTCTATAGTCAAACTGTAACACACTCTCCATTAATATCCACCTCAAAGAAGTCAGAACTTTTCTCCTTGGCTGTTCCAGAATTTTCTAATCATTCATAGCCCAAGTTAAAAGTTTCCAGCCTACTGAGCACGTGAGGAAGCTGGTCAGAACATCACAAAAGGTCAGAACCAGACTCCAGCTCATAGAACATTTTCCAGCTGCAAGGTAAGCTTTTGCTGACTCTCGTCATATTACTTAAACATTGTTAGATTTGCACGTTCAAAAACACAATGTAGACATCCTGACTCTGATTAAGTATATTCATATATTCCATGTATGTTTGCCTAAGTAGGGAGAATTTCAGTCCAGAACTTCTTGAAGAAATTAGGACTCAGAATTAGGATTAGCAAATTCATGCTTGCTTCTAATTTATAGTTCTGATATCTCTTGTTTCTGAAACATTATGAAACCTGCCATAACTGTTATATGCGCATCTTTTTTTTTGTTGAAAAATGACTAAGTTGCAGATGCTCTGACTAGCATGGAGAGGGAGACGAAGTTCTGCCAGCGGCATCAGAACTTCTGAAATCTTCTTTGTTTCCTGCGGACCCATAACTTCTGACCATCCCTATTTTTTTTTCTAACATATTATTTCTGTCTTGCAGCATGCCAGAGTCATAACTTCTGATTTCTTTTATTTCAGCAAAGCGCTGATTCCATTTTCTTTCTCCTTATTATTTTTGCCATCACTTTTATTAATCAAAAACACCAAAAACATTTTACATTTTACATGCTTTATTTTATTTCTTAAAACAAAAAGATCAAAAAATATTTTCTTAAACAAAACTTATTTCTTTTCTTAAACAAAACAAGTCCATTTCACACGTTCTTGTACATTCTTATCCATTCAATATGGTTGTAATAAGTAACTTAGGATTTATTTTTATTTGCAATCCCCATTTGTAAATTTATACACCCCATCCCCCTAATGATTGTAATAGCGTAGGATATTTACTTTCCTCACTTTTTATTGCTTTCATATATTTCTAGTAGTTAGGGTGTGTATGGAAAGACATGAAATCAACAAATAGAGAACCCTAATCAAGACAAAATGCATGCAATCAAACACACTTTGAACATACACGCACCTTAAGGTAATCTCACTTGTTGCCTATCGGAAAAATAGTCATGTCCCTCGAACATGGGCGTTTTAGCAAAGACCCTCGATAAAAGATCGTAGTCCCTCGATGACCCTCGATGTTTCCTTTGGTAAACAATCTAGTCCCTAAAAGACATTTCTAAAACATCCATAGGTTGCCTTCTATGACTATACGATGACCCACGCCCGTCCCTTCACATCCAACGATGGGGCTTCTCACCAAATCAATGGTAAGATAGCAACACCTAAAGGAGGAGGAAAAATAACATCTAAGACCTTTCGAGTAGTTAGATTCGCTCCTAGTTGCTTGCTTTCTCACAATGAAAACATTCTATACACCAACACTCTCACTTTGAAACATTTTCAAAAGACAACACTTTGTATGCGTTCTTATAGAGACGAGAATCATTACAAAGACACCTTTTCAAAATCACTTTCAAAAACACATCTCACAAACACTTTTTTTGAATCATTTTTGAAACAAACACTTTGTATGCGTCCTTATAAAAACGAGAATCATTACAAAGTTGCATTTTCTAAATACTTTCAAAACCCACCACGAGCATAATTTCAAACAAAAAGCAAGTGTCTAGCAAGTAACTAAGAGCCCATGGAAAACCATGGATGAAAAGGGTGCTAATACCTTCCTTTTTTATAATCTACCCCTCGAACTTAAGAAATAATCTCAAAGGTCTTTCCTGTGCTTTTTCACCTTTCCTTTTGGATAAAAGAAAAATCGGTGGTGACTCTTGCTAACCGCAACATTTTGCGATCAAACGCAAAACCCTCAAGTCAGTTGTCCCACCGTATCAAACACATTATTTCCCTTTTGTGGATTTAATTTCAGACATGTTTGGCGTATTGACGCGGACAAGTTGTTTCCTTCGGTATCCATTTTTAAAGACAATCACCGAGATCTTGATTTTATTATTATTTTTTTGTACCCTGTGAATAAGACAAAGAAACAAGTGACGAATATATGAAATGTGTAACTAATATATGAGATGTATGAATGCATACATGTAGGGTTGAGTGACGGGAGTTTTGTGACAAGTACCCCTGTAGGGATGTACGGTTCAGTGACGGGGTTTTTGTGATAAGTACCCTTAAAAGTTAGGCTCCTTAATTTTTACCTATGGTTGGTTTACCCTCCTAAAAGGCGGTTTCCCTAAGGGTATCATGAATAAAACTAGAGGAAAAAGGCACAAGGGCCTCCCTTAGGTGGAGCCTCTTTAGGGACTGAAACTTTCGTCTCAAAGTCGTGAAAGGTCTCGTCATGAGATTTTAGGTTAAGGCCGTTACAAAGAGTCATGGGTGACCTTCCAAAGTCTTACTCGTCAAGAGGATATATCTCGATAAATATTCCTTTTTCGGAAGTTCACCGACTCTAGGCGAAGTCGTCACATAAACTCGCAGGGATGATGTACCCCATAAGCTAATAGACGAACCTTCTTTCTAAGGATTATTGAAAATATTTTGAGAAATAAAAAATCCCGCCATGCAGTATATATGATGATAAACAATAGCCAATAATTAAATAAATGCATTGAATAAATGAAAGCAATAAATAAATAAAGCAATAAAAAATAAATAAATACAAAACCCCAAAGTAAAAACCCTAAAACCTAAAGTTGAAGTCCCCAGCAGAGTCGCCAGCTGTTGTGACTGGTTGTTAAATCAGAGCCGCCACTATTAATTTTTATCCTATGGAAGGGAATCTAACAGAAAACGCTAATTCGCAGACAGAGATTCTAGGTTTCAAACTTCTTTAGACGAAAGGAAGGTGTTAGGCACCTTTCATCTACCTTGTTCACAAGGATACTAGGTGTTAGGTTTGAGTTGGGGAAATAGGATTTAAATTTTATTAGGGGAAGGTTTAAATTTTTATAGGGGAACTCGCTACGATTTTTGATCGTATGCCTACATATCCTCTTAAGAGGAATCAGAGTCCCAATTCGTAGTTCGTATGGGGTTGGTGTTTTTTAGGGGTTCCAAACGTACTTTGAATCACCTCGCAGTTTGGTCGGGAGTAGTGATTGCAGAGATTTTGACTAAATACGCAGTAAGTCAAAATCTGTTTGAAACCCTTTTGCAAAAACAGTTGATTAGCTTAGTTCGTTCGCAAAAAATAGTTTGAGCTTTGTTAGTATTTTTTAATCGTATTGACTGCAAAATTCTTGATTAATGCATGATTAAAAAATTTAATGAAAATAATATAAGATATTATATGCAATTTGATAAAATAATTTATTTTCATGATATAATAAATAATAATATATAATAATTAATATAAAAATTAACAATAATATAATTGTAATTATCATAAAAATATAATAAAGTAATAATAAGAATTAGAAATAGTATATAACAAATAGTATAAAAAAACAATAAAAGAAGTAATTGATTAAACCTGAGGGGGTGTATTCCTAGTTATCAAGTAAAAGAAGGGGTGTAGGAATCAGATTAGATTAGGCCCATTACACAGGCTGGCAAGGGGGTATGAGTTGTTTTATGGTTTATTAGTTTAGACATAAGGGGGGTGTGAAACCCAAATGGGCTTGGCCCAAACAGAAATGTTGAGGGTCTGGCTGATTGAGTGTGCGATGGTACATGGGCTTATGGTGGAGACTTGGCCTATGGCCATCTGATGATAATCAAAGGGATGGAATTAAGGGAGCATGATAAGTATGGTAGGCGCGGTGCATGAGATTGGGACGGATAGCAAATTTTGTTTTAACATTTTATTCACTGTTTCTTCTTGTTTTTAAAGCAACACTATTTCCTCTCTCTCACGCACAACCCCTTTCTCTCAAACCCTAACCTTAAACTACCGGTGACGGTGCTGGAAAACCACCATCGAAACCCCCTTTCGTCACAACCCTTGATCAATCACAACACCAAAGCTAAAAATCTTACCCCTTTTGTGATTATCTTCCTCTTACTTTAAACATTTTGGGCTTAATCTTCTCTTTCTTCTTCATATTTGCAGGTTTCAGTGGTGGTGGAAGCGGCGGAGCAACGATGGTGATGAGCGATTGGAGGTGATAGTGGTTGTGATAGAACTAGGGTTCCAGATATTGGAACCCCAGTTCTCCTCTGTACTCGGCGGCAGACTTCTTCGTATCTTCTTCCTCTCCTCACGGTTGTCGTTCTTCTTCTGTATACCTCTCTTCTCCAATCCTCCTCCTCTACTAATTTTTTTTCTTTTTGTATTTATAGGTTTGATTTTTAGATTGTTGTTACGAGATTAGTCATCATATATTAGGGAAATTATGGATTCAATCTTTGTAATTCTATTGTGATTGATTGCAATTGATTTTGTAATAGATTTGGATTTAGCGTTTTTTCCTGTAATTTTATGGATTTTTCTCTGTAATAGGGATTGAAATTGATTTGTTCTATTATACTATATCTGGGCTTGGACTCTGTTTAATCCCTAAATGAAGATTTGTTTTCTTTTAATTATGTGTAGATATTTGATTTAGTGTAATTTCTACAGTAAATGTTTATGCAAGAAACGTGCGTATTTTTAGGATAATTGGTACAGTGATTGTTTTATTGGACATTTGGGCTTTACGAAAAAACTATTAATTCAGCCCAATAGCATGTTTTTTTAACTACAGCAAAAAAATCCTTAATGCAACTGGCCCAATTCCCTTTCAAAACAGTCTTTTTCCCAAATCTTTAATAAAAGATTTTAAAACTCTATATCTAATAACCCAAAAATTGTTTCAACAAAAACAACAAATGAAAACGTTAATTGAGCCCTCTGCATTTTTAACTGGATTAAGCCCAACCACATCGTTTCCTCCTTTTTTTTATTACAGTAAAAACAATTTCTTAATTCAAATGGGCTTTGCATTTACTGTTAATGTGGGCATGCGTTAGTTTATTATTTCCTTTCCAGTTGCTTAAATCTTCTAATAATTTTGATCCATCAACAACACTTCTTAGTTAATGGATTATATAAATAATATTTGATATAAAACTTTTGATTAAAACAAATTCCTTAATTAAAAAGTTTTAACATTAATAATAGGAAAGATATTTTTTTAGTAAAATAAAATAACGCTTTTTTCTTACAATAAAACAGTAACGCGCTTAAATGGGCTGTGGCTGAAAAATATATTCAATGGCCTTGTAACTTTAATAACTATACCCCATTTTGTCATTCAAACTCCAAAATAAATGGGCCTAACGAAAATGGGCTTATAAATAGAAATTCCACCTCCCCTTTTTACTAATAACACTTAAATGGGCTTAGTTATAGTTAATAATTATTATTGAAATAGTTTTTTATTTTCAAATTGCATGGGCCAATGACCAACATGCTTCGCGAATGGTTTTACGGATAAACGAGTTTTTTTGATTTAGAAAACCCCATTTTCCTGAATTAAAATACACCCCTCAGTTGACTTAAATTTTAAGAATGGACCATTAGATATTATTGTACCATCCTTAATTAAATGTTTCTTTACTATTTTAATCTAGAAAATACGATCGTCGAGGTAGGAAAAATTTGGGGTACGACAGTTGCGCATATTCTTTGAACGACTCCTTGTCTCTCTGGGCCATTGCCCTTAGATGGTCATGGTCAGGCGCCATGGACATATTTTACTTATATTGTTTGATGAAGGCTTCCCCCAGATCATTGAAGGTACGGATACTGCTACTGTCCAAACTCATATACCACTTCAGAGCAGCACCAGTCAAACTATCTTGGAAGAAATGAATGAGCAAACGTTGATCATCAGTATGGGTGGACATTTTCCTGATATATATAACGAGGTGGTCACGAGGACAAGAGTTGCCCTTGTACCTGTCAAATTCCAGTACTTTAAACTTCGCTGACACCTTTACATTGGGAACTAGGTAGAGTTCACTAACGTTATATCCAAACAATTATTTTCCTTGAAGGGCTTTCACTTCCTTCTGTATCTCATTGAGCTGGTCTTGAAAATCATCCAAATGGTCACAGAAACCCATACTTTCACTTGGTGGTGGAGCAGGACGATAAACTTCATCATTAACAAACGGCATAGCATTCACCGAAGGAGATGCAGTATAATGGATCTCATTTCTAGCAGCAAGAGTAACATGCACCATATGAGGTGCAGGAGTAGCAGCAGCTTGAATAACTGAAGTAGCTTGAGTATCAAGATTGTAACCTTCTGGCATGAAGTTCTATGGCATTCCCCACGGATAACCCTGAGACATACGATTCTAAGCAACAGTAACTGGAGTAACAAAAACGAGAACTGATGGACCTTCAGAAATGGTTGTTGTTTGTTGTGGTTGAGCAAGTGGTGGCTGATTTTGAGAAGCCACCAACTATTCCATAAAAGCAGTCAGATTATCCATATCGTCCTTCAAAGCAGTAACCTCTTCGCGCAGCTCGCATTCTCTTATTCAAGATTCTCTATTTTCTTCCTGGAATTAGCCTGAGTATTATACCGGTGAGACAGCTTGCTGAACAAAGTAGCGAAACAGAGTAAGACACCTGGCTATGAACAGAAATGCAAGAAATTTGTACAAGATGATGCATGATATTCAATGCAAGTGACTTACTTTATTATTACTAATATTTCAAGGGACTCAAAGAATTCATAGACAATTTGCAAATACTAAAGTACTAACACATTTTTGAAATAGTGAAAATCTCATTATAATAATTTCAAAACGGATTACAACTTTTTAGTACAAGTTTCAACAATCCCAAGTAAAAAAGAAGATAGAATCTAAAATCCTAAGAAAGCAAAGCTGATGAAGATCACTCCACACACTGACACTTTCCCGTGAATCTTACAATATGAGCCTTCAACTGCTTGTTCTCTTCTGCATACCTGTCGGCAACCTATTTCCAATCACAAGAGTCAGGAAATTAATGACTAAGTCCTGATCGAGCTTTAAGGCACAACTCTAAAGAATCTCAATTAGGTCATCCTTCTCTTTCAAGTTTGCCCGGTAGGACGTCTCTAAAGTCTGACACTTGTTCTTCCAAGCCTATTTCTCCTGCTACATCCTGACTAGGGCAAGCTGAAACTCTTCCACGTCATCTAGAAGAAGAGGAGTGGTCTTTACAAACATCTCAGGCATAGGTTTTTCACGGGAATATGGGATCTTTAACTGAATTGCCCTTTCTTGTACCCACCAGAGATAAGGCTCCAAAGAAACAGTTCCTCTAGGCCCCAAGTCCTTTCTACTCTTCCTGTGAATATGGCGCCAAGCCTTTGCAATTTCCTCCTTAGATTTCTTATGATCCTCTCCCTCTTTAATAAAGAAACCACTTATATAAATACTATTTGGCTTATTTTTCATCGGATATCTAAGTTGTCATTGTGCAAGAACGGGATTGTAGTTAATTCATCCCTCTGTACCGAGAATGGGTACATTGGGGAAACTACCACAACTATCGATAATATCCATATCATAGTAAGTCTAATGATACCAAACAATATCTGAATGAGTGAGGGCTATAATCTTCGGAGCCCAAGAAGGTTCCTTCTTGATATCCCTGAAAGCATCAGACTGAGGTAAGTGAGAAATAAACCACTGATACAATAAAGGCATGCAGCAAATGATCATCCCTCCATGATAAGAATCTCAAAGATGAATGGAGTAATAAGTATCTCCTAATAATGTAGGAACTGGATTCCCTATCAAAAAGATCCTGATGGCATTGATATCCAAAAAGTTGTCGACGTTCGGAAATAAGAACAACCCATATGCAAGTAGAGCAAAGATGGCCTCAAAAGCAATCGTACTCTTCATCCTAGCAAAATAGTGAGCTTTCTCCAATAAAAACCGAGCGGGTAATCCTCTAATTCCTCCTTTTGTATCCACGTGGGCCTTAATCTCAGACTTCCCCAAATGAACCATAGCAGCAATCTCATGGGACATGGGTTCTCCCTCCAAACCAATGAAAGGAACATGATTGGTAACAAGTAAACCCAATAGATAAGAATACTCCTCCAATGTAGGCATCAACTGATAATCAGGGAAAGTGAAACATCGATACATCGGATCATAGAACTAGACCAAAGTTGAGAGAATACCCTCCTTCATCTTGAGCTTCATAAGAGACACGATGGATCCATGCTTCTTCCAAAAATCTGTAGAACTCTCAATCTCAAGAATTAGACTCATCAAATCATCTATCTTGGGATTCTTGAAACTGTACTTCCGAGTCTTTCTTTTCCATAATCCATGGTTGAAAGTACCTGAGATATTCGCAAAAAGTCAACTTTAAGTCCCTTTAAACAAAATGTTTTAAAGGATGCTCATGGGTGCATGAATGCATGATGCAACAATCACACACAAGATCACAAACATAGGGTTCATAGGTTCGATGTCACGAGCATGAAGTGAAAGGTACTACCCATAAGGTATGGTCTAATAGGTTATCACCTGCCAAACAAGGTTCTAAGAGGTTCCCAGAGTCTACATCCTTCCTTCGGATATTACCAACGTCCCGATGTACTCGGTAATTAGTAATATTCTCAGGAAAAACTCATCTAAGTGTAGTATCGCGTGACAACCATTTCTGGATTACTCTGTCATAGCTTCTGCACTACACCTAAAAGGCAAGGATGGGTTAGGGGTTCTACGGTCCTCAATTTCAGTAGGCTCCCAGGTTGAAAGCAGCACGTCTTCCTGATTACTCGGTAAATGACACTTTAGTTAAAGGGGCCTCCACTGAGTGGGAGATCTCATGCCTCCTTTTTTGGGATTACTCCCTTAAAGTTAACATGACTATACCGCCCATCATATCTTAAGTTTACCCAATTCCGGGTATAGGACTTATGAGAAATCACCAAGCACCCTGAAAACCAGGAAAATCCAGACAAACATATATACAACATATAATATATAACAAATAACAACACATACATAGATAAACAAAGATATGCTCAACCCACTTAGGTATGGAGCAACAATTGGTCGATCTTTCCCCAGTGAAGTTTCCATTTTTTCTGTAGCGGTAGAAGTGTTAAGACTAAGCCATAAGATTGACTTAACTCGCACATATCAAATAAAAATCACCACCACGCTTTATTGTTTCCAAAGGAAGGGTTAAAAAAGCGAATAACCCAAAAAGAGGTGGGGGAGAATCTAAGTTCGGGGTTGGTTATGCAAAGGGAAGGTATTAGCACCATAAACATCTACGGTACTCCACAGGAACCTCTTTGAAAATTTGTGTATTTTGGTTATAAGAGTTGTATACAAAATTAGATTGTGGGGATGAGAAAATAAGTATTTTTTATAATTTTTGCACCTGTCGTGGTTGCGAACCTTTAGTGCCTATGTACCACCTTCTGTGCAATAGGGGATCAGGATACTCGTAATTCACCTTTAAAATTTTAAAACACAAGTGTGTTGGTTAATTTTAAGAGACGAGATATCATCATCTTATTCGGGTGGAAGAACATACTTACTACCCACAATTATGAGAAAGGAGAATTTACATCATCTCAAAGTGGAGGATATGACTTGGATTTTAAAATCAACAAAGCCTCGCTCAACACCCAAGTGGAAAATATCCCACTTCACTACACATCGTAGAAGTATAGTAGCTCGCATCACTACGAGGATTGACAAGAGTCTAATCTTTTGAGAAAAGTTTTAAGGTAAAAAGCCAAAGTGGCAAAATGGTTTGAATGAGATTGGTTGACTTTTAGTCTTCTCACAAAAAGGTCAAAGTATTGTTAAATTGTTTAAAATTTGATTAAGAAAGTATTTTTGAAAATGCATGGACCTAAATCCAAGTTTATTGTGAAAGCGGTTCAAGTTTAGAAAACAAGAATAGTTTTCAAAAGGAGGGAGAAGATTTTTGAAATTAAAGAAAATGGGAGGAGATTAAGGGACTATCCTAAAGCATAAGGTAAAAGCTAGGGAAAAGAACCGTCTAACCAACAAGAAGCCAACACTTGACAAAATGAGTCCATGTAGAATTCTCATCCTTTGGATTGAAACCAAACAAGCAAAAATATTAAACCTCTTAAGAATACCAAGCTTCAAATACATTAAGTCTTCACAAAAATTGGGCAGAGTAATGGCTGTATACAGATGAATTCCCAATTACAGACAAAGCATATTGTTGTACCCCAAAATTTTCCCTCTCAATTCTCAAGGGTTTTCTCACAAAAACTCTCAGGATTCAATCTTGCACAAGTGCAGTGGGATTTTCTAGTACCAAAATTAAAAGGAAACTGTCAAAAAGGGAGAAAACAGATAAAAATAACATTTTGACAAATTTGGAGAAAAATAAGTCTCCTTTGATTTGGCACCCTTCGATTGACTTTTGGCCTCTTTCGATTGCTCAATATGGCTGCTAGCGTGCCTCTTTCGTCTGGGCATGTGACTTCTTGTTGTAGGCCTTTCGAATTGGACAAGCATGTTACCTGCAAGCCTGCTTCGATTTGGGCATATGCTGCCTGTAAGCCTGCTTCAATTGGGCATATTCTGCCTGCATGTTTGTTTCGTTTGAACAAGCTTCGATGGGACAAAATAACCATCTATATGCATCCTTCGAATCCAGTTGCACCAAGGGCCTCTTGAAGACTATGCTTCATACAAGCTTCGTTTGAGCCAAGAGGTATCTTCATACAAGATTTGACTAAGTTCTTGCTTCCCTTGAAAGAGCGCCCTTCAATTCAGAAGCCATGAACGTCCCTCATGCTAAACAGACAAAAGGCAATGACTCCCTTTATGTTTGTTTAAATCCACATGCTTAGATTGGGAAATATGCTTCCTTCGAACACGAGATTTCGATTGGTCAATGTGTTTGCTTCAATCCAAGCTTTGACCCGGCATTAGCTTCCTTCGAGTAAGCTTGTTTCGACCATAAGCTTCGATTGAGGCAAAGGCTTCCTTTGAATAGGTGTGCTTCAATGTCATTCTTGCATTCAACTCAAGACCAAATCTCATTTGTCAGGCTATGTTGCTTCTAAAACTTTACATAATCAGAGGCTTGTACAAGGGTTTTAAACTTTGTCTTTTGGATAATACTATTCTTGGTTAAGATAGCAATAGGCTACATACTCTTTCTTTTCATAGAGAGTACTTTTATCACAAAAGAAGCTTCCAACCAGAATTTTCTATGAATGAAAAGCAGGTCCAGAAGCATAAGTCACATCTTCTGCACCCCAACTGCCAAGAGGCCCCCACTTGTACCTTTCACGCTTCATATTTTACTATTTTGCAAGGTTGGCTATTGAAAACATGTCCATTCTTTTTCTCTATAAATAGAGGAATTTTGCAAAGCTAAGGAGGATCTTTGGACCAGAGGAACGAATCTCCAAAATTTCTCCAACATCATAAGTTCTCAAACACTTGTGAAAAATAAACCCAGAATCCCAAACATTTCCCTCTTTCGATTCTGAAGAACAAACACTCTTCGGTATCCTTCGAATCCAGTTTGGAAAGAAACATAAGACTTATTTCTTTCTTCCTTCGAATCCAGCATTCAAAGCCCAACTGTCAGGCCCCTCCCTTCATATCCAGGATAACCTAGGGCCATCACTCAAAGTCCAGTTCACCTTCAAGGCTGCAGCAAGGTAAGTCACTCTTACCCTTGAACCTTTCATTTCATGGCATAGTATGTGAATAATTTTCCCTTTCATTTAAAAACATGTACATAACACTTTGGTTCTTTTTGTTTCCACCTCCTTAATATGTTTTCAAAGCTAACCCCTTTAGTTTTGCTTCTTGTTTACCTAAGTATGCATTAAATATTAAACTGATTGTAATGCAATACTAGCATAGCCTTAGGCCATGTTGTTGTTCAAAAGTTCAAACGAAAGAGACAGGGGAAAGAAGCATGAAACGAAGCCTTGGGCTTCCATGATGACTTCCGAGCCCCGGAAGGACAGGCTACACCACATTGGTTTCCAGGAAGAATCAAAAGGCGCACCCTATTGATTGCAAGCCCCAGTCGAAGGAGACAGAGAAGGCAGAACCAGAAGGCTTCGTCATACACTGACTTCCAGGCCAATCGAAGGACAAGACCTCACTGGTGCCAGCCCCCAATCGAAGGACATGACCTCACCGGTGCCAACCCCCAATCGAAGGAGGCCAAGAAATTCAAATCAAAGGGTTCTCCTGCCCCAATCGAAGGACCTTTCATTTTTCTTGTTTTTATTTTATTTTTGCCTTTATATTTTCATGCACTTCGATATGATTGTAATATTGTAGGATTTATTTTTTGAACTTTTTATTACTTTTGTACAAATGCTAGTGTTGTACCCCAAAATTTGCTCTCTCATTTACTCAAAACATACTCATTGAAATCCTCAACTTGCTCAAGGATGCCCAAGAGCTTACCAGACAAACTCTCTCCTAAAGCAATGAACCTCCAACTAGGGTTTCCATTTTCATCAAGATGGGTGAGCTCCAAAGTCCTCATATGCTCTCCATAGTCATAATATGTTCTCAAGACCCTCCATGTCAAGTTTCAAGCCTTGTACAAGAATTTTGCTCAGTCAACTGCTCAGATGCTTGAAAATCAGCTATATTAGGTCAAAAGTCAATTGTGGCCCACATAAAGTCAAACTTCAAGATTTTTGGTCAAAATCAACATTTTTAAGTGATATCTATCATTTGATCAAGGGTTGATCATGATTCCTCAAGTAATGCCCCAAATTCATCAAAACCCAAAAGTTGCTAAATAAGGATTTCACAGGAAAAGTCAACCAAACTTTGACCAAGCATAACTTCTTCATAATTTATCAGAAATTTTCCATCCAAGGATCATTTTTAAGAGGATGCAATTCCCTAGAATTCATCTTCATCCCACAAGTTCAAAATATGCACTCATCAAAAGATATGAATTTCTACATTATAGGTCCTTTTGAAAAGTCAACAAAAACACCTTTTGGGTCAAAGCTTCTTAGATGAACATGGAAGGCCCAATTGAGATGAAACCAAAAGGGTTGTTTAGGGGACATAATAAGATTTCTAAAAAGTACAAGAACACCTATCTAGGGTTAAAATTGAGGGAGATGTGTATTGTCAAAGTTGACTAATTTATGGAAATGTGCATGAAGTCAACATTGATCAAAATGACTTTTTTTTCTAAATGGGCCCGTGTTTTCTTGTTTGAAACTTGTTCCTAAGATGGCCCACGACTCCTGATCTTACCCACCTATTATTTTATTATTTTGATTTTTTATTTTGATTTTTTATTCATTTAAAGCAAAATAAATCAATTTAAATAGTAGAATAATCAAATAAAATCAAAGATTTAATTTTATGAGCATATTATGAGTACATGGAAAGCTAGCAAATCCAAAAATTCGTGCAAGAGCCAATTGATTGGAAAAGATCTTAATTTGGTCTATTTTGGAAACAAATCATACAAGACAAAGAAGGAAACCAAATCTCCACAATTTGCAAAGATATGATTAGTTTTTATTGACCTAATTCATTCCAATATAAGGACATAACATTCTCAAGGCAAAATAAAGGGTTTTTGGTCGTGAAAACAAGAGAACAAAACTCAATTTTTTGTCAAAAAAGTGCAGGTCGGTTTTGATTCCATAGGTCGTTTCAAGTAATTCCAAAGCCAGCAATTTGTTCCTGGACGTGTTCTGAAGCTATTCTAATCATCCTCAAGGCCAAAAACATCAAGAATCGTGCCCTTACAGTACCACGGTTTGCAATTTTTTCTCAAACTCGAATTTATTGATTTACCCATTATAAACTTGTTTTGATCACATACCCACGCTTGTTATCATATTTGCATTGTTTCTGGATGGTTTAATCTGAGTTCAAATGCAGGAATGTCACGACGCCATTGTTAGGGTTTTAAGGTCCCTAATTGGGGATTCTCCGTAGAGGCAAAATTAGACCAAATTATGGATACCAATGAACTCATGGCGTGATTTGCAACTGACCTATGCCTTTGGTTTTGATTTATCTTGCTTGTATTATTTTTTTGAATCTTGCAGGGATGTAGCTATAATTAAAAACTGTCACTATAGCCTTTAGTGACGGTTTTGTCCGTAGGTAAAAGCTGATATCAAAAACAACAGTTATGGGGAAGAAGACAAGAGGTGGTAGCACACCATTGGCCCATTTGAAATTGGCGCGTGTTCCTGGGAAAGGCACTTTATTTCCTTTATATTTTATCTATGTTATTATATGTACAACTAACCATCCTAGCACATATGGCAAAGGCACAGGCGGTGAAGCAAAGGGTTCTGGGTTCGATCCCAGAATTTCACGTTTTCATATTTTCCAATTTCTTTGTCCCAGATCTAGCGAGCCTTACCTTCAAAAAAGCCATCATGCATCCTCAAATCCACACCATTAGATCATGTCCTGGCCAGATCTAACGCCTCATGCATGCAAGCGCGTGGTGGACCTCCTGAAGGCCAGTTGCACTGAATCCCCACGTTGGCAAATGGGCCTATAATTCTGGGCTTAACAATTCCATTCCACACCCCCAAGTTGTTACTTCACCAGGCCCAATTCTTTTTATTTTCTCTTTAATTATTTTTTATTATTTACTAATTATTTCCTTTTACAAAAATAACACAAAAATCAATTTCTTTTTTATTAAGTCAAAAATCATAAAAACATCAAAAAAAATATTTTTTCATAAAATATTCTATTTCTTTAATTAATTAGTTTAATTAAAATTAGGGCAATTTAATTCTTTTCATAATTAAAAATAATTAGAATTAGGGTTTAATTTTATACATAACCTATTTTTTTCTTAAAAATAACCTAAAAACTTTCTCAATTAGATTTTTTAGGTTTTGCTAATTATTCTCGCATTTAATTCGCCACGCGCTTTTAATTTACTTTTTATTATTATTGTAACTGCTCCGAGTTTGTAACAGTAATTAGGGTTTTCAATTCCGCATTTTTATTTTCAGTCCAAAATAATTATGTATCTGCCAAAGCCCTGTAATAGCTGGGACTTTAACTTTCTCGCATTTTATTTCTGCAAACTATAAATTGCTTAGATGAATGTTAATAGGATTGTATGGAAAGACTAACTGAAAATTAATACGGTAGAAAACCCTAAATATGCAAAGATAAATTAACTGAAAATTACACTCGCACATGCTCACTCCTAAGGTTTACTCTACTCTGGTTGCCTTCGGTAAACGGTCATGAAGTATAAGGTTTGTTAGTGGTTGTCCTCTAGCCCCGAAAGATCTAAAATGACCCATTCGGATGTTGCCTCGAAAAAAGATCTTTAAGGCTTTAGGATGTTTACTAACATTTCCTAACATTGCTTTTGTGATCGTATTTGTCCCTTCGAATGTCCCTAAAAAACTCTAACGACGATGCTACCTATTTCTCAATAATGGGATAGAATTGTCTAAAAGGAAAACAAACAGACCTTTTTCGAGTAGGTAGATTAGGTCCTAGGTACTTGCTCAAACAAACAAAAACTTTTTTCACACCAACACTTTTCAAACAAAGTTTTCAAAAACAACTTCGTAACACTCTTGAGGACAAAAACAAGGGTTAACACGAAGTAAAACAAATCTTTTCAAAACAAGCATACACAAGCAGTTTTCAAAATGAGCAAGTACCTAAGAGCCCGTGGAAAACCACTGATAGAAATGGTGCTAACACCTTCCCTTTCTATAATCTACCCCCCGTACTCAGAAACATCTTGTAAAAGGTTTTTTCTATTCTTTTTACTTTTCTTGATTGGATAAAATAAAAGTCGGTGGCGACTCTTGCTTACCGCGACATTTTGCAAACAAAAAACTCAAACGAGTATTAACAGTCGATTCTTCCACCGTATCACAGAACTGGCGACTCTGCTAGGGATTAAAATATAAAGTGGGGTAAACCTTAGGATCTAGGTCATATTTAATTGATTTCTCTTGATTGTCTTGCTTTCTTTATATTTATGGGAACTGTTTGGGTTATTTGATCCTACACCCGGATCGGGAAACACCTTTTAGGTAAGTAGCAATAAACTGTGAGGGAGTTGTGTTGGGGTATACCGGCACGGTTGAAGCAGTAGCTATGTTGATGTGGAACTTTGGTTGGTACCCGTAACCCTTGAGTCAATCAGGGAGATGTACAAGTCCGCCGCATGGTGTCATAAAGCATCAACTAACCTTAGAACCTTTAATTGCACAACTTGGCCAGCAGGACGTAGCGAGATGGCCGGCTTTGGTGTATGCCCAAGGTCGACAGATACTCGATGCTACACTCATTGAGGTTTGACTTCTGAGTTTTGTTTGATTATGAGTCAATCGTCGATTGAACAAGGCTTAGGGGAAAGATCGGTGATATTGAGATCCCTTTAGAACCCGATTACATATTTATAGGACATGTTGAACTAATCCAGCTTCAAGAGGGTATGACCTTAAAACCCATGCAAGCCTAAACCTAAGGTTGTTTGCGTAACTTGTGTGCTTTCAACTTGAACTACTTGCAGAGTTTTATTACCTGACAGCATGAGTTCCTTGCAGGTTTTGTTTACAGTTATTATCCAATAACTTGGATTTCTTGCAGGGTTTACTTGCTTACATCACTTCTCACCTTTGCTTAAAAGCATAGCATACACATCATAACATCATGCCTTAACATTTCCTTAACCATTTCAAGGATCTCAAGGGCCTGTGATGCAGGTTATGATAAATCAGATGTCTAAAAAGGGGCAAGGGGATTTATTTTCCTCTAGCCAATGTTGTCAGAAGATCAAAACTCAACAACTTGAGTCAGGGGCTATGAACCACTTGATATGGTGAGCTTGCCTCTCATAGAAGGACTCTCAACGATACAAAATTCTTCAATCAAAGCTGCAAAATCCAACTTTTGACATTTTCTTGTTTACCCTATGAGATCCTTGAAAACATTGCATACATATATAATACATATCATTGCATAAGCAGGTTTCAAAGCAGGTATCTCATGTTCTCGTTGTTTATTTCAGCAATGGCTCTCCAACAAGACAATAGAGATCTCAAAGCTTAAGATGCCCAGTTCAAGGAATTTCTCCTAAATCTATCCAAGGGGCAAGAAGACCTGAAAGCACTCTTCGCCGGGAATCTGACCAAGGAACATCCTGACAACAACAAGGATGAACAATTGGAACAACTGCAAGCTGAGGTAGAAGCAATGAGAATCCATATGCTGGGGCAGATGTCTCTTATCCAAAACTTAGCTCGAGGACAAGAAGGGCTAAGAGCCTTCCTCAACAAGCTTCACCAAGATGGATGCAGATCCATGAAACAAACAGTTAAAATTATGGATCAAGGCATTAATCAGCCCCTAGTGAGAGAAGAGGTTGGTTTGGTCAGGAACAGACCTTTCCAGATTGCTACTACATCACAAGCCCAACCACAACCTCTCCAGCGACAACGGGGCAATCGGCATAAGAAGAATACATCTGAAAGACGCTTCACCAAAATTAACATGTCATTGGCTCAAGCATTGCAACACATGTTGAAGGCCAAGTTGGTTGTGTTAAGTGACCCTCCTCAGAATCCCAACATAGCCTCCCCAAGGTACAATCCAAATGCAAGATGTGCGTACCATTCCAACAGTCCTGGATATGACACCAATAGCTGTTGGGCGTTGAGAAATAAAATTCAAGACCTGATTGATGAAGGAGCGCTATAATTTGTACAAGACGGTCAGGCTGAGTTCTTCTGCCATCCCTCCAAGGCATACCATTTGAAGTGACAAGTTCTAACAAGAGGGCTTTTCGTTCATTAGAATTTTCAATTTGTAATTTTCTTTTGATTGTTCAAACATTTATTCATGTCAAACTTTGTTACTTTATCAATGCATTGCATATGTCTGTTTTGAATCAATCCATTCGTATTCTTATTTCAAAAATCCATTCGTATTCTTATTTTCAATGTGTAATTTTCTTTTGATTTGTTTGAACATTTATTCATATCAAACCTCGTTATGTCATCAATGCGTTGCACATGTTTGTCTTGAATCAATTCATTCGTATTCACTATTTCAAAAATGCGTTCTTATTTCCTTTTGTGATATTCAAATCTCGATTAAAAACTCTAAGACTTAGAGGGAGGATGATGAAAATGATACCACAATATCTACAGTATGCTCTTGAACAAACCTTACTGACGATGTACAGGCGTTTGTTTCAAATCCCAAACAGTGGAGTTATAAGGAAGATAATCCCTAGTCAACCCCTTCGAGCCAAAGAAGTAGGAGTTTTTCTTTTCACACAAATTAAAACCCTTAATCATAACCTGGGGCAGGGTAGTTTCTCAGTTAATTCAGAGGTGCATTCAGTCACAATTTGCCGCTCCATACACAATGAAGGGCATCGAACGTCCTTCTAAAACAAAAGACGGTGATGATTCCGTATAATTGTCAAGACAGACAGTCATTATCTCTCGAAATAAAAGCCCATTAAGTCAAAACCTATGAAGGAGACTTAAGAGAAAAAATGGGGCATCCCGCTGACTATAATCACAAAAGAAACAATTCAGGCAAAAGAAGGGATAACGAAAACCAAAAAAAAAGAAGAGGTTACTAAAAATCCTCGACAAAAAGAAGATTACAAAAATGACTGCCTTTTCAAAACAAATGTTCAATTTCCGAATCATCACCAAGTGTCAGAGCAAAGATTCCAGACTCAATCGGGATCTAAACGCGCAATTAACTGAGCATAGGACTGAAGAACATCATGAAGATTGGGTTGGGTACAAATAAAATTTGAGCCTTTATCCTTTGTTTCTTGAACTGTGAACCAGGCCACGTTATAACCCTTAAAAGTCGTAGCTGAAGCATGGGTTAGTTTGAAAGCATACTGTTACAAAGGTATCCTGACTCCTGTAGGCTTTGTTACTAATCCTGAGTTGATATCACATTCTTGCAAATTTCGTTTTAATACACAAAACACATTTTCAAAAAAAAAATTTCAAGACAGACATGAGTTTTGCGTTCTTTCAATGACATTGTTTGCATATGACTAATTGTTTGATAGCAGAGAAATACGCACAATGGATATTCAATGAACATACATCCTCTCAATGGACAGAATCACCTCAGCGAGAAAGACACTTCCAATAACAGGTCTTCCATAAGCAAGGGTCATGGCATGATGTCTAAACACACATGGGGAAGTCTCTCCAAAAGTTCCAAATAACCAGGGGCAGATCTCGATCTGAATCGCTTAGGGCATTATGCACGCATTCCAGCAACGAATCATGTGCCATCAAGAAAATATTTTTGATAATACTACAACACAACACTATGGACAATGACAACTCTCTACACCCTGAACGCATGGACATAGTCGGAAAATACTACGCATGAAAAAAAGACCCGCTAGGTTGACACACCTAGGCAAAAATAAGGGAATCCCGGCGAACCAAAAGGGTTCGGGCAAAAGTTAGGGATATACATATAAAAAAATCTGTACACCCGACAAGTTGAAAACTTGAAAAGGCGGCTTGGGAAAAAAGGTATCCTGGTGGACTGAAAACCCGAAAGGGCGGTCCAGGCAAAAGTTAGGGATTTAAAACGTATGACTATGTCTCGTCACCTATCTATCAATGGAAGACTTATACCTTGATCAGCATTCATCAAGAGCACCAGAATCTAGAAACGGTTCAGATACGATCCAGATGCGGGTATCATTCTGCTACTTATTCAAGATTTTCATACATCAAGAAACAATTCAGATACGATCCAGATATGGATGTCATTCTGCTACTTATTCAAGATTTTCATACATCGAGAAATGGTTCAGATATGATCCAGATACGGATGTCGTTCTGCTACTTATTCAAGATTTTCATACATCGAGAACCGGCTCAGATACGGTCCAGATACGGGTGTCACTCTACTACTTATTCAAGATTTTCATACATCGAGAAATGGTTCAGATACGATCCAGATACGGATGTCATTCTGCTACTTATTCAAGATTTTCATACATCGAGAAACGGTTCAGATACGATCCAGATACGGATGTCATTCTGCTACTTATTCAAGATTTTCATACATCGAGAAACGGTTCAGATACGATCCAGATACGGATGTCATTCTGTTACTTATTCAAGATTTTCATACATCAAGAAACAGTTCAGATACGATCTAGATACGAATGTCATTCTGCTACTTATTCAAGATTTTCATACATTGAGAAACAGTTTAGGTACTGTGATACGGTGGGAGAACTGACTTGAGGTTTTGCGTTTGTTTTCGCAAATGTTTCGGTTGAGCAAGAGTCGCCACCGACTTTTTATTTTATCCTAAGGGAAGGTTAAAAAGCACAGCAAAAACCTTTGAGATGTTTTCTTGGGTTCGGGGAGTAGATTATAGAAAGGGAAGGTATTAGCACCCTTTCTATCCATGGTTATCCATGGGCTCTTAGTTACTTGCTTAGATCAACTTGCCTTGATTTTCAATTATTTGAAATAGTGCTTTCAATTGTTTGAAATGGTGCTTTGTGTTTGGGTTTGAAAATGTTTTGAAAAGAGGCCAATGTGGTGGCAACCTTTGTAATGATCCATGTTGGGATGTATACAAAGATGTATGTCTTTTGAAAAGTTTTCAATGTTTTTGAAAGTTGTTTTGAAAGTGTGTTTTAAAAGTAGGCAAGTGTTTTTATTTTGCAAGTGGGCAAGTAACTAAGAGTCGTCTACCCCTAAATTTACTCAAAGGTCTTTGCTATGTTTTAACCCTTTTAACAATTTTGTTCCACCATTGTATTTGGTGGGAAATCTTGTGTTAGGATGTGAACGGGATTGGCGCGGGTCATCGTTTAGACCATGATTGCAATGGTGCCAAGTGTCTTTGGCAACTTTTTCCTTTAAGGGACTTGATCATTTTTAGGCAACTTTCGAAAGCGTCATCGAGGGACTATGATCATTTGAATTGTTTTTGTTTTGCCAAAGACACCTAACATGCAACATGGCCCATTATTGAAGGCAACAAGTGGGGTAACCCTAAGGGTGCAAGTGTGATTGGTGTTGTCCATTTTCATGCTTTGTTTATCTTTGAATTAGGTCAAGCTATTTATTTGGTTGATTTTTGCATACAAACCCTAAGTCTATCATGGCATATTTAGAAAGCTTTTAAATACGAAAAATAAAAGGTCATAAATTATTACAACACAATTATTGGATGGGGGGTACAAATGTTCAAATGGGAGATATTTTAGCAAGAAATTTAAATCTAAACTATTACATCCAAATTGAATATACAAGTATTGGAATTGCACAATAATTAAATAAAATACAATAAAATATGCAAGATGCAAAAAATGATTTTTGTATGTATGTAAAAGGTGTTTTTTATGTGACAAATAAACAAAAATAAAAAGGAATAATTTTGGATATTTTTACATTTTAGGGCAAACCCTAATTTTGCTAAATAAAAGGTATTAATTATTTATTATATACAACATTTATTAATTATGTACAAAAAATAAATAATAAAAAAAAAGAAAGTATATTGTAAAAAAAGGTATTTTTGAGGTTAAATATTAATAAAAATAAAAATGTATTATTTTGGTATTTTATTCCTAAATATTCTAATAAATATATAAGTATTTATATTATTTACTAAATATATTAAATATGTACAAAAATAAATTATTTATTATTTACAAAAAAAGTATATTTTTTTATAAAATGTTTTCAAAAGATAAAATAAAATAAAATTAGAAAACAAAATGTATTTGTATTATTTTGGTATTCTAAATAAAAGTATATAGATATTTATTTATATGTATAAACTCAAATAAAACAAATAAAATTCAAATAAAAATGCAAAAAAGGTTGAAAAAATGTTTTTTAAAATTTTTTATATTTTAACAAAAATAAACAAGTCAGAAACAAAAAGAAAAAGTCAAAAAATGATAAAAA
Source organism: Vicia faba (assembly GCA_948472305.1). Lineage (NCBI taxonomy): Eukaryota > Viridiplantae > Streptophyta > Magnoliopsida > Fabales > Fabaceae > Vicia > Vicia faba. Next base: position 996,520,570 of record OX451736.1, read on the forward strand.
TAAACACAATGGGCCAAGGGGGTGTATGTGTAAAAAGATGGTGCAAATAGAAAAAAGAAACAAGCCCATCCCAAAGCAAGCTTGTCTTCAACCTCCAGACAGTTTCAAATGAAAAAACGCGTGCTTCCTTATATCCCTGTTATCTCTTGATTCCTTGACTTTTAACAAAAACTTACAACACAAACATTATAGAGCATCATGTCACGAGTTGATACATATAAAAAACTTGATCTAACTCTCAGAAATGAGAGAGAATTTCTTCTCCCCCAATTTCTGACCTAAGTTTTTGTCAATGTTCAGGTCTTAAATTCTCTCAGCATATGCAATATAAATGGAAAGTGAGGATATGGGTGGCTTCAGGGACATTAGTATGACATAACTTCTTCACAAACCTAAGCCTAGATATGCCTGGATTAAGAGATAGAAGTTCAAACTTTTACCTGTTCAGCTTGATTCGTGTATGACAATGGAGGTACTTTCAAGGCAATGTGAGGACTTGTACAGCTTGCTTGAAGTCCAGGGATGCTATTCCAATGCTTGGTGTGCTTTGAATCTTGCTATATCAAGCTACAGAAGTCAACCTGCAAGAGAGAAAAGTGAAAATGGCACACTTGGCTATGGCTGTTACAATTTCAGTTCAATGCTTGGAATAGTTTGTACGGATGTTATGGAAGGTGTATGAAGTGGTTTGGATGAAAATGCACGATGGAAATGAGTTGTGCCACTCAAACTGCAGGGATGCCCTGTTTTGTGCAGAAAAATGGTGTTTTGATGTTTGGGGAGGTATTGAAGATGGTTGGCTCGTGTTTCAACTCAGTTATGATGTTTGGAATGTGTTCAACAAGTTTGTCTTGGTTAGTTCTTGCAGGAATGAGAGATGATGTTGTGTTTGCAAAGTTGCTTCTATGTGAAGCAAGGAAATGTGAGTTCCTATACAAGCCTGTCCCAAGCCCTAAACTATGCTGCAGACTTGAGTCTTGATCAGTGGGATATGTCCATGAATCTTGTGTCCAAAGATATGGCCTGTACTTCTTGGATTGTAAACCTGACATAAAGTGTAACTTTACAAGAATGGATAACTTGTTTTTTCTAATTATGGACTAATCCTTCATGTAATGACCAAATGCATAGAATAATGCTAGCACACAATGGATTAGCATTTAATTTTTTAGTGTAAATTAGATTAGAGGCCTGTAATGTAGCTTGCACATGCTGATTTCAAAAATGCACAAGTTATGAACATGCCTTTGGCCATGAATCAAAGTGACTTTTGCCCATATTGACAAATTCGATTCTCCCTAACCACAAGGGTGTTTGAGAAGTTCTTGGACAATTTGGAAAGCTTGGAATGTGTACTACAATCCATCTTTGTAATGCAAGTTGAAGTTCCAAGTGGAAGCATGTGAAAAGTGGCCATGAAGTTAGGCAAAAATCCTGCCTAGAATAGGTCAAAAATTTTCTAAGTTAAGAATGTTTTGCACCCTTGTTCCAAAAATCATAACTTGAGCTACAAGCTTCTTTTGAGGAAACTTTGTGAATCAAAGTTGTAGGTTTTGCAATAGACTACAACTTCCATGTTTTGAGTTTTGTTTGTATCCAAATGTATCTTGATGAAAAAATGGGACAAAGTTGGGGGAAAATTAGGAATTTTCATAACTTAGAAAATTTCTAAGTTATGAAATTTCTTCATTTCAAACCCTAATTTGTGATTTTTGATTTCTTGATGAACAAGTTTCATAATTTGACATCTCTTGATGAAAAATGAATCTTGACAGTTGATTTTGACCAAAAAGTCAAAGTTTGACTTTTCAGTATACAGTCAAATTTTGCTCAGTTGACTGGAAAATTCATCTGTCAATCTTGTGCATTTGGGATCTTTTGAATTTGTTGAACATGTCAAGACAATGCCATTGAGTCCTTGAGTCCATGTGTGAGCTTGGTTTGCCATTGGCTAGGTCAAACAGTCAAAAATTGCCTTTGTGCAGTCAAAACCCTAAAAATGACCATTTTGCCCTTTTGGTGATCTGATCAAATTTCTTGTGGAATTGTGATCCAAACTTGACCAAATGGTTCATGTGAGTTCATAATGTTGATATGGGTCAAAAATCATGAGGTTTGACTATCAATTGACCACAGTTGACTTTTTCCCCCAATACAACTGATTTCTAGGTCAACTGTCCAATTGACTGGGCAAAGATTGGAATCAAGGCTTGAAACTTGGTATGGATAAACTTGTGAGTCCAACATGAAGCATGAAAGTCATCTTGGGCATTTTAGGTCAAAACATCTTTGTGCAAACTCAAACCCTAATTTGGGTCAACAGTGCAAGGAGGAGTCTTGAGTAGAGTAAACCCTAACTTGTTCTTGAGCTCCAAGGGTCTTGTGGTGAGAAAATGGTGAGGAAATGGGAGGGAAAATTTTGGGGTACAACAGGTACGATCTAGAGACGGATGTTATCCTGATACTTATTCCAGACATCTCTTCTAGAAACAATACAGTTCAGATACAATCCAGAGAAGGATGTCATTCTGACACTCATTCAACACATGTTTCAAGTATAGGTCAGATACAATCCAGAGACGGATGTTATTTTGAAACTCATTCAACACGTGTTTCAAGTATAGTTCAGATACGATCCAGAGACGGATTTCATTCTGACACTCATTCAACACATGTTTCAAGTACAGTTCAGATACGATCCAGAGACGGATGTCATTATGACACTCATTCAACACATGTTTCAAGTACAGTTCAGATACGATTCAGAGACAGATGTCATTCTGACACTCATTCAACACATGTTTCAAGTACAGTTCAGATACAATCTAGAGACAGATGTCATTCTGACACTCATTCAACACGTGTTTCAAGTACAGTTCAGATACGATTCAGAGACGGATGTCATCCTGACACTCATTAAATACATGTTCAAGTACAATTACGACATAGATCCATCCACAAAATCTCTGCATGTAATTTTTCCAGCATGGTACAAGGGGAAAAGACAGTTGGAGGCAAAGTTACCATCACATACACGCCCGTGATATTTATATTCCCCACAGAGCCGTGACAACCAAAGTCCGACCTCCGTATCCCCAAGCAGGAATTCCTTCCCCGGCAGGTTCCTTCAGAAAGCTGATATCTGCATTCCCCAGCCGAGTTTTATAACCATGAGCAATTTATAAAGTCATCTCCCGAGCAGAGTTTATTTCTCTGATGGCGGAAACTCAATCTCCAACAGAGCTCTTCTCTCAAGCAATGGAAGTTCATCCCCAACTGAGTTTATTTCTCTAAATCAGCAGATCTTCCAACAAAGTATCTCTCTTCCCCATAGAGTCATTCCCCCGCAGGATTATTCTCAGACAGAGTCTCCTCCGGCAGAATGTTCTCAAGTAGAATGGATGTAAATCCCCAGCTAATCATCTTTGGTCACTATCCCCAGCGGAAACAAAGAACTCAACTCCTTATACTCTCCAGCAGCAGTCCAGGATTTATTTTCCCCAGCTAGAGAATATCACAATAGAATTGCATATCTATACATCATGGCATGTGCATACATATTATATAGCACAATCTCATTTATTTTGAGAACATCATTACTCAATAGATTTCATACATCATGACATTACATACGACTAACTCTTGACCTTTCAGGGAAATATGCAATCAAGTTCTCACAAGTTCTCTCTGGTTCAGTCAAACCGACACCAAGGTTTCTATTCCAGTTGAAGATATTCCAACACTTTTCAAGATTTTCTCTGGTTCAGTCAAACTGACACTAAGGTTTCTATTCTAGTTGAAGATATTCTAAGACTTTCGTCTGGGTCAGCCGAATCTCCGCTAATATTCCCCTGATTTCTATGCCAGTCAAAGTTATTCCGAGACCTCTCCAGGGTCCAATCAAATCGATACTAAGATTTCTCTCCCGGTTGAAGACAACTCGAGACCTTTCCCTGGTTCAGTCAAATCGATACTAAGATTTCTCTCCCAGTTGAAGACAACTCGAGACCTTTCCCTGGTTCAGTCAAATCGATACTAAGATTTCTCTCCCAGTTGAAGACAACTCGAGACCTTTCCCTGGTTCAGTCAAATCGATACTAAGATTTCTATTCCGATTAAAAAAGCTATTAAGCCCGTAAATTGACCGGATAGTAGTCAACCAACAATGCATCATACTATGAAGCCTGGAATTTGACCGGATAACAGTACAAAATACTATGAAGCCTGGAATCGACCAGATAGTGGTATATCTCAAATTCAAGCTATGAAGCCCAGAAATCGACGGATCATATCTTAATTTCTACAAATACTATGGAGCTTGGAATCGACCAGATAGTGGTATATCTCAAATTCAAGCTATGAAGCCCGGAAATAGACCAGATAATATCTTAATTTCCCCAAATTACTGAAGCCTGGAGCACGACCAGATAACGGTATAAGACGCTGTGAAGTCTGGAGCACGACCAGATAGCGGCAAGAGACACTGTGAAACCTGGAGCACGACCAGATAACAGTATGAGGTACTGCGAAGCTTGGAATTTAACTAGATAGCAGTTTACTCGGCCAGTTACTATGGAATCCTGGAAACGACCGGATGTTAGTATGCCTTAAATTCAAGTTGAAACCCGGATGCGACCGGATAACCACTTAATTCCTTCTGAAGCCTAGAGCACGACCAGATAAAATTTTTTGAGATTGCAAAGCCTGGAGCACGACTAGATAGCAAGTTTATTCTCATCTCCCCAATAAGTCACTGTAAAACCTGGAGCACGACCAGATAGCAGTCAGTCTTATTATCCTCTGTAAATCACTGTAAGGACTGGAGCACGACCAGATAGCAGTTCATTTTCATCTCCTCAACTAAGAGATGATTCCCCAGTAGAGTAACGGACAACTGAAGTTCTTAAAATTATATCTCTCCTAAGACAGAGACCAATATTCCTCAGCAGATTCCCCCTCAACGACAGGAACAAGAATTCTCATCAAAGGAATATCTCAGGAAATCAACATCCTCTAGATGGCATCTCTAAGCCCATCTCCGACGATTCTCTGTCATATCTTCCGGATGGAATCTTTAAGCCCATCTCCAGTGACCTTCTGTCATCTCCTCCAAATGGAATTTGTAAGCCCATTCCCGATACTACCTACACAGTCCAACACCATCTCAGACGAGTGCAAATTTCTGGGCACTCTAGTGTTCAATCATCTTCCACCTTCAGATTACGAAAGGCAGACATCCAATCTACATCCTCAGGTTTAAGAAGATTGAACAGGGGCAGCTGTTGTACCCTAAAATTTTCCCTCTCAGTTTACTCAAAACATACTCATTGAAATCCTCAACTTGCTCAAGGATGCCCAAGAGCTGACCAGACAAACTCTCTCCTAATGCAATGAACCTCCAACTAAGGTTTCCATTTTCATCAAGATGGGTGAGCTCCAAAGGCCTCATATGCTATCAATAGTCCTAATATGTTCTCAAGACCCTCCATGTCAAGTTTCAAGCCTTGTACAAGAAGTTTACTCAGTCAACTGCTCAGATGCTTGAAAATCAGCTGTATTAGGTCAAAAGTCAACGGTGGCCCACATACAGCCAAACTTCAAGATTTTTGGTCAACATCAACATTTTGAATTGATATCCATCATTTGATCAAGGTTTGATCATGATTCCTCAAGGAATTCCCCAAATTCATTGAAACCCAAAAGTTGCTAAATTAGGGTTTCATAGGAAAAGTTAACCAAACTTTGACCAAGCATAACTTCTTCATACTTTATCAGAAATTTTCCATCCAAGGCTCATTTTGAATAGGATGAAATTACCAACAATTAATATTCATCCCACAAGTTCAAAATATGTACTCATCAAAAGATATGAATTTATACATTATAGGTCCTTTTGAAAAGTCAACAAAAACACTTTTTGGGTCAAAGCTTCTTACATGAACATGGAAGACCCAATTGAGATGAAACCAAAAGGGTTGTTTAGGGGAAATCCTAAGATTTCTAAAAAGTCCAATAACACATATCTATGGTTAAAATTGAGGGAGATATGTATTGTCAAAGTTGACCAATTTTTGGAAATGTGCATGAAGTCAACATTGATAAAAATGACTTTTTTTCTCTAAATGGGCGCATGTTTTCTTGTTAGAAACTTGTTCCTAAGATGGCCCACGACTCCTGATCTTATCCACCTATTATTTTATTATTTTTATTATTTATTTTGATTTTTTATTCATTTAAAGCAAAATAAATCAATTTAAATAGTAGAATAATCAAATAAAATCAAAGATTTGATTTTATGAACATATTATGAGTCCATGGACAGCTAGCAAATCAAAAAATTTGTGCAAGAGCCAATTGATTGGAAAAGATCTTAATTTGGTCTATTTTGGAAACAAATCATACAAGACAAAGAATGAAATCAAATCTCCATAATTTGCAAAGATATGATTAGTTTTTATTGACCTAATTCATTCCAATATAAGGACATAACATTCTCAAGGAAAAAAAAGGGTTTTTGGTCGTGAAAACAAGAGAATAAAACTCAATTTTTTGTCAAAAAAGTGTAGGTCGGTTTTTATTCCATAGGTCGTTTCAAGTAATTCCAATGCCAGCAATTTGTTCCTGGACGTGTTCTGAAGCTATTCCAATCATCCTCAAGGCCAAAAACATCAAGAATCGTGCCCTTACAGTACCACGGTTTGCAAATTTTTCTCAAACTCGAATTTATTGATTTACCCATTATAAACTTGTTTTGATTACATACCCACGCTTGTTATCATATTTGCATTGTTTCTGGATGGTTTAATCTGAGTTCAAATGCAGGAATGGCACGATGCCACTATTAGGGTTTTAAGGTCCCAAATTGGGGATTCTCTGTAGAGGCGAAATTAGACCAAATTATGGATACCAATGAACTCATGGCATGATTTGTAACTGATCTATGCCTTTGGTTTTGATTTATCTTGCTTGTATTATTTTTTTGAATCTTGCAGGGATGTAGCTACGGATAAAAACTGTCACTATAGCCTTTAGTGACGGTTTTGTCCGTAGGTAAAAGCCGATATCAAAAACAACAGTTATGGGGAAGAAGACAAGAGGTGGCAGCACACCATTGGCCCATTTGAAATTGGCACGTGTTCCTGGGCAAGGCACTTTATTTCCTTGATATTTTATCTATGTTATTATATGTACAACTAACCATCCTAGCACAGATGGCAAAGGCGCAGGCGGTGAAGCAAAGGGTTCTGGGTTCGAACCCAGAATTTCACGTTTTCATATTTTCCAATTTCTTTGTCCCAGATCCAGCGAGCCTCACCTTCAAAAAAGCCATCATGCATCCTCAAATCCACGCCATCAGATCATGTCCTGGCCAGATCTAACGCCTCAAGCATGCAAGGGCGTGGTGGACCTCCTGAAGGCCAGCTGCACTGAATCCCCACGTGGGAAAATGGGCCTATAATTCTGGGCTTAACAATTCCATTCCACACCCCCAAGTTGCTACTTCACCAGGCCCAATTCTTTTGCTTTTCTCTTTAATTCTTTTTTATTATTTACTAATTATTTCCTTTTACAAAAATAACACAAAAATTAATTTCTTTTTTATTAAGTCAAAAATCATAAAAACATCAAAAAAATTATTTTTCATAAAATATTCTATTTCTTTAATTAATTAGTTTAATTAAAATTAGGGCAATTTAATTCTTTTCATAATTAAAAATAATTAGAATTAGGGTTTAATTTTGTACATAACCTAATTTTTTCTCAAAAATATCCTAAAAAATTTCTCAATTAGATTTTTTAGGTTTTGCTAATTATTCTCATATTTAATTCGCTGCGCGCTTTTAATTTCCTTTTTATTATTATTGTAACTGCTCCGAGTTTGTAATAGTAATTATGGTTTTCAATTCCGCATTTTAATTTCAGTCCAAAATAATTATGTATCTGCAAAAGCCCTGTAATAGCTAGGACTTTAACTTTCTCGCATTTTATTTCCGCAAACTATAAACTACTTAGATGAATGTTAATAGGATTGTATGGAAAGACTAACTAAAAATTAATACGGTAGAAAACCCTAAATGTGCAAAGATAAATTAACTAAAAATTACACTCGCACATGCTCACTCCTAGGGTTTACTCCACTCCGGTTGCCTTCGGTAAACAGTCATGAAGAATAAGGTTTATTAGTGGTTGTCCTCTAGCCCCGAAAGATCTAAAATGACTCATTCAGATGTTGCCTCGGAAAAAGATCTTTAAGGCTTTAGGATGATTACTAACATTTCCTAACATTGCTTTTGTGATCGTATTTGTCCCTTCGAATGTCCCTAAAAAACTCCAACGACGATGCTACCTATTTCTCAATAATGGGATAGCATTGTCTAAAAGGAAAACGAATAAACGTTTTTCGAGTAGGTATATTAGTTCCTAGGTACTTGCTCAAACAAACAAAAACTTTTTTCACACCAACACGTTTCAAACAAAGTTTTCAAAAACAACTTCGTAACACTCTTGAGGACAGAAACAAGGGTTAACACGAAGTAAAACAAAACTTTTCAAAACAAGCATACACAAGCAGTTTTTAAAATGAGCAAGTACCTAAGAGCCCGTGGAAAACCACGGATAGAAAGGGTGATAGCACCTTCCCTTTCTATAATCTACCCCCCGTACTCATAAACATCTCGAAAAAGGTTTTTTCTATTCTTTTTCATATTCCTGATTGGATAAAGTAAAAGTCAGTGGCAACTCTTGCTTACCGTGACATTTTGCAAACAAAAAACGTAAACCAATATTAACAGTCGGTTATGCCACCGTATTACAGCTAGTAATTAGGTATGTATGGCAAGATAAAACCAATAAGTAGATAACCCCTAATAAAGACAAAATGCATGCAATCAAACACACTATTCACACATACACCTCAAGGGTAATCTCACTTGTTGCCTCAGAAAATAGTCATGTCCCTCGAACATGGGCATTTTAGCAAAACCCTCAATAAAAGATCGTAGTCCCTCGATGATCCTTGATGTTTCCTTCGGTAAACGATCTAGTCCCTAAATGACATTGATAAAACGTCTCATAGGTTGCCTTCTATCACTATACAAACGTCACACGCCCGTCCCTTCACATCCAAAACAATGGTAAGATAGCAACATCTAAAGGAGGAGGAAAAGAACATCTAAGACCTTTTGAGTAGGTAGATTTCTCCTAGTTGCTCGCTTGCTCACAACAAAAACATTTTATACACCCACACACTCATTAGAAACTATGATCGGTGGAAATAGAACTGACTGTTTTTAAGCTGGTTCTCGAAATGTCGCGGTAAGCAAGAGTCGCCACCGTCTTTTATGTTCTCCAACATGGAAAGGACAAAAGCACAGCAAAATTCCTTCTTTGAGATATCTCTCGGTTCGGGAGGTAGATTTATAGAAAGGGAAGGTGTTAGCACCCTTTCTATCCGTGGTTATCCACGGGCTCTTAGGTACTTGCTCTTATGTTTTCAAAATTGTTTGCTTTTCAAGTGTGTGTGGGTTTTGAAAAAGTTTCGTTCGAAAAATTTCTAGGTAACTCTTGTATCTGTCCTCAAGAGTGTATGAAAAATTTGTTTGAAAACCTTTGAAAGTGTCAGTGTGAAAAGATGTTTTGTTTGTTTTGAAAAGAGCAAGTACCTATGAGATCTACCTACTCTAAGGAATTAGGCTGTGTAAGAGTCATTAAGATAGTGATATCCTACCATTGAGAGGTAGGTAGCACCGTCGTTGCAGGTGTTCGGGTCAATTCGATTATAAGGGACAGTGTGGTCACCGAAGCAATAGTAGGACACCTTAGAAGTAACCCTAATGTCCTAGATCCTTTTTATCCGAGGCAACCGTTTCAAGGCAACTGGATCTTAGACAGGAGGGCGACCTCTAAGACACCCTATACTTGACGACCACGTTCGAGGCAACCAGTGAGGCGTACCCTAGGAGTGGCATGAGCATGTGTGTTGTTTTTCAGTTAATGTTTATCTTTGAACATGCATTTGTGAGCTACGAATTGGTTTTATTATTCATACAAATCTTTCATGCATTTTTAACAGTTAAGAGTGCGGAAAATAAAGTGCGGAAATATGAATCTACGCTATTACAAGGCACGGGTCTATACATCGCCAAAAACAAAAACCCGTTTTGAAAATAAGTGCGAGAAAGTAAAGAAAGCGGTAAACCTAATTACTATTACATCCTTTGAGCAGATACATAAATAATCAAAATAAGAATAATGCGCGAAAAGAAATAGAATCGGGACGTCCTTAGGGCTTTGACCTTTTTTTGAGAAAATATTAGTTTTGTCCTTTTTTGCAATTAATTCAAATTAACCTAATTTACTAATTAATTATTTAAGAAAAAAATGTTTTTTATGTAAAATAAAACAAAAGGAATTAAAATTAAAAGTTAGTAAAACCTAATTCTAAGTTTATTTTATTTATTGTAAAAAAGATTAAAATAACCTAATTTAACTAATTCAATTTGGTTAATATTTATTTACAAAATAATGAATTAAAGTGAAATTAATAATTAATAATAATAAAAAATATTTACATTTTAATAGTCTGAATTTATTATGAAAATTAATTAATTTGTTAGTTAAATAAATAATAATAATAATTAGTTATGAAATAATTAAAAGAAAACAAAATAAAAATAAGAAGAAAAGAAGTAATTAACCAGGGGGGTATTCTGGGGCCATGGGAGGTTAGTGAAGCAATTTGGCCCATTAAGAATCATGCATGCGCTGACTTTCTTGAATCATCCAGAGGCACGTTGACTAGGGAGCATGGTGCTCCTCACCTTTTGGCCTTTGGATGGACGCTTGAGGACACATGGCACATGGATGCCTAGAGCGCATGGTGGAAAGCGTTTAGGAAACTGCATGGGAATTTGTTAGAAAAAATATGAATAAAGGTTTGGGGGACCTGGGAATCGAACCCAGGTCCCAATGGTTATTGGACATGTCACCTTCCACTAAGCCACTGCATTGCATTTGTTAATATAAGGGATAATGAAAATAATATATAAAAAAAAAATTATGCTTGGAAAGAGAAAAAGCGCGCATTATATTTGAATAAGCCAATCCTGCATCCACACGTAATCATCTTCTTCCTTTTTTCCCTGTAAACAGAAGCAATTAGCGGGGGTTTTAAACCCCCACAATATGGAACAACCAAAAATAGCGAATAAAAATCCAAGCTACATAAATATGGCGCGAGGTGTCCATTGTATTCGTCACGTTCAGACGGTTTCAACCATGGGTATGGGAGGTTCCAATTTTGCCTGTGCTGTAAAGCCCTAAATTGGAAGCTTTAAAAACCTAGAATTCATCCATGGTAATTTTCGTTTCAGGGCGTTTCAAGGCAATTGAACCATACCATTAGTTTCCTGTGGACTCATACAATACAAAACAAGCAATAAATTATGTTAATGATGCATGAACAATGAATTTCGATTCCAAGAAAATTATGCAAACCGTGAGTTCGTGTATGGGGATTCCTTGAGTGTTGGCACGTGATTTTGATTGCAAACCGTTCCTGGGAATGTTGGCAATGTGTTTGAATCGTTCTAAGGCTTTGAAAGGGCCTGGAAGGTGGAATTCAATTTTGAATTTTCTTGGCTTTTTTCAATAGGGTAATGGTGTTTTTGCAGCAGCTTGCACGTCCAAGGCTTTAGGGTTTGCTTCAGTATTTGTATTGGAATGAATTAGGTTAAATCTTTTGTCCAAGAATCCATGGAATAATGTTTTGCATCTTTGATTTCCAATCAAATATTTTTGCATCTTTTTGATTGATAAAACTTGCCAAAATTGGATGATTTTGTCTCTTTGATTGGCAAACGAAATCTCTAGCATGTGTTGAGTTTATTTGCTCCACAAAAGATTTGAAAAACATATATTGGCATTTTCCTATAATTAAATCAATTAAATGAATTAATAATCAATAAAAAATTCAATTAATTAATTAAAAATAAGAAAAAAAATCAATTTAAGCTCAATGGGTCGTGCATAGGCCTTAGACAAAGATTCAAGAAGAAATTTGAGGCCCATTAGTAAAAATGATGTGTTTTGAGCAAAGTTGACTTTTGCAAATTCCCAAAAATTTCCCAACTTCCCCAATGCATATCTTGCTCAATTTTGAAGCTATGAACATGTTCTTGGACATTTTGGAAAGGTCTTGAAATCCTATAACCAATGTCTTTGGTCCCATGTCATTTGGATTTACCAATATCAAGTTATGGTCTTTGACTTAAAGTGTCTTTTTGTTGACTTTTGAAATTGACCTATAATGTAGAAATTGATAACTTTTTATGAGAGCATTTCTTGGATTTGGAATGTGAAGATGAGTTGTAGGAAATGTCATCCCCTTCAAAATGAGCATTGGATGGGATTTTTCTGATGAACCATGAAAAAGTTATGCTCTGGTCAAGTTACAGTTGACTTTTCATCTGTCCAAAAATAGAAACTTTTGCATCTTAATGATTTTTGAGCCATGCTTGTGGAATCATGATCAAGACTTGATCAAATTATGATTGTGTGCTCAAAATAAGATGTTGACCAAAAATTTTGACTTTTGACTGCCAAATGACCATTTTGCCCCTGTAGTTGACTGTGAACCAAATAAGGCTTTTGACTGTGCAACTTGACCCTGTGAGCCTTGAAACTTGACATGTAGATGCTTGGCAATATATGTAGGCATATGAGACTTGATTGTACCACTGAAAACCTCAAATTCATTGCAATAACCAAAACCCTAATTTTAACTGGCTTAGGAGGATGTTTGACTGTGCAACCCTTGAGAAGTCTTGAACCATTTTGAAGATGATTCTTGACAAACTTTGAAGAATATGGGAGGGCAAATTTTGGGGTACAACAGTTGCCCATGTTCAATCTTCTTAGACCTGAGGATGTAGATTGGCTTGCGTGCCTTTCCTGATCCGAAGGTGGAAGATGATTGAACACTAGAGTGCCCAGAAATTTGCACTCACATAGTTGAGTATCACCAATGTGATGTCGGGAATGGGCTTACAGATGCCATTTGGAGAGATGATGGATAGGAGGATGGGCTTATAGATGCCATCTAGAGATGTGACAGAATCTCGTCGGGGATGGGCTTATAGACGCCATCTGGAAATGTAATGGATAGGTGGATGGGCTTATAAATGCCATCTGGAGACTGTTGGTAGGTGGATGGGCTTATAGATGCCATCTGGAGGTTGTCTGTTGAATTGTAATTTTTGTAAGTTGAAAAAGGGAACCTGTGTAGGGTTGCCTGATGATGAGCTCGTGTAAAACTGCATCTTGGAAAGAAGGAAACCTGTGTAGGGTTGACTGATGATGAGCCCGTGCGAAGCTGCATCTGAAATGGAGCAGAAACCTGTGTGGGGTTACTTTGATGATGAGCCCGTGCGAAGTTGCATCTGAAATGGAGAAGAAACCTGTGTAGGGTTTACTGGTGACGAGTCCGTGTAAAACTGCATCCTTGGAAGGAGAGAACCTGTGTAGGGTTGACTGATGATGAGTCCGTGTAAAACTTCATCTTTGGAAAGAGAGAACCTGTGTAGGGTTTCTTGGTGACGAGTTCGTGTAAAACTACGTTTGGAGAGAGAGAACCTGTGTAGGGTTTCTTGATGACGAGCCCGTGTAAAACTACGTCTGGAGAGAAAGAACCTGTGTAGGGTTTCTTGATGACGAGTCCGTGTAAAACTACGTCTGGAGAGAGAGAACCTGTGTAGGGTTTCTTCGGGATAAGTTCGTGTAAAACTTCTGGAGGAACCGGGGTAAGAATACTGTAGGATAAGGTCGTGTAAAACTTCTGGATGAACCGGGGTAAGGTCATCTTGAGATAAGTCCGTGTAAGACTTCTGGAGGAACCAGGGTAAGGTTACTGCAGGATAAGTTCGTGTAAAACTTATTGATGAACCGGGGTAAGGTTATCTTGAGATAAGTCCGTGTAAGACTTCTGGAGGAACCGTGGTAAGGTTACTGCAGGATAAGTTCGTGTAAAACTTCTTGATGAACCGGGGTAAGGTTATCTTGAGATAAGTCCGTGTAAGACTTCTGGAGGAACCGGGGTAAGGTTACTGCAGGATAAGTCCGTGTAAGACTTCTGGAGGAACCGGGGTAAGGTTACCTTGAGATAGGTCCGTGTAAGACTTTTTCTGAAAGAAGAGGAACCGGTGTAGGGTTACTTGATGATAAGTCCGTGTAAGACTTCTTCTGAAAGAAAAGGAACCGGTGTAGGGTTACTTGATGATAAGTCCGTGTAAGACTTCTTCTGAAAGAAAAGGAACCGGTGTAGGGTTTCCTGATGGATGATCAAGTAGATAATTGTCCTGTTTGGTTTCAGATATTAACCCACGATCAGTCGTCCACAGAATTTCCTGGCTTGTTACCGGTGTTGATCTGGAACTGTAAAGGTAGATGGTAATCACCTTTTGATTGACTTTTTCCTGGAAAGGCAAAGTATTAGTTGTATGCAATTTCATGATACGTGAATTGCATGATATTAAGATGTTCTCAAAAATAAATGAGATTTGTGTTGTATGATGCGTATGCATGCTATAATGTATGAAGATGTGATGTTTATGAATGTAATTTCGTCTAGGAAAATAAATCCTTGACGAATGTCGGGAAGTTTGTTGAATCCTGGGCTGATGTTTGAAGAGTAGAGTTCTTTGTTTCCGCTGGGGAAGATGGTTGCAAGAATAAACCGGTAGGAGAAGATGACTTCGTTGGGGGATACACTTGTTGGAGAGATTACTCTACAGGGAAATACTCTGTGGGAAGAGATACTTCGCTGAGGTTTCGATGATAACTCCTCTAGGGATTCCATTGATAAGTTATATTGGGGAATTTGAGGAACTCCGCTGGGGATAGGAAGAACTTCGCCGAGGACGATCTTTCCGTGGCAATTAGCTGAGGATAACCCAGTCATAGGCTCTGATGGGGAATAATCTTCTGAATATGGTCAAGGAGAGACGTATGTACTCTGCAAGGGATAAGATTCCCGAATCTACTGGGGATAAGCTTCCAGAATCTGCTAAGAAGGATGATTCAACTCTCCTGGGGAAACTTTGGACTGTACTGGGGAATGGCTCCACTGGGGTGTCTGGTATTCTGCCGGGGAACAATCTTATATTAAGACTGCCGGGGATGCTTGCTTAGGAATATCTGTATACTCCGCTGGGGAATACTGAGATCTTCTGGGGATATCCAACTTCCTTAAGGCTGACAGTAGACTAACTCTGCTTGGGGAGAGCGTTGCTGACTTGCTAGGGATACCGTGCCTTTTCGGGGCTGATGGGAGACCAACTCTGCATGGGGAGAGTATTATCGAACCTTGTCTTACTCTCGGGGAGTGAAGGTATCCTGGTCAAATTCTTCAGCTGAACTTACCTTGGTACTTTGGTGAATAGAGCAGCTTGTACAGTTCAGACAATTCTTATTGCCCCAGATTCTGCGGGAGAAGATACCTGTGGAGGTGCTTGATAACTGCCGATTGACAGATCTTCTTCGGGTAGGCAAATGACGAGATGACGGGACATAGTCGTACGCTTTTGATCCCTAACTTTTGCCTGGACCGCCCTTTCGGGTTTTCAGTCCACCGGGATACCCATTTTTGCCCAAGCCGCCTTTTCAGGTTTTCGACTTGTCGGGTGTACAGATTTTTCATTTTCATCCCTTATTTTGCCCGAACCCTTTTGGTTCGCCAGGAAGCCCTTATTTTTGCCTAGGCCAGTCAACCTAGCGGGTCTTTGATTATGCGTAGTATTTTTCCGACTATGTCCACGCTCTCAGAATGTAGGGAGTTGTCACTGTCAGTAGTGTTGTGTCGCCATACTACCAGAAGATGTTTGATCGTACCCGATTTGTCGTTGGAATTCATGCCCAATGCCCCAAGTGACTAGGCGGAGATTTGCCCCAGGCTATTTGGCATCCTTGAGAGATTCCTTGAATCTTGACTGGGCTGCCCCAGATGATAGACCATGATCATACCGTGCCCCTTAATTGGAAGTGTTTTTGTTCATTAAACATTCGTCGTGTGATCTTCTTTGTTGTTCGAACAAAAGGTCATATGCAAACAATGTTATATCATAAATGCAAAGCTTATGTCTGTCTTGAAGTTTTTGAAAATGCATTTTTTTCATAAAAATAAGTGAATTTTTTGTAAACTGTGATGTCAACTTGTTATTTTACCGCAAGCCTTAAGGAGTCAGGATACCTTTCATAACAGTATGCTTTCAAACTAACCCATGCTTTAGCTAGGACTTTTAAGGGTTATAACATGGCCTGGTTCATGGTTTAAGAAACAAAGGATAAAGGCTCAAATTATTTGTACCCATCCGCTCTTCGTGATGTTCTTCAAACCTAGACTCAGTTGATCGTGCGTTAGACCTTGTTTGAGTCTTTGTCCTGATATTCCAATGATGGTTTGGATATTGACAGTTTATTTTGAATAGGCAGTCTTTTTTTTTTTGGTTGAGGGTTTGTTGGACCTCTTTCTTTTGATTTTGTTATCCCTGTTTTTTGCCTGAACTGTTTCTTTTGTGATTACAGTCAGCGGGATGCCCCAGTTTTGTAAGTCTCCTTCATAGGTTTTGACTTAATGGGCTTTTATTTCTGAGAGATGACGACTGCTTGTCTTTATGATTATATGAACCATCACTGTCTTTTTGTCTCGGAAGGACTTCTTTGATGCTATTCGCTGTGCACTTGGATCAACTGAGAGAACTACCCTGCCCCAGGTTATGATTAAGGGTTTTAATTTTCGAAAAGAAAAACTCCTACTTCTTTAGCTCAAAGGGGTTGACGAGGGATTATCTTCCTTATAACTCCAGTGTTTAGGAATTGAAACAATGCCTGTACCTCATCAGCGGGGTCTGTTCAAAAGCATACTGTAGATTGTGGTATCGTTTTCGTCATCCTCCCTCAAGAGGCTTAGAATTATTAACCGAGAGTTGAACATAAAAAATGAAAGCAATTTTAAGCATAGTAAACATAATTACTTCAAAACAGACACGTGTAATGCATTAATGAAATAATAGAGTTTGACATGATAATTGTTTGAATAAGCATAGAAAAATACAATATCAGAATTTAAATGAAACAAGGGTCTCTCAATCCTAGCCATGTTTTGGCAAGGGAGCAGTGATCACGTTGGGAGTCTCGGCAGGCTCGAACTCGATCTCCTTAGCATCAATCATGTTCTGAATCTTGTATTTCAGTGCCCAACAATCCTCAGTATCGTGCCACGGGCTACCAGAATGATAAGCACACCTCGCATCTAGGTTGTAGCTTGGAGAAGAGGTCTTGGGATTTGCAGGAGGGTTGATCACCGCAATCAGGTTCATCTTCAACATGTGCTGCAATGCTTGTGACAACGGCATATTGATGTTGGTGAACTGTCTTTTAGGCTCGTCTGGCCTTCGCTGATTTCCCTTTTGTGGTTGTCGGCGTGACGCAGAACCAGAGATCATGACTGCCCCTACATGTTGGTCACGACGACTCTTTTGACTGTATGCAGCGTTGGACTCTTTCTTCCCCGTGTAAGGCTTTTTGTGAGTATCAGAAGGTGTGGTCTCTTGAATCTTCCCAGCCTTGATACCAGCTTCAATTCTTTCCCCAGTCAAGATCAAATCTGTAAACCCAGCAGAAGAATTTCCAATCAGATGGTTCAAGAACGGCCCAGACAGGGTCCCCAAGAACATGTCAACGAGTTCCCGGTCAGTCAGAGGTGGTTGCACCCTTCCAGCAAGGTCTCTCCACTTTTTGTGCATATTCCTTGAATCCTTCACCCATCCCTAGTGACATACCCTAGAGTTGGGTACACGTAGGAGCGAGGTCGAAATTGTACTGATACTGCTTGTAGAATGCAGTAGCCAAGTCCTCCCAGTTACGAATACTGGCTCCATCCAGCTGATAGAACCATTCGAGTTGAGTCCCTGAAAGACTTTCCTGGAAGAAATGGATCCATAGATTCTTGTCAACAGTATAAGGTTGGATCTTCCTTACATAGGATCTGAGATGCAGCTTAGGACAGGAAGCCCCGTCGTACTTCGCAAAAGAAGGTGCCTTGAATTTGTGAGGGATCACCACCCCAGAGGATAGACCTAGATCTTCGAAGTCCAGGCTGGGCACTTTCTGTATCTCCATAGCACTTAACCGGTCTTCCAGTTGTTTGTACCTATCCTCGGCAGGAGGATACTGTTCATCATTGAAATCCGTCTCGTTGTCGGAGACCACAGGACTAGGAACCCTTCTCTCTTGGGGACTGTCTTTGCCCACAGATGAGGTAGCCAGCTCAGCCTCATTTTGTGATCCATTCTCAGATCTGCGTCTAGGATTGAATAAAACAGTCCTCTTCTTCTTCTTCTTCTCCTTCAGAAGCAGAGTCTTCAAATCCTGTTGAACCTGGGCTAGGCTCATAACCATCTCTTGGAACTGGGCATTCTGGGCCTGGAGGGCCTTGATAGCTTGTTCATTGGATGATTCAGGATTCATGATGATTGCTGAAATAAACAGCGAAGAAGATAAGTGACCTGTAAAAAGAGGGTACATGTTATGCATATGATATGTATGTATGCAATGTTTTCAAGGATCTCGCGGGGTAAACAAGAAAATTGTTAGAATCTGGTAGCTTGATTGAAGGAACTTCATGTTGTTGAGAGTCCTTCTTCAAGAGTCAAGGCTCACCATATCGAGTGGGTCATAGCCCCTGACTCAAGTTATCATGTTTTGGCTAGAGGAAAATAAATCCCCTTTGCCCCTTGCTAGACTTTTGATTTATCATGACCTGCATCACAAACCCTTGAGATCCTTGAAATGGATTAGTCCTTATGCAGGATGCATGCAATGGTATGATGTTATGCTATGCATGGAGTGATGTAAGTAGGCCCTGTAATGAGTCCCAATTAAGAACTGTAAACAAAACCTGCAAGGAACTCGTGTTGCTAGATAACAAGTATGCAAGTAGTCAGGTTTGAAGGCACACAAGTCACACAAAAGAGCCCTTAGAGTTTAGGCCAGCATGAAGTTTAGGTACTACCCTCTTTCAGTTTCGTTGGTTAAGACTTGTCCTATCAAAAGTAATCGGGTTCTAGAGGATCCCAATATCACTGACTACCCTCAATCGGTCATAACTCCAGCATCGCAATCTTTTCTTGCAGCCAGAACCATCGCGAGAGTTTAGCCTCAATGGGTGTAGCATATTGCTACTGTTCTATAGCCAAGTTGGGTCAGATTAGGGTTATAAGGTCGGTTGGTGCTTAATGACTCCTCAGAAGACCCATATTCTCCTCGTTGCAACACAAGGGATATCAGTACAGACCAAGGTGTCACACCAACGTAGCTACTGTTTCACCCGTGTCGGTCTATGTCGGACAGGTCCCTCACAGCTTATGCTACCTAAAAGGGTATTCCCCAGATCCGGGTTAGGATCTATGAAACTCCGATGCAAGCCCACAAATATAAAAGCAATCAAGACATACAATTGAAAACATAAGAGTGGTCTAATCCTAAGGTACACCTCACTTATTAAAATTCCCCAGCAGAGTCGCTAGTTCTATGATCGGTGGAAATAGAACTGACTGTTTTTAAGCTGGTTCGCGAAATGTCGCGGTAAGCAAGAGTCGCCACCGTCTTTTATGTTCTCCAACATGGAAAGGACAAAATCACAGCAAAATTCCTTCTTTGAGATAACTCTCGGTTCGGGAGGTAGATTTATAGAAAGGGAAGGTGTTAGCACCCTTTCTATCCGTGGTTATCCACGGGCTCTTAGGTACTTGCTCTTATGTTTTCAAAATTGTTTGCTTTTCAAGTGTGTGTGGGTTTTGAAAAAGTTTCGTTTGAAAAATTTCTAGGTAACTCTTGTATCTGTCCTCAAGAGTGTATGAAAAATTTGTTTGAAAACCTTTGAAAGTGTCAGTGTGAAAAGATGTTTTGTTTGTTTTGAAAAGAGAAAGTACCCATGAGATCTACCTGCTCTAAGGAATTAGGCTGTGTAAGAGTCCTTAAGATAGTGCTATCCCACCATTGAGAGGTAGGTAGCACCGTCGTTGGAGGTGTTCGGGTCAATTCGATTATAAGGGACAGTGTGGTCACCGAAGCAATAGTAGGACACCTTAGAAGTAACCCTAATGTCCTAGATCCTTTTTATCCGAGGCAACCGTTTCGAGGCAACTGGATCTTAGACAGGAGGGCGACCTCTAAGACACCCTATACTTGACGACCACGTTCGAGGCAACCAGTGAGGCGTACCCTAGGAGTGGCATGTGCACGTGTGTTGTTTTTCAGTTAATGTTTATCTTTGAACATGCATTTGTGAGCTACGGATTGGTTTTATTATTCATATAAATCTTTCATGCATTTTTAACAGTTAAGAGTGCGGAAAATAAAGTGCGGAAATATGAATCTACGCTATTACAAGGCGCGGGTCTATACATCGCCAAATACAAAAACCCGTTTTGAAAATAAGTGCGAGAAAGTAAAGAAAGCGGTAAACCTAATTACTATTACATCCTTTGAGCAGATACATAAATAATCAAAATAAGAATAATGCGCGAAAAGAAATAGAATTGGGACGTCCTTAGGGCTTTGACCTTTTTTTGAGAAAATATGAGTTTTGTCCTTTTTTGCAATTAATTCAAATTAACCTAATTTACTAATTAATTATTTAAGAAAAAATGTTTTTATGTAAAATAAAACAAAAGGAATTAAAATTAAAAGTTAGTAAAACCTAATTCTAAGTTTATTTTATTTATTGTAAAAAAGATTAAAATAACCTAATTTAACTAATTCAATTTGGTTAATATTTATTTACAAAATAATGAATTAAAGTGAAATTAATAATTAATAATAATAATAAATATTTACATTTTAATAGTCTGAATTTATTATGAAAATTAATTAATTTGTTAGTTAAATAAATAATAATAATAATTAGTTATGAAATAATTAAAAGAAAACAAAATAAAAATAAGAAGAAAAGAAGTAATTAACCAGGGGGTATTCTGGGCCCATGGGAGGTTAGTGAAGCAATTTGGCCCATTAAGAATCATGCCTGCGCTGACTTTCTTGAATCATCCAGAGGCACGTTGACTAGGGAGCATGGTGCTCCTCACCTTTTGGCCTTTGGATGGACGCTTGAGGACACATGGCACATGGATGCCTAGAGCGCATGGTAGAAAAAATATGAATAAAGGTTTGGGGGACCTGGGAATCGAACCCAGGTCCCAATGGTTATTGGACATGTCACCTTCCACTAAGCCACTGCATTGCATTTGTTAATATAAGGGATAATGAAAATAATATATAAAAAAAAATTATGCTTGGAAAGAGAAAAAGCGCGCATTATATTTGAATAAGCCAATCCTGCATCCACACGTAATCATCTTCTTCCTTTTTTCCCTGTAAACAGAAGCAATTAGAGGGGGTTTTAAACCCCCACAATATGGAACAACCAAAAATAGCGAATAGAAATCCAAGCTACATAAATATGGCGCGAGGTGTCCATTGTATTCGTCACGTTCAGACGGTTTCAACCATGGGTATGGGAGGTTCCAATTTTGCCTGTGCTGTAAAGCCCTAAATTGGAAGCTTTAAAAACCTAGAATTCGTCCATGGTAATTTTCGTTTCAGGGAGTTTCAAGGCAATTGAACCATACCATTAGTTTCTTGTGGACTCATACAATACAAAACAAGCAACAAATTATGTTAATGATGCATGAACAATGAATTTCGATTCCAAGAAAATTATGCAAATCGTGAGTTCGTGTATGGGGATTCCTTGAGTGTTGGCACGTGATTTTGATTGCAAACCGTTCCTGGGAATGTTGGCAATGTGTTTGAATCGTTCAAAGGCTTTGAAAGTGCCTGGAAGGTGGAATTCAATTTTGAATTTTCTTGGCTTTTTTCAATAGGGTAATGGTGTTTTTGCAGCAGCTTGCACGTCCAAGGCTTTAGGGTTTGCTTCAGTATTTGTATTGGAATGAATTAGGTTAAATCTTTTGTCCAAGAATCCATGGAATAATGTTTTGCATCTTTGATTTCCAATCAAATATTCTTGCATCTTTTTGATTGATAAAACTTGCCAAAATTGGATGATTTTGTCTCTTTGATTGGCAAACGAAATCTCCAGCATGTGTTGAGTTTATTTGCTCCACAAAAGATTTGAAAAACATATCTTGGCATTTTCCTATAATTAAATCAATTAAATGAATTAATAATCAATAAAAAATTCAATTAATTATTTAAAAATAAGAAAATAAATCAATTTAATCTCAATGGGTCGTGCATAGGCCTTGGACAAAGATTCAAGAAGAAATTTGAGGCCCATTAGTAAAAATGATGTGTTTTGAGCAAAGTTGACTTTTGCAAATTACCAAAAAATTTCCAACTTCCCCAATGCATATCTTGCTCAATTTTGAAGCTATGAACATGTTCTTGGACATTTTGGAAAGGTCTTGAAGACCTATAACCAATGCCTTTGGTCCCATGTCATTTGGATTTACCAATCTCAAGTTATGGTCTTTGACTTAAAGTGCCTTTTTGTTGACTTTTGAAATTGACCTATAATGTAGAAATTGATAACTTTTTGTGAGAGCATTTCTTGGATTTGGAATGTGAAGATGAGTTGTAGGAAATTTCATCCCCTTCAAAATGAGCATTGGATGGGATTTTTCTAATGAACCATGAAAAAGTTATGCCCTGGTCAAGTTACAGTTGACTTTTCATCTGTCCAAAAATAGAAACTTTTGCACCTTGATGATTTTTGAGCCATGCTTGTGGAATCATGATCAAGACTTGATCAAATGATGATTGTGTGCTCAAAATAAGATGTTGACCAAAAAGTTTGACTTTTGACTGCCAAATGACCATTTTGCCCCTGCAGTTGACTGTGAACCAAATAGGGCTTTTGACTGTGCAACTTGACCCTGTGAGCCTTGAAACTTGACATGTAGATGCTTGGCAATATATGTAGGCATATGAGACTTGATTGGACCACTGAAAACCTCAAATTCATTGCAAGAACCAAAACCCTAATTTTAACTGGCTTAGGAGGATGTTTGACTGTGCAACCCTTGAGAAGTCTTGAACCATTTTGAAGATGATTCTTGACAAACTTTGAAGAATATGTGAGGGCAAATTTTGGGGTACAACAGTTGCCCCTGTTTAATCTTCTTAGAACTGAGGATGTAGATTGGCTTGCGTGCCTTTCGTGATCCGAAGGTGGAAGATGATTGAACACTAGAGTGCCCAGAAATTTGCACTCACATAGTGGAGTATCAGCAATGTGATGTCGGGAATGGGCTTACAGATGCCATTTGGAGAGATGATGGATAGGAGGATGGGCTTATAGATGCCATCTGGAGATGTGACAGAATCTCGTCGGGGATGGGCTTATAGACGCCATCTGGAAATGTAATGGATAGGTGGATGGGCTTATGGATGCCATCTGGAGACTGTTGGTAGGTGGATAGCCTTATAGATGCCATCTAGAGGTTGTCTGTTGAATTGTAATTTTTGAAAGTTGAAAGAAGGAACCTGTGTAGGGTTGCCTGATGATGAGCTCGTGTAAAACTGCATATTGGAAAGAAGGAAACCTGTGTAGGGTTGACTGATGATGAGCCCGTGCGAAGCTGCATCTGAAATGGAGCAGAAACCTGTGTGGGGTTACTTTGATGATGAGCCTGTGCGAAGCTGCATCTGAAATGGAGAAGAAACCTATGTAGGGTTTACTGGTGACGAGTCCGTGTAAAACTGCATCCTTGGAAGGAGAGAACCTGTGTAGGGTTGACTGATGATGAGTCCGTGTAAAACTTCATCTTTGGAAAGAGAGAACCTGTGTAGGGTTTCTTGGTGACGAGTCCGTGTAAAACTACGTCTGGAGAGAGAGAACCTGTGTAGGGTTTCTTGATGACGAGTCCGTGTAAAACTACGTCTGGAGAGAGAGAACCTGTGTAGGGTTTCTTGATGACGAGTCCGTGTAAAACTACGTCTGGATAGAGAGAACCTGTGTAGGGTTTCTTCGGGATAAGTTCGTGTAAAACTTCTGGAGGAACCGGGGTAAGGTTACTATAGGATAAGGTCGTGTAAAACTTCTGGATGAACCGGGGTAAGGTCATCTTGAGATAAGTCCGTGTAAGACTTCTGGAGGAACCGGGGTAAGGTTACTGAAGGATAAGTTCGTGTATAACTTCTTGATGAACCGGGGTAAGGTTAACTTGAGATAAGTCCGTGTAAGACTTCTGGAGGAACCGGGGTAAGGTTACTGCAGGATAAGTTCGTGTAAAACTTCTTGATGAACCGGGGTAAGGTTATCTTGAGATAAGTTCGTGTAAGACTTCTGGAGGAACCGGGGTAAGGTTACTGCCGTATAAGTCCGTGTAAGACTTCTGGAGGAACCGGGGTAAGGTTACCTTGAGATAGGTCTGTGTAAGACTTCTTCTGAAAGAAAATGAACCGGTGTAGGGTTACTTGATGGATGATCAAGTAGATAATTGTCCTGTTTGGTTTCAGATATTAACCCACGATCAGTCGTCCACAGAATTTCCTGGCTTGTTACCGATGTTGATCTGGAACTGTAAAGGTAGATGGTAATCAACTTTTGATTGACTTTTTCCTGGAAAGGCGAAGTATTAGTTGTATGCAATGTCATGATGCGTGAATTGCATGATATTAAGATGTTCTCAAAAATAAATGAGATTTGTGTTGTATGATGCGTATGCATGCTATAATGTATGAAGATGTGATGTTTATGAATGTAATTTCGTCTAGGAAAATAAATCCTTGACGAATGCCGGGAAGTTTGTTGAATCCTGGGCTGATGTTTGAAGAGTAGAGTTCTTTGTTTCCGCTGGGGAAGATGGTTGCAAGAATAAACCGGTAGGAGAAGATGACTTCGTTGGGGGATACACTTGTTGGAGAAATTACTCTGCGGGGAAATACTCTATGGGAAGAGATACTTCGCTGAGGTTTCGATGATAACTCCGCTGGGGATTCCATTGATAAGTTATATTGGGGAATTTGAGGAACTCCGCTGGGGATAGGAAGAACTTCGCCGAGGACGATCTTTCCGTGGAAATTATCTGAGGATAACCCAGTTATAGGATCTGGTGGGGAATAATCTTCTGAATATGGTCAGGGAGAGACGTATGTACTCTGCAAGGGATAAGCTTCCCGAATCTACTGGGGATATGCTTCCAGAATCTGCTGGGGAGGATGATTCAACTCTCCTGGGGAAACTTTGGACTGTACTGGGGAATGGCTCCACTGGGGTGTCTGGTATTCTGCCGGGGAACAATCTTATATTAAGACTGCCGGGGATGCTTGCTTAGGAATATTTGTATACTTCGTTGGGGAATACTGAGATCTTCTGGGGATATCCAACTTCCTTAAGGCTGACAGTAGACTAACTCTGCTTGGGGAGAGCGTTGCTGACTTGCTAGGGATACCGTGCCTTTTCGGGGCTTATGGGAGACCAACTCTGCATGGGGAGAGTACTGCCGAACCTTGTCTTACTCTCGGGGAGTGAAGGTATCCTGGTCAAATTCTTCAGCCGAACTTACCTTGGTACTTTGGTGAATAGAGCAGCTTGTACAGTTCAGACAATTCTTATTACCCCAGATTCTGCGGGAGAAGATACCTGTGGAGGTGCTTGATAACCGCCGATTGACAGATCTTCTTCGGGTAGGCAAATGACGAGATTTGAGGCCCATTAGTAAAAATGATGTGTTTTGAGCAAAGTTGACTTTTGCAAATTCCCAAAAATTTCCCAACATCCCCAATGCATATCTTGCTCAATTTTGAAGCTATGAACATATTCTTTGACATTTTGGAAAGGTCTTGAAGTCCTCTAACCAATGCCTTTGGTCCCATGTCATTTGGATTTACCAATCTCAAGTTATGGTCTTTGACTTAAAGTGCCTTTTTCTTGACTTTTGAAATTGACCTATAATGTAGAAATTGATAACTTTTTGTGAGAGCATTTCTTGGATTTGGAATGTGAAGATGAGTTATAGGAAATGTCATCCCCTTCAAAATGAGAATTGGATGGGATTTTTATGATGAACCATGAAAAAGTTATGCCCTGGTCAAGTTACAGTTGACTTTTCAGCTGTCCAAAAATAGAAACTTTTGCATCTTGATGATTTTTGAGCCATGCTTGTGGAATCATGATCAAGACTTGATCAAATGATGATTGTGTGCTCAAAATAAGATGTTGACCAAAAATTTTGACTTTTGACTTCCAAATGACCATTTTGCCCCTGCAGTTGACTGTGAACCAAATAGGGCTTTTGACTGTGCAACTTGACCCTGTGAGTCTTGAAACTTGACATGTAGATGCTTGGCAATATATGTAGGCATATGAGACTTGATTGGACCACTGAAAACCTCAAATTCATTGCAAGAACCAAAACCCTAATTTTAACTGGCTTAGGAGGATGTTTGACTGTGCAACCCTTGAGAAGTCTTGAACCATTTTGAAGATGATTCTTGACAAACTTTGAAGAATATGGGAGGGCAAATTTTGGGGTACAACAGAAACATTTTCAAAAGACAACACTTTATACGCGTTCTTATAGAAACGAGAGCCATTACAGAGACACCTTTTCAAAATCACTTTCAAAAACACATTCCACAAACACCTCTTTGAACTATTTTTAAAACAACACTTTGTACGTGTTCTTATAGAAACGAGAACCATTACAAAGTCACATTTTCAAAATACTTTCAAAACCCACACCACAAGCACATTTTCAAACAAAAGCAAGTGACCTAGCAAGCAACTAAGAGCCTGTAGATAAATATGGATGAAAAGGGTGCTAATACCTTCCCTTTTCATAATCTACCCACCCCCCCCCCCCCCCCCCCGAACTCAAGAAAACATCTATAAAGGTCTTTCCTGTTCTTTTCAGCCTTTCCTTATTGGATAAAAGAAAATTCGATGGTGACTCTTGCTATCCGCAACAATTGCAATCAAATGCAAAACACCCATGTCAGTTCTCATACTGTATCACAGAATTGACGACTCTGTTGGTGAGTGTTTAAAAAAGTGGGGTTACCTTAGGGCTAGATCATATTTACTTGCTTTCCTTGTTTGACTTGTTTGCTTTACACTTTGGTTCCTTGTTTGGGATTGCTTTGATCCTCTACCCGGATCTGGGAGACCTTTTTAGGTAAGTAGTAATAGATTGTGGAAACTGTACATCATAGACCCATATGGTTGAAACAATGGCTATGTTAGTGTGACGCATTTGTGGGTACCGGTATCCCTTGTGTTGAATCGAGGAGAATATGGGGCCGCTGAGTGGCGTCATGAAGCACTAACTGACCTTAGAACCTTAATTGAACAAACTTGGCCAATTAGGACATAGTGAGATAATCGGTTTCGATGGAAAGCTGAAAATTGGTTGATACTCAATGCTACACTCATTGAGACCGGACTTTTGGGATATCTCGGCCACAAGAAAAGATTGATTGTGCTGAGACAACACCTAAAGGAAAGGCCAGTGATATTGAGATCCCTTAGAACCCGGTTACTATTAACTAGGACAGGTTGAGCCAACTAAACTTCAAGAGGGTACTTACCTACAAACTCCATGCAATCCTAAGCCTAAGGACTTGTCTGCTTTGTGTGAATATGATTATTTGCACTTGCTTACTTTGCATACTTGTACATAACATCATGACATCATACCATAGCATTTTCAATAACCATTTCAAGGATCTTAAGGGTCTATGATGTAGGGTCTCGTTGAACCATACTTCTATCAAGGGGGCAAGAGGATTTGTTTTCCTCTAAACAAACATCGTCAAAGGTCAAGTACAACAAACTTGAGTCAAGGGCTATGACCCACTTGACATGGTGAGCTTAATTCTCATGGAAGGACATCCACCAATACAAGGTTATCCAAACAAAGTTGTTGATCAAAGTTCAACTTCTAACATTTTCTTGTGTTTACCCTGCGAGATCCTTGAAAACATGCATCCACATATCATGCATCATATCATGACAGGTTTCTCCCTTACAGGTTTCCTTATCTTCTCACTGTTTATTTCAGTAAGATGGATATGGAACAAACGGTGAAAGATCTCCAAGCTCAAAACGCTAAATTCCAACAAATGTTCCTAGCCATGGCTAAGGGGCAAGAGGACCTAAAGACTCTTCTTCTCAAAGACAAGAAGAAGAAGCCTAAGAAGACCGTAGGCATCCTGAACTTGGGAAGAAGACTTAAAGGAACAACCAAAAGAGTTCTAGATCTCTCAACTCCATCCAACATGGGGGATAGTCATGAAGAAGACAATAGTTTAGAGATTGATGAAGTCGAAGCTGACTACTCTGAGGAACAATATCCTCCCGCTGATGACAAGTATAAACAGTTGGAGGATCACCTCAATGCTATGGAGATTCAGCAGGTAACTGGCTTGGATTTAGGAGACATGGGTTTGGTTTCTGGAGTGGTCATCTCGCCAAAGTTCAAAATCCCTACTTTTGCTCTGTACGATGGAGTCTCTTGCCCTAAGATGCACTTAAAGTCTTATGTCCGTAAGATTCAACCATACACAACTGATCCGAAGCTTTGGATCCATTTCTTCCAAGAGAGCCTAGTAGGGGCTCAACTTGAATGGTTCTATCAATTGGAGGGTTCTCGCATCCACACTTGGGAGGATCTAGCTGCTGCTTTCTACAAGAAGTACCAATACAACGCTGATCTTGCACCAACTCGTGTGCATTTGCAGAATATGACCATGGGTTCCAACGAGAGCTTCAAAGGATACTCCCAAAAGTGGAGAGATCTGGCTGGTAGGATGCAACCCCCTCTAACAGACATGGAACTCATTGACATCTTCATGGGAACTTTGACAGGACCTTTCTTCAATCACCTAATCAGAAGCTCCTCAGTCGGGTTCACCGAGATAATACTGACTGGTGAAAGGGTCGAAGTTGGCATCAAAATCGGAAAGATCCAAGGAGATACATCCTTCGATGCTCAGAAAAAGCCATATAATGGGAAGAAAGAGTCCAATGCTGTGTATGGTCAAAAGAGTCATCATGACCAACATGTAGGGGCAATCTTGATCTCTAATCCTACACTTATTCAACAAAGACATGGCAATAGGCGTAGGGTAAGATATCAAGAAAGTCAGTACACTAACATCAACATGCCTTTGTCTTAAGAGTTACAATATTTGCTAAAGGTGAAACTGATCACACTAAAGGATCCTCCTCAAAACCCTGATACCTCCTCTTCTAAGTACAATCCAAGCGTAAGATGTGTCTACCATTCTGATAGTCCTGGACATGACACTGATAGTTGTTGGACTTTGAAGAACAAGATTCAAGACTTGATTGATGTCAAGGAGATCGAGTTTGACCCTCTGGAGACTACAAACATGATCACTGCTCCTATGCCGAATCATTGAGAGCGTCTTGTTCATTTTGAATTTTCAATTGTAATTTCTTTTGTTATTCAAACAATTATCTATTTGAATTATCTCATTGCATATGTTTGTTTTGAATTCATCCATTTGTTTTCACTATATTTAAACTATGTTTTTACTCCCTTTATGATATTCAACTCTTGTTGCAAGCCTTTAGAGGGAGGATGACGAAAACAATGCCATAATCTCATACAGTATGCTTTTAAACAGACCTTGCTAACTGTGATCGGTGGATCTGGAACTGACTGTTTAACGCTGGTTCGCGAAATATCGCGGAAGCAAGAGTCGCCACCGTCTTTTATTTTCTCCAAATGGAAAGGACAAAAGCACAGAAAAATTCCTTATAGAGATTGCTCTCGGTTCGGGAGGTAGATTATAGAAAGGGAAGGTGTTAGCACCCTTTCTATCCATGGTTATCCATGGGCTCTTAGATAATTGCTCACTTGTGTTTTCAAAAATGGTTTGTTTGCTTTTCAACTGTGGGTTTTAAAAAGTTTCTTTGAAAATTCCAGTTCGACTCTTGTATCGGTCCTCAAGAGTGTTTGAAAAATGCTTTCGAAAGCTTTTTGAAAATGTGTTGGTGTGAAAAGTATTTTGTTTTGTTTTGAAATTTAGAGCAAGTATCTAGAGTCGTCTACCTACCCTAAGGAATTCGTCTGTGTAAATGTCCTTTAAAGTAGTGCCATCCCACCATTGAGAGGTAGGTAGCACCACCGTTGGAGGTGTTCGGGTCAATTCGAGGTTCGGGACATGGTGATCACCAGAGCAATGGGAAGACACCTTAGAAGCTACCCTCATGCCAGGTTCCCGGATCATGAGGACTTACTAAGACATCCTCTACTCGACGATCACCTTTCGAGGCAAGGCAACAGTGAGGCGTACCCTAGGGGTGGTGTGTGATTTGTGTGTCAGATTCATTTATTTTTGTCTTGTCAGGTTATGGGTGATCTATGCGTTTGTTTTTATTTTTAGGCCATTCATTCTTGCATGCATTTATTTAACAGTTAAAAGGATGCGGAAATTAAAAGTTCTAAACTATTACAAAGGCGCGGGTCCACATCGCCAAATTAAAATCCAGGACCCGATTTGACAAAAAATAAAGAACTAAAGTGCGAGAAATATAAAATGTCCGAGTTACATGACTTTGGGAGAATTACATAAATATTTAAAAGAAGGAATAAAGATGCGCGAATTGAATTGAAATTGAAAGCGAGGGCGTTGGACCCTTTTTAATGAAATTAAATTATATTGAGCAAATTAATTAAATTAAAATAAAAAAAGAAATTATTTTTGAAGTTTTTTGTATTTATGGTTTTTTATGAGAATTAAATGAAATTAAAATATTAACCCTAATTCTATTTTTTTTTATTTATTAAGAAAAACATGTTAAAATTAAACCTAAAATTAATCTAATTATTTACATGCAATTTTGATTTATAAAAATAAATAATTAATTATTAGTGAAATTTATTTACAAAAAATATTAATTAAATAAATATATTTTGATTTTTATGACTTTTCTATTTTTTACTATTTTTTATATTTTATGAAAATAAGTTAAATTAAAGGAATTAATTAAAAAAAAGAAATAATTGAAATAAATAAAATAAGGAAAAGAAAGAAAATACAATACCTTGGGGGGTTTTTGTCCCCTTTTTGGAGGTGAATTGGAGTGGTTTGGCCATTTGTGTTCTGGCCTCATCATGCATAAGTTATTCTACTTTGGCCATTTGGCTTTTGGCTTTTGGCCATTTGCGTTTTGGCCTCAACGTTCCTTAATCTTCTCAGGATGTCTGTCTCGCCATGTATTGGTGTCATGCATAAGTTTTTCTACTTTGGCCATTTGACTTTTGGCCTCAACGTTCCTTAATGAACCTGGGATCCTGTCTAAATCTGCAGTTGAATCTCACGAACACATTAAATAAAATCATAAAATGCAAATAAAGCCAATATATGAAGAAATTTAATGTTTAGGCACAATATGCCATGTATGAATGATTATACCCTTTTGATCATGGAGATCAAATCAATCTTACCCTTACTGGAAAATCAGTGGCCTGAATGCTTTTATGCCTTACTGGAAAATTAGGATCATGGAGATCAAGCCAGCCTTACCCTTACTGAAGAAGTAGTGAGGTGTTGGTTTGTAACTGTGATGGCTTGTTTGTAGTGAGAGAGGGATTTGTAATAAGGATTTCAAGGTTTTAGGGTTCTTGAAAGAGTTTGATATTCTAACAGTGTTGTGGCAAGGTTTTTTCTCTCTTTTTCTCCTCTTTTTCTCCTCTTTGGTTTGTGTGAAAAGAAGGTGATTATATAATGGAAATTAGGGTAAATAAAATGGGCTTTGAATGTGTAATTGGGCCTCCAATGTTCACTTGAGTTCGTCACTTTCCAGGCTAAATCGCAGGGACTTAAGTGCAATTTTTGAAGTTGAAATGTGAAAACAAAATGTAGCCGACATCGATAACTAACTCCTGTCCGAAAATCGGCTCAATCGGATAAACGGTGAATTAGTTATGAATTTTTGAAGTTTCAGCTCAGACAAACTTATTTTGGGCTCCAGTGTCGACTCTGACACGTTCTTCAACAAAAAACTGGTATTGATAGGTGCATAATTTGGTCTCGACTTTTGAAGCAAAGTTGTAGATCTATGAGTCAGGGACCTTGTGTAAAAATATGAGCCAAATCCGATAAAAATTGACCGAGTTATGAATTTTCGAAGTTTCGGCCCAGATGAAATAATATTCAGCATTCAGGATTTTCAGCGTGTCACACACTCTGAGCAAAAAATGAAGGCCTTTTGAACACCATTCGAACTCGATACCTCCTGTGAAAATGTAGCCAACTCAATTTGTGAAATTTTGGCGCCGGAACCAGCTCGATACGATGAAAATAGACCAAGTTATGATTTTCTGAACATGACGCAAATAAACTTCTGTCACAAATTTTCTGTGCGAAAATACTTGATAAATCCACATTTTTGAAGACCTTCTGATCGAAATTGGCTTCCAGCCGTGAGAGATGAAAATGTAGATAATGTCAAGACGGAATTTTGGCCACCGGAACGGGTTCAAAACGAGCCACGATCTTCAAGTTATGAATTTTTTAGCGCGTAAAAACTGCACTTTCAGCACACTTTTTTCACCATATTTCTTCAAGAAAACTCACACATTCAGATACCTTCTTTAAAGAATTATCTCTTGAGCCGAACCTGAATTTGAGAATACGTTATCAGAGATATCTTGGGGAAAGAACACCTGAATATGACGCGCCGGGTTGGACTTGTAAATTTTTCTTGAAATGTTTTGAGAAATATGGGAGGGCAAATTTTGGGGTACAACAGTTGCCCCTGTTCAATCTTCTTAGACCTGAGGATGCAGATTGGCTGACGTGCCTTTCGTAATCCGAAGGTGGAAGATGATTGAACACTAGAGTGCCCAGAAATTTGCGCTCACATAGTAGTGTGATGGTGGGAATGGGCTTATAGATGCCATTTGGAGATTGATGGATAGGATGATGGGCTTA
Source organism: Vicia faba (assembly GCA_948472305.1). Taxonomy (NCBI): domain Eukaryota; kingdom Viridiplantae; phylum Streptophyta; class Magnoliopsida; order Fabales; family Fabaceae; genus Vicia; species Vicia faba. The sequence goes on from OX451736.1 coordinate 996,553,558, forward strand.
TAGATGTCATGCCGAGATGTGATGAATAGGTGGATGGGCTTATAGATGCCATCTGGGTGTCGATCGCGTAAGAGATTCCTTAGCGAGAACTTGTGTACCTGAAAAAGAAAAATGATTACCTGACCCGTTACAGGAGCTGGTCTTCAGATTCTTTGTATAGATGTGTCCTGACTGGTTACAGGAGCTGGATCTGGAGCTTCAAACGATGATGAATGAACCAGGGATGGTTACTACCTCAACAGGAACGGTGAGAGAACCTTGGATGACTTTAACCTCAACAGCAATCGTTGAGAAAATCTTGGGATGATTACTACCTCCGCAGTATCGGGGAGAGAACCATAGGCGACTACAACCTCAACAGCAATCATTGAGAGAATCTTGGATAACTTCAACCTCAACAGCAATCGTTGAGAGAATCTTGGGATGATTACTACCTCCGCAGTATCGGGGAGAGAACCATAGGCGACTACAACCTCAATAGCAATCATTGAGAGAATCTTGGGTATCTTCTACTAAGTCTTTATCAGGAAAATCTGTTAGGGGTCGATTTAGCTGGACTAGAGAAGGCCTTGGACTGGATAAGAAACAGAAAAATCGGAACTGGTCTAGGTCTTGAAATCTTCAACTGGAATAAGTGTCAGAACGTCGCCATGCCTGGGTCACATCTGAACTATATCTGGAAGGAAATCTGGAAGAAGTATCAGAACGTTGCCATATCTGGTTCACATCTGAACTATATCTAGAAAGAAATCTGGAAGAAGTATCAGAACGTCGCCATGCCTGGGTCACATCTGAACTATATCTAGAAAGAAATCTGGAAGAAGTATCAGAACGTTGCCATATCTGGTTCACATCTGAACTATATCTAGAAGGAGTCGCGATAGTTGATAGTAATCATCTTTGTATTGACCTTTCCTGAAAAGGTAAAGCATCAGTTGTATGCAAAATCATGATGCATGAACTGCATGATTTCAGGATGTCCTCAAAATTGATGAGATTCGTGTAGTATGATGCATATGCATGCTATAATGTATGGAAATGCGACGTTTATGAATGTATGTTCTTCGTCTAGGAAAGTAAATCCTTGACGGGTGCCGGGAAGTCACTCCTGGGCTGATGTTGAAGAATAGATTTTTGCTTCCGCTGGGGATGATAGTTGCAAGAATACCGGTAGGAGAAAATGACCCCGTTGGGGAATAAACTTGGCGAATGGATTACTCTGCAGGGAGAAAAGTACTCTAGCGATCTTGCTGGGAAGCAATGCTCTGTGGGGAAAGGGATACTTTGCTGAGTTGTTGCTAATAACTTGCTGGGGATACCATTGTTGCGCTGGAAGTGTTAATAGACTTTGCTGGGGATAAGAAGACTTCGTCGAGGACGATCTTTCCGTGGCTTTTGGCTGAGGATAACCCAGTTATATCCTTGTGAGGAAATAACTCTTTGAATAAAGCCGGGAGACGCGTGTTCGTGCTCTGCGAGGATAAGCTTCCAGAATCTACTGGGGATAAGCTTACTGCTTGGGGAGATGGATTCCAACTTTCTTGGGGAAACTGGATTGGACTCTCCTGGGGAAGTATTGAACTGTATTGGTTATGTTCTTCAACGGAACCTACCTTGATACCTTGGAGGATCGAACAATCAGATTGCTTAGACAACTCTTTATTGCCCCTGTTTCTGATGCGGGAGAGGAAGATACCTGTGGAGGTGCTTGATGACTGCTGATTTGACCAATCTTCTTCTGGTAGGCAAGTGACGAGATGACAGGACATAGTCGTACGCTCTGATCACTAACTTTTGCCTGGACCGCCCTTTCGGGTTTTCAGTCCACCGGGATACCCATTTTTGCCCAAGCCGCCTTTTCAGGTTTTCGACTTGCCGGGTGTACAGGTTTTTTCATTTCATCCCTTCATTTTGCCCGAACCCTTTTGGTTCGCCGGGAAGCCCTTATTTTTGCCTAGGTGTGTCAACCTAGCGGGTCTTTGATTTTGCGTAGTATTTTTTCGACTATGTCCATGCTCTCAGAAAGCAGGGAGTTGCCCCTGTTAGAAGTGTTTTGTCGTACCACCAGAAGGTTTTTGATCAGGCAAGATTCGTTGCTGGAGTGCCCCAAGTGACTTAGGCAGAGATTTGCCCCTACTGTTTGGCTTTTGAGAGATTCTCCGAATCTTGATTGGACTGCCCCAGATAACGGACCATGATCGTGCCATGCCCCTTGATTGGAAGTACTTCTGTTCATTAGGCATTCGTCGTGCGAATTTCTATGCTGTTCAAACAAAAGTCATATGCAAACAAAATTATGTTAAAAATGCAAAGCCTATGTCTGTCTTGAAGATTTTGAAAATGCATTCTTTTTTCATAAAACAAGTGAATGTTTGTAAAACATGATGTCAACTCCGTATTTACCGTAAGCCTTAAGGAGTCAGGATACCTTTCGTAACAGTATGCTTTCGAACTAACCCATGCTTCAGCTAGGACTTTTAAGGGTTATAACGTGGCCTGGTTCACGGTTTAAGAAACAAAGGATAAAGGCTCAAATTATATTTGTACCCACCCGCTCTTCGTGATGTTCTCCAAACCTAAACTCAGTTGATCATACGTTAGACCTTGTTTGAGTCTTTGCTTTGATATACTAGTGATGATTCGGATATTGAACGTTTATTTGAATAGGCAGTCATCTCCTTTTTTGCTGAGGGTTTGTAGGACCTCTTTCTTTTTTGATTTTTGTTATCCCTTTCTTTTTTTTTGCCTGAACTGTTTCCTTTTTTTTTTGGAATTACAGTCAGCGGGATGCCCCAGTTTTGTAAGTCTCCTTCATGGGTTTTGACTTAATGGTTTTTTATTTTTTGAGATAATGACTGCCTTTCTTTATTGATTATTCGGAGCCATCACTGTCTTTCTTTGTTTTGTAAGGACCTTTTTGGTGCCCTTCGTTATGCACTTGGATCAACTGAGAGAAACTACCCTGCCCCAGGTTATGATTAAGGGTTTCAATTTTCGAAAAGAAAAACTCCTACTTCTTTGGCTCAGAGGGGTTAACGAGGGATTATCTTCCTTATAACTCCAGTGTTTAGGAATTGAAACAATGCCTGTACCTCATCAGCGGGGTCTGTTCAAAAGCATATTGTAGATTGCGGTATCGTTTTCGTCATCCTCCCTCAAGAGGCTTAGAATTATTATTTAAAAGTTGATCATCAGAAAAAAAATATGAAAATAATTTGCATTTAGTGAATACGAATATATTGTTTCAGAACAGACATATGCGATGCATTAATAAAATAACAACGTTTGATATGAATGGAATGCTTGAACAATCAAAAGAAAATTACAACTTGAAAGATTATAATGAACAAAAATTTCTCAATCCTAGCCATGTTTTGACAAGGGAGCAATGATCGCATTGGGAGTCTCGGTGGGCTCGAACTCGATCTCTTTAGCATCGATCATATTCTGAATCTTGTACTTCAGTGCCCAACAATCCTCAGTATCGTGCCCCGGGCTACCAGAATGGTAAGCGCACCTTGCTTCTGGGTTGTAATTTGGAGAGGAAGTCTTTGGATTTACAGGAGGGTTGATCACCGCGATCAGGCTCATCCTTAACATGTGTTGCAGAGCTCGTGACCATGACATGTTGATGTAGGTGAATTGTCTCTTAGGCTTGTCCGACCTGTTCTGATCAACCCGCTGTTCTTGGCGAGGTCGTTGTTGGACCTGAGAAGTAGTAGCAACTCGGAGAGGTCTATTCATTGGACCCGACCTTTGCCTTCTTGGAAGCTGTTCCATGACCTGGTCCCTGATTTGGGATGGTTGCTTCATGCCTTGATGAAGCTGGCTGATCATGGCTCTCAGCTCTCCTTGCTCCTGAGCTAAACCTTGAATGAGGGCCCTTTACCCCAGCATCTGGGTTTTCAATGTGTCTACCTCAGCTTGTAGACGTTTCAGCTGTTCGTCCTTGTCATCTTCAGGACTCTTTCTGATCAGATTCCCCATGAGGAGTGTCCTCAGCTCTTCCTGCCCCTTGGATAGACCTAGGAAGATTTCCCTGAACTGAGTCTCTTGAGCGTGAAGGTCCTGGTTATCTTGTTGGGAAGCCATTGCTGAAATAAACAGCGAGAAAGGTAAGTGACCTGCAACAAGGATGCCTGTTATGCAATGATGAGTATGACATGCATGTAATGTTTTCAAGGACCTCGCGGGGTAAACAAGAAAATTTGTTAGCATTTGGATCTGGTAGCTTGATTGAAAGAAACTTCATATTTGTTGAGAGTCTTTCTTCCCAGGGTCAAAGGCTCACCATATCAAGTGGGTCATAGTCCCTAACTCAAGTCATCAACCTTATTTTGCTTTCCAAACAGCCTTGGCTAGGGGAACCTTCTTCAGGAGTCAAAGCTCACCATATCAAGTGGGTCATAGCCTCTGACAACTTTGGCTAGAGGAAAATAAATCCTCTTTGCCCCTTGCTAGATGTTTGATTCATCATGACCTGCATCACAAGCCCTTGAGGTCCTTGAAATGGGTTAGGATGTATGCAATGGTATGATGTTATGATGCATGGGGTAATATGGATAAACCCTGTTATGAGCCCTTATTAAGGACTGCAAACCAAAACCTGCAAGCAACTCAAGTAAGACCTGTCATGAGTCCCAATTAAGGACTATAAACAAAACCTGCAAGAAACTTAGTACAACCTGTTATGAGTCCTAATTAAGGACTATGAACAGAACCTGCAAGTAGTTCATGTGTCAGATAACAAGCATGCAAGTAGTCAAGTACGAAGGCACACAAGTCACACAAGAGAAACCCTTAGAGTTTAGGCCAGCATGAGGTCTGGGTATTACCCTCTTGAAGTTGGTGGGTTCAACCTGTCCTATCAAAAGTAACCGGGTTCTTAGAGGATCCCAATATCATTGACTACCCTCAATCGGTCATAACTCCAGCATCGCAATCTTTTCTTGCGGCCAGAACCATCACGAGAGTTTAGCCTCAATGGGCGTAGCATACTACTACTGTTCTAATGGCCAAGTTGTGTCATTTAAGGTTCTAAGGTTGTTGGTGCTTAATGACTCCTCAGAAGACCCATATTCTCCTCGTTGCAACACAAGGGATATCGGTACAGACCAAGGCGCCACACCAATGTAGCCACTGCTTCACCCGTGTCGGTCTACGCCGGACAGGTCCCTCACAGCTTATGCTACCTAACAGGGTATCCCCAGATCCGGGTTAGGATCTATGTAACTCCGACGCATCCCACAATAATAAAGCAAACAAACACAACAATTGAAAACACAAGTGATCTTAGTCCTAAGGTACACCTCACTTTATAAGAGTCCCCAGCAGAGTCGCCAGTTCTGTGATCGGTGGATCTGGAACTGACTGTTTAGCGCTGGTTCGCGAAATGTCGCGGAAGCAAGAGTCGCCACCGTCTTTTATTTTCTCCAAATGGAAAGGACAAAAGCACAGAAAAATTCCTTATAGAGATTGCTCTCGGTTCGGGAGGTAGATTATAGAAAGGGAAGGTGTTAGCACCCTTTCTATCCATGGTTATCCATGGGCTCTTAGATACTTGCTCACTTGTGTTTTCAAAAATGGTTTGTTTGCTTTTCAACTGTGGGTTTTAAAAAGTTTCTTTGAAAATTCCAGTTCGACTCTTGTATCGGTCCTCAAGAGTGTTTGAAAAATGCTTTCGAAAGCTTTTTGAAAATGTGTTGGTGTGAAAAGTATTTTGTTTTGTTTTGAAATTTAGAGCAAGTATCTAGAGTCGTCTACCTACCCTAAGGAATTCGTCTGTGTAAATGTCCTTTAAAGTAGTGCCATCCCACCATTGAGAGGTAGGTAGCACCACCGTTGGAGGTGTTCGGGTCAATTCGAGGTTCGGGACATGGTGATCACCAGAGCAATGGGAAGACACCTTAGAAGCTACCCTCATGCCAGGTTCCCGGATCATGAGGACTTACTAAGACATCCTCTACTCGACGATCACCTTTCGAGGCAAGGCAACAGTGAGGCGTACCCTAGGGGTGGTGTGTGATTTGTGTGTCAGATTCATTTATTTTTGTCTTGTCAGGTTATGGGTGATCTATGCGTTTGTTTTTATTTTTAGGCCATTCATTCTTGCATGCATTTATTTAACAGTTAAAAGGATGCGGAAATTAAAAGTTCTAAACTATTACAAAGGCGCGGGTCCACATCGCCAAATTAAAATCCAGGACCCGATTTGACAAAAAATAAAGAACTAAAGTGCGAGAAATATAAAATGTCCGAGTTACATGACTTTGGGAGAATTACATAAATATTTAAAAGAAGGAATAAAGATGCGCGAATTGAATTGAAATTGAAAGCGAGGGCGTTGGACCCATTTGGCTTTTGGCCTCAACGTTCCTTAATGAACCTGGGATCCTGTCTAAATCTGCAGTTGAATCTCACGAACACATTAAATAAAATCATAAAATGCAAATAAAGCCAATATATGAAAAAATTTAATGTTTAGGCACAATATGGCATGTATGAATGATTATACCCTTTTGATCATGGAGATCAAATCAATCTTACCCTTACTGGAAAATCAGTGGCCTGAATGCTTTTATGCCTTACTGGAAAATTAGGATCATGGAGATCAAGCCAGCCTTACCCTTACTGAAGAAGTAGTGAGGTGTTGGTTTGTAACTGTGATGGCTTGTTGGTAGTGAGAGAGGGATTTGTAATAAGGATTTCAAGGTTTTAGGGTTCTTGAAAGAGTTTGATATTCTAACAGTGTTGTGGCAAGGTTTTTTCTCTCTTTTTCTCCTCTTTTTCTCCTCTTTGGTTTGTGTGAAAAGAAGGTGATTATATAATGGAAATTAGGGTAAAGAAAATGGGCTTTGAATGTGTTATTGGGCCTCCAATGTTCACTTGAGTTCGTCACTTTCCAGGCTAAATCGCAGGGACTTAAGTGCAATTTTTGAAGTTGAAATGTGAAAACAAAATGTAGCCGACATCGATAACTAACTCCTGTCCGAAAATCGGCTCAATCGGATAAACGGTGAATTAGTTATGAATTTTTGAAGTTTCAGCTCAGACAAACTTATTTTGGGCTCCAGTGTCGACTCTGACACGTTCTTCAACAAAAAACTGGTATTGATAGGTGCATAATTTGGTCTCGACTTTTGAAGCAAAGTTGTAGATCTATGAGTCAGGGACCTTGTGTAAAAATATGAGCCAAATCCGATAAAAATTGACCGAGTTATGAATTTTCGAAGTTTCGGCCCAGATGAAATAATATTCAGCATTCAGGATTTTCAGCGTGTCACACACTCTGAGCAAAAAATGAAGGCCTTTTGAACACCATTCGAACTCGATACCTCCTGTGAAAATGTAGCCAACTCAATTTGTGAAATTTTGGCGCCGGAACCAGCTCGATACGATGAAAATAGACCAAGTTATGATTTTCTGAACATGACGCAAATAAACTTCTGTCACAAATTTTCTGTGCGAAAATACTTGATAAATCCACATTTTTGAAGACCTTCTGATCGAAATTGGCTTCCAGCCGTGAGAGATGAAAATGTAGATAATGTCAAGACGGAATTTTGGCCACCGGAACGGGTTCAAAATGAGCCACGATCTTCAAGTTATGAATTTTTTAGCGCGTAAAAACTGCACTTTCAGCACACTTTTTTCACCATATTTCTTCAAGAAAACTCACACATTCAGATACCTTCTTTAAAGAATTATCTCTTGAGCCGAACCTGAATTTGAGAATACGTTATCAGAGATATCTTGGGGAAAGAACACCTGAATATGACGCGCCGGGTTGGACTTGTAAATTTTTCTTGAAATGTTTTGAGAAATATGGGAGGGCAAATTTTGGGGTACAACACTAACGATATACAGGCATTCTTTCAAATCCTAAACACTAGAGTTATAAGGAAGATAATCCATAGTCAACCCCTTCGAGCCAAAGAAGTAGAAGTTTTCTTTTTTACACAAATTGAAACCTTTAATCAAAACCTGGGGCAGGGTAGTCTCTCAGTTAATTCAAATGCGCGTTCAGTCGCAAACTTTCACTTTGTATACAACAAGTGATATCAAAAAAATTCCTCTGGAATCAAAAGAATGTGATGGTTCCCTACCAAATAGGCAGTCATTATATATCAAAAAGAAAAGCCCACTAAGTCAAAACCTACAAAGGAGACTTAAGAAAACTGGGGCATCCCGCTGACTGTAATCTCAAAACAAGAACAGTCAGGAAAAAATCAGGGATAACAAATCAAAAAGAGGTCACTACAAATCCTCAACAACATGAAAAATATTGCAAAAATGACTGCCTTCCGACAAACTTAACTTGTATGAACCATCATCAAAACGTCATTCCATATTCAATTGGAGTTCAAACGTACAATTAACTGAGTTTAGGACCGAAGAACATCACGAAGAATGGGCGGGTACAAATATACTTTGAGCCTTATCCTTTGTTTCCTAAACCGTGAACCAAGCCACGCTACAACCCTTCAAAAGTCCTAACTGAAGCATGGGTTAGTTCGAAAGCATATTGTTACAAAAGGTATCCTGACTCCTGTAAGGGTTTACTCTAAATCCTGAGTTTAAATTTTTCTTACAAAATTTCTTCACTTGCTAAAAACACATTTTCAATATTACAAGACAAGCATAAACTTTGCATTATTTGAATATCACTGTATGCATATGGCTATTTGTTTGACAACAAAGAAATTCACACAACGAATATCCGATGAACAAAAGCTCTCTCAGTGAACAAAATCACTTCAAGTGGGATGACACTTCCAATAACAAATCTCCTATCAACAAGAGGGCATGACATGCCACCATCCAGCACACCTGGGGAAGTCCAGTCAAGATTCCATGAAATCTCTCAAGAAGTGCTGAATAACCGGGGGCAGGTCTTCATCTCCATCACTTGGGGCATTGAACGCGAATCCCAACAAAGGATTGCATACAATCAATTAGTTCTTGGAAGTGCCACAAACACTTGCTACTAGGGGCAGTGACAAATCTCTCCAGAATCCTTCTCATAGGATGACTCCCATCCAGAGTTTCAATCTCTGAAAACTACTCACCAGCTGAGTCGACCTCAAGAATCCTCGAGGATTTTTCCCAGTGATGTCGCCACCTCTCCAACAGACTGGCAACAGGGTTTATTTCCCCAACAAACGACAAGAGTCCCCAGCTTGAGTTTGCCTCTCCGACTACTACAAATCAAAGGACCACAACTCCTCTTCCCCAGTAGACTACTCTACAATCCCCAACAAGTTACTGTGAAGCCTGGACCCAACCATATATCAGTTCAACTTCGATTCCCCGGTAGAGCAACAGACAACTGAGACTCCGGAACTCTTTTCCTCAAGCAGGAATCAACACTCTCCATAGAGTTTTCAATATTCCCCAGCAAAGTTCTCCTCAAAACAAAAAAACAGGAATCCCCGGTGGTAACATTCTAAGAAAGTTTTGAAGACACACCTACTCTTCAATAGCATTCCGGGATTTAATGACTCCCCAACACTTGTCAAGGATTTATTTTCCAAGACAAAATTACATTTTAACAACATTCATAGCATATGCATACAAAATACATATAACACAAATCTCATTTATTTTGAGAACATCATTACGCAATGCATACATCATGACATTGCATACAACTAACTCTTTACCTTTTCAGGAAAGATCAATCAACAGATAAAGGTCATTATCTTTTGGAGTAGTAATCATCTCAGATTCCTTCATCATCTTTTTGGAGTAGCAATTGTCCAAGATTCCTTCATCATCCTGCTGAGGTAGTAATCATTCAAGATTCCTTCATCATCCTACTGAGGTAGTAATCATCCAAGATTCCTTCATTGTCCTGTTGAGGTAGTAATCGTCTTAGATTCCTTCATCATCCTACTGAGATAGTAATTTTCCAAGATTCCTTCATCATCCTGTCGAGGTAGTAATCGTTCAAGATTCCTTCATCATCTTTTTGGAGTAGCAATCGTCTCAGATTCCTTCATTATCATGCTGAGGTAGTAATCGTCCAAGATTCCTTCATCATCCTGCTCAGGTAGTACTCATCCAAGATTCCTTCATCATCCTGGTGAGGTAGTAATCATCCAAGATTACTTCATCATCCCGCTGAGGTAGTAATCGTCCAAGATTCCTTCATAATCCTGCTGAGGTAGTAATCGTCTCAGATTCCTTCATCATCCTGCTGAGGTAGTAATCGTCCAAGATTCCTTCATCATCTTTTTGGAGTAGAAATCGTCTCAGATTCCTTCATTATCCTGCTGAGGTAGTAATCGTCCAAGATTCCTTCATCATCCTGCTGAGATAGTAATCGTCCAAGATTCCTTCATCATCCTGCTGAGGTAGTAATCGTCCAAGATTACTTCATCATCCTGCTGAGGTAGTAATCGTCTCAGATTCCTTCATCATCCTGCTGTGGTAGTAATCATCCAAGATTCCTTCATCATCTTTTTGAATTAATAATCGTCCAAGATTCCTTCATCACATATCATTATCAAAAAAGACCTCCTATGGTTAGATTTATTTCTTCCAGTTAATGACAGGAGACCAAAGATTCTTTTCTAAGAAACAGTTCAGATGCGATCCAGACATACCTGACATTCTGATACTTACTCCAGATTCTCTTCTAGAAACAGTTCAGATGCGATCCAGATATGGCTGACATTCTGATACTTACTCCAGATTCATTCAAATACAGTTTAGATACGATCCAGATTCAGATGTTATTCTATCACTCATTCAACATACCTTTCAAATACAGTTCAGATACGATCTAGATTCGGATGTCATTCTGACGCTCATTCAGTTCATCTTTCATATACGAGTCAGATACAATTCATTTATGGATATTATTCTGATACTCACCCCAAGAACTCTACTGGTTTAGTTTAAATCTCTCAACGGTTTATCCTGATTCTTTCCTGTAGACTTTTTTCTCTGGTTCAGATAAATCGCTCCAAGATTTATTCTGATTTTTTCCAGACCTCTACTGGTTCAGTTTAAATCTCAATGGTTTATCCTGATTCTTTCTGGTAGACATTTCCTCTGGTTCAGATAAATCGCTCTAAGATTTATTCTTATTCTTTCCAGACCTCTACTGGTTCAGTTTAAATCTCTCAATAATTTATCCTGATTCTTTCTGGTAGACATTTCCTCTGGTTCAGATAAATCACTCCAAAGATTTATTCTGATTCTTCCCCAGTTGAAGTCAAGTTTAGACTTAGTCTAATTTCAGTCAAAAAATCACCTTTGGATGGCATCTATAAGCCCATCTCCAACAACTATCCATCATTTCTACAAATGGAATCTTTAAGCCCATTCCCTCCACAATCAACCACAACATCATCAAGTGCAAATTTCTAGGCACTCTAGTGTTCAATCATCTTCCACCTTCAAGTCACGAATGGCAGATTTGCCCATCTAACTCTTCAGGTGTAAGAAGATTGAATAGGGGCAACTGTTGTACTAAGTTCTTACTTCCCTTGAAAGAGAATCCTTCGATTCAGAAGCCAGGAACTTCCCTCATGCTAAACAGACACAAGACAATGACTCCCTTTATGTTTGTTTCGATCCAGATGCTTCGATTGGGAAATATGCTTCCTTCGAACATGAGCTTTCGATTGGGAAATATGTTTGCTTCGATCCAAGCTTCGACCGGGCATTAGCTTCCTTCGAGTAAGCTTGTTTCGACCACAAGCTTCGATTGAGGAAAAGGCTTCCTTCAAATAGGTGTGCTTCAATGTCATTCTTACATTTGACTCAAGACCAAATCTCATTTGCCAGACTATGTTACTTCCAAATCTTTACATAATCAGAGGCTTGTAAAAGGGTTTTAAACTTTGTCTTTTGGATAATACTATTTTTGGTTAAGATAGCAAAAGGCTACATACTCTTTCTTTTCATAGAGAGTACTTTTATCACAAAAGTAGCTTCCAACCTGAATTTTGTTTGAATGAAAAGCATGGCCAGAAGCATAAGTCATATTTTCTGCACCCCAACTGCCAAGAGGCTCCCACTTGTACCTTTCACGCTTCATATTTTACTGTTTTGCAAGGCTGGCTATTGAAAACATGTTCATTCTTTTTCTCTATAAATAGAGGAATTTTTGCAAAGCTAAGGGAGGATCTTTGGACCAGAGGAACGAATCTCCAAATTTTCTCCAACATCATAAGTTCTCAAACACTTGTGAAAAATAAACCCAGAATCCCAAACATTTCCCTCTTTCGATTCTGAAGAACAAACACTCTTATGTATCCTTCGAATCCAGTTTGGAAAGAAACATAAGACTTGTTTCTTTCTTCCTTCGAATCCAGCATTCAAAGCCAATTGTCAGGCCCCTCCCTTCGAATCTAGGAGAACCTAGGGCCACCACTCAAAGTCCAGTTCACCTTCATGGTGGCAGCAAGGTAAGTCACTCTTACCCTTGAACCTTTCATTTCATGGCATAGTATGTGAATAATTTTCCCTTTCGTTTCAAAACATGTACATAACACTTTATTTCTTTTCGTTTCCCTCTCCTTAATATGTTTTCAAAGCTAACCCCTTTTGTTTTTCTTCTTGTTTACCTAAGTATGCATTAAATATTAAACTAATTGTAAGGCAATACTAGCATGGCCTTAGGCCATGTTGCTGTTCAAAAGTTAAAACGAAAGAGACAGGGGAAAGAAGCATGAAATGAAGCCTTGGGCTTCCATGCTGACTTCCAAGCCCCAGAGAGACAGGCTGCACCACACTGGTTTCCAGGCAGAATCGAAAGGCACACCATGTTGATTCCAGGCCCCAGTTGAAGGAGACAGAGAAGGCAGAACTAGAAGGCTTCACCATACACCGACTTCCAAGCCAATCGAAGGACAGGACCTCACTGGTGCCAGCCCCCAATCAGAGGCCATGACCTCACTGGTGCCAACCCCCAATCTAAGGAGGCCAAGAAATGCAAATCAAAGGGTTCTCCTTCCCCAATCGAAGGACCTTTCATTTTTCTTGTTTTTATTTTATTTTTGCCTTTATATTTTCATGCACTTCGATATGGTTGTAATAGTGTAGGATTTATTTTTTGCACTTTTTATTACTTTTGTACAAATGCTAGTAATTAGGTGTGTATGGCAAGATAAAACCAACAAGTAGACAATCCCTAATCAAGACAAAATGCATGCAATTAAACACACTATTCACACATGCACCTCTAGGGTAATCTCACTTGTTTCCTCAGAAAATAGTCATGTCCCTCGAACATGGGAGTTTTAGCAAAGACACTCGATAAAAGATCGTAGTCCCTCGATGACCCTTGATGTTGCCTTCAGTAAATGATCTAGTCCCTAAACGAAATTGCTAAAACGTCCCATAGGTTGCCTTCTATGACTATACAAACGTCCCACGCCCATCCCTTCACATCCAACGATGGGGCTTCTTACCAAAACAATGGGAAGATAGCAACATCTAAAGGAGGAGGAAAAGAACATCTAAGACCTTTTGAGTAGGTAGATTGCTCCTAGTTGCTCGCTCGCTCACAACAAAAACATTTTATACACCCACACACTCATTGGAAACATTTTCAAAAGATAACACTTTGTACGCATTCTTATAGAAACGAGAGACATTACAAAGACACCTTTTCAAAATCACTTTCAAAAACACATTCCACAAACACCTCTTTGAACTATTTTCAAAACAACATTTTGTACGCGTTCTTACAGAAACGAGAACCATTACAAAGTCACATTTTCAAAATACTTTCAAAACCCATACCACAAGCACATTTTCAAACAAAAGCAAGTGATCTAACAAGAAACTAAGAGCCCGTAGATAACTACGGCTGAAAAGGGTGCTATCCGCAACAATTGCGATCAAACGCAAAAACACCCAAGTCAGTTCTCCCACCGTATCACACATATAATCATAATAACCTGCACACAAAGAAAAAAAACCCAATATCTTGTGGTATACTCCCAAGAACTCTAGACAAAATAACAATAGAAGTAACAAGGTCTCAAGGTAGGTCAAGGCTTCTAATCCTAAGCCCAAGAAGTCCATAACTCCAAAATGCCAAGGATAGTAACCAAATAGTCCAAGTAACATTAAAGTTTTTAAAATTTTTCAAGTTGGTTATTAAGTATCTTTAAAAAGAAAATGAAAGCTCAAGTGAGCAAATTAAGAATGACATAAAGATAAATGCTCAAGTGAGCAAAGAGGAAAATAGCATTAAATGAAAATGCTAAAATAATGGTGCTTAAAGTAAAAGTATAAAGTAAGGGCATAAAAATAAAAGTCAATTATTAATGAGTTATAAATTAGAGGTTAGTTGAATGACCATCTTGAAACTTGAATTTGAAAAATCATTAGAAGATTGATAAAATCAAAGCCTCTCAACAACAAGTTTCATTTGCTTTTTGTCAAGTATATCATTCATTTCAAAATCTCAAGGCAACAACAAATGATCAACGATGTTTAAATAATTCACTTAGTCCAAAATTTATGATGATTCATTAGAGGATTGATAAGACTAAAGCCTCCTAACAATGAACCTCAAGTTTATTGGATCAAAGGTTTTAAATTAAACATACTTGGGCTTGCAAATATAGGTTTGGGTCACGAATGATCATTTCTCGAAACAGGACAAAATTTAACGCTATGTTAAGCAATCATAAGTGGACTTATATAGAAGTCGCACCTACTTTGAGGCCGGCCAATAGCAATCTATGTGCCATATGTTTGGAGAGATGATATGTAAATTATCCTCTAAAAACATGTAACACAATGAGAAAGGAATAAGATGAAGAGGGAGGAGAAATATTTGAATCAAAAAAATTAATCAAGCTATCATTAAAATCATCCATCCATTTTGGTGAAGTTAAACTAAACACCCAAGATCCAATGATATTAATGAAGTTTATGATCAACCATCATATAACCAGAATATATTTTAAAAAATAGCATTTAATGAATAAAATAAAAAGAAAAATGATTTTTAAAATGAAAATAAAAGGTAAAATAACAAACTATATTCAAAGTATCAAAGAAAAATTTAAAAAGACCATAGAAAAATCAGAAATACCTCAAATATTTTTATAAATTTTTTGGTAATTTTTTAAAACAGAAAAAAAAATTAATTGATTAAAATCACTCAAATAAATGGAAAAAAGATCAAAAATAGTAGAAGTCAAAATAAAATTGTAAAAAAAAACAGAAAGTCAGAAATAATGAAAATTATTTTTATAACATTTTTTAGAATTTAAAAAATATCAAAAGTATTTTTAAAACAATTAAAATAATGCAAACAAAACAAAAATTATGAAAAATATCTAACATTAAAATAAAAATATAAAAAAATATATTCACAAAGTCAGAAATAATTCAAAGTATTTTTGTATATTTTTTTCATAATTTTTGGATAACTAATAAAAGAGTTATGAATTTTTAAAGATAAAAGAAATTAAAAAAATAATTTTGTAAAATAAAAATAAATCTGAAAAACCATGCGCTTTGGATCTCTCTCACTTATACACGCTGGCATATCCAATGGATCTGAGGTGAGGGAGCATCATGGATCCAAGCTGAAGCGCGCACATACAACACAAGAAAGTCCAACCAATCAAAATAAAACAATTGTCTCAGTGTCATTGGTTGAAGAACAACACGTAGATCGTCTTCAACCTCCAGCCTCCTGCAAGTAGGGAAAATCCAAGATCCTTGAATCTATAAATTTACGCATTCATAGTGGTACCATTAGATGTGTCTGCTTGAGACGATCACAACCATATGCTCGCGAATAATTTATATAAAGCACAGCGTAGTCAATTTGGAAAAAATCAGAGATGTTTAAAAATGTCAAAATCGAAAATCAGAAGTATCAAATGTATTGTTTCACCAAAATTGAGTTAAGAGCAAGCATCAGTGAACATCATAGACCATTCCAGTAATTTGAGTTAGAGGATTTGGTGCCCTAAACTACCTGAACAAAGTCAGATGAACTTGCTCTGTAAATGGACTTGGCTAGCACGATTCAGGGCACCTTAAGGCATGATTCTTCTTCTATTAGCTTCAGTGAAATTCAAGGATGAAGGATCAATGAAGAAATTGGATTGAAAAGTGGAGAAAAGAGAAAATAGGTCTTTGTGGGTTCAACATTCTTTTATATTACTAGGACACTTTCGTGCACTTTTGGAGGTATCATCTAGCTTTCGGAATATGCTAGATTATTAGCATGTTGAATTAGGACAATATGTTAGCCTAACTGTTTAGTATGTTAGTTGACACCAGAGTTTAGTTTTTATTATAAATAGCATACTAGTCCTCACTTCTCAATAATCCTGATTAGGAGGATAAAGTGGTGTGGTTGAGATTCAATTGCAAACATTGTTCCCTAATATGAAATTGCATCAAGAATCCAGAGTTTTATACCACTTTGAATTGTTTCTCTCTTCTCTCTTTTATTACTTTATGGTTTTCTTGTTGATAAAGTAAACGATCATACTATGTTTTTCTGAGCATTATTTTCACAAAAATTTAGTACGACGAGTATGGATGAGAAGTTATCATCAACAAAGTAGGAGATTGATAAATTTACCAGAGTGGTTGATTTCAGTTTATGGCGCTTGAAGATGCAAGCCCTTCTTATTCAACATGGTTTGTTAGAAGTGTTGAAAGGATCAGAAAATATGGATCTTGCCCTAACGAAGAAGAAGAAGACGATGATTATAGAGAAAACCCACATCGCCATTGTATTGAACCTTAATTATAAGGTTCTCCTATAGGTTTCAACCATCTGAGCAATTGACTGAGCAAACTTGTGATGCAAGGCTTGAAACTTGTCATGAGGGTACCTCAAAGCATATGAGGAACCATGAAACTCACTTGAGGCATTAAAGGCACTATTTTCTTTGAGAAACACAAAACCATAGTTGTAGGTCATTTTCTTAGGAGAAGGTTTGACTGGTCAACCCTTGAGTAGCCTTGAGTACTTGAGACCTTCATGAGCATGGGGAGGTGTCTTGAATTAACTGTCTTAAAAAATGGGAGGGTAAATTTTGGGGTACAACAGTTTGTACATGACCAATTCGTTGGTCAATTGCCTCTACCTAAAGCAAGCTTTGTATTCATTCAAGATGAGTGAAGACAAAGTCTTGACTAAACAACTAGATATGTTCAATAATTTGATTCTTGATCTGGAGAATATTGAGGTTACCATCAATGATAAAGATCAAGTGTTGTTATTGTTTTATGCTTTACCAAGATCTCATACTCACTTCAAATAAACCCTCTTATATGGAAGTGAGTCCTTTAAATTCGAATAAGTTCAATCAACCTTACACTCAAGGATTTGAATGAAAGAAAGAAGCACATGCCATTATCTATTGGTGAAAGATTGCTCATAAAAGGAAAATTCTCGAAGAAGGATGGTAAGTTTGAGAAGAAGATGGGTAAATATCCACAAAATTCATATGGTGGTAATTCCTCTGCTATTAGGTTTTACCACTATAAAAAGTAAGGTCCACTAATACAAAAAACACATCTAATGTCAGATGTGAAATGTATTTGACCTTGGCTACGAAAGCGAGATAACGAAGGGCGTCATGAAAAGCCAGCCCTTATCACCTTGAATATTAAAACACTGATGGGTAAAGTTAACTGCATGTGGGTTCGACTCCTAACATCAGCATTTTTGTTATTTTCAAAACTAGATCGTGCGCCCAATAATAACACTCGGTGTTTTGAAAAATTGAGGTAATAGATCAATGTTCTTACCTAAATTTATTGAGAAAACCAAGGGTTAAGATTTTTTTGTACAGTCACTTGCACCTATATTATAGAACCATATTTTATAGAATCCTATAACAGAGACATCATACATTTTTCCAATTCCTCAATAAGATACACAAATATTCATTTATTACACCAAATGCAAACCCAAAATGGCACACACTTTATAATTTTACATCAAAACTAAAAAAAATAATTAAGAAACAAAAACAATAAACCATTTACTTACTAGTTTTTCCATATCCCCTCTTCATGATCACGACGGATAACATGCACAACATCTGAATCATGTTCTTCAGATGATTGACATACACGTGTTGCTAAACAAAGTGTCTCATAGTTAAAGTCTTAATTTTCATCAGCACTATCGTGAATATGTTGTCCTTGAAGAACAATTGACCCTCTAGTGTTAGATGGATCAGTGACATAAAAAATATTTTGCTTGGTTTTCCATGATGAATGGTTCGTTCTTATAAGTTGCCTTTCAAAAATCAACCCTTGTGAATCCTAATTCATCAGTTTCTACACTAGTGTTATAGTCAGTCCACCCGCACTTAAATAAAGGCACTTTAAGAGAACCATAGTCAATCTCCAAAGTCTTCTCAATGACCCCAAGGTATGCTCTATATGCTAGTACAAGATTGTTATCTTTGGAACTAGAAAAGTACATGGATTCAGCTTCAACCATAACACCATTATTTTGCATGGTTCTACGATCATCCTTTGACTTTGTATAGAACGAATATTTACTAATGTCGTATGCAATCCAAGTAATTAAATTAAACTTAGGCATACATAAAAACCATTTGAAATTATTCGATGCACCACCCTCTTTAGAAATACTTTCATTAAACCAATCTATGAAAGTTTTGTTATACTCTATCAACAACCATTTTTTATTCATCAAGGGGAATTTTTCCGTTATAAGACTTATGTGAACGATCAAGTAAGGATCAACTTCACTAAGGTTATTCAATATATATAAATGTGCTTGAATAACTACTTCTCGACTAAATGTCTTAACATTTAAACCCTGAATACCTTTACCATCATAAAATACATCATGACGAGACTCAGGAACTCCTATAAAGTTTGCATCTGACAAATAGTTTGTACAAAACTCAATAGATTCTTCTGTGATGTACCTTTCTATGATTGAAGCTTTTAGACGGTGATGATTCTTTCTATACTCTTTAAAAATATTCATGTAACGCTCTACTAGATACATCCACCGTAAATAAACTGGACCATAAATTCTAATCTCCCTTACTAGATGAAAAACTAAGTGAACCATAATGTCAAAGAATGATGGAGGGGAAACATCTCTAATTGGCACAAGATAATTGCAACTTTGTATTCCAAATCATATAATTTCAAGGATCAATAACTTACTACATATAGCGTTGAAGAATAAGCACAATCTGATTATAGTTACTCATACATTTCTTGGTAAGATGCCATAGATAGCCTTTGGTAGAAGTTGTTGCATCAAGACATGACAATCATGACATTTTAATCCAACTAATTTATGATCGTTCTTTGACACGAGTTTCTTCACATTTGATGAGTAACATAGGGGAACTTTGATACCGTGCAAACAATCACAATTTTTTTTTACTTTTTAAGGTAAAGTGTGACATGTTGGGGGGGGGGGGGGGGGGGTGGGTGGGTGGGGGAATATGTTCTATTTCTTACTTATATTGGGGATAATTCTTATCGTATACCCATCACAACCATATCTTCGTAGGATTTCTAAGTATCTTTTATCTTTCCTTTAATGTTGAGAAGTGATCCAATCAAACACTCACATACATGTTTCTCCAAATGCATCACATCAATACAATGGCTTACATCAAGACTAGACCAATATGGAAGATCAAAGAATACCGACCTCTTTTTCCAAGAATTTTTTCTCCACAAGATTTTTTTTCTTTCTAAAGACAACATTAATGTGTTGTTGTCTTCTATAAACATCCTTCCCATGTAAGGGCTTTGGAGCGATACCAAACTCCTGCTCTCTACTGAAAGCTTTTCATAATATACGATACAGATTATTAGGTCTTAGAAATTTTCTATGCCCAAGATAAATTGTCTTTTTCCTTTTTTTAATTGGTGGTGACATGTATCAACTTCACATATAGGATTCGCTTTATGACCCTTGACGTTGTACCCAGACAAATTACCATATGCAAAAAATCATTGATTGTGCAAAACAACATAACACGCAACTTAAAGTTATCACCTATATACACATCATCAACATCAACACTTTCCTCCCACAAAATTATTAAATCTTCAATTAATGGCGTTAAATAAACATCTATGTCGTTCTCTGGTTGTTTTGGACCAGATATCATCATCGATAAGATCATATACTTGCGTTTCATGCCTAACCATGGAGATAGGTTATAAATTAAGACAAGAGCGAGCCATAGTGTATGGTTAGTACTCAAATTATCAAAAGGGTCCATTTTTCGGTGGCAAGTCCAAGCCTAAGGTTCCTCGGTTCAAGGGCAAAATATAGAAACAAGGAATCAATTTACTTCTGTTGCAATGAATCAGCTACATGGAAAATTTTTCCATCGCACACTCTTACATCTGCACGCCATCTAGTATTCTTTGTGTCACTAACATTAGAAACAAATTTCTTAAACCTTGGATTTATCGGTAGGTGCCACATCACTTTGATAGAAACATCATTTCTAGTTGCAACATTATCGCCATCAACACCATTGTCCTTCTTCTTGTAGCGCGACACCCCATACCTCAGACACTCCTTGAAGTTTTCAAACTATTTCCTATATAAGATGCAATCATTACAACAAGCATTTATTTTGACATAGTCCAAACCCATTGGGAAATATATATTCTTGGCCTCATAAGTACGATTCGATAATGTGTTACCTTCGGAAAGCATTTCTTTCAAAAACTCAAGCAATTTAGTGAAACTTTTATTCGTCCACCCACCTCTTGTCTTAAGATTAAATAGTCTTAACACAACTAACAATATTGTAAAACTTTTACATCTCGGGTACAACGAATCTTCCATGTCTCTTTGCAAAATATATACCATATTATCTTTCTTGAAAACATCTACTCCAATATCATGAATGATGTCTTCTAGATTATAAGTCATAAATTCATCATCTTCATCTTCAATTGTATGTCACATATGTCTCTTTTTTGTCCCTTCACCATGACATACCCATTTTATGTAATTTTGAATAATTCTATCACAACCATAATGATTGAATATAACACCCCTTGAATGTTTTTTCATATTTTAACATTTCATACAAGGACACCAATAAATCCCATTATTTCCAGGAAGATCTTTTTTCGCGAAATCATGAAATTGTAACACTCTATTCTCATACTTTTTACTTAATCTATTGGCTTTCATCCAACTACGATCCATAACCCCATAAAGCTTATGAAAACAAAATAAAAAATAGTACAAAATAAAGTCTCTCAACAACAATAAGAACAACAGTAATGGAAAACAACAACAATAAGAACACCAATAATAGAGAAGACCAACAACAATAAGAACAAGAAGAAAAATAATAACATACCACAGAGAAGAGTTTTTAGATTAATGGTGAAAGATTTCTTTTCGTTTTCTATGGCTCCTTGGAGAAAAAATATTCTTTCGTTGGTTGGAGAAATAGTGTTCTTTTGTTAAGGCTCGAAAATTGAATTAGGTAGACCCTGATGGAATAAAAAATATAAAGAGTATTCATCGTGGTTAATCTAAAAAACCGAGGTAACATAGCCGACGTAAAATCTATAAAAAATAAAAGAAATCTTTTTGGTTCAAAAAATAATAAAAAATAAGGAATTTTTTATCTTGGTTTTACAGAAAACCGAGGTGACATATTCGTCGTAAAATCTAAAAAAATAAAGACGCCTTTTTGGTTCCATATAAAACATTAAATAGCAGGAGCTGAGAATCAAACCTCAAACCCTGAGCATATATTTTTGTTGGTTTTATTTAAATCCAAGGTAACAAATTTATTATTATTATTATTTAAATAAAATAAGGCACGCCGGTCACATGTACCCACACTTTTTATTGTATGTGGTGAAAGTTTCGTCATAAAAAGCATTATTTATTATAGTGGTCATACCAGAAAAGTGTGTCCTCACAAGTTGAAGAGTTATGACAATGTCATGGAAAATGGCAATGCAACCACTGTTTAAGATGATTATGAATCATCTGATGTACTTGTGGTTTCTAGCAGAAATTCTAGCAAAGAATTGATTATGGATTCAGGTTGCACTTGGAATGTGACTCCAAACAAATATGTGTTTGAGGAATTATGTGATCAAGATGGTGGATTATTTTTGTTTAGAAACAACAAAGTATGCAAAATTGAAGGAATTGGATCTATCCTATTCAAACTTCATGATGAGTTAATAAAGTTGTTGACTGGTGTCAGGTATGTACCTGATCTTAATAGAAATTTGATTTCTCTTGGTGAATTCAACAAGAAAGGATATGTTTTCAAAGGAGAGCAAAGTATCCTAAGGGTAATGAAGGGGTTGAAGGAAGTCTTGAGAGGCATCAAGAGGCAAGGCATATATACCCTTGAGGATGAGGTTGTAAATGGTTCAAAAGATGTAGCACCCACAAAACATGTGTCGAAGACTGAGTTATGGCACATGAGACTTGGTCATATCAATGAATTGGGCCCTGGTCGAATTGGGAAAGCAAAATGTGCTAGACGGTGACAAGGTCGAAAAATTGGAATTTTATGAACCTTGTGTATTCGGTAAATCCTGTAGGGAAAAATTTAACAGAGGTAAACAAAGAACACATGAATCCATTGACTATATTCATGTTGGTCTTTGGGGGCCTGCAATAAATCCTTCACACTTAGGAGCATAATATTTTCTACCCATAGTTGATGATTATTCCAGAAAGTCAAGGATATTATTTAGAAGACTAAGGATGAAACTTTTGAAAATTTCAAAAGTTCAAAGACTTTGTCGAAAACCAAACTGGTAGGAAAGGAAAGATATTAAGGAGTGACAATGGTATTGAATTTTATAATGAAGCTTTTGACAACTATTGCGACATGCCTGTTATTTCAAGGAACCAAACTACTATAGGTATTCCCCCAACAAAATGGTTTAGTTGAATGATTCAATCAAACAACCCTTAAAAGGGTTAGATGTATGTTGGTTAGTGCTAGATTTAAGAAAATGTTTTGGGTTGAGGTTGTTGTGACAATAACATATCTAATAAATAAGTGTCCCTCGAATTCCTTGGATATGAAGACACCTGAAGAAGTTTGGTTGGATCATCTAAGATCTCGATAAACTTATAGTATTTGGTTGTGTAGCATATACTCACATTAGGCAAGATAAGGTCAAACCTAGAGCTTTGATATGTATGTTACTTGGATACCCTGAAGGATTCAAAGCTTATAGGACGGGGTGCCTAGAGTTAGGTCACCAAAGGTGTATCACAAGTCGAGATGTAGTTTTCAATGAAGTTGAAATGGCATTCAAGAAAACTAATGACGCTGGTCGAAATGCAGAGATCTCTGAAGAAGAGATGGAACATAAAGATATTCTTGATGAGGTGGAGCATATTAATGTTGAGTTGCATAATCCAGATGATGTCAAGGAAGAAGCACAATATGCTGAAGAAACTAAGTAAATTGTTAATGAGTACCTGCTGGCAAGATAGAGGTCGAAAAAAGTCATTAAGCCACCTCTGAGACTTGTTTATGCATATTTATAGTGTTTTCTTTAATCTTTGCAAATGAGGTACTCAATGAAGAACCTAGTGATTACAAAGAAGTTGTAAGGAGTCGAAACAAGACTCAATGGATAAACGCCATTGATGATGAGATAAAATGTCTTCATAATAACCTCACTTGGGAGGTGATCGAGAAACCTTATGGAGCCAGGTTAGTCAATTGTAAGTGGATTTTCAAGGTTAAGGAAGGAATTGAATGAGTGATGTCGAAGATATTTAATACAAAGTTGGTTACTAGAGGATTCACTCAGAAAGAAGGAGCCAACTTAAATTATGTGTTCTCACATGTTGTAAATCATAGATCCATTCGAATACTGTTGGCCCTAGTGGTGAAGTTTGACTTGGAACTTGACAAATGGATGTGAAGACCGCCTTCCTGTATAGTGATCTAGATGAAACAATCCTGGTGAAACAACCTGACGGATATGTAGAAAAAGGCAAGGAAGATTATATGTGCAAGCTGAATAGATATTTGTATAGCCTAAAAGAATATCCTCGACAGTGGAGTAGGATATTTGATAAGTTCATGGTACATATAGGTTTCAATGGGATCCATTTCGACCATTGTGTTTACTCAAGGTTTCAACCTGGAAGTTCACTTGTTATTTTTGTAGCTTTATATGGATGATATCCTCATAGACAGCGATAATGTTGAGGGCATAATGAAGGTGAAGGTTGAACTCAATAAGGAGTTCAAAATGAAGGATACGTGAGATGGCACCAAGATTCTTGGGATTGACATTCAGAGAGATAGAAAGCAATCGAGATTATGCTTGTCTAAAGAGACATACCTGAGGAAGAATCTTGAAAATTTTGGTATGTCAAATTCAAAGCCTGTTGTAACACCAACAAATCCTCAATTCAAGTTGAGTACGACTCAAAGTCCGAGTACTAAAGCTAAAATAGCCTATATGAATAACTTTCCATATGCTAGTTGTGATACGGTGGGAGAACTGACTTGAGTTTTGCGTTTGTATTCGCACTTGTTCGGTTTAGCAAGAGTCGCCACCGACTTTTTATTTTATCCTAAAGGAAAGGTTAAAAAGCACAGCAAAAACCTTTTGAGATATTTCGTGGGTCCGGGGGGTAGATTAAGAAAAGGGAAGGTATTAGCACCCTTTTCATCCATGGTTATCCATGGGCTCTTAGTTACTTGGTTTTTTAGATCACTTGCCTTGATTTTCGATTGCTTGAAAATGGTGTGTATGTGTGTGTGTTTTGAAAATGTTTTTTGAATAAGATGCCTTGTCTTAGGCTACCAACGTAATGACTCATGTTTGAGTATATACGAAGGTGTGTATCTTTTCGAAAAGATATTTCAAATGTTTTTGGAAGTTTGTTTTGAAAGTGTTTGCGAAGTGTGGTTTTTGAAAAGGAGGCAAGCGTTTTTGCAAGTTGATCTCAAGTAATTAAGAGCTTTGTCTACCCCTATTGTACTCAAAGGTTTTCTCTATGTTTTCAACCCTTTTAAACAATTTTGTTCCACCATTGAATTTGGTCGACAATCTTGCATTTAGGACGTTTAACGGGACGGGCGCGGGTCATCGTATGGACCATGAATGCAATGATGCCAAGTGTCTTTGGCAATTTGCTTTGAAGGGACTATGATCATTCCATTTAGGCAACTTTCGAAAGCGTCATCGAGGGACTTATGATCATTTGAATTTGTTTTGCCAAAGAAACTCAACGTGCAAGCATGGCCCATTTTGGAAGGCAACATGTGGGATTACCCTAGAGGGTGCAAGTGTGATTGTGTGTTGATTTCATGTATTTGTCTTGTATTAGGTTATCTAGCGTTTGATTTTATGTACATGCAAACCCTAGGTCTAACCATGGTATAATTGGAAAGCGGTAAATTGCGGAAATGTAAAGTCTACGCTATTACAAAATAAGTATCCGGGAGTGGGGGTACAAATTTACAAATAGGGATGAGACTTTAGGAATGTAGTGTCCAATAAGTTACAACCAAATCTAATTTGCGATCAAATGTAAACAATGTAACGTATATCAATGTATAAGATAAGCAAATGTGTATAGGAGCAATGTAAATGTATTGTGTAAGTGTACGTGTATACGTGTATGTATATTTGTATATGTAATTATTTACAGGTTAGGAAAATGTGAATTCGAATGTATTATTAAGCATTGTTTTAACTTAAAGAAAAGAATTAGATATTTATTTAATTAATCTTTTGTAGTCTTGTATATTGTTAATATGTACAAAAAGAATGTTTTAATTAAATATCAAGAATTAAATTATGTATGTTAGAAAAATGTATTTTATTGATTATGTACAAAAAGAGTATTTTACTTAAAAGAAAAATTATATATTTATGTACAAATATTTTCCAAGAAAAGGAATTGTATTAACTTAAAGAATTTATGTATAAATCGAAATAAGTTAAATGAAAATAAAAAAAAATTGTTTTAAACAATGTATGTTTATGTACTAAGGCATTAATGTACAAATAAAAATATTTTAAGTTAGAAGGATAAAATATATTGTGCTCCAAAAAATTAGAATTGTGTTGTAAAAATTTGATGTAATAAAAGCTCATGTTAATTAATTAAAAAAAAGAATATAGATAGTTTTTGAAAATGGTTTTTTGACAGAAATTAGAAATGGGCTCTAAGGGAGGTTATGGCCCAAGCAGAAGAGAAATGGGGGGTGTCAACTTGGAACGTGCTTTGGGCTTAAGGCATCTGATGGGGCAAAGCCCATTGTGGTTCCACAACATTTTTTAGGGTTTGATTATTGTTTTCATTTGAAACGCGTTAGGGTTTGTGCGCCGTTTGTGTCACTTCGTTCGTCCTCTTCCACCTTCGCCTGAGTTCCTCTTGCCCATGGCTTCTGAACACAGCTCCATGCGTGGTTGTCAAGCGCCACCGTCTACTCCTCCACCCTCCATAGTCGAGCACGACAATGACAACCAAAGGTGATAACCTCTCGTTTTACATTCTTTGTTTTAGTTCGCGCATGTGAGCTAATAGTCTTTGACAGTTTCTAATTTTGTTTACGTTTTGTGAGATGCTTTAAGGAAAGGGAAGAGTTTTACCTTTTTGGAGACGGAAACTTTTTGGAGATGGAGGAGGAGTTTGACCCGGAGGCGCGTTGGACGGCTGAGAGCGAAGGTTTGATGATGCTGGAAGCTAGCTTGGGAAAACTGGTTTGTGTTAGGTTTTGTGATGTTTACTCTGAAAACCCTTATATCTTCTTTCTTCTTCTCTTTTACTGCATGCTTCTGCTTATGTTGCCTTGAGATACCTTTGCCTTTTGTATGCTTGAATATGCTGAGATTGATGCCTTGTTTGGTTTGCTTGGCCCAGTGATGAGCTTTCTGAGGGCTTCTCGTATTGATACGCTTCTCTCTTTGCCTTGCTTTGAGTTGCCTTCTGTACACTTGTGTAGCCTTGATGCTTCTTTGGCTTGTTAATGCTGCCTTTTCGTGTATATTGGCCTATGATGAGGGTTCCTCTGAGGCTTTGTGTGGGCTTTTGTGTTTGATGTTGCTTCTGGTTCTTTAGGCTTGGTTATGGCCTTTGATGACTTGTGAGCATTGAGTTTATGTTTCTTTGGTTATATGTTTGGATCAGTTTGACAGGGTTTTTTGAGGTTTGAATGTTTTTTGGCTTGAGTCAATGCAGGTTTGTTGTTTTATGGTTAAGGCTGGACAGGGTTAAGGTCTTAGGCTTATGAGGTTTAAGCTTATGGCTTAGCAGGTTGTACTGGTTCTTTACAGGTTTTAGGCTTAATGCAAGCTTAAGGCAGGTTTCTCCTGGTTTATGGTTTTGTGAGGTTTCAAAAACAGGTTTTAGGATTGGGAGCTTTGTTCTGGTTATTGTGAACTGGCTTTTGCTGCAGGTTTTCTTCTGTCTATATGTTTTGTTTGATAATAGGCAGGTTTGGCCTTTGGTTCAGCAGGTTTGGCCTTTGGTTCAGCAGGCTTGGCCTTTGTTCAGCAGGTTTGGCCTTTGTTCAGCAGGTTTGGCCTTTGGTTCAGCAGGTTTGGCCTTTTGGATGCTTAGGCTGGAAGGTTTTGACAGTTGTGGTTATCTCTCTTTGATATCTTGCTCATTTTTTCCTCCTTTTTTTCTACTGTACTGTGTTCAGTTTTGTTTCATATCTCTCTTCATGCCTCAAGCCTAAGCCTGCTTTCTTTATTCTCTTCTTCTCTCTCCAGTACAGTCAATATATTTAAAATATGTTTATGCTCTGTACTTTCTGAAAGGGAAACTTGGGAAATGATGAAAATGAGTATGTTGCTTGCATATCATGCTTTCTCTGCATATTTGTCCCTTCTTTTGACAGCTTCTTGTATTTTTTGTATCTTTTGATATCCTTCCAAATCTTCTTTTTGACAGCTTTGGTAGCCTTGTACAGTGACTTGTACTTTTGGCAGAAAGTTTGAATTTGGACTTTGTAGTTTGATTTGCAACATGCTGTTTGAGATTTGAACTTATGCAGTTTGGACAATTTGACTTGTGCATTTTTAAATTTGTGCATTCAAAGTTTAGCAAATAAATATTTGTCCTTCTTTGTGAACCGGGAGAAATCTCGTGATTTGCAGAGAGGGTTAACTGATCCCAATCAGTTGCCCTTAATGATGAACTCTTTTTATCTGTCTCTTTATTTATTTATCTGTCATTGACTTTTCTCCTTTTCTTTTGCAGATAAAAAATTGAATGGAGAGGGGTATCTCTAAATGAAGAATTAAAAATTGGAGGCTTAGGAATACTTAGAAAAAATAGGATAGCTTTATTTTTATTTAAATTTAAATAAATGTAAAATCATTGTTGTAAACAACAAAACAATTGTACAGTTAATTTAAAAATCAATAAAAGTTTCTTTATCCAATTAATTCTTTTTCCTCCTTTTTCAATTATTTATTTATTATTTATAGTTCTTTAAATTAAAGTAACTGAAAATTAAATTCCAGCTATTCAATCTTTAGAATAATAAATAATTAACTAAACATTGATTCAACATTGATCAAAATAATAAACTTGGCGCTTCCAACATCCAAAACAAAGCACAGTCAAACACAATAACTGATCAGACGCATTCCCCTTTTTACTGATTTTTTACCAAACACTGCAAATCCAAACTGAATGTATCATTTGACTGGTTCAATCAAACAAACATGAATTCAATCCAAATGCATTTTTTTTACTGATTAAGTCAAACAATGTGAATTCAAACCAAATCTCGGAATAACTTGCAAATCACCGTAGAATTAAATCTTTCTAAAGAACCGCGCATGAACAACCCTAATTCCTGATTAAATGCAAAAGAACGTTCGCCTAATCGAAACTGAGCCAAAGTCAACCAAAACCCTAAGCCAATTGTGTGAAACATTCCAGAGCCATGAAAACCAATAAAAACCCTAATTTTGTCTGGCTGACGAGAAAAGTCTGTTTGACCGATTCTTGAGCCAATCTGAAAAATCAGGAAACGCCTGAAGCTGTGATTTCTTGAGGAAAAATGTGAGGGCAAATTTTGGGGTACAACAGTTGCCCCTGTTCAATCTTCTTGAACCTGAAGAGTTAAATTGGCAAGTTTGCCTTTTGCGACTCGAAGGTAAAAGGAGATTGGACACTAAAGTGCCCAGAAAATTTGCACTCGGAGATGTGATGGTAGAGGTGAATGGGCTTAAAGATGCCATTTGGTGACGGGCTTAAAGATGCCATCTGATGCGATAGAATCTTGTCGGGGGATGGGCTTAGAGATGCCATCTGAGAATGGGCTTAAAGATGCCATTTGGTGATTGCTGGTAGGAGGATGGGCTTATAGATGCCATCTGGAAATGGGCTTAAAGATGCCATTTGGAAATGTTGAACTGTATTTCATTGGTGAGTGGATGAGTATCAGAAAGGCCTCCATGTTTTGGAACATCTCTGAATTGGGGGTCTGAATAAGCAATAGATTGACATCCGTGTTGGGAAGAATCCGTAAACTGTTTTCAGAAGTCTTGAGAAGAATCTGAACAAGTGATAGGTTAACATCCGTTACTGGAGAACCCGTGAACTGTTTTTAGAGGTCTTGAAGTTGAATAGGAACCGGTGTAGGGTTTCCTGATGATGCGTCCGTGTAAAGCTGCATCTGGATGAATCTGGAACGAGTATCAGAATGTCGCCGTGTCTGGGTCACATCTGAACTGTTTCTGAGTGAATTTGGAATAAGTATCAAAATGTCGCCGTGTCTGGGTCACATCTGAACTGTTTCTAGAAAGAATCTCGGAAGATGATGGTCTTTGTCTGTTGACTGCTATTTCCTGTAAATGTAAAGAGTTAGTTGTTATGCAATGTCATGATGCGTGATGCAATGTAAATGTTTATGATATGAAGGTGAGGAATGCGCATGTAAGCTGATGAGATGTCTTGCTGAGGATAGATGAATCCTAGATGGCTGAAGATAAAAGAATCTTGACTGCTGCCGGGGAAAATAAATCCTTGGCTGCTGTTGGGGAAATCAGAAGCTTGGGTTGTATGCCAATCTACTGGGGAATCCTTGTCTTGAGGAGATCTTCACCGGAGAATATTCGAATATTCTGTGGGGAACTGAGAATGAGAGTCTTCAATCTGCTTGGGGATTGATAACTGGAAGTTTTAGCTTCGCTGGGGATAATGAAACCTGACTCTGAGTGGAGTTAGCTTCTGGAAGGTTCTCTGGCCGGGGATTGCGAGAGTCCTCTGATTGCTGCAAGTGTTGGTCTGGAATAAGTTACTGAATGTCACTATCTCTGGGTCATATCTTGAACTATCTCTAGAAACAAATCTGAATAAGTTATAGAATGTCGCCAAATCTGGGTCACATATTGAACTATATCTGGATAAAATCTGAATGAGTTATAGAATGTCGCCAAATCTTGGGTCACATCTTGAACTATATCTTGAAGGAAATCTGAATGAGTTATAGAATGTCGCCATCTCTGGGTCACATCTTGAACTATATCTTGAAGGAAATCTGAATGAGTTATAGAATGTCGCCATCTCTGGGTCACATCTTGAACTATATCTGGATGAAATCTGAATGAGTTATAGAATGTCGCCAAATCTTGGGTCACATCTTGAACTATATCTTGAAGGAAATCTGAATGGGTTATAGAATGTCGCCAAATCTCGGGTCACATCTTGAACTATATCAATCTTCTGCGGTGATGAGGGAATTGTTGAACACTTTTGACATTCGAATGCCCCCAGTGGTGATGAAGGAGTCTTGAATCATATTACTCTACATATTGAGAGATTTCTTGAAATCTTGACTGGACTGCCCCAGGTTAATTGAACTTTGGAAGATCTGTTGGACCTTGACTAGACTGCCCCCAGGTTAACTGGACTTTGGAAGATCTGTTGGACCTTGACTAGACTGCCCCAGGTTAATTGGATGGTGATATGTCATGCC
The DNA here is from genome assembly GCA_948472305.1 of Vicia faba. Taxonomy (NCBI): domain Eukaryota; kingdom Viridiplantae; phylum Streptophyta; class Magnoliopsida; order Fabales; family Fabaceae; genus Vicia; species Vicia faba. Next base: position 996,584,499 of record OX451736.1, read on the forward strand.
CCCTTGTTGATAGGAGATTTGTAAAGGAAGTGTCGTCCTTTTGAAGTGATTTTGCTCGCTGAGAGAGTTTTCGTTCCTCCGAACATTTGCTGTATGAAATTCTTCGCTGTCAAACAAAAAGCCAAATGCAGACAGTGATATTCAAGTAATGCAAAGTTTATGTTTGTCTCGAAGTTTTGAAAAATGCGTTTTTAGCAGAAAACTTTTTATAAGACAGATCAACACAAGATTTAGAGCAAAGCCTTACAGGAGTCAGGATACCTTTTGTAACAGTATGCTTTCGAACTAACCCATGCTTCAATTAGGACTTTTGAAGGGTTGTAACGTGGCTTGGTTCACGGTTTAAGAAATAAAAGGATAAAGGCTCAAAGTATATTTGTACCCACCCGCTCTTCATGATGTTCTCCAACCTAAGCTTAGTTAATTATGCGTCGTACTCTGTTTTGAGTCTGGAATGACTTTCGGGCGATGGTTCACCAGTTGAATTCGGGAGACAGTCATCATCTCCTTTTTCTTTTTCAACATTTTTCATGTTGTTGAGGATTTTGTAATGACCTCACTATTTTGATTTTGATTTGTTATCCCTAACTTTTGCCTGACCGTTCCCGTTTTTCGAGATTACAGTCAGCGGGATGCCCCAGCTTTCTTAAGCCTCCTTTTTAGGTTTTGACCTAGTGGGCTTTTTCTTTTTGAGAGATTGATTGTCTATGTGATAGGGAACCACCCCTGTCTTTTGATTCCAAAGGAATGCTTTTTTTTTCTTTGACGTCGTTCGTTGTGTTACGAACTGAGAGCTTGCGACTTCAATGCGCATTTTCTTTGAATTAACTGAGAGACTACCCTGCCCCAGGTTTATATCAAAGGTTTCGATTGTTTAGAACAGAAAACTCCTACTTCTTTGGCTCGAAGGGGTTGACTAGGGATTAACTTCCTTATAACTCCAGTGTTTGGGAATTGAAAGAAATGCATGTACATCATCAGCAAGGTCTGTTCAAAAGCATATTGTATAAGATCATGGTATTGTTTCGTCATCCTCCCTCTAAAGGCTTGCAGCTTTTTATCAAGAGTTAAATATCATAAAGAAAAGCATAAGAGTAGTGAAACGCATGGATGAATTCAAGACAAACATATGCAATGCATTAATGAAAACAGAGTTTAACATCAACAGATAATTGTTTGACAACAAAAGAAATTACAACTTTGAAAATTCAGAATGAAACAAACACAATCTCAATGATTTGGCATAGGAGGAGTGATCATGTTGGGGTCTCTGGGGGACCAAACTCAATCTCCTTGGCATCGATCATGTCTTGGATCTTGTTCTTCAGAGGCCAACAGTTGTTGGTATCATGCCCCGGGCTATCAGAGTGGTATTCACATCTTTCATTGGGGTGATAAGTAGGAGCAGACGTGTTTGGGTTCCGGAGAGGAGCCCTCAATGTAATCATGTCCCTCTTCAATAAGTGTTGCAGTGCCTGAGACAGTGACATGTTGATCTTGGTGAACTGCCTCTTAGGTGCGACCTCCTTATGCTGATGCCCCTGTCTTTGTTGAGCAGGTATAGGATTAGGGATCAAGATTGCCCCTACATGTTGGTCATGACGGCCCTTTTGACTGTTCGCAGCATTAGACTCTTTCTTTCCGTTGTAGGGAATTATTTGAGTATCCGAGGATGTAGCTCCTTGGATCTTTCCACTTTTGATGCCAGCTTCGACCCTTTCGCCGGTCAGTATTAGCTCGGTGAACCCAGCTGAGGAGCTTCCAATTAAGTGCTTGAAGAAAGGCCCTGTCAAAGTTCCCATGAAGATGTCAATCAGCTCCCTATCAGTTAAAGGAGGTTGCACCCTACCAGCCAAATCTCTCCACTTTTGGGCATATCCCTTGAAGTTCTCGTCGGCCCCCATGGTCATGTTCTGCAACTGCACACGAGTTGGTGCAAGATCAGCATTGTACTGATACTGTTCGTAAAAAGCCCTGGCTAGATCTTCCCAGGTGTGGATGCGAGAACTCTCCAATTGATAGAACCACTCGAGTTGAGCCTCTACCAAACTTTCTTGGAAGAAATGGATCCAGAGTCTCTTGTCAACTGTGTATGGTTGAATCTTGCGGGCATAAGACTTCAGATGCATCTTAGGGCAAGAGACACCATCGTACAGAGCAAAGGTAGGGACTTTGAACTTTGGAGGGATGACCAATCCAGGAACCAAACCCATGTCTCCTAAATCCAAGCCAGGTATTTGTTGGATCTCCATAGCATTGAGGCGATCCTCCAACTCTTTGTACTTGTCATCAGTGAGAGGATATTGCTCTTCGGAGTAATCAGTTTCCTCTTCATCAATCTCCATATTGTGGTTTTCTTCAAGACTAACTACTGTGTTGGATTGAGTTGCAAGGTCTTGGGTCTTAGGCCTTCTCCTCAAGTTCAGGATGCGGGCTGCCTTTTTGGACTTCTTCTTCTTGTCTTTGAGAAGGAGAGCTGTCAGATCCTCTTGCCCTTTCCCCATAGCCAGAAGCATTTGCTGGAATTGAGCATTTTGAGCCTGGAGATCTTTCACTGTTTGTTCCATATCCATCTTACTTAAATAAACAGTAGGAAGAATAAGGAGACCTGTAGGGGAGAAACCTGTTATGCAATGATATGTGTGATATATATGCAATGTTTTTAAGGATCTCTTGGGGTAAACACAAGAGAATGTTAGAGGTTGAACTTTGCTCTTTGGATTAGAGAACTTTGCACCGGTGGATGTCTTTCCACGAGAATCAAGCTCACCATGTCGAGTGGGTCATAGCCACTGATTCAAGTTGTTGTACTTGAACTTTGATTGACATTGGTTAGAGGAGAACCCTCTTGCCCCTTGGTAGACGTCTGGTTCAACGTAATCCCTGCATCAAAAGAACCCTCGAGATCCTTGAAATGGTTTTTGAAAATGCTATGGTATGATGTCATGATGTTATGTACATGTATGCAAAAAAGCAAGTGAGTGTATATACAGGCAAACATATTCACACAAAGCAAACAAGTCCTTCGGTTTAGGCTTGCATGGGGTTCGGGTACTACCCTCTTTCAGTTTCGTTGGTTAAAACCTGTCCTATCAAAAGTAACCGGGTTCTAGAGGATCTCAAATCATTGGCTACCCTCGATCGGTCATAATTCCAACATCGCTATCTTTTCTTGCGGCCGGAACCATCGCGAGAGTTTAGCCTCAATGAGTGTAGCATACTTCTACTGTTCTAATGGCCAAGTTGGGTCAATTTAGGGTTCTAAGGTCGATTGGTGCTTAATGACTCCTTGGAAGACCCATATTCTCCCTGTTTCAACACGAGGGATATCGGTACAGACCAAGGCGCCACACCAACGTAGCCACTGCTTCACCCATGTCGGTATACGCCAGACAGGTCCCTCGCAGATTATGCTACCTAAAAAGGTTTCCCCCAGATCCGGGTTAGGATCTATGAAACTCCGATGCAAAGCCCACAAATGTAAAAGCAAACAAAGCAATCAATTGAAAACAAAGGTGATCTAAACCCTAAGGTAACCCCACTTTTAATTATTCCCCAGCAGAGTCGCCAGTTCTGTGATACGGTGGGAGAACTGACTTGAGTTTTGCGTTTGTATTCGCACTTGTTCGGTTTAGCAAGAGTCGCCACCGACTTTTTATTTTATCCTAAAGGAAAGGTTAAAAAGCACAGCAAAAACCTTTTGAGATATTTCGTGGGTCCGGGGGGTAGATTATGAAAAGGGAAGGTATTAGCACCCTTTTCATCCATGGTTATCCATGGGCTCTTAGTTACTTGGTTTTTTAGATCACTTGCCTTGATTTTTGATTGCTTGAAAATGGGGTGTGTGTGTGTGTGTTTTGAAAATGTTTTTTGAAGAAGATGCCTTGTCTTAGGCTACCAACGTAATGACTCATGTTTGAGTATATACGAAGGTGTGTATCTTTTCGAAAAGAAATTTCAAATGTTTTTGGAAGTTTGTTTTGAAAGTGTTTGCGAAGTGTGGTTTTTGAAAAGGAGGCAAGCGTTTTTGCAAGTTGATCTCAAGTAATTAAGAGCTTTGTCTACCCCTATTGTACTCAAAGGTTTTCTCTATGTTTTCAACCCTTTTAAACAATTTTGTTCCACCATTGAATTTGGTGGACAATCTTGCGTTTAGGACGTTTAACGGGACGGGCGCGGGTCATCGTATGGACCATGAATGCAATGATGCCAAGTGTCTTTGGCAATTTGCTTTGAAGGGACTATGATCATTCCATTTAGGCAACTTTCGAAAGCGTCATCGAGGGACTTATGATCATTTGAATTTGTTTTGCCAAAGAAACTCAACGTGCAAGCATGGCCCATTTTGGAAGGCAACATGTGGGATTACCCTAGAGGGTGCAAGTGTGATTGTGTGTTGATTTCATGTATTTGTCTTGTATTAGGTTATCTAGCGTTTGATTTTATGTACATGCAAACCCTAGGTCTAACCATGGTATAATTGGAAAGCGGTAAATTGCGGAAATGTAAAGTCTACGCTATTACAAAATAAGTATCCGGGAGTGGGGGTACAAATTTACAAATGGGGATGAGACTTTAGGAATGTAGTGTCCAATAAGTTACAACCAAATCGAATTTGCGATCAAATGTAAACAATGTAACGTATATCAATGTATAAGATAAGCAAATGTGTATAGGAGCAATGTAAATGTATTGTGTAAGTGTACGTGTATACGTGTATGTATATTTGTATATGTAATTATTTACAGGTTAGGAAAATGTGAATTCGAATGTATTATTAAGCATTGTTTTAACTTAAAGAAAAGAATTAGATATTTATTTAATTAATCTTTTGTAGTCTTGTATATTGTTAATATGTACGAAAAGAATGTTTTAATTAAATATCAAGAATTAAATTATGTATGCTAGAAAAATGTATTTTATTGAGTATGTACAAAAAGAGTATTTTACTTAAAAGAAAAATTATATATTTATGTACAAATATTTTCCAAGAAAAGGAATTGTATTAACTTAAAGAATTTATGTATAAATCGAAATAAGTTAAATGAAAATAAAAAAAAGTGTTTTAAACAATGTATGTTTATGTACTAAGGAATTGGATCTATCCTATTCAAACTTCATGATGAGTTAATAAAGTTGTTGACTGGTGTCAGGTATGTACCTGATCTTAATAGAAATTTGATTTCTCTTGGTGAATTCAACAAGAAAGGATATGTTTTCAAAGGAGAGCAAAGTATCCTAAGGGTAATGAAGGGGTTGAAGGAAGTCTTGAGAGGCATCAAGAGGCAAGGCATATATACCCTTGAGGATGAGGTTGTAAATGGTTCAAAATATGTAGCACCCACAAAACATGTGTCGAAGACTGAGTTATGGCACATGAGACTTGGTCATATCAATGAATTGGGCCCTGGTCGAATTGGGAAAGCAAAATGTGCTGGACGGTGACAAGGTCGAAAAATTGGAATTTTATGAACCTTGTGTATTCGGTAAATCCTGTAGGGAAAAATTTAACAGAGGTAAACAAAGAACACATGAATCCATTGACTATATTCATGTTGGTCTTTGGGGGCCTGCAATAAATCCTTCACACTTAGGAGCATAATATTTTCTACCCATAGTTGATGATTATTCCAGAAAGTCAAGGATATTATTTAGAAGACTAAGGATGAAACTTTTGAAAATTTCAAAAGTTCAAAGACTTTGTCGAAAACCAAACTGGTAGGAAAGGAAAGATATTAAGGAGTGACAATGGTATTGAATTTTATAATGAAGCTTTTGACAACTATTGCGACGTGCCTGTTATTTCAAGGAACCAAACTACTATAGGTATTCCCCCAACAAAATGGTTTAGTTGAATGATTCAATCAAACAACCCTTAAAAGGGTTAGATGTATGTTGGTTAGTGCTAGATTTAAGAAAATGTTTTGGGTTGAGGTTGTTGTGACAATAACATATCTAATAAATAAGTGTCCCTCGAATTCCTTGGATATGAAGACACCTGAAGAAGTTTGGTTGGATCATCTAAGATCTCGATAAACTTATAGTATTTGGTTGTGTAGCATATACTCACATTAGGCAAGATAAGGTCAAACCTAGAGCTTTGAGATGTATGTTACTTGGATACCCTGAAGGATTCAAAGCTTATAGGACGGGGTGCCTAGAGTTAGGTCACCAAAGGTGTATCACAAGTCGAGATGTAGTTTTCAATGAAGTTGAAATGGCATTCAAGAAAACTAATGACGCTGGTCGAAATGCAGAGATCTCTGAAGAAGAGATGGAACATAAATATATTCTTGATGAGGTGGAGCATATTAATGTTGAGTTGCATAATCCAGATGATGTCAAGGAAGAAGCACAATATGCTGAAGAAACTAAGTAAATTGTTAATGAGTACCTGCTGGCAAGATAGAGGTCGAAAAAAGTCATTAAGCCACCTCTGAGACTTGTTTATGCATATTTATAGTGTTTTCTTTAATCTTTGCAAATGAGGTACTCAATGAAGAACCTAGTGATTACAAAGAAGTTGTAAGGAGTCGAAACAAGACTCAATGGATAAACGCCATTGATGATGAGATAAAATGTCTTCATAATAACCTCACTTGGGAGGTGATCGAGAAACCTTATGGAGCCAGGTTAGTCAACTGTAAGTGGATTTTCAAGGTTAAGGAAGGAATTGAATGAGTGATGTCGAAGATATTTAATACAAAGTTGGTTACTAGAGGATTCACTCAGAAAGAAGGAGCCAACTTAAATTATGTGTTCTCACATGTTGTAAATCATAGATCCATTCGAATACTGTTGGCCCTAGTGGTGAAGTTTGACTTGGAACTTGACAAATGGATGTGAAGACCGCCTTCCTGTATAGTGATCTAGATGAAACAATCCTGGTGAAACAACCTGACGGATATGTAGAAAAAGGCAAGGAAGATTATATGTGCAAGCTGAATAGATATTTGTATAGCCTGAAAGAATATCCTCGACAGTGGAGTAGGATATTTGATAAGTTCATGGTACATATAGGTTTCAATAGGATCCATTTCGACCATTGTGTTTACTCAAGGTTTCAACCTGGAAGTTCACTTGTTATTTTTGTAGCTTTATATGGATGATATCCTCATAGACAGCGATAATGTTGAGGGCATAATGAAGGTGAAGGTTGAACTCAATAAGGAGTTCAAAATGAAGGATACGTGAGATGGAACGAAGATTCTTGGGATTGACATTCAGAGAGATAGAAAGCAATCGAGATTATGCTTGTCTAAAGAGACATACCTGAGGAAGAATCTTGAAAATTTTGGTATGTCAAATTCAAAGCCTGTTGTAACACCAACAAATCCTCAATTCAAGTTGAGTACGACTCAAAGTCCGAGTACTAAAGCTAAAATAGCCTATATGAATAACTTTCCATATGCTAGTTGTGATACGGTGGGAGAACTGACTTGAGTTTTGCGTTTGTATTCGCACTTGTTCGGTTTAGCAAGAGTCGCCACCGACTTTTTATTTTATCTTAAAGGAAAGGTTAAAAAGCACAGCAAAAACCTTTTGAGATATTTCGTGGGTCCGGGGGGTAGATTAAGAAAAGGGAAGGTATTAGCACCCTTTTCATCCATGGTTATCCATGGGCTCTTAGTTACTTGGTTTTTTAGATCACTTGCCTTGATTTTCGATTGCTTGAAAATGGTGTGTATGTGTGTGTGTTTTGAAAATGTTTTTTGAATAAGATGCCTTGTCTTAGGCTACCAACGTAATGACTCATGTTTGAGTATATACGAAGGTGTGTATCTTTTCGAAAAGATATTTCAAATGTTTTTGGAAGTTTGTTTTGAAAGTGTTTGCGAAGTGTGGTTTTTGAAAAGGAGGCAAGCGTTTTTGCAAGTTGATCTCAAGTAATTAAGAGCTTTGTCTACCCCTATTGTACTCAAAGGTTTTCTCTATGTTTTCAACCCTTTTAAACAATTTTGTTCCACTATTGAATTTGGTCGACAATCTTGCATTTAGGACGTTTAACGGGACGGGCACGGGTCATCGTATGGACCATGAATGCAATGATGCCAAGTGTCTTTGGCAATTTGCTTTGAAGGGACTATGATCATTCCATTTAGGCAACTTTCGAAAGCGTCATCGAGGGACTTATGATCATTTGAATTTGTTTTGCCAAAGAAACTCAACGTGCAAGCATGGCCCATTTTGGAAGGCAACATGTGGGATTACCCTAGAGGGTGCAAGTGTGATTGTGTATTGATTTCATGTATTTGTCTTGTATTAGGTTATCTAGCGTTTGATTTTATGTACATGCAAACCCTAGGTCTAACCATGGTATAATTGGAAAGCGGTAAATTGCGGAAATGTAAAGTCTACGCTATTACAAAATAAGTATCCGGGAGTGGGGGTACAAATTTACAAATAGGGATGAGACTTTAGGAATGTAGTGTCCAATAAGTTACAACCAAATCTAATTTGCGATCAAATGTAAACAATGTAACGTATATCAATGTATAAGATAAGCAAATGTGTATAGGAGCAATGTAAATGTATTGTGTAAGTGTACGTGTATACGTGTATGTATATTTGTATATGTAATTATTTACAGGTTAGGAAAATGTGAATTCGAATGTATTATTAAGCATTGTTTTAACTTAAAGAAAAGAATTAGATATTTATTTAATTAATCTTTTGTAGTCTTGTATATTGTTAATATGTACAAAAAGAATGTTTTAATTAAATATCAAGAATTAAATTATGTATGTTAGAAAAATGTATTTTATTGATTATGTACAAAAAGAGTATTTTACTTAAAAGAAAAATTATATATTTATGTACAAATATTTTCCAAGAAAAGGAATTGTATTAACTTAAAGAATTGATGTATAAATCGAAATAAGTTAAATGAAAATAAAAAAAAAAGTGTTTTAAACAATGTATGTTTATGTACTAAGGCATTAATGTACAAATAAAAATATTTTAAGTTAGAAGGATAAAATATATTGTGCTCCAAAAAATTAGAATTATGTTGTAAAAATTTTATGTAATAAAAGCTCATGTTAATTAATTAAAAAAAAGAATATAGATAGTTTTTGAAAATGGTTTTTTGACAGAAATTAGAAATGGGCTCTAAGGGAGGTTATGGCCCAAGCAGAAGAGAAATGGGGGGTGTCAACTTGGAACGTGCTTTGGGCTTAGGGCATCTGATAGGGCAAAGCCCATTGTGGTTTCACAACATTTTTTAGGGTTTGATTATTGTTTTCATTTGAAACGCGTTAGGGTTTGTGCGCCGTTTGTGTCACTTCGTTCGTCCTCTTCCACCTTCGTCTGAGTTCCTCTTGCCCATGGCTTCTGAACACAGCTCCATGCGTGGTTGTCAAGCGCCACCGTCTACTCCTCCACCCTCCATAGTCGAGCACGACAATGACAACCAAAGGTGATAACCTCTCGTTTTACATTCTTTGTTTTAGTTTGCGCATGTGAGCTAATAGTCTTTGACAGTTTCTAATTTTGTTTACGTTTTGTGAGATGCTTTAAGGAAAGGGAAGAGTTTTACCTTTTTGGAGACGGAAACTTTTTGGAGATGGAGGAAGAGTTTGACCCGGAGGCGCGTTGGACGGCTGAGAGCGAAGGTTTGATGATGCTGGAAGCTAGCTTGGGAAAACTGGTTTGTGTTAGGTTTTGTGATGTTTACTCTGAAAACCCTTATATCTTCTTTCTTCTTCTCTTTTACTGCATGCTTCTGCTTATGTTGCCTTGAGATACCTTTGCCTTTTGTATGCTTGAATATGATGAGATTGATGCCTTGTTTGGTTTGCTTGGCCCAGTGATGAGCTTTCTGAGGGCTTCTCGTATTGATACGCTTCTCTCTTTGCCTTGCTTTGAGTTGCCTTCTGTACACTTGTGTTGCCTTGATTCTTCTTTGGCTTGTTAATGCTGCCTTTTCGTGTATATTGGCCTATGATGAGGGTTCCGCTGAGGCTTTGTGTGGGCTTTTGTGTTTAATGTTGCTTCTGGTTCTTTAGGCTTGGTTATGGCCTTTGATGACTTGTGAGCATTGAGTTTATGTTTCTTTGGTTATATGTTTGGATCAGTTTGACAGGGTTTTTAGAGGTTTGAATGTTTTTTGGCTTGAGTCAATGCAGGTTTGTTGTTTTATGGTTAAGGCTGGACAGGGTTAAGGTCTTAGGCTTATGAGGTTTAAGCTTATGGCTTAGCAGGTTGTACTGGTTCTTTACAGGTTTTAGGCTTAATGCAAGCTTAAGGCAGGTTTCTCCTGGTTTATGGTTTTGTGAGGTTTCAAAAATAGGTTTTAGGATTGGGAGCTTTGTTCTGGTTATTGTGAACTGGCTTTTGCTGCAGGTTTTCTTCTGTCTATATGTTTTGTTTGATAATAGGCAGGTTTGGCCTTTGGTTCAGCAGGTTTGGCCTTTGGTTCAGCAGGCTTGGCCTTTGTTCAGCAGGTTTGGCCTTTGTTCAGCAGGTTTGGCCTTTGGTTCAGCAGGTTTGGCCTTTTGGATGCTTAGGCTGGAAGGTTTTGACAGTTGTGGTTATCTCTCTTTGATATCTTGCTCATTTTTTCCTCCTTTTTTTCTACTGTACTGTGTTCAGTTTTGTTTCATATCTCTCTTCATGCCTCAAGCCTAAGCCTGCTTTCTTTATTCTCTTCTTCTCTCTCCAGTACAGTCAACATATTTAAAATATGTTTATGCTCTGTACTTTCTGAAAGGGCAACTTGGGAAATGATGAAAATGAGTATGTTGCTTGCATATCATGCTTTCTCTGTATATTTGTCCCTTCTTTTGACAGCTTCTTGTATTTTTTTGTATCTTTTGATATCCTTCCAAATCTTCTTTTTGACAGCTTTGGTAGCCTTGTAAAGTGACTTGTACTTTTGGCAGAAAGTTTGAATTTGGACTTTGTAGTTTGATTTGCAACATGCTGTTTGAGATTTGAACTTATGCAGTTTGGACAATTTGACTTGTGCATTTTTAAATTTGTGCATTCAAAGTTTAGCAAATAAATATTCGTCCCTCTTTGTGAACCGGGAGAAATCCCGTGATTTGCAGAGAGGGTTAACTGATCCCAATCAGTTGCCCTTAATGATGAACTCTTTTTATGTCTCTTTATTTATTTATCTGTCACTGACTTTTCTCCTTTTCTTTTGCAGATAAAAAATTGAATGGAGAGGGGTATCTCTAAATGAAGAATGAAAAATTGGAGGCTTAGGAATACTTAGAAAAAATAGGATAGCTTTATTTTTATTTAAATTTAAATAAATGTAAAATCATTGTTGTAAACAACAAAACAATTGTACAGTTAATTTAAAAATCAATAAAAGTTTCTTTATCCAATTAATTCTTTTTCCTCCTTTTTCAATTATTTATTTATTATTTATAGTTCTTTAAATTAAAGTAACTGAAAATTAAATTCCAGCTATTCAATCTTTAGAATAATAAATAATTAACTAAACATTGATTCAACGTTGATCAAAATAATAAACTTGGCGCTTCCAACATCCAAAACAAAGCACAGTCAAACACAATAACTGATCAGACGCATTCCCCTTTTTACTGATTTTTTACCAAACACTGCAAATCCAAACTCCTTTGACTGGTTCAATCAAACAAACGTGAATTCAATCCAAATGCATTTTTTTTACTGATTAAGTCAAACAATGTGAATTCAAACCAAATCTCGGAATAACTTACAAAGCACCGTAGAATTAAATCTTTCTGAAGAACCGCGCACGAACAACCCTAATTCCTGATTAAATGCCAAAGAAGGTTCGCCTGATCGAAACTGAGCCAAAGTCAACCAAAACCCTAAGCCAATTGTGTGAAACATTCCAGAGCCATGAAAACCAATAAAAACCCTAATTTTGTCTGGCTGACGAGAAAAGTCTGTTTGACCGATTCTTGAGCCAATCTGAAAAATCAGGAAACGCCTGAAGCTGTGATTTCTTAAGGAAAAATGCGAGGGCAAATTTTGGGGTACAACACTAGTATAGTAAGTTCTTTGATGTATGCTATGGTATATACGAGACTAGACATGAACTACATAGTGAGCATTATAAGCATGTATATGGCAAATCTTGGGAAGGCGCACTAGCAAGAATTAAAATGGATTTTAAGGTACAAAAATGGGTCTATAAGCATATTCATGATTTATTATGGAGCATGTAGTGATGATAACAAAATAGAAATAAAAGGATTTGTTGACTCTGATTATGCAGGTTGTATGGATTCCAAAAAATCTATTTTTAGATATGTGTTCACCATGTTTGGCACAACAATTAACAGGAAATCAACACTTCATAAGGTTATTGCCTTATCAGCCACTGAAGTAGAATATATTTCCCTTACTGAAGATATTAAATAAGAATTGTGGCTTGAAGGGTTTGCTAAAGAAGAAAAACTTCAAGGTTAAGCTATCACTGTTAAATGTGATAGTTAAAGTGCCATACATATATAAAAGATCTCAACCTATCATGAGCGAACCAAGTACATTGATGTGAGGCTGCATTTTATCAGAGAGATAATAAAGCGTGGAGAAGTCCAAATGCTGAAGGTTTCGGCTGATGACAATGATGCTGATATGATCACTAAGACATTGCCAAGTTGTAAAATTTTCCACTGTTTGAAGCCAATAATTCTGCATGATGACAACTAGATGGTTTCATGGTTCAGAGTTTTTTCCAAGGTGGAGATTTATAACTTATGAGTTATGAGCTAGTGTTGTAGCAAACTCTAGAGAATTCGAAGAGTTAGTGTAGCTGTAGAAATATGCTAGGTAGTTAGCATGTTGAATTGAGCCAGTATGTTAGCCCAATTGTTTAGTATGTTAGTTAAAAGTTAGGGTTTAGTTTTTCTTATAAATAGCATACTAGTCCTCACTTCTCAATAATCCTGATTAGGAGGAGAAAATGGTGTGGTTGAGGTTCAATTGTAAAGGTTGTTCCCTAATGTGTAATTAAATCAAGAATCCAAGGTTTTATACCACTTTGAATCATCTTATCTCTTCTCTCTTTTCTCACTTTATGGTTTTCTTGCTGATAAAGTAATCGATCATACTCTGTTTTTCTGAGCATCATTTTCACAACAAAATGTAATAAAATAAGATCATTGCACTATTTCAAGATAATATTTATATTATGCATAGATCAAAGGTTTTCTATATTACTTTGTATACAAATAAGTTAATAAGTGTCACTACTACAGAAAACACATACAATAACGGTTGTGAAACACATATAATGATGGTAACATGTTTGCTGTTAGGTAGGACGTGATTATTTGTATGTTGGTTGACCTTTGTTATAAATTAGATAGTGTGCTACTTATAACTATGGTAGTAGGAAACAACTATTGCAAAATATTATTTATGAAGAATTCTCAATCGTATCAGACCAAAAACAATAATACACCAAATTATGAATTGAATAACAAAACTTGTATTACATCAACGACACAATTCACATCATTACATCAAATCATTCAATAGCTCGAGAAAAAGAAATTTAAAAAGACAAAGAGATGTTTCCAAGTACCAAGAGAAGAAAATATAGATAATTAAAGAAGCAATAATGAGCAAACTTGACATGCATGAAATATTTTGGCTTTTAGACTTTCAAGGTCATAGAAGAGGAAGAGGAAGAGGAAGAATCATCAAACCAACATAAAAGTAGAATTCCTCTTTGAATCAAAACACAAAAAGAACTTTATCCAAAGAAATCAAAGAAGAGGAAGAATCAAAATGAGTACTTATGTTGTTGTAGAGGTCTAAGAAGAAGTCCAAGAAGCTACTGAGAGAACAGAAGATGTCCAAGAAATTATTGAGAGAACAAAAGTTATTATTGTTGTAGAGGTCCAAGAAGAGGTCCAAGTCACTGTAAGAGGTCTTGTGATCTAACCTTTGAGGCTCAGGAGAGCTTTCAGGAAGAGGAGATCAAGAAGAAGAAGAAGAAGAAGAAGGGTGAAAAGGCTAGTCATCATCGATTCTGGTGATGATGATGATGAAGAGGAGATCATGTTGAACTGAGCTAGTATGTTAGCCCAATTTTTTAGTATGTTAGTTGAAAGTTAGGGTTTAGTTTTTCTTATAAACAGTATACTAGTCCACACTTCTCAATAATCCTGATTAGGAGAAGAAATTGGTGTTGTTGAGGTTCAATTGTAAACATTATTCTCTAATATGTAATTAAATCAAGAATCCAAGGTTTTATACCACTTTGAATCGTCCTCTCTCTTCTCTCTTTTCTCACTTTATGGTTTTCTTGCTGATAAAGTAATCAATTACACTCTATTTTTATGAGCACGATTTTCACAAAAAAAATGTAATAAAATGAGATCAATGCACTATTTCAAGATAATATTTATATTATGCATAGATCATAGGTTTTCTATATTACACTGTTTTCAAATAAGTTAATAAGTGTCACTACTACAGAAAACACATACAATAATGGTTGTGAAACATATATAATGATGGTAGCATGTCTATTGTTAGGTAGCGTGTGATTGTATGTATGCTGGTTACCACAACAGACGTGTGACCGTTGTTATAAATTAGATAGCGCTCTACTTATAACTATATTTGTAGGAAACAAATGTTGTGAAATAGTATTATTTATGAATAATTCTCAATCGTATCTGTTGTACCCCAAAATTTGCCCTCCCATTTCTCTCAACATTTTCTCACCACAAGACCCTTGGAGCTCAAGATCCAGTTAGGGTTTCCTCTGCTCAAGACTTCTCCTTGCACTGTTGACCCAAAATAGGGTTTGTGATTGCATAAAGATATTTTGACCTAAAATGCCTAAGATGACTTTCATGCTTCATGTTGGACTCCCAAGTTTATCCATACCAAGTTTCAAGTCTTGATTCCAAATTTTGCCCAGTCAATTGGACAGTTGACCTAGAAATCAACTGTATTGGGAAAAAGTCAACTGTGGCCAATTGACAGTCAAATCTCATGAAAATTGACCCACATCAACATTATGAACTCACATGGACCATTTGATCAAGTTTGGATCACAATTCCACAAGAAATTTGATCAGATCACCAAAAGGTCAAAATGGTCATTTTTAGGGTTTTGACTGCACAAAGGCAATTTTTGACTGTTTGACCTAGCCAATGGAAAACCAAGCTCACATATGGACTCAAGGACCCCATGGAATTGTCTTTACATACTCAACAAGTTCAAAAGATCCCAAATGCACAAGTTTGACAGTTGAATTTCCCAGTCAATTGATCAATTTTGACTGTATACTGAAAAGTCAAACTTTGACTTTTTGGTCAAAATCAAGTGTCAAGATTCATTTTTCATCAAAACATGCCAAATCATGAAACTTGTTCATCAAGAAATCAAGAATTGCAAATTAGGGTTTGAAATGAAGATTTTTCATAACTTAGAATTTTTCTAAGTTATGAAAAACCCTAATTTTTTCCTAACTTTGTCCCACTTTCTCACCAAGATTCATTTGGATTCAAGCAAAAGTCAAAACATGAAAGTTGTAGTCCATTGCAAAATCTACAACTTTGATTCACAAAGTTTTCTCAAAAGAAGCTTGTAGCTCAAGTTACAATTTTTGGAACAAGGGTACCAAACCATTCTTAACTTAGAGAAAATTTGACCTATTTTAGGCAAGATTTATGCCTAACTTCAAGACCATTTTTCACATACTTCCACTTGGAATTTCAATTTGCATTTCAAAGATGGATTGTAGTACACATTCCAAGCTTTCCAAAATGTCCAATAACTCATCAAACAACCTCATGGTTAGGGAGAATCGAATTTGGCAAGTTGGGAAAAACTCACTTTTGATTTGGCCAATTTACATGTTCATACATTTGTGCCATTTTGAATTCAGCTTGCTTTCCTTGATTACAGGTGCTATATCCCATTTGCACTCAATAATTTAATGTTAAATCATTGTGCCAAGGCCTTGTTTTATGTGTTTAAGCATTACATGGAAGATTAAGCCATTTTTAGATAAAGCATTTTTGCCATTTTTGAAAAGTAGAACTTTATGTCAAATGCAAATCCAAGCAAGTACAGGGGAAATCCTTTTGGCACAAGTTTATGAGCAAATTACACTGATCAAGGCCAAGGTATGCAGCACATTAGGGGGGCCTCTATCAGTCTAGAACTCAAGTGGACATTTTGTTGCTTAAAGTTAAAGAAAGCTAGCATAACATCTAACAACTCTCATCTCAGCTAACATAGGCTTAAGCAAACTTGTCAAACACATTCTAAACATCCATCCTGACCTGAGACACGAGCCTATCACCTCCAATACCTCCCCATTCACAGAATCACCATTGAACTGCCCAAACAGGGTACTTGCTGCAGATTGAGTTCCATAGCTCAATCCTTTCATGCATTCTTGCTAAAATCACTTCAAACACATCCCACATCATCCCTTGAAACTATTCCAAGCCTCAAACACGGCCTGTAACACTCCCAAGCAACATCACCATTTTCATTTTTCTGTTTTACAGTTGAAGTACCATAGCACGATTCTCTTGGTTTCCAAACAAAGTAAAGCTTGGAATAGCATCCCTGGGCATCAAGGAAGCTGTACCAATCATCATCTTGCCCTGAAAACTCCTCCATTGCCAGACACGATTCCAACTGAACAGGTAACTTCATGAATTCTTATCTCTCTATCCAAGCATTGTTAGCTTTAGGTTTATGAAGAAATTATGTCACATTCATAGCCCTGAACATGCCCATATAATTAGTTTTCATTTATGTTATGTGTGTAATGAGAACTTGATGTCTGAACATGGAACAAAAACTAGGTTAAGATTTGGGAATGGAGAAATTCTCTCTCATTTCTGAGAGTTAGGATGAGTTCTTTATATGTCCAGAATCGTGGCTTGATGCTTAACATTTTTTATGTTGTGAGTTTTCATTAAAAGTCCAGGAATCAGGATGTTTGAATCCATGTACCAAGCGCGCGTTTTTTGAACAAGAATGGCTGGAGGTTGAAGAAGCTCCACATGGGCTGGGCCTGATTTGTTATTTCTGTTTACACCCCATTTTTACTTTTACACCCCCTAAGCCCATTATGCTTATTTTGATCATTTTTTGACTTTTGCTTTTTATTTCTGACTTATTTATTTTTCCTTATAATATTAAAAATATAAAAAATATTTTCCACACCATTTTTATATTTATTATATATTTATTTGTTTAAATAGATGTTTGTACATAAATAATACCTAATATCTTTTATTGAAAAATACTAAAATACCAATACATTTTATTTTTCTGATTTTCATTTTATTTTATCTTTTGAAAATATTTTATGAAAAACATACTTTTTTTGTAAATATTAAATATTATATTTTTTATACATATTTAATATATTTATCATATAATATAAATACTTACATATATATTAGTATATTTAGGTTAAAAAATACAAAATATATACATTTTTATTTTTATTAATATTTAATATTAAAAATACCTTTTTTACAAATATACTTCATTTTTATTTTATTTTGTACATAATTAATAAGTATTATACATATTAAATAATTAATGCTTTTTATTTATAAAATTAGGGTTTTGCCCTAAATACATAAAAACTCCAAATTAATACTTTTTATTTTGTTTATTTGACATATAAAAAACACCTTTTTTTCATACATATAAAAAAACATTTTTTTGCATCTTGCATATTTATTCCATTTTATTTAATTTGTATATTAAATAATTTGTATAATTCCAATTTGATGTAATAGTCTAGGTTTAAATTCCTTGTCAAAATACCCCCTGAAATTCTGGCTGCAGATACTCAATGTCACGTTTAATGTTATGACACCGTATCTGACTTTCTATAAGACAGTAAATACAAAAACAGTAAAGAACACAGTCAATTGTTTACCCAGTTCAGTGTGCAACAACACCTACTCTGGGGGCTACCAAGCCAGGGAGGAAATCCACTATAAGAGATGTTAATTCAGGAATAAACCAACCAGTTTATCTCCTTCACTTAAGACCTACCCAATGCAATTTCAATCTAAGTACAACTTAAACCTGAGTTCCTACTCACTCCCCCTCAATCACAGCAGTGATACATAAAACAATTTGACTAATGAATTGATGAAGACACTCTTCAAAAACATACACTTGATTAAGCTTCACAGCTTTTTAATCAAGCAACACAACCACTCTTGCTTCACAGCTTTGAGTGATACACACACCTAACTTGACTCTGCTTCACAGCTTTAGTCAAGAAACATTCAAACACTCTTGCTTCAAAGCTTTGAGTGCTACACAACCCTTACAATTAAAAACCTATTCCAAGTCACTTATCACAATGATAATTGCTTGAAGTACAATAATTAAACCTATACAGTTTTACAAATGATCTTCTGACCAAAAAGGGATTCCTTGCAAAACAGCAGCTCTGTTGAATATATAGCAGCTGCATCTTCAGTTAGGGTTTCCACAAAAAGCTAGGGTTAATTCCATTTGACCTTAAGACTAGGTCACGGGACTTTATCAACCAGGTTAGGGTTGAGCTAGGTTAACCCAAAGAAAACGCAGGATGCTGTTCTGGAAAGACTGAGTCATTTTCCTGAAAAAACTCAGAATTAACCAAACTGCAAACCTGTTAGTTCAGAACAGGATGTCTTAACATCTGTTATGACATCTGAAAAAACCTGTCTACTGATTTAGGAAAATGTGATCATTTTGCAAAATGCTCAGATACACACTTATAAACATCAGTACCTGAATGACAATATTTTTCTGCAAAGGTACCTAATGAATCAGTACAAACTAAACTAGAATGTTATGAAATCAGTCATGACATTCACACATACACTTGGGTTTTACCAAAAATGCAAGCCAATAACTAAACAACTACACCCCCCATTTGAACATTTGTACCCCCCTTCCCATATATTGTGTTGTAATAACTTAGGAACTTTATTTTTCGCACTTTAATGCTTTCTAATTATACCATGCTAGAATTAGGGTTTGTATGCAAATCAATTAACCAAAATAGTTTGACCTAATTTCAAAGATAATCAAGCATGAAAATGGACAACACTAATCACACTTGCACCCCTAGGGTATTCCACTTGTTGCCTTCAATAATGGGCCATATTGCATGTTAGGTCTCTTTGGGCAAAACAAAACAATCAAATGATCATAGTCCCTCGATGACGCTTTCGAAAGTTGCCCAAAAAATGATCAAGTCCCTCCAAGGAAAATTGCCCAAAGATACTTGGCACCATTGCAATTATGGTCTAAACGATAACCCGCGCCCGTCCCTTTCACATCCTAACACAAGATTGTCCACCAAATGCAATGGTGGAACAAAATTGTTAAAAGGGTTAAAAACATAGGAGAAATCTTTGAGAAATTTAGGAGTAGACAACCTCTTAGTTACTTGAATCAAACTTGCAAAACAAAACACTTGCCTATTTTCAAACCACACCTCACTACACTTTCAAAACAACTTTCAAAAACAATGAAAACCTTTTCAAAAGACATACATCTTTGTATACATCCCAACATGGATCATTACAAAGGTTGCCACCACATTGGCTTCTTTTCAAAATATTTTCAAACCCACACACACAAAGCACCATTTCAAACAATTGAAAATTAAGGCAAGTTGATCTAAGCAATTAACTAAGAGCCCATGGATAACCATGGATAGAAAGGGTGATAATACCTTCCCTTTCTATAATCTACTCCCCGAACCCAAGAAAACATCTCAAAGGTTTTTGCTGTGCTTTTTAACCTTTCCTTAGGATAAAATAAAAAGTCGGTGGCGACTCTTGCTCAACCGAAACATTTGCGAAAACAAACGCAAAACCTCAAGTCAGTTCTCCCACCGTATCACAGTATCATATCAGAAACAACAATACACCAAATTGTGAATTGAATATCAAAACTTGTATTACATCAATGACACAATTCACATCATTACATCAAATCATTCAACAACTCGAGAAAAATAAATTCGAAAAGACAAAGAGATATTTCCAAGTTCCAAGAGAAGAAAATGTAGATAATTAAAGAAGCAATAATGAGCAAACTCGACATACGTGAAATCTTTTGACTTTTAGACTTTTAAGATCAGAGAAGAGAAATAAGAAGAATCATAAAACCAATATAAAAGTGAAATTCCTCTTTGAACCAAAATACAAAAATAACTTTATCCAAAGAAATCTGAGAAGAGGGAGAATCAAAATGAGTACTTCTATTGTTGTAGAGGTCCAAGAAGAGGTCCTAGAAGCTGCTGAGAGAACATAAGTTGATGAGAGAACATAAGAGGTCCAAGAAGTTGCTGAGAGAATAAAATTTATTGTTGCTGTAGAGGTCTAAGTCGCTGCAAGAGGCCATGCGATCAAACCTTTAAGGCTCTGGAGAGCTTTCAGGAAGAAGAGATCAAGAAGAAGAAGGGTGAAAAGGCTAGTCATCATCGATTTTCATGATGATGATGATGATGATGAAGCAGATTAACAATGGTTAAACTTTATCTCATCTAGAGAATTTAGATATGATCAATAAAAAAATCACTGGCCTTTTTGTAATCTACTGATCTAAGGTTATATGCTACACATAGTTCAAATTTAACCCATGGTTTCAAGTAATTCAAGAACTTTTTTCTCATACACACTAATCTAAAGATGTATGCTACACACTACATACTATGATTATATGCTACACACTATATACTACGGTTATAAGCTACAAAATATGAATAAAACCAAAACACAGTTGCAACAAAACAAAAATAAAGGAAATGTGAATGACACATTAATGCTTCAAACACAAAATCTAAAGCATATACATATTAACACCAAAACCTAAAACATGAACATTCACAAGCCATTAATTCATGAAATAAACCCTAAACATTCATAAGTGTTAGAGAGAGAGATAATGGTAACATACCAGAAATGATATTCAAAGAGGATGGTGAAAATTTCGCTTGCAGAAATGATATTTGAAAAGGATGGTGAAGATTTCGTTTTTAGAAATGATATTCGATGTTGTTGTCATCCCATTCACTATGGAATCCCTATGTGTTATGAATGAAATAAATTACCTCATATGTTTTAACGTTATGGAAAAAATTCATGACAGTCGTAACACTACTACAAATAACGCTTCTAATGTCGGATGCGAAAAACATTGTACGTCAACAACAGAAGCGAGATAAATAAGGTCGTCATGAAAAGTCTCCATTTAACACGTCAGTGTTTTCAAACCCGGCATGAATAGTTATTTCAAAACCATTTAGTACATGAGTTCGAACCCCAGGTGCCACACTTTTATAATATTCCAAACTAGTGTATCTTTTATCTCGGTTTCTCCAAAAATCGAGGGGTATATAAGATTTTTTTTAAATTGTTACATTTACATTCTGTATTCAGAATATTATATTGTTTACATAGAACATTGTTTACCCAGAAAATTATATTTTTTACCCAGAAAATAAAGATAAAAGTCAAACTCCTTAGGGTGGTTCAAGATAAAAATCAAATTCCCTAGGGTATCTTGTTTCCCCTCAAGATGTAGATTTAGATCTTCGTATAACAGAATCTTGGGGAACATATTCTGTTAGATCTTACATGAAATTAAGGTAATTAATATTTGAGAAAACAATAATCTAAAAATCAAATAATGAAAAAATATTTAAGAAAACAAACCTTGAACCCAGGTGATTTTTTGTGCTTCCAATCCATTGTAGAGAACTTTTCCAAGCGTTCTTAGGTTTCAAGCACTTCATATGTTTCATTTTGGTTAGATTTCCTATCGTAAGACAACTTATATAGTGGATGTCCCTTAGGTTTCATGCGGATCACTAAAGGCAGATTTTTGAGCGTTGATAACCTTTAAATGGACGACATAAATTTGTTTAAGACCGTTGAAAACAGTGAAACATAACACTTAACTATCATCTCGGTTTTGGAACATTGTATTGCCTAACTAAACTAAAACAATACCATCTTTGAAGACAACCCCATCCAAAGGTGTTTCTATGTCTTCTACTTTTGTAAAATCATGATCTGGATCATTTTGTGGATGTGATGATCGTATGGTTTCGTACCAATTCAAGAAGGGACAAAATCAAGGAAGACTTTTTTGGAGATGTCCATTTTGGATGAGTGAAGAGATATGTAATATGTTCATATGGGATGAAGACATGGTGCCAAAAGGTGGAAATGAAGATGGGAGCATGATGAAGTCAGAGGTGGAAGCTATGGGTTATTTGAAGGTTATGTATGAAGATTCAAAGAAGAAGAACAAGACACTAAAGAACAAATTGAAATCAGAAAAAATTTATGGAAATTTGAAGATGTTATGTTTTATTATCTCCTTTATGTTTAATGTTTACTTTGTTATGAAATATAATAGATGAAGTAGTGTTTGAATTGCATTGTTAACGTTATGTGAAAACTGTAGAAACAAACAAATCTATGTATTAATAAATGGAATTAAATATTCTCTCGACTTTGGAATAAAACTGAGAGGTTAGTTCAACTAACCCATCAGCTTTTCAAATAAACCAAGGGGTTAAATTAATTTTTTTTAATGGTTACATTTTTTACTCAGAATATTAAAAATACAGAATGTCCAGGTCCCATACAAGATGCTAGCGATCCAAGATTGGTTGTTGTACTATCATTATCATTTGCATCCTAGATGGATTGTTGCACTATCATTATCATTGTCTTCACTAGCGTAGACAGCGAGTTTGAATGCTTCCAACTTCTAATAAGGTGTCTACTGCAAAAATTGGAAAATGTTTTTTCTGCACTTGCAATCCACCAGTAACGACGAATATATCATAGTTGTTCAAAATCTTCAACAACAACAACATCAACTTCATTGTTTGAGATGGATCGCAAAAGCTGAAAAAATGTTTTGCTCAAGGTAGAAGAACATTTTTTCAGTTTTACAATTCATCCCAAAAAAGTGATGGGGCGGCTAAAAATAAGATAATATTAGGGTTAAATTTGTTCAACAAGTGTTTTTATAGTCAAATTGAATTATTTACCCCTCGGTTTATTAAAGAAACTGAAGGGTTAGATCATTTATTTTATATTTTTTTACAAATAGAAACATAAAGTATTGTAGCTGGAATTCGAAACTTGTCTTGAATAGTAATTTACCGCGGTTTTCTAGATAAACGAGGGCTCAAGCTTTTTTAAAAATAATTATATGGGACACGTCGGTGAAAAACTTCGATTTTTTTTCTGGTTGACGTGAAAGCTTTGCCATGAAAAACGTTATTTATTGTAGTGTAAACATTATCTGTGGTGATATATGAAACTTATTACCACAGTTGAATATAACAACCGTAGTTGTAATATTTTCAATTTTTAAATAAAAAAAGTGTTATGGAACACACGTTTATTTTTACTAGAAAATAGAAAAATATTGAGATTGAGATTGGAAGCTTATCATCTAAAATATATGGAGATGATTCTTTATAAAATCTGTGATGAAAAGTTTTTTAATAAAATAAAATAAAAATATAAACATAAAAAAATATGATATTACTATGATAAATTAATAATCATGACAATATTGTATTACTGAAGATATTTTCCGTAGTAACGTGTGTGAATAAAATAACAATAAACAAATAAAATACACATCTAATGTGGAAGGTTTCATAATTGCAAGAGTATTTAAATATTTGTATTTTGAGAGAAGAAGACTTTTTTTTTTTGCCATTTTACTTACAGCAATGTTATTTTGACACCATGCCCATACACTATATCGTATAACATTGTTCATTAATACATTGAATATTATTTTTTTAATTAAATAATATATTTTACGAACAGTACAGTAAATAGTATAAAAATAGTACGATGAAACAATATAATGAACAGTTCACACACAATAATTTTTATTAATAAAATAAAATTAGTCAATAAAATATAAAAAATTAATTAATTAAATAATAAAATTAGTTAATAAACATTTATATTTTAAAATTAATTTAGTAGTAAAACACAATTGATTAACGAAACACAATTGTATTTTGAAGGAGAATTTTGTTTTACCATTTTGCGAAGGAGGATCTTTTTCTATATTAGCGATCAGAACTTAGGTGTTGCATAGTTTGACACTCCCATTTATTATCAAACCCATCAGGTCTTGATGAATCAAATTATCCTAATAGACTAAAAAAAAGTATATCCTGTTAGTTAATTGAATGAGGAAGACGAGTGATTTGCAAAGAGCATAAATGGTAAATTATTTTTATTATTAAAAAGGGCCATAGCACGTGTAACCCTTTTATTTCACGTGTTCCGTTGAATTTGATTTTTGTTATTTAAAATCATGTAATTAGCGTAGTGATTTGGCAATATTAGTATAATTATTATCATGAGGATTTTTCTAGCTAGTGAAGAACAACAAGGAATGTCTCCATCAATGGTACTATTTGTAATTTGAATGGATTGAATTTTATCCACACAAAACGCAACGTAAGTTTCGGGGAATTGATTCCCATTTTGACATTATTATTTGACACGTTAAGGAAAATTATACGAATTTGCATGTTGAAAATCGATTTGCGTATACGTGTAGTACAGTTCTCGATTTTGATTAGACAACAAATATAATTTTAAGTGAATTTTAAAGTTTATTTGATATGTGTGGACACTTGTGCAACGAAAAGATATTTTTTCATTACAATGAAATCATAAAAGATAAAAAGTGGAAAAAATATTTATTTAATTTCTTAATTTTAATACAGATTGAGCTTAGAGTATATATAGACTCATTTAGGGTGAACAATCGATCGATTTGAATCGATATCGGGTTCAAAATAAATTGTTATTTCATCCTAAAAATTTAATTTCGATCAATACAATTTTGATTTTCGACGGATTAAATTAAATTGATTTGTTAGATTAGATAAGTCGGGTGATTTTAATCGATTTAATATTTATTGAGCTAAACTCATAAAATATCAATTTTTTTATAAAATTCACACATTCATTTGTTAGATGGTTTAAAAAACAATCAAAATTTTAGAATAGTCCAATAAAACTATTTTCTTTTAATATTGATGAAAACATTATTATTCCGATAATATTTCTAATATCATTTAATACTCATTTGTTCATTATTATATTTTAAATCATAAATTATATAACACTCAATTTCATATTGCATGTCTTGTATTTTTATGAATATAATATCATTATTAGATTATAAAAATGATAATAATATGAAAATATGATGAATCTCATTTTTATAATGGATCACCACTATACTAATAAAAATAAATAAAATAAATATTAGTTGAGTTCGGTCGGGTTCAATTTTTGACGGGTTTAAAATAATCATTCGAGCTCAATTGAAATAATTTTAAACTATTTAAATCAAACAATTTGATCAACCTGACACCTGATCTAATCCGATCCATTTGCACAAAAAAGAAAATAGGTCGATTGATTTAAGTCGGACGGTTCAATTTTGTCCACCCCTAAACTCAATCAAAAGAGTTGTTTAAAGAACCATTATAATATTATAATAATAACTACCTTGTTTGTCCTATCTTCCATCCTACAATAGTTATTCATTTGAAATAAAATTATGTTTTAAAATGAATGATTCATTTTAATTTTCAATATTTTTTTTAATTTTAATTTTTAATTAATAAAAATTTCATCATTTCTAATACATGATAATCAAGGATATTTAACACATCATTGAGTAAAAATATTATTCTCTTTTACTTTTATACATTTATTTAATATGTGTGCAGTGGCGGAGCCAGCGTCCGGCCAGATAGGGTAGCTGCCCAGGCTCCGCCCGACCATGCTTCACCATCTCGCGATGGAGATCTTCTATGGCCATCTTCCGACACACCATACCGTAAACAGATACACACCGCAACACCACTCTTGCCTTTCCGGTTTCCGTTCAATCAATTATCGGTGAGCATCACCTTCCTCCGCCGATTCTTTCTTCTTCTTGCTTCTGTTTCAATTCATATCTCCTACATCATTGTTGTTGTTTTGTTATTTGTTGTTGTTGTTGTTGTTGCAGGTTGTGGTGTTGAATTTGTTGTTTCGTGCTATGTCCACCAAGTGTTCGGTAAAATTTCTGAACGAATATTTTTCTTATTGGGCATCCTAGAATCCAATCCAGAGAGTATATCAACTTTTCTATTGGACTACTGGAAAATCTTATGTACAAAAACTATCAATTTAAGTTAATGATAAATATTATGTGTAAAATTTATCCGTTTAAATGTGAAACATATGTGTCCATTAATTTGACTCTTCTACTTCTATTGATGTCTTATTGTACATGCAGGGAGTACTTCTGGATATTTGAAATGAATGAAGATTTTGGATATGTGAAAAATCTCAGTTAGTAACACCCAGAGACACGAAATATAGAAGTCAAGTGTGTGTAGAAAGGTTCTATCGTCAGCGTCGAATTCGTTGAAGTCTTCGTTGCCTATGGTACTTATCTTGTGATCCTTCTTTTCTTAGAGATATAGCTTTGATGAAATGTTTAATGATTAATATTAATGACTGGCGTCTTTGTTGTGTTTGCTTAATTAATTGAACTAAATAAAAATGAATTAGACATTCCTGTGTCAAGATTATCTTGGTTTATTTTGTTAATAATGATTTTTATTGTTTGGTGTATTTTTCTCTTGTGAATAAATCAAAGATTTAAGTGTGTGCAACTTATTTCAATATTATTGTTCTATTATTGTTATAGTTTGTCATGGAATATTTTTTCATTGTATTGTTTCAACTTATTTGAATGTGCTTGTAAACCAGTATATTATTTCAGCTTTTGTATTGTTTAATTTTCATTGTAGTATACATGCTTATGCATTTGAATTACTCTGCATTCTATTTCAAAGTTACTACTATATACTAATCTTTGCATTGTGCATTTGAGTTCCAGTTAACTATTAATTATTTTCTGCATTCAGAATTCTACATACTAGCGTATACTAATTTCTGTTATCTGTTTTCTATTTCTTATATTCTGCATTTGATTAACTCTGTATTTTGTTTCAAAGATACAATTACTAATGTATACTAATCTCAGCCTAATACTAAGTGTATGTAGTTTTAGGCATAGTCTGTGATATACTAAAGCCCAAGCTCCATTATTATCTGTTACGATTCGTCAAAAATAATTATGTCAAATACGGTTTTGATAGAAAATTATGAAGTCAGTGGTGGAGCCAGTGAAAACTTGCCAATGTTTCATAATTTTTCTGACTCCGCCACTGTATGTGTGTAATAATCAACTAGATCACTTATTGTGAAACGAAAGGGGTATAATAACTAACATTAAGTTAAAACTAAAATAAAAATACTATATTGCAACACCATCCGCGAATTGAAATGTATGTCAAGCATTACAAGTTTGAAAATCAATGTAGAAAAGGGACCATGATGATGTCGCTTGGTAAATATATATGCTACTTGATATTTGGAGTCAATAGGCATAAGATGAATTAATTTGGCTTGAATTTTGTCGCGAACAAGATGACAATGTATCTTGATTTTTTTTTTCTTTTTATGAAACACGGGATTGGATGTGTTCCTGTGTAGAACAAATATCCGACCGACTTCCCAGAAGATAGATAGGGAGAGCCTACTGGAATGAGTTTATGAGATGATTGGGAGGTTTGAGAGCTACGGCAGTGATACATGCGTCCCATGATGAATGTCTTGCTTATCCCTCTGTAGGGAGCCCCTTTATATAGTGAGTACATATTCCTCATCAAGAGCCTCAGTTAATGAGTGACTCTTGAGTTCCATAATTGTGTAACCACCGCCATCTTTATGAATGGAGATGATTATTGTTGTGTAACGTAGCAATGAATGTGTCGCCAGTTACAAACTTTAATGAGTCGAGATGTTGATCGGTTACGAACAGGTACTACTCGGTTATCCACTCCGTCTGAGTCGATAGTGAGGGCGAGTTGCTACTCCGGTCTATGGGTTATCTAATACTCCCTTAGTCGAGTTGCACTCCAGGTGCCCTCACCCTAAGCCGAATATTAGATTATCTTTTTCCCTTGTCGATTACGCTACCCGATAGGATCTGTTATTTCGGGGATGTACAGGATGCAATATGGATGACGTTGGTGTTGTTACCGAAAATTATCACTAGCTATAGATGATGACTTAAGAAATCATGTAATATGTATAGTAACCATTGAGCTTCACAAAGATGTGTTGGCAAGAGCTATGCACTCAACCTCTGAGCATGATCTTGACACAACCTGATATTTCTTATACTTCCAACTAATAAAACTGGTGCCTAGAAAAAAATTAAAACCAAATCATGATCTTCTAATTGTTGAACATGTTCCCCAATCGGAGTTAGTGAATCCTATGAGCTTGAGGTTAAAGTCAGTTCTGAAAATAATCCTAGAATAGGTGCATTATTTATATATCTTAGGACTCTAGTGGCAACTTGCACGTGAGTGTTGATTGACTTTGATAGATATTAACTCAACCTGCAGACAAAATAGTTTATGTCACATCGTGAATAAGTTAAATACTAAAGCTTACTTATGAGATGTTTCAATTGTGTTGTATCAGTTAGGAGTTGTTCATTTTCATTGTCCAAATTGAGGTCAAGATCCATAGAGGTAGAAGTAGGTTTGGTTGTTATAATCTTACATGTTGAAGAAGATTCAAGTTGTATTTGTGTTGGCATAAAACTATGACTCTTGAAGACCTAACAATCTTAAATCTTACGAAGTATTCGAGATTCCCCAAATCTTTGATATTGAGCTATTTGTCCATAATAGTCTTGATAACATTAATTTTTTTAATGCAATTACATGCAAGGACAAAATCATTGACATATACAAGAATGCAAGTAAAATGATTAGCCAACTTTATAATAAATAATGAGTAATCAAATTTAGATTGAAAAAAACTTAAATCCTGGTTAATTTTTTGTTTCATTGTTTAATAGTTTGTTTAAGACCATAAATAAACTTATTTTGTTTGCAAACAAGACCTTTATTAGAAACATTTGGCCAAATAGAACATTTTATGTAGACTTCCTCATCTAAACCACCATGTTAAAGGCAATATTGATGTCTTATTGGTAAAGAAACCAATTTTGAGAAGAAACTGTATATAAAAGAAGTCTAATGGTTATCATTTTGATCGATGAACTAAATATTCTAAGTAGTATATGCCCTATGTTTTTTTAGCCTTTAGCAACAAAGTGTGCCTTGTATCTTTATATGTTACCATTAACATGGAATCTAAGTTTAAAAATCCACATCTATTACTTTTTTATGAGGAGGAAGGGTAGTTAAAGACTAAGTATTGTTATTAATTAAAGATTAAAGTTCATTAGTGATAGCTTGCTTCCGGTTGGAATCAATTATGGCAAATGTGTAGGAGGTTGGTTCTTAAAATTTTAAATTAAAAAGTTTGTGAATATGAGATAAAATAGTATAAGAAATATTTTGAGAATGGGATAAAGGAGTGTACGTGAAGTTAGATAAGTTAGGTGATTATCACCTTGAATAAGTGAGTAGTGGCAGTCTTGAAGATGGATATGAGGTCTATAGATTTTGCTAGTTTTCTAAGGGTAAGTAAGTTAGGATTTTGTTGAGTTGGGAGGCTGGTTGGGATATGAGAAGTATTGTTAGTAGTATGAGAGGTAGAAGTGTTGTTGGGAATAGGTGTTTGACTGTGATTGGTATGTCCGGAGATGGGTGTATTGATGGAATTATGGGATGGGTGGTTGTTTATGTTGGTGCAAGGTAATGAAGTGGGAGAAGAAGAATGAACAAAAGAATGATAACAAGAAGACTACTGTTGTATATCAAAATAGAGGAGATAAAGTATGGTACAATATTGATAGCCTAGGATAGCATATTTATACTAAATATTAAAAATGCCAAAAGGCCCTATTAAAGGATAAGCATTGGGAATTGTAGAAATTAACTAAATTATCTTTCCAATATCATCCCTTAATTTAGATTTTCTATCAGAAACTAACAACACCAATTTCATCTCTCAAGCGAAGAAATTGGTCTGTCTTAATTGCCTTCGTCAGAAGATCTACTAGTTGTTTTTGGGCACTACACTGCAGAACTTCTAACACTCCTTTCTGCACTTGACTTCTGAGAAAATGATACTTCGTCTCAATGTGCTTGCTTCTTCCATGTAGCACTGGATTCTTGGCAAGATCAATTGCAGACTTATTATCAATCATCAGCTTCAGAGGTTCCTCAACTTCAACCTTCAGATCATGCAAGAGATTCAGAAGCCAAACAACTTGACAAGAAGCTACAACACCTGCGATATACTCAGCTTCACACGTTGACAGAGTCACGACAAGCTTTTTCTTGGAACTCCAGGAAATGGGACCTCCCATAAATTTAAACAAGTATCCAGAAGTACTTCTCCTGTCCAATCTGTCTCCACACCAGTCAGAATCAGAATAACTTACTAATTTTGGTTCTGTCTTTCTTTCAGAAGGAAACAACACTCCATATTTCAGAGTTCCCTTGATATATCTCAGAATTCTGACAACAACTTGGAAATGAGACCACTTTGGATTACTATTGAATCTGCTAACCAATCCAACTGCATAACAAATGCCAGGTCTAGTATTGCATAAATACCTTAGAGAATCAACCAATTGTTTGAAGGTTGTAGTATCAACAGAATCACCATCAAAGTCAGAATCCAATTTTGATTGGTTTCTGATGGTGTAACAACAACTTTACAATTATGCCTTTTAAATCTCTTCAGAAGTTCAAGTTCGTACTTCAACTGATACAGAATGATACCATTCTTTGAGTATAGAATCTCCATCCCTAGGAAATATCTAGATCTGTTATCTCAAACTCATTCATCAGAACTTCTTTGAACTTCTTTATATCTTCTGGGCAGCTTCCTGGTAGCAAAATGTCATCAACATAGAGACACACCAGAATCATATTGTTATCAGAGTGTTAAACATAATTGCCATATTCCATCTCACATTTCTGAAACTTCTGCTTCTTGAAAAATGAATCAATTTTCAGATTCCAAGCTCTGGGCGCTTGCTTCAGTCCATACAGATATTTATTCAACTTGTATACCATCCCTTCCTGATTCTTTTTCATAAATCCAGGAGGTTGTGACATGTAAACTTCTTCCTGTAATGGACCATTCAGAAATGCAGACTTCACATCCAGATGCATCAAAGGCCAATTTCTATTTGCAGCTAAAGCAATCACCAGTCAGATTATTTCATGCCTAGCTACAGGCGCAAACACCTCAAAGTAATCTATCCTAGGTTTTTGAAGAAAACCTCTAGCTACTAGTCTAGATTTGTGCTTGTCAATTGAACCATCTGGCTTAAGCTTCAACTTAAAAACCCATCTGACACGTATGACTTTTTTCTTATCTGGAAGCTTAGTGAAATTCCATGTTTTGTTCCTTTCTATTGCCTCAAGTTCTTCTTTCATGGCATTTAGCCATTCTTTATTCTTGAGAGCTTCTTCAATACCCACTGGTTCAGAGTCTACTAACATGACACACTGAATGATTTCTCCTTCAGAATCAACTTCATTATCCTGCAACATGTCGAAATCGGAAAATATTCTTGTTTTTTGTCTGATTCTCTGTGGTCTTTGAGTTTATTCTGAAACTGCACCAGAACTACTACCTTTAGAGTTACAACCTTCATATTTTTCCCTTTCAGAACTATGATCACTGCCAAATTTTGGATCATCATCGGCATCTGGATCAGAATCAGATCCACTGTCAGAATCTCCTTCTGACTCATCTTCAGAATTTTTAGAATCAGATTCATCTTCTGATTCTAACTTATCTTCAGAACTTTCAAAAACATCTTCAGAAGCTAACTCTGGTGTTGGCACTACACCAGAATCTGATTGAGACTTGTTCCAATCCCATGCTTCAGACTCTTTCACCACAACGTCTCTGCTGACTTCAACTTTATTAGTTTCTGGACAATAAAGCTTATACGCACCTGTACTATGATACCCCACCAACAACATTACTTTGCTTCTATCATCCAGTTTTTGTCTTCTAGCTTCTGGAACATGTTTGTAACAGACAGAGCCAAACACCTTCAGATGACTGACACTATACTTATCTCCAGTCCATTTTTCTAAAGGAACAACTTCCTTCATCTTCTTTGTTGGACACCTATTCATAATATATGTTGATGTGGCAACAACTTCTCCTTATAACACGTGAGGTAGCCTTTTTTCTTTCAGCATGCTTATGGTCATATCAAGCAAAGTTCTGTTTCTTCTTTCAGCAAGACCATTGTGCTGAGGAGTATATAGAGAAGTAACCTCATGTTCTATTCCATTCCCCTCACAGAACTTCTGGAACTCTGTAGAGTTATACTCACCTCTCCCATCTGTTCTCAGAATCTTTAACTTCTGACCACTCTACTTCTCAGCCTTCACTTTGAACTTCTGGAACTCAGTAAACACTTCATGCTTGAACTTGATGAGTGTTACCCATGTCATTCTTGTGAATTCATCCACAAAAGACACAAAATATATGTTTCCTCCAAGTGAAGGTACTGGAAATGGTCCACACACATCAGAATGTACTACTCCCAGAGCATTGTTCACTCTGGAGGATACTTCCGATGCAAATGGAGATCTGGGTTGCTTTCCTTTCATGCATATCTCACATGACTTCTCAGGATTCACAATCTTCGAAATACCATGTACAAGCTTCTTAGAACATAGATGCCCTAAGCTTCTATAATTCAAATGCCCCAACCTCTTATGCCACAACTTACTGTCACCTTCAACGCCTTCTACACTAAGACACGTTGCTTCAGCTATTTCTATATTCACCTTGAATGTTCTGTTGCCTCCTTGTTCAGACTTCATAATCAACTTCTGATTGGAATCATACAACGTCAATATATTGTTTTTCATAACAACTGAGAAACCTTTCTCAATCAGCTGACCCACGCTCATCAGATTGCTTTTAATACTAGGAACATACCAAACTTCTTTGATCAGAATGTTTTTCCCATTCTTCACTCTAACTCTCACATCTCCCATACCTTCTGCATTAAGATACTTATCGTCAACACATATGATCTTTGTTCTCCTTCTGGAGTCAAATTCTTTCAGCCATTATTTGTTTCCAGTTAAGTGATTTGAACAGTCAGTGTCCATATACCACCAATCTTCTGAGCATTTTCCATCATAATCAGAAGCCGTTAGTAGCACAGGTTCATCATCAGAGTTTCCCTTATCCATATATGCTTCTTCTGATTTCCTTTCCTTATTTGACCTACAATCTTTGGCAAAATAGCTGATACGGTCTATTTGCAAGTTTACGAATCACGTCAGAGTAATATAAAATATTATCGATCCACAGAGACCAATCATCAATCTATCATTTCCTATTGTTACGGTGTTTATCTAAGTCAATATTAAATAAGGAATGGAGCGTGCAAGAAAGTGAAGTGCGGCGAAATAACCTTCAGATATAAAAGCAGGGTCGAATGTAATTCACATAGTCAGATGAAATTCACAATGCTTTGGAATAGACCTACTTATAGGGAAGTATTTTCTACTAAATAAAAGAACTAATTTATCAGGAACTATCGCTTTCGCGTAATCAGAACCGAGTTTACTCTCTAATCAGACCTTTTTATCGTCACTTATAAAAAGGTGCGCATTGTGTTAAAGTAATAAAACTATTTTTAAGAAATAAAGTACTTGATCAAGTTGAAAAGTATTTTGATATGGAATTTCTAATGAAAAGGGGATCTAACTTTAACCCTATAAACGCGTCCGAAAATAGTTTCAAAATTGATTTCTTTGATGATAAAAATCCCTAACTAACCAGACAAAGCGCTTTCGCTTCCTTTGACCAGTTAGAACTAACAGAGTTTAACAAAGGGTTGGACGGCTTTCGATCTTACCCAACAACAATAAAGTACAGAAAACTCGTATTAAAAACCAAAATAGCCCATAAGAATTTCTATTGACACATTATTTGTAATATCGATCTAACTAGATTCCTTACATTCTAGCCCAGTAAGGTTCATCCTGACATGGGAATGTAAACAGACATGTTAAAATAAATCATGCGAGAAAGTAAATAATTTAAAGTGCGGTGCGGGAAATAAACAAAGTAAAAGCAGTGCAGAAAATAAACAAAGTAAAAGTAGGTGCAGGAAATAAACAAAGTAAAATCAGTGCGAAAAATAGACAAAGTAAAAGCAGGTGCGGGAAATAAACAAAGTAAAAGCAGGTGCGGGAAATAAACAAAGTCAAAGCAGGTGCAGGAAATATAAATAGAAACCTGCTCCAAACGGGGAGGTTTTAAATCTGGTACAAACTGGAAGTAAAATGCGACTGGAAATAAACAACAATTGAAAATAAATGTGGCAGGATAAAATTCTGCCGAAGTGCTCCAAACTCGATTACAGACTCAATCTACAAACTCGATCACAGAATCAATCAATAGTACAATAATTCCCCGATATGAAGAATTATTTCTTTACAATGGTGAAATTATATGGCTTAAGTTCACAACTATGGTTGGAACAAGTTTGCAACTAGGCTTGGGTGAATTGAAATGAAATCAGGAACTTCTATTTATAGAGGATGAAGAATGCAGGAAATCACAGGAATTCCCCCAACTCCTTTTGGTGGGGGGGGAAACATTGTCCAAAGGTGGCGCCCGCCATGGAGGCCATGGCGCCCGCCATGAGTGTAAATGAAAGGAAGTGGGGAACGGGGCAGTTGAGTTCAGCAGGAGGTGGTCCACGTCATGGCCTACCATATGGCTAGCGCCATGGTGGACGCCATGAGTGCAAATTTGACCTAAACTCCTGTTTTTCAGCCTGTTTTCCTTCATTTCTTTAGGGGAGCTCTGGATAATTGAAATACCTGAAAAGGAAACACAAGATAGGCATAATACAAGAAAACAATAAATAAAAAACCTAAATAACATGTGAAATAAGAGTAAAAAATAAGTGTAAAGTAAGTGTTATCAATAGCCAAATTGTTTACAAGAGTAACATTGAACCTTCCTTTTGTCATACCTCTCCTGTCCTTTATGATATTTCTTATCATCAGAAGTTGAGGTTTATGAATTCTGGAATCTATCACCACGTTTATTCTGCTTCTGGTATTTCTTGACAAAGGAAGCCTTCAGAGCTTGCTCAACTTCCCTCTCAGAAGTTCTCTCAGTCAGATGTAACTCATGTGCTTCTAAGCTGCTTTACAATTCTTCTATTATCACGGTTTCCAGGTCTTTAGAATGTTCAATAGAAACAACAATGTAATCAAACTGAGGAGTAAGCGACCTCATAATCTTCTCTATGATTACCTATTCAGACAAAGTTTCTCCACACGCCTTCATTTCGTTAGTGATCAGGATCACTGTAGAGATATATTAAGAAACTTTCTCACTGTTCTTCATGTTCAATTTCTCATATTGCTTTCGTAGGGATTGAAGCTTCACCTTCTTTACTGATGTGTCACCACCGTAACATCTCACCAGTAAATCCCACGCCCCTTTTGATGTTGCCAAATTAGCGATCTTCCCGGACACACTTTCATCCACACACTGATGGATATAGAACATAGCTTTCTGGACTCTCTTCCTCATAACCTTCTCAACAGATTTCTATTCTTCAGTTGCATCTGCTGCAGCTGGTACATAACCATCTGTAACCAGATCCAGAACATCTTGCGCACCAAACAGCACACACATTTGTATCATCCATCTATTCCAGTTTTTTCCATTAAAAACTGGGAGTTTGGTGTTCAAACTACTGCCTCCAATCATCTTAAACCTTGCACAAATTTTTCAGATCTTCAAACACATTGTTTCCTATGATACGGTGGGAGAAATGACTTGAAGGTTTTGTGTTTAATCGCAAATGTTACGGTTAGCAAGAGTCGCCACCGACTTTTATTTTATCCAAAAGGAAAGGTGAAAAAGCACAGGAAAGAGCTTTGAGATTATTTCTTGAGTTCTGGGGGTAGATTATAAAAGGGAAGGTATTAGCACCCTTTTTATCCATGGTTTTCCATGGGCTCTTAGTTACTTACTAGATCACTTACTTTTGTTTGAAATTATGCTTTGTGTGGTTTTTTTGAAAGTATTTCGTAAAGAGGCCTTTGTTTAGGCAATCTTTGTAATGATTCTCGTAAGTAAGAATGTATACAAAGATATTTGATCTTTTGAAAAATGTTTTCAAGTTTTGTAAGATATTTGAAGGTGTATGTGATTGTTTTGAAAATAACAAGGATGTTTGTTTTGAACTGGAGCAAGTAATTAGGAGCAATCTACCTACTCAAATGTCTTTCTTGTTCATTTTCTTTTTCTTTGACATTGTTGTCTTACCATTGATTTGGTAAGCAACCCTATCTTTGGATGTAAACGGGACGGGCGTGGGTCAGTATAACCATGATTAGCAATGTTTGAAAGGTATCTTAGCATTTTCTTTTGGCACTAAGATCATTTGAAAGGCAACATAGATAGCGTCATCGAGGGACTATTATCTTGTTTTTGTTTGTTTTTGCTAAGATACCTCACATGCGTAATATGACCATTTTGTAAGGCAACCAAGTGGATTTTACCCTAGGGGTGCTTGT
This sequence comes from Vicia faba, assembly GCA_948472305.1. NCBI lineage: Eukaryota > Viridiplantae > Streptophyta > Magnoliopsida > Fabales > Fabaceae > Vicia > Vicia faba. Next base: position 996,621,113 of record OX451736.1, read on the forward strand.
GTGCAAGTGTGTTATTTTCATGCTTGTTTTTTGTCTTGGATTAGGGTTTTCTATTTGATTGATTTTTTATCTTTCCATACAAACCCTAATTACTAGCATATTATGTAAAAGCGATAAATTGCGAAATTTAAAATTACTACGCTATTACAACATTTGTGGGAAGGGGTATACAATTTATGAATAGGGATTGCAATAATATAAACCTAATTAATCTATTACAACCAAATTGAATTTGTACAAATAGTTGAAGGAATATATAAAGTACAAAATGCAAATTGAAAGAAATAATTCTTTTGTGTTTGGATTTTTGGGTGAAAGAGGTTTTAACCTAAACCTAATTAGAGAAAAAAGAGTAATTAAATTAAATTAAACTTAAGTTAAATAAAGAAATTATTTAAGAAAATATTTTAATTAAGAAAATATTTTTTGGATGAAACCCTAAATCTATTTTAGTTGATTAAAAGAAAATAAGTTTAAAGAAAAAGTATTTTTTTTTGTCTTAAAAAATAGATTGTGGTATTATGAAATATTTTTGGTCTTTCTTAACATTAAAATAAATTTATTTAGATAAATAATAACCTAGTTTTATTTTAATATTTATAAGGAAATTAGTAAAAGTAAATAAAGTATAATGAATACAAATAATTTTTTTATGTGAAAAAATATTTAAATTATGTAAAAATATAAATTTATTATTTTTATACTTTTTATGATTTTTTGGTATTTTAGAAAATATATTTAAAAGAAAAAATAAATAAATAAATAAATAAATAAAAATAAAATGGGCCAAGGGGTGTCACAAGTAAACAGGGAAGTATGCTAGCAAAAACAACAAAAAAATGCCAGGCCCAAAGGGCCCAGCGCCTGCAAAAAAGATGTTAGAAAAAATCAGAAACATGGAAAAATGCAAAAGGGAGGTTCACATTGGTTCGAACCCTCACCCTTTAGGTAACATATGCCTTAGTACGCACACGTTTGCCACTGGGCTGACTGTTTCATCCGGTCATATAATCAAAGCATAAATATATATTAGAAACTGCTTTCTGAAGGCAACTTCATCTTCAACCTTGAGCCATAGCCGGACCACCTGTATCTTCCTCATTTCTCCACAAAAATGGAAACTCCAAACATGAAAGTTATGATGTTTCTTCCCACGAATTCAACCATATAACTTATATAAGCTAAATGTCAAAGATAAAAACTAATTTTGCTGGCCCTAAATTGAAACCTAACTTTCTTAGAAATTTCAAATCCAAAATTATCTATGCACAGTCAATATAAATGGAAACTATGAACATGGTTAGATTTAGAGCAAGGATATCTACATTTTGTTTTCACAAATCAGAATCAAATGATGCTTGTAGGAAGAGATAGAAGTTTGAGTTTTTACCTCTTGCAGTTGGAGTCGTGAATGGAGTTTGAGCAACTTTTAAGATGGCCGAGGATCTGTTTAGCTTGCCTAGACCTCCTTGAGTGTATCCCAACTCTTACTTTGCCTTGAAAGTCCCTGAATCTCTCTACTCAAGTCAACCTGCAAGCTTGATATTTGAAAATGATGGATAGTGATGGAGGAGTTACAGTGAGGAAACAAGGGTATGGATTGATTTAGTATGATGTATAGAAGGTGTCTGAGTGATTAGTTTTCCAAACGCACGAGTAAAAATGAAGATCATGAGTTTTGGTTCAGAACTGTGTGTTAATGGTGTTCTTGAGCAGATTTTTGGTTTTTTGATGTTTGAGGTAGTTTCAGGGCAATAGAATTTGTGTGTCCACTTGCAAATAGTGTGTATACTTATAATCAAGAGACTTTGAGGCTTGTCACAACTCAGAATTCAAAAATTCACATGTTTTGCTTGGTTACTTGTTTTTGAGGCAAAGCTAGCAAGCATGGTTTCAATGTGAAGTACAAAACTTGTAGGGGGGATGGGACCTTTAAACACACATTTTATGATTGTGTAGAGTGTGTTTGTGCAGAAAGAACAAATGCAAGGCTCAATGCAAGCTGACTTTGCATAAAGCTTGCTTTTCTAAAATGGCAATATTGCCTTTCTTCCCAAAATGGAATTAAATTTGTACAATACATTGAATGCTTGGATTAAAGCTTACAACAGCTGTGAAAATATTTAATTATGGAGTGAAATTCAAGTTAGAAGCCTGCAAAGTGAGATTTGTACAACATGCTTGAAGATTGGATCCAATGTTCTTCACAAAATTGCTTGTAATCCAAGTGACAAAGCACCAACATCATCTCTTCGATTCTCCCTACTCAAGAATGATCTCAAGGAGTTCTTGGACATTTTGGAAAGCTTGAAATGTGCTCTACTACTCATCTTTGAATTGATTTTGAAGATTACCCTTGGAACTATATGAAAAAACGCCATGAACTTAGGTCAAAATCCTGGCAAAATTAGGGCAAAATTTCACTAAGTGTTTAGTTTCATGACCCTATGTTCTTGAAATTATAAATTAAGATCCAAGCACTTTTGTAAGAAGTTGTGTGAAGAAAAGTTGTATATTTCATGGAGATCTACAACTTTCATGTTGGAAGTTTCTCTTGAATCATCTTGCATCATGGTGGAAATTTGGCTCAAAGTTGTGAAAAAATAAGAAATTTTCTATATTTAGAAAAATTTCTAAGTTAAGAAATTTCATCTTTTCAAAATAAAATCTTGAATTCTTGATTTCTTGATGAACAAGTTTCATATTTTGACATGTTTTGATGAATTATGACCTTTGGCACTTGAATTTGACTAAAAAGTCAAAGTTTGACTTTTCAGTATACAGTTGACTTTTGATCAGTTGATTGCAAAATCCATCTGTCAATCAAATGGATTTGTAATGTTTTGAATCATGCCACTAGGTCAAAATGATGCAATTGGACTCTTGAGATCATGCCTTAAACCAATTGATCATTTTCTAGGTCAAAAATCAAAAATTGCCCTTTCTTGGTCAAAACCCTAATTTTGACCATTTTGCCCTTTTGATGATTTGATCAAATTTCTTGAGGAGTTGTGGTACAAACTTGATCAAATGATACATATGAGTTTAAAATGTTGGTGTGGATAAAAAATTATGAAGTTTGACGGTAAACTCGCCATGGTTGACTTTTTCCCAATACAGCTGATTTTTAGATCAACTGTTCACTTGACTGATAAAAAATGTGATCCAAGGCTTGAAACTTGTCATGAGTAATCTGGGGGGTCCATAATGATCCATGAAAGTTATATGGGGCATTGGAAGTTCAAAAATCCTTGTGCAATCTCAAACCCTAATTTTCAGTCATCAGTGCTTGAGGAGGTGTCTTGAGCTGATCAAACCCTAGTGCAGTCTTGATCCAAAGGAGATCTTGTGCGAAAATTCTTGATAAGTGAGAGGGGAAATTTTGGGTACAACAGCTTCCCCTGTTCAATCTTCTTAAGCTTGAAGAGTTAGACTGGCGAGTTTTGCCATTCGTGACTCGAAGGTGGAAGATGATTGGACACTAGAGTGCCCAGAAATTTGCACTTGGTGATGTGAGAGTCGAGGGAATGGGCTTAAAGATGCCATTTGGAGAGGTGCTAGAAAGTTGTAGGAGATGGGCTTAAAGATTCCATCCAAAAGTGATTGTTGAATTGTAATTTGTAAGCTGAAAGAATGAATATTTGAATGGCGTCAGTGTCTGGAGCGTATCTGAGCTGTATCTGGGAGCTGATTTTGAATGATTATCAGAATGGCATCTGTGTGTGGAGCATATCTGAACTGAATCTAAAGACTTAATTTTGAATGAGTATCAAAATGAAATTCACGTCTGGAGCGTATCTGAACTGTACATGAAAAGTTGAATCTGAATGAGTATCAGAATGGCATCCGCGTCTAGAGCGTATCTGAACTGTATCTGAAAGCTGAATCTAAATGAGTGTCAGGATGGCATCCGTATCTGGAGCGTATCTGAACTGTACATGAAAAGTTGAATCTGAATGAGTATCAGAATGGCATCCGCGTCTGGAGCGTATCTGAAATATATCGAAAGTTGAATCTGAATGAGTATCAGGATGACATTCGTGTCTAGAGCGTATCTGAACTGTATCTGAAAGCTGAATCTGAATGAGTGTCAGGATGGCATCCGTATCTGGAGCGTATATGAACTGTATCTGAATGAGTGTCAGAATGGCGTCCGTATCTGGAGCGTATCTGAACTATATCTGAAAGTTGAATCTGAATGAGTATCAGGATGGCATCCGTGTCTAGAGCGTATCTGAACTGTATCTGAAAGCTTATCCTGAAAGGGTAAAATGTTAAATAAAATGAAAAGTTTATGTTTTATGAAAGGCATAGTATAATGCATTAGTGTTATTAATGTTTATGATATATGGATGCAATGTATGCGTATGTAAGCTAGTTTGATGCGCTGCTGTTGGACTGGGGAAAATAAATCCATGCCCGCTGCTGAGGATATGGAGTGTAAGTCTTCATGTTGTGAAGTTGAAGTATTGATGAATTTCCGCTTAGAGAAACAAACTCTGTTGTAAGGGAAATGCCGTGTACTGCTTGTAAAATCCTATTGGGGAATCTTGAGAAATTTGACGACTTCTAATGGGGATCGACATTTTGAAACTTTGTTCCTCTGGGGATTAAACAACATATTGTGGGGATTTCTTAGGTAATAGCCTAGAGGTATTTCCCTATCCATTCAACCCATCAGTAATTTCATTTTTTTCATTTTGTTTATTTGTAAACAGTAATTATATTCAAATGCATATGTTCAACAATGAATCATTGGACGTTTTTGTAGACAAAACACAAGCGTAAAGAAAAACAGATAATTTTTTCACTTTCAAAGAGATATCTTTGTATTGACTTTGAGTAAGTATTTTTGTACAAGGAGACAAACATTCTAGTAAGATAATGCTGTCGTAAAAAGAAGATTTTGATACAAAGAAAAGATAGCTATGTGCAAAAAAATTCATGGGGTTTCCATTCTGCTATAGCCTTTGTATCTCTGAGCGTCTTATCTATCGGTTTCCTTGTCCGAAGATAATTGAATTGATCAAAAACTCTGAGTTTGTCAGTGGAAGCCAAAGGTTGTCCGTAAAGTGATCCAACGGGACACAATCATACGCTTTATATTCCATAACTTTTTCCTGGACCGCCCTTTCGGGTTTTCAGTCCACCGGGAAACCCTTTTTTGCCCAAGTCGCCCTTTCGGGTTTTCAACTCGCCGGGTGTACAAATTTTTTTTGTTTTATCCCTAATTTTTGCCCGAACTTTTTTGGTTCGCCGGGATGCCCTTGTTTTACCTAGGTATGTCAACCAAGCGGGTCTCTTATGCATAGTATCTTTTGACTATGTCCATGTTTGCAGGATGCGGCTGGTCGTCACCATCCATGGTGGTCAAGATCATTTCCCCACCAGAGAAAATATTTTTGATTACAAATGGTCCTTCATAGGTAGGAGTCCACTTGCCCCTAGGACCACCTTATGGCAGTATAATGCGTTTGATCACTAGATCCCCAACTTGATACACTTGGCGTCTGACCTTTTTGTTGAAAGCCTTGATCATCCATTTTTTATACATTTGATCATGGGAAACAGTAGTAAGTCTCTTCTCATCAATCAAGTTCAATTGATCAAGTCGATTCTGGATCCAGTCGTCTTCGTTCAACCCTGCATCCTTCATAATCCTCAGAGAGGGGATTTGGACCTCGATAGGCAAGACAACTTCCATGTCGTAAACCAGAGAATAGGGTGTTGCCCCGGTTGATGTGCGAGCCGTGGTATGATACCCGTGGAGAGCAAATGGTAACATCTCATGCCAATCTTTGTATGTGACTGTCATTTTCTGTATGATCTTTTTAATGTTTTTATTTGCAACTTCGACAACACCATTCATTGTTGGCCGATAGGGAGAAGAATTGTGATGCTGAATCTTGAATTGTTCACACAAGGAGGTGATCATAGTGTTGTTGAGATTTGTACCATTTTCAGTGTGATTCTTTCCGGGATACCGTATCGGCAAATGAGATTTTGATTGATGAAACGGGCAACAACATTCTTAGTAACAGAAGCGAAGGAGGCTGCCTCCACCCATTTTGTAAAATAGTCAATGGTCACTAAGATGAAGCGATGTCCATTGGAGGTTGTTGGCATGATTTCCCCAATCATATCAATCCCCCACATAGCAAAGGGCCAAGGAGCCGTCAAGACATTCAGAGGAACCAGAGGTACGTGCACCTTGTCAGCATAAATCTGGCATTTATGGCAGGTTCGAGAGTGTTGAGAGCAATCTGCTTCCATGGTAGACCAGTAATAGCCTGCCCGTAGGATTTTCTTTGCCATCGTATGCCCACTGGAGTGGGTGCCAAAAATGCCTTCATGTAATTCAGCCATGATCCTTTCACCTTCAACCTTATCTACACACCGAAGTAACACAGAGTCATGATTACGTTTGTATAGGATGTCGTTACTAAGAAAGAATTTAGAAGAGAATCTCCTTAAGAACTTCTTATCATTGATTGAAGCTTCTTCTAGATATTCTTGAGCCTCAAGATACCTATTGACTTCGTGAAACCAAGGCTGGTCCATTACTTCTTCAGTATTAATCTCGTGATAGTGCGCTGGTTCATCTATTCGTTCAATGGTGATCTAGGGAGCCTCTTTATCCCAATTGAGTTTAAACATAGATGACATTGTGGCTAGAGCGTCTGCTACCTGATTTTCTTTTCGCGGGAAATGTTCGAAGGTAATCTTCTCAAAATGTGGTAGCAATGTCAAAACATGTTCTTTGTAAGGAATAAGATTTGGGTGTTTGGTGTCCCATTCCCCTTTGATCTGGCTGATAACCAAAGTTGAGTCTTCAAATACATCCAAGGATTTGATCCCCAAGTCTATGGCAGCTTTGAGACCGAAGATGCACACTTTGTATTCTGCCATGTTGTTTGTACAATTGAAGCAAAGTCTGGAAGTAAAGGGAGTATGACACCCTTCCGGAGATATGAGTATAACACCAATACCATTGCCGAGTGCATTGGATGCTCCATTAAAGAACAGGGTCCATTGGGATCCTTGTTCAGGTCCGTCATATGGCCTGAATTCTTCACAGTTGTCTAATGTCGTGATGTCCTCATCTAGAAATTCAAATTTCATGGATTGGTAGTCTTCTACAGCTTGGTGAGCAAGGTGATCAGCTAATAACTTGCCCTTTATAGCTTTCTGGGTAGTATGATGTATATCATATTCTGTCAGGATCATCTGCCATCTCGCTATTCTCCCAAAAAGAGCAGGCTTCTCGAAGATGTATTTTATTGGATCCATTCTAGATATCAACAAGGTAGTATGAGCCAGCATATACTGTCTTAGCCGACAAGCAGCCCATGCCAGAGCGCAACAAGTTTTCTCGAGCAGTGAATATCTGGTTTCACAGTCGGTAAACTTTTTTCTCATGTAGTAAATAGCATGCTCTTTTCGGCCAGACTCGTCATGTTGCCCCAATACACACCCCATTGAGTTTTCTAAAACATTCAGATACATGATCAACGGTCTTCCCTCGACTGGTGGCATTAACACAAGAGGCTCTTGTAAGTATTATTTGATTTTTTCAAAAGAAACTTGCCATTCATCATTCCATTTGACTACTTGATCTTTCTTCAATAGTTTAAAGATTGACTCACAAGTAGTTGTCAGGTGAGAAATGAATCTGGCAATGTAGTTCAAGCGTCCCAAGAACCCTCTAACTTCCTTCTCAGAACAAGGAGCAGGCATCTCTTGTATTGCTTTAACATTGGCAGGATCAACCTCGATACCTTTGTTGCTGACGATAAAGCTTAGGAGTTTACTAGACCGTACCCCAAATGTGCATTTGTTTGGATTCAACCTCAGCTTGTACTTCTTCAGTCTCTCAAACAGTTTTTGTAAGTGGTCAAGATGCCCTTCTTCTGTTTGAGATATGGCTATCATATCGTCCACGTAGACTTCTATTTCGTGATGTATCATGTCGTGAAATAGACCTATCATGGCATGCTGATAGGTTGCCCCAGCGTTCTTTAGTCCAAATGGCATTACCTTGTAGCAGAATGTGCCCCATTGTGTGACAAATGTTGTTTTCTCCATGTCCTCGGGCGCCATTTTGATTTGGTTGTAACCTGAGAATCCGTCCATGAAGGAAAACACTTTGTGTTGTGCCATATTGTCAACTAGGATATCAATTTGGGGGAGTGGAAAATCATCTTTAAGGCTCGCCCTATTCAAATCTTTGTAGTCCACACACATTTGCACTTTGCCATCTTTTTTGGGTACGGGAAAAACATTGGCAAGCCATTAAGGATAGGAGGTGACGACCAAGAATCCAGCATTGAATTGCTTCATGACCTCTACTTTAATATTTTCTGACATATCAGGTCTCATGCAACGAACCTTTAGCTTTACTGGCGGGCAATCTTCTCTTGTAGGCAAACGATGTACCACAATATCTGCATCGAGCCCCGACATGTCTTCATATGACCAGGAAAAGACTTCAACATAATTGTGTAATAATTGAATCAGACGCTCCTTGACGCTGGGTCCCAGATTGGCACCCACCTTGACCTCTTTTTTGTCTTCTTCGGTACCCAGGTTGGTGATATCCACGGGTTCCTCATGAGGATGAATGGTTCTCTCTTCTTGTTGTAGTAGTCTGGCAAGTTCCTCTGGTACTTCATAATCTTCCTCGCCTTCGTCTTCGGCTTGGTAGATTAGATTTTCAGAGTCACAAAAGGCCATAGTAGTATCGTTACCCATGGGATCTCGAATGGATGTATACCTGCATTGTGAGTGTGGGTGTGTGTAAGGGTATAGCTATCTTTGAAAGAGAATAAAAATGTAAAATAAAAATAATGAGCACAAAAGTTTGTATGCGAAAACGTCCATGATTCATTGATGTCATATGAAAATGAGATAATAACCCTTACAAATGGACCATTGTGCCTCGGGTAAGACACAAGGTTTTAAGAGTGCGAATTGTTTCAATATTATAGATCCAACAAAATGTAAAGACAAATTATTGTGGGATAAAGGTAATTGGGACAAAGTCTCTAGCCTCCCAATTGTTGAGCCCTTCATTGACAGTCGGGAAGATCCAATCCTCTAGGTTGCAGCCATCTTCACCATCTTCTACTGCGTTGTCTTCACGGTTGCTGATCTTCAAGGGTGGTTCTCCAGCACGAGTACGATGTACAACCTTCTGAGCACTTGAAGTGAAACCTAGGCCAAACTTGTCAGACTTATATGGGATATTTGGGAGTTGTCCCCAAATAGTACACCCTCTTTCTTCTACCACCACTGATTTAGCATCCTTCAAAGATGACATCTAGAGTGGAGGCCTTGTAATCTTGGGAACCTGAGACACAGCCTTGGTTACTACCACCTCTCGGGGGAACTCTTCAAAGTGTTGAAATGGAGTTTCAATGAATTCACCATCTAATTCCATGTATCTGAAGGAATTGAGATGGCTGATCAAGTATTCTTCCTCTCCATGAATAGTGATAATCTTCCCTTGAACTGGGTACTTCAGCATTTGGTGCAACGTAGAAGTAACATCGCCAGCATTGTGGATCCATGGTCGGCCTAGCAAGCAGGAGTATGAAGGGCAGATGTCCATTACATAAAAAGTTAAATTGAAAGTTTGGGTTCCAACTTTTATGGGGGATATCCACTTCTCCGTGCACCATCCTCTTCGAGCCGTCAAAAGCCCTTACCACTATGTTGCTTGGCTTCAAAGTTAACCCCTCACAGTCAAGTCTATCAAGAGATTTTTTGGGTAATACATTCAGATATGAGCCAGTGTCCACCAAAACATGAGCCAGAGTTGTGCCCCTACATTCCACTAAGACATGCAATGCCTCATTATGCTTCCTTCCCCTTGGAGTCAGATCAACATCTGAAAAACCTAAACCATTGTCCGCAGTTAGGCTGGCTACGCAGTCTTGAAACTGATCGGAAGATGTCTCTTGTGGTACATGGGCGGTTTTTAAGAACTTCACCAAGGCTTTTACATGTGCCTCAGAACATAGTAGTAATGCCAGCATGGAGATTTTAGAGGGAGTTTGTCCCAGTTGTTCAACTACATCGTAGTCGCTTCTCTTTATAATTTTTAGGATCTCCTCCATTTCTTTCTTGGAGGTCTCAGGGATAGTCAATGACTGAGCCTTCATCTGGACAGGCTCAATCATAACACCTTTTCCTCGAGTCTCGGTTAACTCAGCAACAGGAGTGTTAGTAGGAATGATTACAGGGGTTGTAACGGATTTGTCAATTGGAGTATTTACATAGATCATTATGGGTGTGGGAGTAACCTTTGGAGCAGCCACAATGATGATTACGGGTTCAGAAACTGCTTTTGGGGGAGCAATCTCTGGAGAAAATATCCTACAACTTCGGGTAATTTTTCTAGTTCCTGCAATGTTACTGATGTCGGAGTTGACTTTCTCGGAGCTTGAATCTTCGGCGGTTGGCCAGTCCTGCTTGATACCATAGTAATAGACATCCCCTCCATAATTCCATGGTATGGTTTTGTCTGATGAGTATGGGACTGGTCCATGCATTGTGATTATTAAAGGAGCTGCTTTCGAAACTGATGTAATTCTAACGGGTCTTTTGGTGGAGACCCTGGAAGAATTGGCGGAAATGGTAATGATATAAACATCTTCAAAAGGGACAGGTGGAACATAAGTCTTTTCAAACAAAATTTCTTTGTTATCTATTAGGCACTGAACGCCTATTTTCAACAAAGGACAGTCGGTTAGGGAGGACAAACAGAGATGGCAAACTTCACCACAGCCCGGGAACACACTGACATTCAAAAAATTCATTTTAATGGTCAGAAGCGGGGGTCATGGAGATCCTTCACTGTTTGCTCAAGATCCATCTTACTGAAATAAACAGTAGAGAGATGAGGGGACTTGTTGCAAAAGACCTGCTTATGTTATGATGAATGGTATATCCATATGCAATGTTTTCAAGGATTTCAGAGATTCAAATTTATTTTAGACAAAAAGGGAACACACGTTATATTAATAAGATAAAGTTTGAGTACATCAATGCCCCTTGGGCAAAATAATACAAAAACTCTAAGATAGAAAAGTAGTACGCATCCTCTTTGGTGCAATGTAGGCATTGAGAGTCTGCTCCTCATGAAGTAGCCTAGTGAGTTCCAAAACCTTCTTCTCGCTTGCGTAGAATTGGGCTTCGAAAGTATCTCTATCTCAATTGAGTTGTATCCAATCTCTTTGTAGGTCTTCATGAGATGTGGGCATGTCAGGATGTAGGATAGTGTATGGAACATCTCCCTCCGTGACAGGCTCAATGATTACCGGGAGAATGGAGGGGTAAGGCATCACAAGACTCTGAGCACGAGTTCGTACCCATTTGAGGTAAGGCTCGAGAGGGATGGAATTCTTATGCCCCAAAGTATTGTTATCCACCTTGTTTAACATCCTCCAAGCTCGAATAAATCTCTGGCGAAGACCTTGATTGTCGTTGTCGTAGTCGAATACCAAACCTTGAATCAACATCTCGTACGGGCCATCCCTTCAGCCGTAACCAAACTGTCTTAAGGCTAAAAATGGGTTGTAGGTGATACCTCCCCTAATGCCAAGTAAAGGGACATTAGGGAATTCTCCATAATGGTCGACAATGATAACATTCTCTTTGGATCGAGAGCACCAATGAATGTCTGAATGTTTGAGCGTCATCAACCTTTGTGACCACCTTGAACCTTGCTCATTCTTTAATATAGATTAGGGAAGATGAGAAATAAACCATCTTTCCAGGATAGGAGTGCAACACATAAGAACACCTCTTTTCCTCATTGTGCGAGTGTGAAAAGAGTGTAGGATATCTCCAAGAAATGTAGGCATCGGGTTGCGGTATATGAAGATTTTGACGGTGTTGACATCTATGAGTTGGTCAGGATTCGGAAACAAAACCATCCCATAGATAAAGAGAGCCACAATTTCCTCAAAGGCTTGCAAGTCCATGGAATTGCAATAACTTTGGGCTTTCTCAAACAGGAACTTTGCTAGGAAACCTTTGACACCACTCCTTGTTTCCCAATGAGTTATGATATCAGATGAGTGCAAATGTAGAGCTTGAGCAATCTCTTCTGGCTTTGGTTCTCTTTCCGTACCATTGAAAGGTAGTTGATTGAGAATGGGAATCCTCAAGAGTTGGGAGAATTCTTCCAAAGTAGGCACAAGTTGATAGTCGAGAAAGGTGAAGCAATGGTGTAATGGATCAAAGAACTGTAAAAGCACTTTCATCATATCCTCATCTATGTTGGAGGTGACCAAGTTGAGTAGGCGACCATGTCTCTCGGTAAATGGAGAGTTTTCAGGAATCCTTGAAGCTATATCCTTAAGTTGTGGAGGGATCCTTACAAGGTTGACTTGAATAGTTTTCCTGCGAAGTGAATCCATATCCTACAAAACAAGAACAAAGATGAATCCAAAAATCCTTGAAATGGTTAGTGGGTGTATATGATGTTCATGATGTTCATGATGTTATGTACAAGTATGCATATACAAACAAAGCAAACAAGTCCTTAGGTTTAGGCTTGCATGAAGTTTTATAGGTAAGTACCCTCTTGAAGTTTAGTTGGCTCAAACCTATCCTAGTAATAGTAACCGGATTCTAAGGATCTCAATATCACTGGTTTGTTTTCTTGGTCATTGTTTCAGCACAAGCCTCTTAAATGGCGACCGAAATATCCCAAGAAACCAAACCTGAATGAGTGTAGTATTAAGTATCTACCAACTTCGGACTGCACCAAAGCCGGTCATCTCACTACATCCTAAAGGTCAAGTTGGTCAAGTAAAGGTTCTAAAAGTTCATTAGTGCTTTATGACATCACTCAGCGGCCCCGTATTATGTTTGATTAACTCAAAGGCTACCGGTATCCACAAATATGTCGCACTAACATAGCTATTGCTTAGACCATGTCGGTATACCCTGCACAGTTTCCAAAACATATTGCTACTTACCTATAATGTATCCCCAAATCCGGGTAGAAGATTCGAACCCAAACAAAGAACCATAATGTAAAGCATACAAGTCAAACAATGTAAGCAAATAAATGTGATCTATCCCTAAGGTAACCCCACTTTTAGAATTTCCCCAGCAGAGTCGCCAGTTCTGTGATACGGTGGGAGAACTGACTTGAAGGTTTTGCGTTTGATTGCAAATGTTGCGGTTAGCAAGAGTCGCCACCGACTTTTCTTTTATCCCAAAGGAAAGGTGAAAAAGCACAGGAAAGACCTTTGAGATTATTTCTTGAGTTCGGGGGGTAGATTATGAAAAGGGAAGGTATTAGCACCCTTTTATCCATGGTTTTCCATGGGCTCTTAGTTACTTGCTAGATCACTTGCTTTGTCTGAAACTGTGCTTTGTGTGGTTTGTTTTAAAGTATTTCGTAAAGAGGCCTTTGTTTAGGAAATCTTTGTAATGATTCTCATTCGTAAGAATGTATACAAAGATGTTTGATCTTTTGAACAATGTTTTCAAGTCTTGTAAGATGTTTGAAGGTGTATGTGATTGTTTTGAAAATAGCAAGGATGTTTGTTTTGAAATGGAGCAAGTAATTAGGAGCAATCTACCTACTCAAATGTCTTTCTTGTTCATTTTCTTTTTCTTTGACATTGTTGTCTTACCATTGATTTGGTAAGCAACCCTATCTTTGGATGTAAACGGGACGGGCGTGGGTCAGTATAACCATGATTAGCAATGGTTGCAAGGTATCTTAGCATTTTCTTTTGGCACTAAGATCATTTGAAAGGCAACATAGATAGCGTCATCGAGGGACTATTATCTTGTTTATGTTTGTTTTTGCTAAGATACCTCACATGCGTAATATGACCATTTTGTAAGGCAACCAAGTGGATTTTACCCTAGGGGTGCTTGTGTGCAAGTGTGTTATTTTCATGCTTGTTTTTTGTCTTGGATTAGGGTTTTCTATTTGATTGATTTTTTATCTTTCCATACAAACCCTAATTACTAGCATATTATGTAAAAGGAATAAATTGCGAAATTTAAAATTACTACGCTATTACAATATTTGTGGGAGTATACAATTTATGAATGGGGATTTCAATAATATAAACCTAATTAATCTATTACAACCAAATTGAATTTGTACAAATAGTTGAAGGAATATATAAAGTACAAAATACAAATTGAAAGAAATGATTTTTTTGTGTTTGGATTTTTGTATGAAAGAGATTTTAACCTAAAACTAATTAGAGAAAAATGAGTAATTAAATTAAATTAAACTTAAGTTAAATAAAGAAATTATTTAAGAAAAGATTTTAATTAAGAAAAGATTTTTTGGATGAAACCCTAAATCTATTTTAGTTGATTAAAAGAAAATAAGTTTAAAGAAAAAGTATTTTTTTGTATTTTTATATTTTTTGTCTTAAAAAATAGATTATGCTATTTAGAAATATTTTTGGTCTTTCTTAACATTAAAATAAATGTACTTAGATAAATAATAACCTAGTTTTATTTTAATATTTACAAGGAAATTAGTAAAAGTAAATAAAGTATAATGAATAAAAATAATTTTTTTATGTGAACAAATATTTAAATTATGTAAAAATATAAATTTATTATTTTTATACTTTTTATGATTTTTTGGTATTTTAGAAAATATATTTAAAAGAAAAAAGAAATAATGAAATAAATAAAAATAAAATGGGCCAAGGGGTGTCACAAGTAAACAGGGAAGTATGCTAGCAAAAACAAAAAAAAAATGCCAAGCCCAAAGGGCCTAGCACCTGCAAAAAAGATGTTAGAAAAAATCAGAAAAATGGAAAAATGCAAAAGGGGGGTTCACATTGGTTCGAACCCTCGCCCTTTAGGTAACATATGCCTTAGTACGCGCGCGCTTGCCACTGGGGTGGCTGTTTCATCCGGTCATATATTCAAAGCATAAATATATATTAGAAACTGCTTTCTGAAGGCAACTTCATCTTCAACCTTGAGCCATAGCCGGACCATCTGTATCTTCCTTATTTCTCCACAAAAATGGAAACTCCAAACATGAAAGTTATGGTGTTTCTTCCCACGAATTCAACCATATAACTTATATAAGCTAAATGTCAAAGATAAAATCTAACTTTGCTGGCCCTAAATTGAAACCTAATTTTCTCAGAAATTTCAAATCCAAAATTCTCTATGCACAGCCAATATAAATGGAAACTATGAACATGGTTAGCTTTAGAGCAAGGATATCTACATTTTGTTTTCACAAATCAGGATCAAATGATGCTTGTAGGAAGAGATAGAAGTTTGAGTTTTTACCTCTTGCAGCTGGAGTCGTGAATGGAGTTTGAGCAACTTTTGATATGGCCTGAGGATCTGTTTAGCTTGCTTGGACCTCCTTGAGTGTATCACAACTCTTACTTTGCCTTGAAAGTCCCTGAATCTCTCTACTCAAGTCAACCTGCAAGCTTGATATTTGAAAATGGTGGATAGTGATGAAGGAGTTACAGTGAGGAAACAAGGGTATGGATTACTTTGGTATGATGTATAGAAGGTGTCTGAGTGATTAGTTTTCAAAACACACGAGTAAAAATGAAGATCATGAGTTTTGGTTCAAAACTGTGTGTTAATGGTGTTCTTGAGAAGATTTTTGGTTTTTTGATGTTTGAGGTAGTTTCAGAGCAATAGCATTCATGTGTACACTTGTAAATAGTGTGTATACTTATAAGCAAGAGGCTTTGAGGCTTGTCACAACTCAGAATTCAAAAACTCAAATGTTTTGCTTGCTTACTTGTTTTTGAAGAAAAGCTAGCAAGCATGGTTTCAATGTGAAGCACAAAGCTTGTAGGGGGCTGAGACCTTTAAACACACTTTTTCTGATTGTGTAGAGTGTGTTTATGCAGAAATAACAAATGCAAGTCTCAATGCAAGTTGACTTTGCATAAAGCTTGCTGTTCTAAAATGGCAATGTTGCCTTTCTTCCCAAAATGGAATTAAATTTGTACAATGCATTGAATGCTTGGATTAAAGATTCCAACAGCCGTGAAAAAATTTAATTATAGAGTGAAAGTCAAGTTAGAAGCCTGCAAAGTGAGATTTGTACAGCATGCTTGAAGATTGGATCCAATGTTCTTCACAAAATGGCTTGTAATCTAAGTGACAAAACACCAACTTCATCTCTTCGATTCTCCCTACTCAAGAATGATCTAAAGGAGTTCTTGGACATTTTGCAAAGCTTGCAATGTGCTCTACAACTCATATTTGAATTGATTTTGAATATTCCCCTTGGAACTATATGAAAAAGTGCCATGAACTTAGGTCAAAATCCTGGCCAAATTAGGGCAAAATTTCATAAGTGTTTAGTTTCATGACCCTATGTTCTTGAAATTATAACTTGAGATCCAAGCACTTTTGGAAGAAGTTGTGTCAAGCAAAGTTGTATATTTCATGGAGATCTACAACTTTCATGTTGGAAGTTTCTCTTGAATCATCTTGCATCATGGTGGAAATTTGGCTCAAAGTTGTGAAAAAATAAGAAATTTTATATACTTAGAAAAATTTCCAAGTTAAGAAATTTCATCTTTTAAAAATAAAATCTTGAATTCTTGATTTCTTGATGAACAATATTTTGACATGTTTTGATGAATTATGACCTTTGGCACTTGAATTTGACCAAAAAGTCAAAGTTTGACTTTTCAGTATACAATTGACTTTTGATCCGTTGATTGCAAAATTCATCTGTTAATCAAATGGATTTGCAATGTTTTGAATCATGCCACTAGGTAAAAATGATGCAATTGGACTCTTTAGATCATGCCTTAAACTAATTGATCATTTGCTAGGTCAAAAATCAGAAATTGCCCTTTCTCAGTCAAAACCCTAATTTTGACCATTTTGCCCTTTTGATGATTTAATCAAATTTCTTGAGGAGTTGTGGTCCAAACTTGATCAAATGATACATATGAGTTTAAAATGTTGGTGTGGATCAAAAATTATGAATTTTGACTGTAAATTGGCCATGGTTGACTTTTTCCGAATACAGTTGTTTTTTAGGTCAACTGTTCACTTGACTGATCAAAAATGTGATCCAAGGCTTGAAACTTGACATGAGTAATCTTGGGGGTCCATAATGATCCATGAAAGTCATATGGGGCATTGGAAGTTCAAAAATCCTTGTGCAATCTCAAACCCTAATTTTTAGTCATCAGTGCTTGAGGAGGTGTCTTGAGCTGATCAAACCCTAGTGCATACTTGATCCAAAGTAGATCTTGTGAGAAAATTCTTGATAAGTGAGAGGGAAAATTTTGGGGTACAACATTTCCCAACCCACATAATCAGATTCTGTTCAGATTTTGTTCAATATTTCAATAAAAAATCAATGAACCAAAATCAACCACACAACTCACAATCACTCGTGTTTCCCAGGAAAAACAGAACCAAGTGCTCTAGATACCAATTTGTTGGGGAAAGGTAATGAAGTGGGAGAAGAAGAATGAAAAAAATAATGATAACAAGAAGACTACTGTTGTATATCAAAATAGAGGAGATAAATTAGGGTACAATATTGATAGCCTATGATAGTATATTTGTACTAAATATTAAAAATGCCAAAAGACCCTATTCAAGGATAAGCATTGGGAATTGTAGAAATTAACTAAATTTTATTTCCAATAATTTATAGGAGGGGTAGACGTGTAGGAGGGAGTATGATTGAGAACAAGGTTGTCTAAGTAGTCTCCAGAGAAGTTAGTATGGTTAGGATGTGTGGGTTTGGGTATGGTGTTAAAGGCGTAAAAGTGGTGTGATTGGGGTAAATATTTAAAAAAGTAATGTCTCGAGATAAAATTTTGTTTGTTATGAATATCATATAAAAATGACCTTTAACACTAGTATTAAGCCCTAATAAATACATTTTCTAGACCTATGATCAAGTTTAGATCTAAAATTTTTTGGACTATAAGTAAAAAGAAGAAAACTAAACACTTCTATATTAGTATAGTCAGTTTGATCATTATAAAGTAATTGAAAAGGAGATTCGAAATGTAAAAGTATCGAGGGTAATTTGTTTATGATATAAACAACTTAGGAAAGAGAATGGCTCCAAATACTTTTTGGAGCTTGGATTGAAAGAGAAATAAATGAGTAAAATTTAATAGGTGTTTGTGTTTTCTTTCAAATAAGCCATTATGTTAGAGAGTATCAATGCATAAAGTTTGATGATGGATCCCGTGAGTCATGTAAAAAAATTTAACATTGAACTCAGGGCCATTATTAGAATGGATGCATTTGATAGTTTTGTTAAATTGGTCAAAAACAGTTTTATTAAAAAAGAAGTTTCAAATTTCAATTTCACGAGGAAAATCCAACAATATCTACTATAGTTATCAACAATGTTCAAGAAATATTTGTGAATAAACATGGAGGGGGTTGGGAAAGGACCCCATATGTCCACATGAATTAAGTTAAAAGAAGTTAAATATTTAGTTTGTTGTCCGAAAAGGGAAATCTTTTATATTTAGCAAACAAACAAGTATCACATGGAGTATTATTTTTGGAAATGTTACATAAAGGAAAAAATTCTTAGTGACAATAAGAGTATCATAAGATGGGTGGCTTAAACGGCTATGTCACAAATTACAAATGCTAACTACAATGGTGGAATTAGTAGGGCTATGAGGATTATGAATATGTTTGGGAATATCAAGGAAGGTGAGCATGTATAAGCCATTACAAATTTTAGTTGCACCAATCGTTATAAGGGTATAGTTCCCTATATCACACAACTAAAAGATTTAAAAATTAAAGTGCAATCAAGATTATGAGTAAATATAGGGACAAATATAATATTAGTAGAAAAATCAGGGATATTTAACATATCATTGAGTTAAAAATGGTCGTCAAACAGAATAATACTAGAAAAATTAGTCCTAACGATGGCTTGAATAGGTCGTCAAATATGGATACGTTTTATTTCAATTAAGTGGTAAAATAAGGACATGGAGTGTCACACATGATTTGTGGCCCAATTGTTCAAAATCAAATTAGGATTAAAGGAGTGGTGCAAAAAATTAAGGGATATCAGATTACATTGAATAGTGTTAGAGATGGAGTGAAGGTGATAAATAATGGAGGATGACATTTGTTGAGTTTATTGTAGGAGATCCAGGAGATCTTTTTGTTGGTTCAGGGTGAAACCAACGATGTCATCTTGTCTAGAATTATCTCCAATAGTAGTTTGATGGGTTTCAACATGATCAATACTTTCTTGAGAAACTTGAGCTACACCTTGCTTTTTCAAATATGGAGGAAGGTCATTTTTTTTGAAGGAAAACTCTATCGAATGGCAAAACTTGTTGTAGTAAGGGAAAATATTTATCCCTCATCCTCTTCCCGCTAGATCATTTCTTGGACCTTGTTCAGTTTATTTGCCACGAAATTGGGATTTGTTTATGTGGGCAATTGTTTTATAGTCATCAAGATGGTTGTGTTGTTGTCTTTCTTATGGTACCCCAAATGGACAAATTTTACTTTAGTTGGATACTCAGATTCTGATTTCTCTGGTTTTAAATTATATTGAAAAAAGTACCAGTGATACGTGTCATTTTCTTGAAAATTCGCTTGTCTCATATCTATAACTAAAGTAAAATGTGTTTTTGCAGGTAGTTGTTGGGCGCAAGTTATCTAGATGAAACAACAGTTGGGTGACTATGGTGTTAATATTAGATTTTTCCTGATAAAATGCGACAATATTAATGCCATAAATGTGATTATTAGTTTGATACTTCACTATCAAATTAAACACATTGAATTAAGACACCATTTTATTAGGGATCATGTCAAAAAAGTGGGATTGCGTAATTGAGTTTGATCCTCATATATTCAATTGATATATATTTTTGTAAAACCTCTTCCTAAATAAAAGTTTCCTTTTCATAAGAATTGAGTTAGGAATCTTAAATTAATCATGGATGGATTAATCTACTAAGTTCCTCTTTTCCTTTCTTCTTCTTCTTCCTTTTCTCTATGTGATATATGTTATATTTGTGATGTTCCTTTATCCGCATTTTTTATAATGCCAAAAGGAAGAAGGATACTATAAAGGGGAGTAGAGTATACTTTATTTATATTTGAGGTGGGAGTTTAACCACTCCATTATTCAATCTATCTTTTTCTATTTTACCACCCCTGAGAGATGCATTGTCATCATAAAAAAAGGGGGGAAATATGGATCTATATGTTGTGCAGGTATAAACGTCTGTTAGATTTGAAGATAACAATGAATTACAATTGTAAAGAAAATTAAAATTTAATATTTTCATATGTCAAACAACTTTTGGTGTTAATATTTCTTTCAAGAGTTCTTGATGACAACTATCCAGTATCTCTTGATGACAGTATTTGATCAAGAAGAATATATCTTAAGTTCTATCACTTAGATGATTCAAAGTTCAAACTGAAGTAATAATCAAACATTGAATCAAGAAGGGGAATTAAAGTATTAAAGTTGTGAAAGTGAGAAAGTGTGAAAGCTTTCCTGGTCCTGTGCTTAGTGCTTTAGAGTGATCTATTTATTGTAAAAGAGACAAGAGTAAATCTTGAGGTACTAAGGCAAATTACACACACAAAAAATACTTTTCTAACCTCTTATAATTTCATAATACCTATTAAAACCAATCCAGGAAAGTATGGAATCGATTAAGAAGTGTTTATAATTAATTGAGAAAGGTAACTCACTACCTAATTAATTCAGGATTTGGTCAAATTTGTTAGACAATGACACCTTATCTAGAGGGGGGTGAATAGATCACCAAGCCAAAAAATCCAGAAAATAATTGTGGTTTTAAACTTGTTTAGAAAAGAGTGCATGCAGAAGGTTTTCAAAAAGGTGTCGTTTATACTAACCACATTATTAGAAGTCGAATATGCAAATATAAAAAGGATTATAGAATGAATACAATAATCTAGAATTTATACTACAATCAAGTAACAAGATATCAATCGTTTATAGCAAGTTATTGTCAATACTATTTCCAATGGAAATTATCAAAAGAACAAACAAAACAATTTGTCTAACACTGGATGTGCAATCAAATTTTCAGAATTTTCCTTTGATTTATGTTGATACCAAAAGGAACTTATAATTAAAAGTGATTATAAGCAATATAAACGCCTAATTCAAAACAAAAACAGTCACAGAAAAACTCCTACGAGGCAATTGATTACTCAATGTTATTAGACAAATTGATAGATGAAAATTAAAGCAAGTAAAATGATAAGAAAAAAAGACACGAGGATATGCCTACATAGTTCCCCACTTTCATCCTCGCGTGTGGGTACGTCTGCACCTAATTCCAATATGGAATTAGGATAATTCTTACTATGCAAAAGTTGATACAATAGAAGTGTTCCAAGAGAAACCATACAAACCCTAACCATTTGTTGTTGATTCAACCTGTTATACACCAATTTCCCCCCCTAAGATTTCTCATCATCTCATATCATCAATACACCAAGATCACACATTAGGGTTGGTTCTCTCTTTCTACTTTATCTCCTATCTTTAAGTCTGCTCTTAAGGGATCACCAAGCACCTTGAATTGTGTACCTTGTATATATGTTCTTTTAATTAACATCAAAATATGTGTATATTCCTCTTTGAATGTTCATATTGTAGGTAATGACACAATTACATGCATCACATCATCTCCTAACACAAAGGGTCAAAACTAGAGTTTTGAATTTAATCAGGAAATCTTTGACATTTTGGGCAATACTTGATTCCATGCTTCTCTACATGTTCATGAGCGTCTATTATTGGAGGTTTGATTATCATTTTTTATTTGAAAAGATTCAATTGATCAAAAGGGGTAAAATGGTCATTTTGTCAAAAGTCAACCAAAATCAATTGTTGGCCAAGTGGAATTTTGGTCAACCATCAATTCAATGTCCCTATTTTCACATTTCAGGGTCAATGGTGGCGTAAAATCAAGAGGAAGCATTGAATTAGAGATAACTTGTCAAAGAAGTTATTTGAACTTTTAAAATTTTCCAAGTGTTCCTAGTACTAAACTTTGGATGATCATAACTTCTTAATTTATCATTGAAAAAATGAAAACTTTACATGTTTGGAAATAGGATACAAAATTCTTCAACTTTGTCATTGAGGGCTCAAGTCCAAAAAGTGAAAGGAGAAAAAGTTATTGAGCTTGGAAAATTCTGGACACTTAGTGAAAATTTTGAATTTGTGCACAAGACCTGATATCTTCATGGCTAATTTAGAATGCCCATTTGAGCTCAAATCAAAAAGTTGTCAACATCAAAGATGAAGTTTGAAACTTTCTCTTCATTTTTTATTCAAGAATAATCTCAAATGGTCAAGTATAAAGAGATACAATGCTTAGGATTTGGAGCCTTGAGATGTCATTTTGCCCAGTCACGCGCACGCCAGGCCAAGCATTTCATCAAACAGTTCATGGGCACACGTTCATCATCATTTTTATCTTTGAAATATTGATTATTTTGAAAAATGTCCAACATCGAAGGCCAAGCTCTATGTGTTATGAACAACTTTGCTTCAGGAATTTTCTCAAACTAGTTCCTACATTTTAAGATATGATCATGGGAAGTAGGTAATATGAAACTGAATTTTGCCCAGCAACAAGGCATGTTGCACGTGCATACAGGCATGCATTTCATCAAACACATGATATACATACATTCATAGCCATTTATCTCATTGATTTAAACCTTGTTTTTAAAAATTTTGAACACGAAAGTTAGAGTATGTTATGCTCTCTTCAATTTTGATTCAAATTTTGTTTCATTTCATGCACTATGGAGAGAGATACGATGAGTTGAAGTGGTGATCATGATATTGTCCAAGCTTGCATGGAAATGCATGGGATTTATGTCAATAAAAACATCAGCCTTCCAGCTCACATCCCTTGCTATTTTCACTTATTCAAAACTACCTCTAAGAGATCAGCAACAGAGGAAAAACGCAAAACACACCTCACCACCTCACTCTCACCTTTGTTTTCTACTTCTACCCTCACTCTCTTTTCCTCACTCTATAAAAAGGAAACTTCATTCAGCAGAAGGAGATCACAAAAATCTCAAATGCTCTATCTCTCTCTCCCTCATAAAACTCTTCTCTCTCTTCAAACTCGGAATTCTTCTTCAATTTTTTCAAGAGTTTCTTGCTCAGATCCATTCCTCTTGCTCATTCTGTTATCTTGAAGTTTGAAGAACAAGCTGCATCAGATTTATATTTCAAAACAGAGGCATAAAGTGAATTTATTTTTCACTCATTGAGGTAAGCTCTCAAATCCGAATTCCTCTCATGCTAGCTCGAATCATTGCATTATATTTTTTTCATATTGGTTTTAGCTGGTCATATCATACATCTGAAGTATAATTACGTGTGCATTGTTGCTTGATTCTTGTTCAACAGAATTTGCTCAAAGTTCTGTTTATACTAATGTTTTCATGCTCAGTTTATGTTTAGATCTTGCATCATTTGATGAATCCATGAGCGTTTTGTTGTTCTATGCATTGAGGTGGTGAATTTTGATGTTTGGATCAAGTAAGATGGTTGAGAATCGAATGATAAAATTGAGTCTGAAAATTGTTTGTTGATTATCTTAACTCAAAGTCATGTTCATGCAGCAACCTTCGTGTCCTAATTTCTCTCTTGCATAATTTCATGACATTTTTTATCCTATTATGTTCTATGCATTTTAATCTTGAAGTTTGATGTTTACATCTTGGATTTTCATGGAGAAACGCGTGAGATGTCATGATCTGAATATCTTGTTTTAAAACTGCAAAAACAATAGGGCTTGGTGTTTTGGTAGGGGAGATTACGTGGCATTTTTTATTTAACATGATATTATTTTCCTTTACAGTGCATTTTGTTAATAACAAGTGTAATAGGTTTTCAATTTATTTGAGTTTTCTTTGTTTTCACTTATTTTGTTTTGTAAGTGTTTGTTGGCAACAATTTTGGTAAAACACTGACTTGATAATGTTTTTCACAATGCCTTGACATTTGAAGCAAATTAGTTTAGAATGATGTCAAAGCAGATGTCTTGACATCTGCCTCCTTAGCTGAACATAACTTAATATCTGTTTTAAGTTTTCTGTTTCCTGGTTTTATGCGCGTCATCTTTCAGGATTTGGGACTCATAGCTTGCGAAAAATATGAAGGAATATTTTTCGATCTGCATTTTCTTTATGATTTATATCTTAGCCTGTTTTCATGGAAATATTCAAAGGTTTGGAATATTTGTTTTTCAGCCCAAGCCTGTTGTTGCGCCTTTATAAGGACTTGCATCCTTATTCGTATAACTGCAACTTTTGAAGAAGAAAACATTATTTCTGTTTTAGAAGTCTAAGTATTTTAATTGTGATACACTCTAGTATTGATTTAATACTTGAGTTGTTATTTGAGTTGTTAATTGTGGATCATGCATAAGCTTTTAAGTATTGAATGATTGAAGTCTTTGAAACTTAATAATTCTATTGTTCTTCACTGTTAGTGATTGAAGGGGTTTGAGGAGGGCCTCATGCCTGGGTGTGTCTTAGGTATAAGTATAGAATGGGTAGTGATTAAGTGATTAGATCGTAAATTGGATGTTTACTGAGGGTCTATGAATTGATACTATTTAGTGGACTTGTCCCTGGCTTGGTAGCCCCCAGAGTAGGTGTTGTTGTACACCGAACTGGGTTAACAATCCCTTGTGTTTTTACTGCTTTTATTATTGTTGCATTTTATTTTGTCCTCGGATATTTATGTCGTGACATCTCCTTCGACATCACATATCTGATATCATAATTTCAATTGGTATCAGAGCAAGCATCCTGATCTATATCTGGGTGAGATCCAGGGAAGATACTTTCTAGTACTATGGACAAGGAAGGAGGATTTATGAACAAACCACCCATTCTGGATGGAAGTAATTATTACTATTAGAAACCACGTATGGTGGCCTTTCTAAAGTCTCTGGACATCAAATCTTGGAAAGTTGTCTTAAAAGGATGGAAACACCCTGTCGAATTGGGAGAAAATGGAGAACCTACTTCTGAGTTAAAACCAGAAGAAGATTGGTCTAAAGAAGAAGATGAAATTGATCTTGGAAATTCTAAAGCATTGAATGTTATATTCAATGGTATTGACAAGAACATTTTCAGATTGGTGAACACATGTGAAGTAGCTAAGGATGCATGGGGGATTCTTCAATCTACTCATGAAGGCACATCCAAAGTTAAGATGTCAAGACTTCAGTTGCTCACCACAAAATTTGAGAATCTGAGAATGAAGGATGATGAAAGTATTAATTACTTCCATATGAACACTCTTGAGATTGATAATGCATCCAGTGCTTTAGGAGAGAAAATACCCAAAGACAAATTGGTGAGAAATATGTTCGGGTCTCTCCCCAAGAGATTTGATATGAAAGTGACTGCCATAGAAGAAGCTTAAGACATTGACAAGATGAAAGTGGATGAACTTGTTGGATCCCTTCTGACATTTGAATTAAGCATCAATGAAAGATCTGAAAAGAAGAACAAAAGTCTAGCTTTTGTATCAAATACTGAAGATGAAGAGGAGGACTGTGATCTGGATACAGATGGAGGAATATCAAATTCCTTAGTTATGCTTGGAAGACAGTTTAACAAAGTGATAAAAAGAATGGATAGGAACCCAAGATCAAATGTCAAGAACATCCCATCTGACATCCATAAGTCAAATGAGTTTGGAAGAAAAAGGGCTGAAGAAAAATCCACTCAAGGGAAGGGAATACAATGTCATGAGTATGAAATCTTTGGTCACATTAGAGATGAATGTCGTACATATCTTAAGAAACAGAAGAAGAATCTATTTGTTACGTGGTCTGAAGAGGACTCAAAGAGTGATCTTGAAGAATCTGCCAAATATGTTAAAGAATTGACAGGAAAATATGTCTCTAATGAAGAGTCTAGTGATGGGAAACTAACCTTTGATTAGTTAGTTACTTCATACAAAGAATTATGTCTCAGAAGTGCAGAAGTGTGCTAAGAAGGGGAGAAATAGAAAGCCCTCTTAACTCAGCTGAAGGCAGAAAGGGAAGAGTATCTAAAAACTATTTCTAATCAGGAATGTGAAGTGACTTCTCTGAGTTCAAATCTTGATAGAATGGTCAAATCTCTCAAGATGCTAAATAATGGGACTGACACATTAGATGAAATTCTTCAAGCAGGAAGAGTGACAGGAGACAAGAGTGGTCTAGGGTTTAATGAGAAAAAGGAACTTAACTCAGAAGAGCCTTCATCAAACTCCACTCATGCCAAATCTAAACTAAATATGTCAAATCAAATGTCTCGACATCATGGAAAACATCATGTCAACAAGGGACATCGTGGCAAGAAGAAATTTAATCACACCAGAGAGAAATCCAGCCCTAGAGATGACATTACTGAGGAAGGCTTGGTCATATAAGACATTTATGTTTCAAGTTGTATGGGTATCCTAAAACCACTCCTCTTCCCAAAATTGATTAGATCCCCAAGAATAGCAAAAAGAAGAAATAGTGGGCTCCCAAGTCTAATGTTTCTAGTTTCATAGCTCATACCTCTCTCAGAGTATCAACCAAAGATGATTGGTACTTTAGCAGTGGTTGTTCTAGACACATGACGGGTGTCAAGAATCTGTTGGTAGATATAAAATGTCATTCCACCAGTTATGTGACTTTTTGTGATGGAGCCAAAGGTGAAATCAAAGGAGTTGGTAAGCTGGAATGTTCAGGAGTCCTTAAGCTTGATGATGTGTAACTTGTTAAAGGGTTAACAACTAACCTAATAAGGATAAGCCAATTGTGTGATCAAGGGTTCAAAGTAAACTTCACCAAGATAGAATGTCTTGTTTGCAATGAAAATAATGAAGTTATTATGAAAGGAATCAGATCTAAAGACAATTGTTATTTATGGGTTCCCCAAGAGTTGAACTTCTCCTCAACATGTGTTTTAGCCAACGAAAATGAAGTTAAGTTATGGCATAAAAATATGAGACACTTACATCTGAAAGGAATGAAAAGAATCATATCTGGAGAAGTCATGAAAGGGATTCCTAAGCTCAAGATAGAAGAAGAAAGAGTATGTGGTGACTGCCAGATTGGAAAGCCAACTAAGATGTCACATCAGAAGATCCAACATCTTACTACATCAAAAGTTTTAGAATTCTTCATATGGACTTGATGGGACCTATGCAGGTTGAAAGTCTTGGTGGAAAGAAGTATGCCTATTTTGTTGTAGATGACTTCTCTAGGTACACATGGATAAGTTTTATCAGAGAAAAATCAAAAAATTTTGAAGTGTTTAAAGATCTCTGTCAAAAACTTCAAAGGGAAAAAGATAGTCATGTCATCAGAATCAGAAGTGATCATAGAAAGGAATTTGAGAATAATAAATTTGTTGACTTTTGCTCTTCTGAAGGAATCAGTCATGAACTCTCTTCTCCCATTACTCCTCAGCAAAATGGGATTGTGGAACGTAAAAACAGAACCCTTCAAGAATCTGACAGAGCTATGATTCATGCTAAGAAGTTACCCTACCACTTTTAGGATGAAGCTATGAATATTGCGTGCTATATCAATAACAGAGTCACTCTAAGGAAAGGCACTTCAACCACCTTGTATGAAATATGGCGGGGACGAAAACCTACTGTCAAATAGTTTCATGTTTTTGGAAGTAAATGTTACGTCTTAGCTGATCGTGAACAAAGGAGGAAGATAGATCCCAAGAGTGATGAAGGAATATTCCTGGGTTACTCTACAAATAATAGATCTTACAGAGTCTTTAACTCCAGAACCCAGTTTATGATGGAATCCATAAATGTTATTATTGATGATAGAGGATAGAATGATGAAGAAGATGTCTTAGAAGATGTTGGAACATCTTTATCTGATATTCCAACAGAATCCAATGACAGAAGTATTAATTCTAATCCACCTCAAGAAGACCCTGAGCCCAGTCATCTCAATAAAGGGCCTTCAATTAGAACTCAGAAAGATCATCCTAAGGAGCTTATCATAGGAGATCTAAATAAAGGAGTTACTACCAGATCAAGAGAAGGGATATCAAACTCTTGCTTTGTGTCAAAAATTAAGCCTAAGAATGTCAAAGAGGCCTTAACTGATGAGTTATGGATTAATTCTATGCAAGAAGAGATAGAATAATTCAGTAGAAATGAAGTTTGCGATATGGTTCCAAGGCCTGAAGGGACAAATGTGATTGGCACTAAATGGGTGTACAAGAATAAATCTAATGAAAAAGGGGTGGTCACTATAAATAAGACAAGGTTAGTTGCACAAGGATACACTCAAATTGAAGGAGTTGACTTTGACGAAACCTTTGCCCCCATGGCCAGAATTGAATCAATCAGACTACTCTTGGAAGTTGCTTGCATTCTGAAATTTAAATTGTTTCAAATGGATGTAAAGAGTTCCTTCTTAAATGGCTATATGAATGAGGAAGTTTATGTGGAACAACCTAAGGGATTTGTTGATCCAAGTTTTCCTAAGCATGTGTACAAACTAAAGAAAGCTTTGTATGGATTAAAGCAGGATCCAAGAGCTTGGTATGAGAGATTGACAAAATTTCTTGGTGAGAATGGATATAGGAAATATGGCGTAGACAAAACTCTTGTTGTCAAGGAAGAAGAATGGGAGATCATGATTGCACAGATTTATGTTGATGATATTGTGTTTGGTGGGATGTCAAATGAGATGGTTCAACATTTTATCAAGCAAATGCAGTCAAAGTTTGAGATGAGCCTTGTTGGTGAATTAACCTACTTTCTTGGTCTACAAGTTAAACAAATGGAAGATTCCATATTTTTATCTCGGAGAAAGTATGCTAAGAATATAGTAAAGAAATTTGGGATGGAAAATTCCAGTCACAAAATAACTCATGCTCCCACATATCTGAAGTTGTCTAAAGATGAAAAAGGAGTAAGTGTGGATCAAAGTCTATACAGAAGTATGATAGGCATTCTTCTGTACCTCACAGCTAGCAGGCTTGACATTGCCTTTGTTGTAGGGGTGTGTGCTAGATCTCTAGTTGATCCTAAAGTTAGCCATGCCAACCATGTGAAGAGAATTATTAAATATGTGAATAGGACAAGTGACTATGGTATGCTATATTATCTTGGATCTAGTTCTGCTTTAATTGGTTATTATGATGTTGATTGGTCAGGAAGTGCTGATGATAGAAAAAGTACATTATGGGATGTTTATTTCTGGGAAATAATCTCATATCTTGGTTTAATAAAATGCAAAATTGTGTATCTATGTCCACTGCTAAGGCTGAGTATATTACTACAGGAAACAATTATTCTCAGTTGGTTTGGATAAAACAAATGTTAACAGAATATAATGTCAAACAAGATGTCATGACATTATTCTGTGATAATCTAAGTGCCATAAATATATCAAAAAACCCTATTCAACACAGCAGAATCAAACACATTGATATCCGTCATCACTTTATAAGAGAGCTTGTTGGAGAAAATATTGTTGCCTTAGAACATGTAGCTACTGAATTACAATTGGATGACATTTTCACTAAGGCTTTGGATGCAAATCAGTTTGAGAACTTAAGAGGAAAATTAGGGTTTTCCATATATGAGGGTTTTTTATAAATTAAGGGCATGTGGGAATATCATTAAAGTGATATTATATTATTTATGTTTCTAACAAGTCAAATTTTGTAAGCAATCATTTCGAGACTATATCAAATATTTCCCCACACGCTACGACATCACTTCCTTCTACTTTCACAAACTCTTCATTCTCCTTTACAGAAAAAGAACCCTTGTGATTCTTCATCTCTTTGCTCAAAAATCTTCAAAGATGTCTCAACATCATACATCGTCTCCCTCAAAATATGTCAACCATCCTGAGGATATCTCCCTTGACAGGGTACTTGATGTTACTCCTCTAATAACTATTCCACTTCTTGATAAGAAGGTCAAGAAACCCATATCGTTACATGCACATAAGTCCAAAGACGAGGTTAACAATTCTAAAGGTAATACTTCTACTGATGATAGGACAGAAGAAGACATTGTTAATGTTAATAGAAGCATTAGAAGGATAGTAGATAGAGTGTTAAATGAAGGTTTTGTTGTGCCTGGGATTTCTACTCCTCTTGCTCGTATGCCTGCTCCGGCTGACAAAGGAAATGACCCTAAAAGTGTTGTTGAACCATCCATCTTCAAGAAATATGTTGTTGAAAGCAAACTTGACAAGCTTGCTACTTCTGCTCTAGAGGAAGTGGAAGATGATGTTGAACAAGATGTTGAGAAGAACTCTCCTGCTAAGGAAGATGTTGCTGGCTCGAAAGCTGCAGAGAATCAAAATGCTGAGAATGTGGTTAATGTTGATGAACTGTCTGACAATGAGCTTATTTCTAAGGTGGTGATTGGAATTTCTAAAAAGCTAAAATCTAGGAAAGTGAAGGATGTGAATGTCACACCCCCTGCCAAGAGTAACAAGAAGAAGACTATGTATGGTCCCCCAAATCCCGGAAGTAAAGTGGTTCCTCCATCTAACAAAAGAAAAGATAGACATGATAGTTCCATAGATGATGATGATGATGATGTTGTCCAGAACATCTCACATGTAAAGAGATCCAAAGGTAAGGAGAAATCTGAAGTGGTAGAAGAGGATGACTTTGATTATGATGTCGAGGAAGATGTCCAGGATATCTCTCATGTGAAAAAGTGTGCAAGCAAAAAGATTTCTGTCAGGGTGCCTGATGCTCCTCTTGATAACATTTCCTTCCATTCTGTTGGGAATGCTGAAAAGTGGAAATATGTATTTCAAAGAATAATTTCCCTTGAAAGAGAGTTAGGAGATGGTGCACTAGAGTGCAAAGAAATTATGAAGCTGGTATCTTCTACTGGATTGATGAAGACTATTACCAGGTTTGCAAAATGCTATGAGACTCTTGTTAAGGAATTCATTGTTAATTTTCCTATTGACAATGCTGATCATAAAAGTAAGGAGTATAGGAAGGTGTTTGTTAGAGGTAGGTGTGTAGAATTTTACCCTGCTACCATTAATAGATTTCTGGATAGGTCTGAAGATGATTATTGTAAGCTAGAAGTAACTGATAATCAAGTGTACAAAGCCATCACTGCAAACCAAGTGGGTGAGTGGCCCATAAAGAATAAGCTCCTTGTTAGTAAGTTGAGTGTAAAATATGCTATCTTGCATAGAATTGGAGCTGCTAACTGGGTTCCTACCAATCATACCTCAACCATTACAATTGGCTTAGGAAAGTTTATCTATGTTGTTGGAAATAAGAAATTGTTTGATTATGGTGCTTACATTTTTTATCAGACTATTAAGCATGCAGGAACATGTGTTATCAAGATGCCTATTGTCTTTCCATATCTTGCTTGTGGAATTATTCTTAATCAATATCCTGGAATTTTGAGTGGTAATGATGTAGTTTGCAAGAGGGAGTCTACTCCGACCCTTCACTTCAAGTTGTTTTCAGGAAAACATGTCCCAGACATTATTTTGACATCTGCATCTTCTGAAAACAAAACCT
Source organism: Vicia faba (assembly GCA_948472305.1). Classification (NCBI taxonomy): domain Eukaryota; kingdom Viridiplantae; phylum Streptophyta; class Magnoliopsida; order Fabales; family Fabaceae; genus Vicia; species Vicia faba. The sequence goes on from OX451736.1 coordinate 996,652,694, forward strand.
TAACCAAGGATGACATAATTACTGAATTAAGGGAAGCCTGTAAAGAAATTAATGATGTGATCAGAGTTAGATCAGCAAGAAAGCTAATCTTTAAAAAGATGATCAATAAGCTGTAGAAGGAAAACATGTTTGATGATAGAGTGATCATTGAAGGAGGAGATTATGATGATAAAGAAAGTTCTGAAGCTGCCAAGTCTACTGGTCCTGAAGACAGTTAGACTCTTTAATGTTGTTTTGTTTTGACCCCTTTCTTCTTTTTTTGGAACTTGTATGTGCTTGACTTTTGGATTCTATGGTTTGAACCTATAGTACTGATACTCTCTTGAATGCATCTTTTTATTTGGCATATTATGACTAAAAAGGGGGAGAACTAACAGAGAAACTGACTGACCTCTGACTGACCACTGACTGAGGGGGGGCTTAATGTTTGAGGGTGTTGTACCCCAAAATTTTCCCTCTCATTTCTCAAGATATTTCTCATAGGATATCCCATGACTCAAGTTTGCAGCACTGATACATCAATTCAAGTTTGGAATTGGCACAAGGGTATAATGGTCAAAAACCATACTGAAAAGTCAAACTTTGACTTTTGGATCAAAATCAAGTTTCAAGAATCATATTTCATCAAGACATGTTAGAATATGAAGTTTGTTTCATTACGAAAATCAAAAGTCAAATTTTCTTTGGAAAAGTCAAAGTTATAAACACTTAGAAAATTTTCCAAGTGTTAAGAAAGTATGATAAGTTCAGAACTTCTGGCCAGATTTTCATCATAATGCAAGATGATTCAGGAAGAACTTCTAAAACAAGAGTTGTAGATATCAACGAGATCTAAAACATTGCATAACTGAACTTCTCATAAAAATGCTGGGTTTTCAAGTTATAAATTCTTGAAGACACGCCCATGAAACTAAGGCACTTAGTAAATTCTGAGCATTTTCAAGTCAGAATTTGGCTAGAACTTCTGGGCCAGTTTTCACGTAGATTCAATCAGAATTTGCAAAAGTGATTCAAAGAGGGTTTACAAAGCATGTTACAAGCTTTATGAAAAGTCTGAGAACTCCTTCAGATCATTTTGGAACAGGAAGATTTAAAGATCAGAAGTTGGACATTTGTTCTTAATTTAAGTTATGTTTATGCTGAACTTCTGATCCAGTTTCAAGCTATGGTGCATAATCTCATGTTGCAGGTTTTCTGGTTTGTTAACTCTCATTATCATTTAATGCTCACACCTACTTTTGAGTTTTTATCCAAAGGATTTTCCCACGTGTGGCATGAAAGTACCATTGTTGTCCTTGGAAAGTAAACTTTTGTACAAAGTTTATGTTGGGCCCATGCTTTACTTTTGCTTCTGAGTGTACTTCTCCATAAATCATGCCTACAAAATAAAATTAGGCACGGCTAAAAGCTGCTAACCACTCTATTTTGCCTTGAACCATACTTGTCCAAACTTGCTTCAAGAACAAGTCAACTCCATAACACATGATGGTTGTACTCTTGACTTATCCAAGCTCCTAAATAATTTGCCTATAAATTGAACTTCATTTTCAACTGTTAAAGAGGTCAAAGATTTGAGAGAAAAACCTTGAAACCTTGCTGAAATTTCCTAAGAACTTGAAACTGCAAACATAAACACAAAACTTGCTAGTTTTCTGATTTCTGCATTCAAACTCTAATTTTTTTTGGTGTATTTCTGAACCAAATCATCCATATGTTTCTAGTATACACATAGAAGCTTTCCCAAATTCTGTTTTCAAACTATAAAACAACATTCACTACTCTTTGTTTAAAAAAACAGAATTTTGCACCTTGACTGCACCAGAACATTCCCATCATTCATAGCTCAAGCTAAGAGTTGCTTCAGCTTTCTAAGAACTTGAGGAAGTTGGTCAGAACATCACAACAACCTGAACCAAGCTCTAACTCACAGAACAATTACCAGCTGCAAGGTAAGTTTCTTCTGACTTTTATCTCATTATTTAGGCATTGCTAGGCTTGCATTTCCAAATATACAATGTAGACATCGTGACTCTGATTCTGTACATATTTATGAATTTCATGTGTTTTGGCTAAGTAGAGAGATTTTCATATCAGAACTTCTTGAGGAAATTAGGTTTTATAATTAGAATTAGCCAAACTCATGCTTGCCTCTGATTTACAGTTCTGATGCTTTATGTTTCTGAAACCATGATGAAATTTTCCATAACTGCTATTTTTGCATTTTTCATTTTTGTTGAGAAATAACTAAGTTGCAGATGCTCTGGCTGGCGTGGAGAAGGAGATGAAGTTCATCATCAGAACTTACTTTGTAATATATGTTTATATTTTTGTTTCTAATACCGGATGTATAGCCACCCCAGTGGTAGAGAGTGAGTGCTAAATGCATTAGGTTTAAGGGTCCTGAGTTCTAGCCCCAGAAACACCTTTTTTATGTTTATTTCTTGACATTTTCCCCATTATTTGTCAAACCTTGATCCTGGACCAGAACTTCTAGATAAACCCCCCATTTAGTTGAGTGTAAAAACAGTGGTCTTGGACCAGAACTTCTAAATATTCACATCTAACAACATTGACACCTCACGTACCCACTATCAGAACTTCTAGCTTGCCAGTAACACTAGAACTTCTAGGTTTCCAGCTGCATCAGAACTTCCAGACTCTCTCAACAACCAGAACTTCTGAACTTCCAATAACATTAGAACTTCTAGGTTCCCAGTTTCATCAAAACTTCTAGGATTTCCTTGGTTCCCAGCAATCCCAGAACTTTAGTGCGTCCGAATCCAGAACTACTGGCCTTTCCCATTTCTGCTAACATTTTCTTTCTGATTTGCAGCGCACCAGAGTCAGAACTTCTGCTCCTTATTTCCCTCCCTTAAGCAATGCGCTGACTCTGATTCTTTTTCCTCTTATTATTTTTATCATCACTTTTATTTTCATTAATCAAAAACACCAAAAATACTTTATATTCATACATTTTGCTTTATTTCTTTTAAAACAAAAAGACTAAAAATATGTTCTTAAGAAAATTTATTTCTTTTCTTAATAAAAATAAAACAAATATATTTTACATTTCAATTCTTGTACATTATTTCAATATGGTTGTAATAGATGATTAGGACTTTAATTTCTTGCAATCCCTATTCGTAAACGTGTATACCCCATTCCCCAAATGATTGTAATAGCGTAGAACATTTACTTTCCGTAATTTATTACTTTCATATAAATGCTAGTAATTAGGATTTGTATGGGAATATAAAAATCAGTATTAACAAACACTAATCTAAAATAGACTAAATGCATGCAAATCAAACACACTTGCACACTTGCACCCCTAGGGTTAACCATATTTGTTGCCTAAAAATGGTCATGTTATGCATGTGAGACGTTTTAGCAAAAACAATCAAAAACACAAGATCATAGTCCCTCAATGACACTTCGAATGTTGCCTTACAAATGATCTTATTCCCTTAAAGAGAAGTACTAAGATATCTCACAACATTTCTATCATGACCATACAATGACCCACGCTCGTCCCTTTTTACATCCAAATATAAGGCTTCTTACCAATCAATGGTAAGATAGAAATATCAAAGGAAGGGAGGAAATGAACGAAAAACTTTTGAGTAGGTATAAACTTTCTTAGTTGCTTGCTCATTTTCAAAACAAACATCTTTCCAAACACACATTAAACACTTTCAAAACATAAAATATTTTCAAAAGTCTAACACTTTGTATACATTCTTATAGAGACGAGAATCATTACAAAGTTTGCCTAAACGAAGGTCTTTTCAAAAATACTTTCAAAAAACCACCACAAAGCACACTTTCAAACAAAAGCAATGATCTAGCAAGCAACTAAGAGCCCATAGATAACTATGGATGAAAAGGGTGTTAACACCTTCCCTTTTCATAATCTACCCCCCCCGAACTCAAGAAAATAATCTCAAAGGTCTTTCCTGTTCTTTTCACCCTTTCCTTCATTGGATAAAAGAAAAGTCGGTGGCTACTCTTGCTATCCGCAACAATTATGATCAAACGTAAAACATCCCAAGTCAGTTCTCCCACCGTATTACAGAACTGGCGACTCTGATAGGGAGAGGGCATCTTAAAAGTGGGGTTACCTTAGGGTTAGATCACCTTTACTTGCTTTTCTTTGTTTGAATTTTTTGCTTTACCTATTGGTTCCTTGTTTGGGCTTGTTTTGATCCTCTACCCGGATCTGGGACACCTTTTAGGTAAGTAGCAATAGATTGTGGAAACTGTACGACATAGACCGATATGGTTGAAACAATGGCTACGTTAGTGTGATGCATTTGTTGGTACCGGTATCCCTTGTGTTGAATCGAGGAGAATACAGGGTTGCTGAGCAACATCATGAAGCACTAACTGGGCTTATAACCTTAATTGAACAACTTGGCCATTAGGAAGTAGTGAGATAGCCGGTTTCGGTGGAAAGTTGAAAATTGGTTGATACTCGATACTACACTCATTGAGATTGGACTTTTGGGAAATATCGGCCGCAAGAAAAGATTGATTGTGCTGAGACAATGCCTGAAAGAAAGGTCAGTGATATTGAGATCCTCTAGAACCCGGTTACTTTCTAGGACATGTTGAGCTAACTAAAATTTAAGAGGGTACTTACCTATCAACTCCATGCAAGCCTAAACCTAAGGACTTTGTCTACTTTGTGTGTACATAACAACTTGCTTACTTGTACATAACATCATAAACATCATAACATCATAAGCATTCTCACTAACCATTTCAAGGATTTAGGAATTTATCTTTGTTTTGTTTTGTAGGCCATGAATTTCGTTTGAAGAAATACCATCACAATCAACTTCGTGAAAGCACATCCTCAACTCCAAGAATTAGCATCAAGGGTGCCTGAAGACTCTCCTTTCACCAAGAAATATGGTCGACTCCTCAGTTTGGCTACCTCCAATTTCCAATAACAGATGATGTGCGTGCTTTTCCAATTCTTTGATCCCATGCATCATTACTTCACTTTCCCTGACTATCAGTTGGTGCCAACACTAGAAGAATTCTATCTACTATTAGGAGTTCATGTGCTTGATCAAACACCATTTATCGGTTTATAAGGGATTCTAAAACCCGAAGTCATTGGCGAAGCCTTGCATCTGAAGAGAGCCGACATTATAGAAAATTGGGAGACAAGAAGCGGAGTTAAAGGGTTCCTAGCCAAGTTCTTATTAGAGAGGGCTCGTTCATTCTTGGAAGATATGTATTTTCAAGCCTTTGAAGATGTCCTGGACCTTCTCATCTATGGTTTGGTTCTATTTCCCAACTCGGACCAATTCATAGATGTGAATGCTATCAAAGTCTTTCTCTCTCGTAATCTTATACCTACCTTGCTGGGAGACATCTTACATTGTTTCCATACCCGCACCATGAAGAAAAGAGGTGCTCTCTTGTGTTGCATTCCCCTACTTTCCAAGTGGTTTACTTTGCACCTACCTCGATCAACATTGAAGAACGATCAAAGATTGACATGGTCTCAAAGGATGATGTCCCTTAACCACTTTGATATTCATTGGTGTTCGAGATCCTTGGCAGATGCTTCTATCATTGACCGTTATGGGGAATCCCTAATGTCTCTCTTCTTGGCATTAGGGGAGGTATCACTTAGAACCCTTTCTTAGCTTTGCGACAGTTTAGGTATTCCCAAAGAGATGGTCCTCATGATATGCTCATCCAAGGGTTGGTGTTCAATTACGAGAGCAATGATCAAGGCTACCGTCAAAGATTTGCGTGAGCTTGGATGATGGTCAATAAAGAAGATAGTGAGACACTGGGACGCAATAATTCTATTCCCTTTGAACCTTACCTTAGGTGGGTACGAGCTCGTGCTCAAAAGCTCGTGATTCCTTACCCTTGCATCCTACCAGTTATCGTGGAGCCTGTTGCTGAAGGAGAAGTCTCGTATACTGTCCTCCATCCCAAAATGCCTACTTCTCTTGAAGACTTACAAAAGGGTTGGATTCAGTTAAAAGAAGAATGAGACACTTTCGAAGCTCGATTCTACGCGAGTGAGAAAAGGGTTTTGGAGCTTAGAAAGAAACTACATGAAGAACAGAGCTTGAACGCCTACCTTGCACCAAAGAGAATGCGTTCGACCTTTTTGTCTTAGAAATTCATTTTGTAAGCCCAAGGGGCACGTTGTAACAATTTTGAACTGATTAATGCAATTTGACGTTTGTTCATTCTTTGTATAGACAAATTTAAATGTCATGAATCCTTGAAATCATTTGCATGCACATTTCTCATGCATCATAACATATCAGGTTTTCCACAACAGATTTCCTTATCTTTCTGCTATTTATTTCAGCAAGATGGATATCGAGAAAATAGTGAAAGATCTACAAGCACAAAACTCCCAGTTTCAAGAGACTCTATTGATCCTAGATAAGGGGCAACAAGAGTTGATGACATTGCTGGCATCCAAAAAGAAACCAAGAAGGAAAGCCCTAGTCAACATGGGTAGAAGATTCAGAGAGCTAATCCGCCAGATGCCAATAGTTGAAGATTCGTCGGAGGAAGACGAAAATCAAATTGGAGAAGCAAAGAGTACCCAGGTTGGATGTATCAATGATCGAGTATCCGATTATGAAGAATATTTTGACGAGCAGTGTCCTCCTATCGATGATAAGTACAAGCAGCTAGAGGATAGACTGGAGGCTGTTGAGATTCAAGCCATTCCAGGTTTGGATTTTGATGATCTGGGTTTAATATTTGGGGTTGTCATTCCCCATAAATTCAAGATACCAATATTTGTTAAATATGATGGGGTTTCCTGCCCAAAGCTTCATCTGAAGTCATATATGCCCAAAATACAACTGCACACCATTGACAAGAAACTTTGGGTACACTTCTTTCAAGAAACCTTGGTTGGGACTCAATTAGAGTGGTTTTACCAATTGGAGGGTTCCGTATCCATACATGGGAAGATTTAGCCACTGCTTTCTATCACCAATACCAGTACAATGTCGACCTGGCGCCGACTAGAGTTCAACTACAAGACATGACGATGGATAAAAACGAAGGGTTCAAAGAGTACGCCCAAAAGTGGAGGGATCTTTCCATTAGGTTCCAACCGCCGTTAACTAACATGGAACATATTGATATCTTTATGGGTATGTTATCTGGTCCATTTTTCAACTTATTGGTTGGTTTCTCTTCGCCCAGTTACACTGAGCTAATCCTGGCTGGTGAAAGGGTCGAAAGTGGTATCAAGAGCGGGAAAATCCCTATGGCGTCTGTTTCTACCTCCAATCCCGTAAAGAAACCCTTCACTGGGAAGAAAGAAACTAATTATGTGTATGGGGCAAGGGCCCGTACCAAGAAGGATAATTGTCCATCTGTTAATGTTGTTCTGATTTCCAACACTACTCCTGTTCAAAGACAATCTTCCAATCATCAGCGGTTTGAGACTCCACAAATACAATTCACATGGATAGGCATGTCGCTATCTCAAGCCTTACAACACCTATTAAAGACTAACTTGGTGACATTGCGTGATCCTCCGGCCAATCTGAACACCTCCTCACCTAAATACAATCAGAATACCAAGTGTGCATATCACTCAAATAGCGTCGGGCATGAGACCGATCAATGTTGGGCACTTAAGAATAAAATTCAAGACCTAATAGACAACAAGACAATCGAATTCGATCCGCCTACAATTCCCAATGTCATAACGACACCAATGCCAAACCATGGCAAAGGTGTAAATGCAATTGAAGACACCATTTTTGTTTCCTCTGTCGAAGACTTAACTACTCCCTTAACCATTGTCAAAAAGAATTTGCTGAAAGTCGGGGTTTTCCTTGACTGTTTAAAGGACTGTGATTGTTGTGCGACACAAATTAATCGATGCCAATGGATGAAGGAAGGAGTTCAATGCCTGATGAATAGTCATGAGATCCTATTTGAGAAAACTATGTCCGTCAAAAGTTTGACCAATAAGATCTAAGACCTCTCCATCATAAAAATTTTAAACAATCCTCTTAGGATCTCCTCAAGGGGTCCTATCAGATTTTAGAACGAACCGACTGTTGCTCCTCTGATAATTATCACCCATGGGGCAATCCCGTACTCTTCCAACAGAGCAGTGTCGTGGAACTACGGTGCTGAAGTGTTTTACCATAGAATAAAGCAAGATGCTTGGATTGAAGAAAGCAAAGATGATTACATTGGTAATATTACTGGCTCTCGTAAGGTGACCAGAACCAGGAGAATATTTTCACCCAACATTTCGCCCCCAACTGCTACAACGGCACCTATCCGCATCACCGTTGCTAAGCCTAGTGCTAACCAAAGGAGAAATTAGTTGAGCTTGCTGAGATAGAAACGCCTGCAAAAGACATTGTTGCTGAGGAACCTTCTTCTCAAGAAATGAATGAGATCTTGAAAATTATAAAGAGGAGTGATTTCAAGATAGTGGAGCATCTGGATCAAACCCTGTTGTACCCCAATTTTTGTCCCTAAGATCCCTTCATCATACCATATTGTTTCAATCACAATAAAATCACATTAGGGCTTTTGGTTCTTCTCCCTATCTTTAGCCCTGCTCTTCTGAGGAATTACCAAGCACCTTAACTTTTTTTCTTTTGTGATCATGGATATTTTGCTTTGATTTTATCTCTAATTAACAAAATTCAATATTGGTTTGTCTTACTTGTTAATAATGTAGGTAAAGGTAATGAGGTTTATCAAGTTGCTTCATGGGTTCATGAGTTTATTTCCATGCCCTAGTCAATAGATTGAGAAATTCAAACCTCACCATTGAAGTTGTTTTGAAGTTGGTATGGAAGTGGTTTTGGTTACCATGATTCCTCATCATCATAATCAACAATTTCTATTCACAAAGTAAGAATATTGGCACAAAAAGTTTATCCAAACTTGGCAAAGTTCCACCAAGCATTCTCTTGATCTAGAGGCTAGGGTTTTGGACTTCAAAGGGGCATATCTTGCTAATATTTTGGTATTTTGAGTGATTCCAAAAACATTCTTCTCTTAAATGAGTTACCAACAAATCACTTCAGAAGTTCCAAGGAGTTTTCATGTGGAAGGAACTTGGTGAAGAGGAAAGATTACAAGTCACTCAGATGAATCCCCAATTCTCCATATGTGACTTCAAAAGGTCATAACTTGGTCAATTTTTATCCCCTTGAACCCATTCTTTTTTCATGATGATCTTAAAAATGTGTACTTCATTCCTTCTTTTATGTGCAAAGTAAGAAAATGGATGGATGTTTCCTCAAGAATGCAAAAGATTATAGGTCATTTCATGATTTTTGGCCAACTTCAACAAATAATAACTTGCTCAATTTTTGTAGATTTTGAGTGGTCCAAATTGAAAAATATCATTTAAGAGATCTACTTCATTCCATATTTTTTGGTCAAGAGCAAATTCTAAGTGGAAGGCCATGTTTGGGTGCAAGAGATTATAGGTCATTTTTAAAGAAGAGTTTGAAATATTTCTAAATATGGAAAGTCAACTCTTTTTCTTCAACTTTGACTCCATGTAACTTCCAGCTCAAGCATCCATTTGATTCCATTATTTTTCCATTGCAAAGCTTCTTACCTCATCTTTCCAAATCATCAAGAATTTTGCCCTAAGATCCCTTGAGGTGGAAATGCCATTAGATTGAACTTGGTAACTTGGAACTGAAGTTTCTCCATAAGTCAGAATTTGAAATTCATGTTTTGGCCTTTAAACATCAAATTAGCATGCATTTGTGATCTAAAAATGTTTAACCAAGTTGACAAAGTGGATTAGAGCCTTGAAACGCAAAGATTAGATGAGTTTTGATGCAAATCAGATCACACTTTGCTCGTGCGTCAGGTTCACACGATTTCCCTCCAAACTTCACCATTTCACATGCTTGAACATTCCATTTGATTCCCTATAAATAGAGGGTCATCCCCCATTCAATTTCCCAAGCTTAGATAGCCAGAATCGCCCTGCCAAACTTGCTTCACAACTCAGAATTCAGTTACTTCGAATCCTATTCTCAAGCCTTTTTCAATCCATTTTTCCATCAATTCACCTTCCTTGATCTTCCCTAAAGCTAACCATATAATTACATTCAAGAATCGTGCCCTATATTACTCCACAGAAGTCCAGTTTCAGAGCTCTGCAACTCAACTTCAATAGGTAGATTCCTTCATCAATTCTTCAAAACTTTGGTATCATTGTGTTGCTCTCATTGCCCTGGTTCTAGTCGCAACACTTACTTTCATCTGGAAGCACGTTTTGACCATGAATTTTGAAATCCCTTTTCAAAACTTTCTTTCTAAATTGCTTGAGCTACAGTTTATATAAATTTGGCGCGAGGGTGTGGTTGTCTTCGTCTTGAAGAGACGAAACGAATGGCATAGGTCTGAGCTTCTGATTTTACAGTTTGAGAGACCTGCAATTTGTGAGGGCTGGAGGTTGAAGATGACCTACGTGTCATTTTCTAACCAATGAAAGCGTGACATTTGTTATTTTCAAATTCTGATTTTATTAATGATTCTGTACATTATTCATTAAAGACCATGATATGCACAGCGCGCCAGATCCCTTGGATTTGATTACTAACGCGTTTTGACTCTCATCCAATGGTCCACATCTTTTTCTTTTATTTTCTTTTTCTGATTTTTATATTTTAATTGTTTTAAATTTCAAAAAATCATAGAAAATTCATGTTTAGCCCAAAAAATCTGAAAAAATTATGAAAAATATTTTTGATTATTCTCTTTCTGATTTTTATTTTTTCACAATTTAATTTTGTGTTTTGGTATTTTTTATGAATTTACACTTCTTTGATTTGTTTAAAATGTTTAAAAATACTTTTACATATTTTTAAATTCTGAAAAAATTATGGAATATTCCAATGATATTGTGACAAATATTGGTGACCTTATTTTTTTTTTCTGACTTTACTATTTTTTTACTATTTTTGTTTGTTTTACCCATTTATTTTAATTTCTAAAAATAGTTTCTGACTTTTAAAAATTCCCAAATTTTTTATAAAATCACTTGGCCCCTTTTCTGATTTTTCTATGGTCTTATTTTTCATTTCTTGATTAATTTGAATATAATTGGCATTTTCTTCATTATTTTCCATTTTTAAACCCTTTAATGTATATATTAATTATATTATTATTTTTGTAAATATTTCCTGGCTGTCTTGGGTTGATTTTTTGGTCATGGCTTTATTAGCATCATTGGATCCATGGTGTTGAGTTTAACTCCACAAAAAATGGATGAATGATTTTAATAATAGTTTGATTAAATATTATTTCAAATGTGGTTTCTCTTTTTACCCTAATTCCTCTTCATCTCATCCCCTTCTCATTGCACTAAATGTTGTTGGAGCATGATCTCTATATCATGTCTCAAAACAAATGGTGCATAAATTGCTATTGACCGACCTCAAAATAGGTGCGACTTCTATATAAGTCCACTTACGATTGCTTAACATAGCGCTAAATTTTGTCCCGATTCGAATAAATGATCATTCGTGGCCCAAACTTATGATTGCAAGCTCAAGTATGTTAATTTGATCTCTTTGATCCAATAACCTTGAGATTCATTGTGTGGAGGCGTTGGTTCTACCAATCCTCTAATGGATCTACAACACCTTTGGTCAACGCGGATCACTTAAACATCTTTGATCATTAAAAGGTACTTATGAGAATTTCAAATGGATGATATACTTGACAAAAAGCAAATGCAACTTGTTGTGTGGAGGCTTTGGTTCTACCAATCCTCTAATGATTTCCAAATGAAAGTTTCAAGATGGCCATCCAACTAACCACTAATTATTGACTTGTTTTATTTTATGCTTTTATTTTTTATGCTTTATGCACTATTTATTTTTTTAGCATTTTTCATTTCATGCCATTTTTCATCTTTGCTCATTTGAGCATTTATATTCTTGTCATTTTTACTTTACTCACTTGAGCTTTTCTTTTTCTTTTCCTAAGATACTTAATAATCAACTTAAACCCTAAAAAACTCTTAATGGTACTTGGACTATTTGGTTACTATCCTTGGCATGATGGAGCATGGGACTTTTTCTTGGACTTAGGATTAGAGAACTTGGCCTATCTTGGAGACCTTGTGATCCTATCTGATTATTTTACCTGGAGCTCTTGAGATTTACCTCAAGATATTGGGTTGCTTGTTTGTTTTTGTGTGCAGGTTTTGTGATTATATTCTCTGTTTGTAATCTGGAATTCACCCGTATACAACCGTTACTCTGCCCAATTTTTGTGAAGACTTAATACACTTGAAGAGGTCTAGTATCTTTGCTTGCTTGGTTTCAATCCAAAGAATGGTAATTCTATCTTGGCTCATAATGTCAAGTCTTTGCTTCTTGTTGGTTAGATGGTTCTTATCCTTAGCTTTTACCTTATGTTTTAGGATAGTCTCTTCTTCTCCTCCCATCTTCTTTAATTTCAAAAATCTTCTCCCTCCTTTTGAAAACTCTTCTTGTTTTGAAACCTAAATCACTTTCATAATAAACTTGGACTTAGGTCCATGAAATTTCAAAATATTTTCATAAATAAACTTCAATAAATTTAATAATACTTTAACACTTTTTGTGAGAATACTAAAAGTCAATCAATCTCATTTCAAACCATTTTGCCACTTTGGCTTTTTTACCTTTAAAACTTTTTTCAAAAAGATTAGACTCTTGTCAATCCTTGTAGTGATGCAAACAACTATACTTCTACAACATGTAGTGAAGAAAGATATTTTCCACTTGGGTGTTGAGTGAGGTATTGTTGATTTTAAAATCCAAGCCATATCCTCCACTTTGAGACGATGCAAATTCTCCTCTCTCATGATTGTGGGTAGTAAGTATGTTTTTCCACACGGACAATGACGATGATGTCTCATCTCATATAATTAACCAACACACTTGCATTTTAAATTTTTAAAAAAGGAACTACGTGTACCCTGACCCCCTATTGCACAAAAGGTGATATGCAGGCACTAAAGGTTTGCAATCGTGGTGGGTGCAAAAATCATAAAAAAAATACATTTCTTTTCTCACCTCCACCATCCATTTTATATACAACACATTTTTTATAGCCAAAATATATAGATTTTACAAAGAAGTTCTTGAAGAGTACCGTAGATGTTTAGGGTACTAATACCTTCCCTTTGCATAACCAACCCCCTTACCTTGAATCTTTCCCCCTTTTTTTTGGGTTATTCACTCTTTTCCCATTCCTTTGGAAACAATAAAGCGCGGTGGCGATTTTTATTTTTGATTTGTATAAAGTCTAGTCAATCCAATGGCTTAGTCTTGAACATTTCTACCGCTACAGAAAAATGGCGACTTCACTGGGGAAAGATTGACCTCTTGCTGGTCCATCCCTAAGTGGGTTGAGCCTACCTTTGTTTGTATCTGTATATGTGCTATTGTTGCTTATATGTTATATTTTGTATATATGTTTGTCTGGATTTTCCTAGTTTTCAGGGTGCTTGGTGATTACTCATAAGTCCTATACCCGGACTTGGGCAAACTTTAAGATATGACGGACGGTATAGTCATGTTAACTTTGAGGGAGTAATACCAAAAAATGGGGCATGAGATCCCCCACTCAGTGGAGGCCCCTTTGACTGTAGTGTCGTTTATCGAGTAATTGGGAAGACATACTGCTTTTGACCTGGGAGCCTGCTGAAACTGAGGACCATAGAATACCAAACCCATCTTGGCCTTTTAGGTGTAGTGCGGAAGCTATGACGGAGTAATCCGGAAATAGTTGTCACGCGATACTATGCTCAGACGAGTCTTTCTTGAGAATATTACTAATTACCAAGTTAATCGGGAAGTTGGTAATATCTGAAGGAAGGATGTAGACTCTAGGAACCTCTAGAACCTTGTTCGGCAGGTGATAACTTTTTAGACCAACACCTTATGGGTAGTACCTTCGACCTCATGCTCGTGACGTTGAACCTATGAACCCTATATGTGTGATCTCGTGTGTGATTGTTGCATCATGCATCCATGCACTCATAAGCATCTTTTGAAGAAAATATTTCAAGGGATTTAAAGGTTGACTATTTGTGAATATCTCAGGTACTTTTAACCATGGATTCTGGAAAGAGAAAGACCGGGAAATACAGTTTCAAGGATCCCAAGATAGATGAGTTAGTCAGTCTAATTCCAGAGATCGAGTGTCCTGTAGACTTTTGGAAGAAGTATGGATCCATCATTCCTCTCATGAAGCTGAAGATGAAGGAGGGTATTCTCTCGACCTTGGTCCAGTTCTATGATTCAGTGTATCACTGCTTTACTTTTCCCGATTATTACTTGATGCCTACACTGGAGGAGTATTCTTATCTATTAGATTTACCTATTACCAATTGTGTTTCTTTTACTGGTTCGGAGAGTGAGCCAAAACCACATGAGATAGATGCTTTGATTCATCTGGGGAAGTCTGAGGTGGAAGCCCATATGACTACCAAAGGAGGGATTAGAGGATTACCAGCTCAGTTCTTATTAGAGAAAGCTCGTTAATTTGCCAGAATGAAGAGTACGCTTGCTTTTAAGGCCATCTTTGCTCTGCTTGCTTATGGATTATTCTTATTTCCTAATGTGGACAAGTTTGTCGTCATTAACGCTATCAGGACTTTCATGATTGGAAACCCAGTTCCTAAACTGTTGGGTGATGCCTATTACTCTGTTCATCTTCAGAGTTATTATCATGGGGGAATGATTATTTGTTGCACTCATTTGTTGTACCGATGGTTCATCTCTCATATGCCTCAATTTGATGCTTTTTGGGATGTCAAGAAGGAACCCCGTTGGGCTCCTAAGATCATGGCACTTACTCACTCGGATATTGATTGGTATCATCGAGCTTACCAGGATGTAGAGATTATTGACAGTTGTTGTAGTTTTCCCAATGTACCGCTTCTTGGTACAAAGGGAGGAATTAACTATAACCCTGTTCTTGCACGGCGACAACTTGGTTATCCGATGAGGGATAAACTGAATAGTATTCAGTTGAGTAGTTTCTTTCTGAAGGAGGGAGAAGACCATAGGGAAGCTAGGGAGAAGATTGCGAAGGCCTGGCGTCACATTCATAAGAAGAGTAGGAAGGATTTGGGACCTAGGGGTGTTGTTTCTTTGGATCCATATCTCCAATGGATTCGATTGAGAGCTATTCAGTTAAAGATGCCGTATACTCGGGAGACACCCATGCCTGATCTATTTGTGAAGACCACTCCTCCCTTATTGGATGATCTAGAGGAGATGCAACTCGCTTTGGTTAGGATGCAACAGGAAAGGGATGCTTGGAAGAACAAGTTCCAGACTTTAGAGAGTTCCTACAAATCTGACCTGAAGGAGAAAGACGATTTGATCGAGATCCTTGAGAGTCGAGCGGTAGAGTCTATGGAGAGGCAAGGGGATTTATTTTCTCCTAGGCCTCAAACAGGTGTTGATTACTTATTTCTTGATTCAGATTATTGGAAGGAGGTTGCCATCAGGCACGTAGAAGAAAACCAGAGGTTGAGGGCTCAGATTGCCAGGCTCACAGGGAAGCGCCAGCGTACAGATTGATCTCTATCAGTTTCATTCTCTCAGGATTTTTAGATTGTATTTTCATCTTGTACTTGGGATAATTGAAACTTGTAATCCATTTTGAAGCTATTATAATAAAAAATTTCAGTATTTCAAATGTGTTATTATTTTGATGTTTGCAATATGTCTATAAACGTTAAATCCATTGAAATATTAAATAATAAAGTAAAAATAATCATATCCATTGCACATCGTGCATCATATTGCACATATTTCTTGCATTTATTATGCATATCCAGGTGCCTTACCCAACTTTTTTCTTCATTCAGCAAACTGACTCATCACTACAACACTCAGGCTAACTTCAAAAAGAAGATGGACAACTTGAAACAGGAGAATCGCGAGATGCGCGAAGAAGTTTCTGCTTTGAAGGTCGGCTTGGCCAATTTGACTACTCTGATGGAAGCTCTGGTGGTTGCTCGGAATCAGCCACTGAGTGTTCAACCTCAACCAACAAGGGCAAATGCTGAAGTTCCTATTGTTCATGTATCCGCCACTCCGACTATTATTCAAAACCGCATGCCTCAGGGTTATCCGTGGGGAATGCCAGAGAATTTTGCACTTGAAGGTTTCAATTTGGTCCCCCAAGATGCTCCAGTGGTTCAAAATGTTGTTACTCCAGCACTTCCTGTGGTGCATACTTTTCCTGCTGCACCTCCTACGGTGAATTTAGTTCTGTTTGTTAATGAAGATGTGTGTCGTCCTTTCCCTCCGCCGAGTGAAGATTTGGGTCTTTATGACAAAATGGATGATTTCCAAGAGCAGTTTGATAGAATGCAAAGAGAGATGAAGTCTCTTAGGAGAAAAGAGTTATTTGGGCAGAATGTGAATGACCTGTGTTTGGTCCCGAATGTTAAAGTGCCTGCTAAGTTCAAGGTCCTGGAGTTTGAGAAGTACAAGGGAAACACTTGCCCTCATGCTCACTTGGTGATGTACGTGAGGAGAATGTCTACCCACACCGATGATCAGCGTCTGCTGATTCACTTTTTTCAGGATAGTCTGACCGACGCAACGTTGAAATGGTACATGAGTTTAGACAGTGCCAATATCCATACCTTTAATGATTTGGGAGAAGCATTCGTTAAACAATATAAGTACAATGTGGATATGGTGCCCGATCGTGACCAGCTTAGGGCCATGGTTCAGAAAGACAGAGAATCGTTCAAAGAGTATGCGCAGAGGTGGCGCGAAGTGGCTGCACAAGTGATTCCTCCCATGGAAGAGAAGGAAATGACTAAAAATTTTATAAAGACACTAGGCACTTTCTACTACGAAAGAAGGGTATCAAGTGCCCCAAGTAATTTAACAGAGATGGTAGGAATGGGTGTCCGCCTAGAAGAGGCAGTAAGAGAAGGCCGTTTGACAAAGGGTGAAGGATCTTGAGGTTTGAAAAAGCCAGCTTATGGGTTTACAAAGAAGGAAGAAGGGGATACAAATTCTGTTATGCAAGAGAGGAGGGTAAACGCTCCTAGAAGGAATTATCAGCGTCACCAGCAACTCGCCTCGGTTACTCCTATTATGAATTCCGCTCCGACTACCGTTGCTTATCAAAGACAGTCCCAGTAGGGGAACCAAGGGAATAATCAGAGAAGGGAGAACTACGACCCTATTCCCAAGAGTTATGCAGAGCTACTACCAGGATTGATTCAGAAGAAGTTGGTCCAGACACGACAACCTCCAGCTGTACCATCACCATTGCCTTGGTATTACAAAGTAGACCAGACACGTACCTTTCATTAGGGAGCACCAGGGCATAGTGTTGAAAATTGTTATCCTTTGAGGACTGAAGTGCAAAGGTTGGTGAAGTCTGGAATTTTATCTTTCAAAGACATGGGACCTAATGTGAAAGACAATCCTCTACCCAAGCACGGTGGAGTGAATACTGTAAATATGGTGGCCAGTTGTCCAGGTGACTTTCGAATTTTTGACATTAATATGGTTAGAGGAGATTTGGTGAAGATGCATGCAGACCTCTGTGAATTCAGTTATTATATGCATGACCAAGCCGGTTGTGCTATTTGCAGTACAAACATACAGGGTTGCGAGAAGATAAAGGTTGATTTACAGGAGATGATGGATGAAGGTCTAATTCATATAATCAGGCCTAGGACAAAATATGAAGAAGAAGTGAATATGGTGTCTGGATGTTCGGGTGAATTCAGAATTTTTAAAGTGGAGCATTTGAATGAAGATCTCGTACAGTTGCATGCTACTTTTTGTCGTACTGCTGGTAAGGTGGAACAACAATATGGATCATGCGTAGTTTGCTGTCAAGACCCCCGAGGATGTTCTATTATGAGAGGGGGTGTTCAATTGCTGTTAGACAATGGAACTATCAAGATCACAGGTCAGAGAGATGATTATCACGAGATTGATATGGTTGAAGTTTGTTTGATGGGAGAAGAGTTAGAGGAGGAGTATGCCTCCACGGATGAGTATTTCTCTTCAAATGAAGATTTGTTTGCCAGAAATGACCTTTTGAGTGTTGATTGTGTTGAGGAAGGTGTAAACGTCATTGTACCTTGTTTTGGTGCACCCGCTCATCTTGAGGTGGAGTACCATAGCAAACCAGCTGTTACCCAATTGGTAATTAGTCTTCCAGGACCTTCTCCCTATAAATCAGATAAGGCTGTGCCTTACAAATACAACGCTACAATCTTAGAAGATGGGGTGGAAATTCCCATCCAGCCAATTCCAGATGTTGGAAATATAAGTGATAATAGCAGGGTGACCCGTAGTGGTCGTGTGTTTGCACCAGTTATTTGAAGAGATGTTGTTGCTGGAAAGAAAATTGCTGAGAACGATGAGTCTAAGAAGTCTGCAGGAGAGACTAGTGGAGCTACATTAGAGAAAGAAGTGGATGATATCTTGAAGATAATTAAGATGAGCGACTATAGAATTGTAGATCATCTACTGTAGACTCCTTCAAAGATATCCATCCTAGCTTTATTGATGAATTCCTCCGCTCATAGAGAATCATTGATGAGATTACTAGACCAAGATTTTGGGGAGAATGATATGTCGTTAGATCAATTCAGCAGCGTAATTGGAAACATTACGTCATGTAACAACTTGAGTTTCTGCGATGATGAGTTACCAGATGAAGGGAGGAATCATAACATGGCCCTCCACATATCCATGAACTGCAAGAATGACTCTCTATCCAATGTGCTAATTGATAATGGATCCGTGTTGAATGTTATACCAAAAAGTACCCTCATGAAGTTAAAGTATCAGGGAACACCTATGCGCCCGAGTGGCATCATTGTGAAGGCTTTTGATGGGTCGAGGAAATCTGTCATCGGGGAGGTGGACTTGCCCATCCATATAGGACCACACTTGTTCTTGATAACTTTCCAAGTAATGGACATTATTCCCGCGTATAGTTGTTTGCTAGGACGGCCATGGATACAAGAACCTTGTATCTGTAATATTAAACAATGACTTTTAAGCCATATGTCTGGCCCGAGGCACTTTGGTCCATTTGTTAAGGGTTTCATTTATGTTCATTTTATCATATGATCATTCAATATAAATCATTGGACTTTTGCATTCAAATTTTTAAGCTCATTGTCTTTCTTTCCCTTTAATACACTTTTCGAATAACCATGTATCTTACATGCACACACACACACGCTTTTGCAGGTCCTCGTCCACTCCAGATCTCATTTCCAATGACTCTACTATTTCCAACTATGATTTCTAACATCCAATTAAGCAAGCTGAAGACGAAGGCGAGGAAGATTGTGATATACCGGGAGAACTAGCCAAACTTCTAATGCAAGAGGAAAAATATATTCAACCGCATGAAGAGTCAGTTGAGGTCATCAACCTAGGTACCGAGATAGACAAGAAAGAGGTCAAGATTGGCGCCAACCTAGGAAGCAATGTCAAAAGCATATTGGTTCAGATGTTGCATGATTATGTGGAAGTGTTTGCTTGGTCGTACGAAGATATGCCAGGGTTGGATACCGACATTGTAGTCCATCGTCTGCCAACAAAGGAAGATTGTCCTCATGTCAAACAAAAAGTTCGTCACATGCGGCCTGACATGTCTGAAAAGATAAAAGCTGAAGTGATGAAACAATTTGATGCAGGATTCCTAGCTGTGACATCTTATCCCTAATGGGTTGTGAATGTGGTTCCAGTGCCAAAGAAAGAAGGAAAAGTTTGTATGTGCGTAGATTATAGGGATCTGAATAGGGCAAGCCCCAAGGATGACTTCCCTCTACCTCACATTGATGTCTTGGTCGATAACACTTCTCAACATAAAGTCTTCTCTTTCATGGATGGTTTCTCCGGCTATAATCAAATTAAGATGGCTCCTGAAGACATGGAGAAGACAACCTTTGTTACGCAATAGGGCACCTTTTGTTACAAGGTCATGCCATTCAGACTGAAGAATACAGGGGAAACATATCAAAGGGCTATGGTAGCTTTGTTCCATGATATGATCCATCATGAAATATAGGTGTATGTGGATGATATGATTGCAAGGTCATAAACCTAAGAGGAGCATCTCAATCATCTATACAAACTATTTGAGAGGCTGAAAAAGTACAAACTGAGGTTGAACCCTAATAAGTGTACATTCAGAGTACGATCTGGAAAACTTCTAGGTTTTGTTGCCAATGGTAAAGGCATTGAAATTGATCCTGCAAAGGTAAAAGCCATCCAAGAAATTCCAGTCCCCCATTTTTAAAAGGAGGTTAGAGGATTCTTGGGTTGTCTTCAAGCTCACTTAACTGCTACTTGTGAGCCGGTCTTCAAGCTCTTGAAGAAAGATCAAGTAGTCATATGGAATGATGAATGCCAAGATGCCTTCGACAAAATCAAGGAATATCTGCAAGAACCTCTTATCCTCATGCCTCCAATTGAAGGAATACCCTTGATCATGTACTTGACGGTGCTAGAGAATTCTATGGGGTATGTGTTAGGCCAACATAACGAGTCTGTCCGAAAATAGCATACTATATACGACTTGAACAAAAATTTTACTGACTGTGAAACCAGATATTCACTGCTCGAGAAAACTTGTTGCGCTCTGGCATGGGCTGCTCATCGGCTAAGACAGTATATGTTGACTCATACCACTCTACTGATTTCTAAGATGGACCCTATCGAGTACGTCTTCGAGAAACCCACTTTTTCCAGATGGATATCTAGATGGCAAATGATCTTGACTGAGTACGATATTAAATATACAACACAAAAGGCCATCAAAGGAAGTGTATTGGCAGATCACTTAGCCCATCAAGCTATTGATGATTATCAATCCATGAACTTTGACTTCCCAGATGTTGAACTTTGACTTCAACACAAAAGTTTATCTATGTTGTTGGATATAAGAAACTGTTTGATTATGGTGCTTACATTTTTTATCAGACTATTAAGCATGCAGGAACATGTTCTATCAAGATGCCTATTGCTTTTCCATCTCTTACTTGTGGAATTATTGTTAATCAACATCTTGGAATTTTGAGTGGTAATGATGTAGTTTACAAGAGGGAGTCTGCTCTGACCCTTGACTTCAAGTTGTTTTCAGGAAAACATGTCCCAGACATTGTTTTGACATATGCATCTTCTGAAAACAAAACCTTAACCAAGGATGACATGATTATTGAATTATGGGAAGCCTGCAAAGAACTTGATGATGTGATCAGAGTTAGCTCAGCAAGAAAGCTAATATTTGAAAATATGATCAAGGGGTTGTAGAAGGACAACATGTTTGATGATAGAGTGAGCACTGAAGGAGGAGATTCTGATGATGAAGAAAGTTCTGAAGCTGCCAAGTCTACTGGTCCTGAAGACAGTTAGACTCTTTGATGTTGTTTTATTTTGACCCTTTTTTTATTTTTTTGGAACTTGTATGTGCTTGACTTTTGGATTCTATGGTATGTACCTATAGTACTGATACTCTCTTGAATGCATCTTTTTATTTGGCATATTATGACTAAAAAGGGGGAGAACTGACAGAGAAACTGACTGACCTCTGACTG
Source organism: Vicia faba (assembly GCA_948472305.1). Classification (NCBI taxonomy): domain Eukaryota; kingdom Viridiplantae; phylum Streptophyta; class Magnoliopsida; order Fabales; family Fabaceae; genus Vicia; species Vicia faba. The sequence goes on from OX451736.1 coordinate 996,674,307, forward strand.
ACTGACCACTGACTGAGGGGGAGCTTAATGTTTGAGGGTGTTGTACCCCAAAATTTTCCCTCTTATTTCTCAAGATATTTCTCACAGGATCTCCCATGACTCAAGTTTGCAGCACTGATACATCAATTCAAGTTTGGAATTGGCACAAGGGTAAAATGGTCAAAAACCATACTGAAAAGTCAAACTTTGACTTTTGGATCAAAATCAAGTTTCAAGAATCATATTTCATTAAGACATGTTAGAATATGAATTTTGTTTCATCAAGAAAATCAAAAGTCAAATTTGCTTTGGAAAAGTCAAAGTTCTAAACACTTAGAAAATTTTCTAAGTGTTAAGAAAGTATGATAAGTTTAGAACTTCTGGCCAGATTTTCATCATAATGCAAGATGATTCAGGAAGAACTTCTGACACAAGAGTTGTAGATCTCAATAAGATCTAAAACATTGCAGAACAAAACTTCTCATAAAAATGTTGGGTTTTCAAGTTATAAATTCCTGAAGACACTCCTATGAAACTAAGGCACTTAGTAAATTCTGAGCATTTTCAAGTCAGAATTTGGCTAAAACTTCTGGGCCAGTTTTCATTTAGATTCAATCAGAATTTGCAAAAGTGATTCAAAGAGGGTTTACAAAGCATGTTACAAGCTTTCTGAAAAGTCTGAGAACTCCTTCAAATCATGCTGGAACAAGAAGATTTAAAGATCAGAAGTTATACATTTGTTCTTAATTTAAGTTATGTTTATGTTGAACTTCTTATCCAGTTTCAAGCTATGGTGAATAATCTCATGTTGCAGGTTTTCTGGTTTGTTAAATCTCATCATCATTTAATGCTCACACCTACTTTTGAGTCTTTATCCAAAGGATTTTCCCACGTGTGGCATGAAAGTACCATTGTTGTCCTTGGAAAGTAAACATTTGTACAAAGTTTATGTTGGGCCCATGCTTTAATTTTGCTTCTGAGTGTACTTCTGCATAAATCATGCCTACAAAATCAAATTAGGCACGACTAAAAGCTGCTAACCACTCTATTTTGCCTTGAACCATAGTTGTCCAAACTTGCTTCAAGAACAAGTCAGCGTCATAACACATGATGGTTGTACTCTTGACTTCTCCAAGCTCCTAAATCCTTTGCCTATAAATTGAACTTCATTTGCAACTGTTAAAGAGGTCGAAGATTTGAGAAAAAAGCCTTGAAACCTTGCTGGAATTTCCCAAGAACTTAAAACTGCAAACATAAACACAAAACCTGCTAGTTTTCTGATTTCTGCATTCAAACTCTAATTTTTTTCTTGTGTGTTTCTAAACCAAATCACCCATACAGTTTCTAGTATACACATAGAAGCTTTCCCAAATTCTGTTTTCAAACTGTAAAATAACATTCACTACTCTCTGTTTAAAAAAACATAATTTTGCACCTTGACTGCACCAGAACTTTCCCATCCTTCATAGCTCAAGCTAAGAGTTGCTTCAGCTTTCTGAGAACTTGAGGAAGCTGATTAGAACATCACAGTAACCTGAACCAGTCTCTAACTCACAGAATAATTGCCAACTACAAGGTAAGTTTCTTCTTACTTTTATATCATTGTTTAGGCATTGTTAGGCTTGCATTTCCAAAGATACAATGTAGACATCATGACTCTGATTTTGTACATATTTATGAATTTCATGTGTTTTGCCTAAGTAGAGAGATTTTCATATCAGAACTTCTTGAGGAAATTAAGTTTCAGAATTAGAATTATCCAAATTCATGTTTACCTCTGATTTGCAGTTCAAATGCTTTATATTTCTGAAACCATGATGAAATTTTCCATAACTACTATGTTTGCATTTTTCATGTTTGTTGAGAAATAACTAAGTTGCAGATGCTCTGGCTGGCATGGAGAAGGAGAAGAAGTTCATTATCAGAACTTAATTTGTAATATATGTTTATATTTTTGTTTCTAATACCGGATGTATAGCCACCCCAATGGTAGAGAGTGAACGCTTAAGGCATTAGTGTTAAGGGTCCTGAGTTCTAGCCCCAGAAACACATTTTTATGTTTATTTCTTGACATTTTCCCCATTATTTATCAAACCTTGATCCTGGACCAAAACTTCTAGATAAACCCCCCATTTAGTTGAGTGTCAAAACAATGATCTTGGACCAGAACTTCTAAATATTCACATCCAACAGCATTGACACCTCATGTACCCACTATCAGAACTTCTAGCTTGCCAGTAACACTAGAACTTCTAGGTTTCCAGCTGCATCAGAACTTCCAGACTCTCTCAACAACCAGAACTTCTGACCTTCCAATAACATTAAAACTTCTAGGTTCCCAGTTACATCAGAACTTCTAGGATTTCCTTGGTTCCCAGCAATCCCAGAACTTTAGTGCGTCCGAATCCAGAACTTCTGGCCTTCCCCATTTCTGTTAACATTTTCTTTCTGATTTGAAGCGCACCAAAGTTAGAACTTCTGCTCCTTACTTCCCTCCCTTCAGCAATGCGCTGACTCTGATTCTTTTTCCTCTTATTATTTTTATCATCACTTTTATTTTCACTAATCAAAAACACCAAAAATACTTTATATTCATACATTTTGCTTTATTTCTTTTAAAACAAAAAGACTAAAAATATTTTCTTAAGCAAATTTATTTCTTTTCTTAATAAAAACAAAACAAATATATTTTTACATTTCAATTCTTGTACATTATTTCAATATGGTTGTAATAGGTAATTAGGACTTTAGTTTCTTGCAATCCCTATTTGTAAACTTGTATACCCCATTCCCCTAATGATCGTAATAACATAGAACATTTACTTTCCGCAATTTATCGCTTTCATATAAATGCTAGTAATTAGGATTTATATGGGAAGATAAAAATAAATCTTAGCAAACACTAATCCAAAATAAACTAAATGCATGCAAATCAAACACACTCGCACACTTGCATCCCTAGGGTTAACCCCACTTGTTGCCTAAAAAAGGTCATGTTATGCATGTGAGACGTCTTAGTAAAAACAATAAAAAACACAAGATCATAGTCCCTCGATGACACTTCGAATGTTGCCTTACAAATTATCTTAGTCCCTCAAAGAAAAGTACTAAGATATCTCACAATATTTCTATTATGACCATACGATGACCCACACCCGTCCCTTTTTACATCCAAAGATAAGGCTTCTTACCAATCAATGGTAAGATAGCAATATCAAAGGAAGGGAGAAAATGAATGAAAGACTTTTTAGTAGGTAGAAACATTCTTAGTTGCTTGCTCATTTTCAAAACAAACATCTTTCCAAACACACATTAAACACTTTCAAAACATGAAATATTTTCAAAAGTCCAACACTTTGTATACATTCTTATAGAGACGAGAATCATTACAAAGTTTGCCTAAACGAAGGCACTTTTCAAAAATACTTTCAAAAAACTACCACAAAGCAAACTTTTAAACAAAAGCAATGATTTAGCAAGCAAATAAGAGCCCATAGATAATTATGGATAAAAAGGGTGCTAACACCTTCCCTTTTCATAATCTACCCCCCGAACTCAAGAAAATAATCTCAAAGGTCTTTCTTGTTCTTTTCGCCATTTCCTTCATTGGATAAAAGAAAAGTGAGTGGCGACTCTTGCTATCCGCATCAATTGTGATCAAATGCAAAACATCCCAAGTCAGTTCTCCCACCGTATTACAGAGGGGGAGCCTCATGTCTCAGAAGATGTTCTGACATCTTCCTCTGCTAACAGCTAAATTAGTTACTTTTGCTAACTGCTAATTGGGTTTTGTTTTTTCTTGTGATGTTGCTCTGATAATGTACTCAAATAATGTTTTAGCCAAAATTTGCCAAAGGGGGAGTTTGTAAGTATTTGTTGGCAGCAATTTTGGTAAAACACTGACTTGATAATATTTTTCACAATGCCTTGACATTTGAAGCAAACTAGTTTTGAATGATATCAAAGCAGATGTCTTAACATCTTCCTCCTGAGTTAAATGTAACTTCATATCTGTTTTATGTTTTCTGTTTCCTGGTTTTATGCGCGTCATCTTTCAGGATTTGGGACTCATAGCTTACGAAAAATATGAAGGAATATTTTTCGATCTGCATTATCTTTATGAATAATATCTTGGCATGTTTTCATGGAAATATTCAAAGGTTTGAAATATTTGTTTTTCAGCCCAAGCCCACTGTTGTGCCTTTATAAGGACTTGTATCCTTATTCATATAACTGAAACTTTTGAAGATGAAAACATTCTTTCTGTTTTAGAAGTCTAAGTCTTTTATAGTGATACACTCTAGTATTGGTTTAATACTTGAATTGTTATTTAAGTTGTTAATTGTGGATCATTCATAAGATTTTAAGTATTGAATGATTAAAGTATT